>OY757021.1:29734564-30334564 GCA_963580285.1 Lucinisca nassula | reverse complement strand
TTTATTCTAAAAGACAAGGAGATAAAATATTTATTCTAAAAGACAAGGGGATAAAATATTTATTCTAAAAGACAAGGAGATAAAATATTTATTCTAAAAGACAAGGGGATAAAATATTTATTCTAAAAGACAAGGAGATAAAATATTTATTCTAAAAGGCAAGGGGATAAAATATTTATTCTAAAAGACATGTGAATGTATACTTCATGCAGGCCTGGGCTCAAGAAACTGAAAAATACCAATTAGTCCAGTAGCTTTTAGCCTGCAATTCTGGAGTTTGCCGAGCCAAATGTTAGTTAATTTCTGTAAACATTGTTTCAATAGCGTACACTTTTACAATTTTCAAACAGAGTGCTGATGTGTTATTAGCTTTGTGAACAGCATACTAATACTGCTTATACATGCCCAATGAACATGTAAATCTCTGTCTTGATTAATTATCAGTCACATCATCCAGACATGCAATTATTAGTCACATCATTCTGACATGCCAGATTTCATCTTATTTTATTTTTTTCAATATCAGGGCCTATGAAGAGCACTAATGAAAAACAACAACATTTTTCTTGTGGTATGGTTAAAGATTATGATTGTACTGTGCTGCAGCTGATCACACAACATGGCATCTGATCAGGGCCTACACTATTTGTTAACCGAATTTTCCGTCAAAAATAGAGAAAACGAAAAAAATAGGCCTGACACATCTTATATGACAAATGGACTTGTCCAGCATATAGCAATGGAAGAGTCCACCAGTATACAATGGCTTAAAGTCTATGACACTTGCTAGCCTGTGCAGTATAGCAAGCAGGTTTGTGTCAACCGGTTTTCTCATGATGTAAATAGGTCAAGTGCTCTTTGTCTGTAATGCAGCGGTCATAGCAACAGAAAAGGTTGGTATTTTATGGTAACTGAAGAATAGTTTTTGTCAATTCTCCATAAAAACCTATGTTATGGAAATAAGAAAAAACTATCCTTCAGCTACCTTATCTGTTGCTATGAATGCTATCTAGTTTCCTTTTCCTGCTGAATAAATTAATTTAGCCACACCCATTTCCAACTTTCAACCAATCATATTTATACATGACATAATCAGGCCTCATACTGACTATGCTTTTCAATGCCTGAAAGGCCCGATTTTGCAGCTTCAAACCTTTTCCTGCTGAACAAGACACAACTACATTACCTTTGCAAACAGTGTAGATCCTGATCAGATGGCTTCTTCAGAAGCCATCTGATCAGGATCTACACCGTTTGTAATGGAGTTTGTGAAAATATAAAGTAATTTGGTTGACTTATAGTCAGAAATAAGGGTTAAATTGTTTTTAAAACAGACTATTAGACAAAAACCAGAATCTAAAAGCCTGAAATCAAGAAAAAAAGCAAGCTCTAAAAGCCTGAAATCCTGCAAATGCCTGAAAAATATGAGGCCTGCATAATGTATTCATTCAAGCTGCATGACAAACAGTGTAGATCCTGATCAAATGGCTTGTTTGAAAAGGTAGGGGTTTTCGTGTTTATTGTGTTCCGCAGGATAAGGGTTTACCTTGTTTTCAGCCAAGGCGTTGATCACATTTCCTAGCGCCAGCAGTGATCTGTTGATATTGGCCCCTTCTCTGAACCTTGAACCACTATTTTTAGTAACAGTAGCCCTTTCTGATCCAGCGAGATCTACGAGACACAGTTTGGCTATTCTCACTTCTGTGGAAATGTTGGCCGTCCGGTCCTTCTGTCGTATAAAGACCTGTTGAGGAATAAAATATATGATGAGGTCACAAATGAAGGGGAATATAAATATTATCATACGCAGTCATTTCTGAGACTGTAATAATGCCAAGTATTAAATTCGGTAGTCCACTAGCGGATTAAATATGCTAATTAGTTAGACACGCACTGTAACGTTACATGAACAACATCCTTAACAACATCGCGTTTACTAGTGGCGGAATATTGACAGTTTTGTATAGAAAAAAAAGTGAATAAAATGTGTTTCAAATGTCATATGACAAATAGAATCTTGCATTCGTGCCCATGTATTACTGAATTTATTAAACGAGTTGAGGAAGAGGGATAAAATGCAAAACCTAGCGTTTTATCCCTTTTCCTCAACTCATTTAATAAAGTCAGCAATAACTGCCCTGGATTTTTAATGGGGTGGGTGTGGGGTGGTTTAAATTAATTTTACATGGCGACAGTTCTCAACCCTAAACCTTCACTGGATGCACAGGTCTAGGATATGCAGATCAATCCCAGTCTACACCAGTCGCAAAGGTCTTCCTATAGGGTTCGCTCTGTGCCTTCCACAGAGGGGCATAAAAATACTCTTTTCACAAATGTCAGTCAATTTTAGCAAACCCTTGAGGGAAAGACCCTAAGGGGAATGGAAACACCTTCAGGGGAGGTAACTCCTGCAGAAGTATTTTTGTCTCCCATGTCAATAGGGGTCAACTCTTAAAGGAAAGATTTTGCTCCTAAGGAGCAAATTCTTTCCTTTAAGAGTAGACCCCTTTTTCAGTGAAAAAGCGAACAGGAAGTCCAGGAAGTTGTCTCCCTTTGAAAAATGGTGGACAAATCTGCCAGGTGTATCCTGCCTTAAGCATTCTCCAACTTATGTTCTTCAAATGAGCAGTCAACTTTCAGGGCCAGACACATGAAGCTACCCCAGGGTCTACTCTACAAGTACGTTGTTGCCTATGCAAAAAGTACACCTTTCTATGAGCTACCATGACATGATGTCTTCCTACCTGAAACACGGCATGGGATCTGGATGATTCTGCATTTGCGTCAGTAGGATGTTGTGTTCTGTGCTGGTTACCAATCTGTAGCATGTGTAATAACTCCTCAGCTGTCTTCGGCTGAAATATAGCCATGGAATATGTCCAAAAGGTCTGCAAATTTTATTCTTTTCAAGACTACATGTACTTAAAGATATTCTTAAACAAAATAGCTGGTGAAGAGTAAAGTAATTTAGTCCTTGGTTCAGTTGTTCAAAACTAACAACAGCCCCCACCCATAGGGGCTTGAAGAAATATATGGGCTGCTTGAGGCTTCCACACAGAGCTAAAACCGACCTGCACATGAGTACTGGTAAACCGCTTAGAGGATCTAAGCCTGCCCAGGCAAAGCGGTGCGTGTCGGCCCGTCCATGCTTATAAACCCTATTGGTTTCATTCGGCAGCAGGGTTTGAGAGGTCATTTCATCTCAATGTCGGGTAAAAGTCCCACAAAATTGGAAGCAATGTCTCCAAAATGACCTTTACAGTGTTGGCAGGGACGTTAAACCTCAAATCAAATAAACAAAACTAACAATGCTGCTAGTTGACATATTATATAACTTTGATCATTTAATATGGTAAATATGCTCAGATTTATGCTGAAAAAATGTGATAAGCTTTTGCAAAGGCAAAAGCTACTCACATTTTTCCAGCAAAAATATCATAGTATTAGATATTGTACTTGCTAGAACAGTTGACAATGTGACCACAAATGATTTAGTTAACCCCAAAAAATGCCAGTCATGACAATATCATCTGCCAAGTAGTTTGAAATTTGTTTTTGCAAACAGTGTGGACCCCGGTCAGACTGCTCTAGGAGCAGTCTGATCGGGGTCCATACTGTTTGCCTGTATGCAAAAGTATTTTCAAAAAGTTTGCAAGAAGATTCAGCAGACGACATAGGCAGACAACATTTTCAGATGTAGTATTTCGGCGCCACAAGGGTTAAGCTAATGATGCTCTACAGAACTTGGCTCTGATAGTAGTCAATGACATTTTTCCAAACTCTGGCATACCAAAATTTTGTTTATATATCGGCAAAATACACTACAAAACACTAAAAGACACAACAGTTATGCTTCTTGCAGAAAGGTCACAGAAAGTTACAAAGGCTGCCTTCTGTATGTGGTGTTCCAGAAAGTCAATGATGCGTAAATTGCACACAACTTCTAATCATGGTCACTGGTCTGTGTCAAGGAATAAAAAATGAATGTTACAAAGCCCCATCTGAGTAGCCCCTACCATGCAAAAATGGTCCAGAAGTCGCCAATATATCTTTTTACTTATCAAGATTCTAATGAGTACATACAGCATACATGTACTGTTATTTTATAAAAGATAAAAAAGCTATCCTAAGATATTCCCCATTATACCCCCTGACCTGACTCTATGATAAACTTTCAGGAGCTCAAACTACCCCTGGTCACTGTCTTAAAAAGTTGTTTTAGTCACTAAAGATATACTATTTGTTTGAATTAAGGTTTAACATACCTGTCAACACTAATCAGGTCATTTTGGAGATAGAAGCCTCCGTGGTGCAGTGGTTACGCTACTCGCCTTGTAAACCAGGGATCGCAGGATCGATCCCGGGCTTCTCCAGACTTTCGGATGAGTCTTTAAACCGAGGTCCCGTCTCCGTATGACCTTAGCTGTTAGTGGGACGTAAAACTAAAACTCACTCACTCATTTTGGAGACACTAAGAAGATATACTACAATCATTAATATTTGAGAAGAGTGACCGATAGGCAAACCACTAGAGACGTGTGTGTATTTGACAGCCCAGACAATTAAACTTACCTTATGTAAAGATAGTCCAGGTATCACTACTCCGTTAGTCGGGTCTTCACGTATCGGCAGACAGCCACTGGGCATCAGCAGGTCTCGGATAGTTTCATTATATACCTTAAAAAGAAGCAGTCTAATGAGATTTAAGGGGAATGGGAACACATGGCAGATTTTTCTGCCATTTATCGAAAGGAGACAACTTTTGGGACTTCCTATTCACTTTTCTATAAGACCTGTCCCACTGAAAAAGGGGTCAATTCTTAATGGAAAGAATTTGCTCCTCAGGAGCAAATTCTTTCCATTAAGAGTTGACCCCTTCTGAAATGGGAGACAAAAATACTTTGAAGGAGTTGCCTCCCCTGAAGGTATATCCATTCTCCTTAACATACCGTATGTATACCAACAGACAGGTCTGAGCAAACAGTGTAGACCTCAATCAGTCACTGCAGAATGTGGGGTCTCATCAGGGTCTACACTGTCAGCCGCCTATTTGTAGGTAGTAAATTTCAATTGTCACAATTTTAGGAAAAGTATGGTAAGGAGTTGAGGTAGCTGAATACTCAGGGTGGAAGTACCCACATTTTTTTTATGGATTTTTATACCTGCTTTTTTGAAGAAAAATCGGGTATATTGTTTTCGTACTGGAGTTGAGTGGGCGTCAGTCCATCCGTCTGTCCGGGCAAACATGTCAGGTTAGGGGCTAGTGTCCAGATTGGAAAACAATAGAAAATAAATGGTAAATAATAGATTTATTCCGTAAATAAAAGGTTTAGGAGGTTAGCCCCTAAACCAAACAAAAGAAAATAACAAAAGAAATAGCCCTTAAACCGACATGTTGGAATGTCCGTCTGTCTGTCTGTCACGTTTCTTGTAAATGGATCTCCTCTGCAACCACTAAAGTTACACTTTTGAAACTTTGCATGTGGATAGTTCATGGTATGTAGATGGCAGTGGGCTACTTTTTTGTGACTTTGACCCCAACATGGCCCCAAGGTCAAAGGTCAAAAAGTATGATTTTGCCACATCTCCTAAACTATTCGAGTTACACTTCTGAAACTTTGCTTATTGGATGGCGCTTGGAATATAGAATAAATTGGGCTACTTTTGGGATGACCTTGACCTCAAATAGACTCCAAGGTCAATGTCAAAAAGTATGATTTTGCCATATCTTAAAAACCATTGGAGTTACACTTCTGAAACTTTGCTTATTGGATGGCCCTTGGAATATAGAATATATTAGGCTACTTTTGGTGTGACCTCAACATGACCCCAAGGTCAAAGAGTATTATTTTGCCATATCTAAACTATTGGAGCTACACTTCTGAAACTTTGGTTACTGGATGGCCCTTGGAATAAAGAATAAATTTGAGCTACTTTTGGTGTGACCTTGACCTCAACCTGACCCCAAGGTCAAAGGTAAGAAAGTATGACTTTGCCATAACTTCTAAACTATAGGAGTTACACTTCTGAAACTTTGCTTATCAGTTAGAATGTTCTTTGCAATTTTTTTTTTAACTTACATGTAGTTTTGGCTAGCTAATACATAGTCATTAGTGTTATTCACAGAAAAAGGGGGTATATGCAATGGTTTATCATCGACTGCGCAATCTATTTTTATTTGATTTGAAGTTAATGTCCCTGTCAACACTGTAAAGGTCATTTTGGAGATGTTGCTTCCAATTTTGTGGGACTTTTACACGACACTGAGATGAAATGACATCACAAGCTCTGCCGCCCAATGAAACCAATAAAGTTTATAAGCACGAACGGGCCGACTCGCACCGCTTTGCCAGGGCAAGCTTAGATCCTCTAAGCGGTTTACCAGTACTCGTGTGCGGATCGGTTTCAGCTCTGCGTGGAAGCATCATGCAGCACATCGATTTCTTCAAGCCCATGTTTTTTATGGAGAAATATGAAAAGTTAACCATAAAGGATCTTACACGAGTGGTCATTTCATAGGAAATCTATGGAATCAGCCTCTGGCAAATTTCATAACCTTTATGTGAAATGACCATGAGTGTAAGATTTTGTATATCATATAATGATTTTAAATCAGATTTTAATGCCAGAGAAGTTCAAAATAATTTCACTAGTAAACATTGGGTTGTTGTCACTGATGGCCTCATGATGTCATGTGTCAGTGGACATATCATTTTTATAACATGACTTAATCCACTATTAACCCATTTAGTACTGGAAATCCAAATATGGGTAGTTGTCAAACAGCACAGGCCCAGATCAGACGCCGCAGAACGCGGCGTCTGATCAGGGCCTTCACTTTTTGCAAAAAGTTCGGCCATTTTCCAAATCAATTTTGAAGAAAATACAACCTGACACACCTAAATTTTGAAATGGACTCCAGACCTGCTATACATAAGGAGGAAGATTCCATTCGGTACAAAAAGGGTTAAAATAGCAGCAATGTTACAAGATAATACAGAGTTTACAAAGAGCATCATACCTCAAGATAGGAAACAGCTACATCACAGGTCTTGGTATCTTTCATCTCGTCAATCCTATTGTAGAGATCTACCATTGTCAGGTACATCACTCCGGGCTGGTCCTTGGACCCCAACATTGTATAAGTCTTGCCCGCACCTGTAGCTCCATAGGCAAATACTGAAAGAACGAGATATCATTGTTTTAGATGAATGGTATTTTACTGGATACACCCTCAGCATGCTCAGGGATGTCAACTCTTTCCAAAATATTATGTCACCTTTTCTGATTTTGTTATCTTTTTCCCAGTTAAACAAACAAACAGGAGGGTCCTTTAGTTTTTTAAAATTTCAAGAAAATCCATGAAAAGAATTTAAGTTATTAATCGCAAATGCCAAAAAAAACCTTATTCTGAACTAAAAAGGGCCGTAACTCTGTCAAATGTTAACTGATTTTGAATATTAACAATCACATACCAATCATTCCCGGTAAAAACGTGTGCAAAATTCGAAAAAAAATCCATAAAAAATACTCGTGAGGTTGGGTATGAAAAGTATTTAATAGAAATTGTTTATGGCCATAACTGTCAAATATGTTAACGTATTTTGCCAATTAACAATACTATACATACTTCCTAAAGTGGTCTATATATCAGTGAAGTTTCATGCATATATTCCATTTAGTAAAGGAATAAGTGCCCAAAAACCATTTAATGGAAATTGTTAATGACCATAACTCTGTCAAATGTTAACGTATTTAGTTAAACGTTTATTTATCTGTATAATACATAAAATACATATACTCGTAATTAACTAATTAACTCTATAAAAACAACATACAATGGAATTCAGAAGGAAGTCGAATGACTTATGGAAGTCTGTCTCCCATTTTACAGAAGATCTAAGTACAATAGTAGCATTGTGACTAGTGATAATGCAAAACAGTAGTTGGAAATGAAATATGGTATTTTGGATATTTTTGTTAAATTTATGTCAAGTTATCTAAGCGGCTAGCTATATTGGCTCCACGGGGGTGCAGAAATATAAAGTACAATGGCTAAATGAAATTGGTGCAATGTCATATGTATGTCCGGCTAAGTTAGGCTAGAGGTCTAGTATAACATAAATTCTTTAGTAAGGAATAATATTAATTGATATTGAAACAACTATGTTTGAGAAACCGTCTTGTTGAGTAGAATTCCGGACGCAATAAATATCAGTAGGTATGTCTATATATAATAGGTTTGTAATAATTACTGGAATTTATTAGTTTGCTTCGAAATGTTTAGTTTTGATTAAGAACTCTTGACCGGCAAAAAATATTTGCTTGTTGTTAGAATTCGATAAATCGTCACTACCAAACAGAAGTATGTAAAGAGACGGCTGACACATTGATTGTATTTCATCGTAGAGTTCTTGTCGTGTGTGTATCGTGTGCAGGAAGATAGAAAATGTTGAGTTGTTTCGACAGCTCCGCAGTCACAAAGTGGGCTTTCAATGATGTTTTTTGAAAATAGATGTTGATTACGAGAACTGCATCTCATTCTCAGACGAGCGTGATAAATCTGACCTGTCCTCTTGCCGTCACAGTAGTACCTTGGCAGAGAAGCCAGGTTAAGATCAAGTTGACGTTTGAAGGAAGCTGGACTTGGCGAATTTCTTATTTCTTCATCAAGTCCGTTCCAGTCTCATATGACTGATGGGAGGAAGGATTTACAGTACAGTTGAGAATGTGCGTGTACAGTATTTAGGTCTCGTGTGTTACGTAGGTTATATGCAGAAATGTTTCCCAATGGGACGGGTGCCAGTGAAGAAAGATAGTCAGGAGTCAAGCTGTTTTGCATTTTATAAAAGATTAGTTTGTGCTTCTTTCTACGTGATGCTAATGATTCCCACCTGGTTTCATTATGAAGACATTCTATGGAAACTAGTTTCGTCGCACCAGATACGATGCGAACGGCTTCGTTTTTGTATTTTCTCCAACTCGTTAACTTCGTACAAAGTACAATTATCCCAAACGACATCTGCATATATTCGAGTAGTGGTCTAATAAAAGAAAAATACATAGTTTGAAGCGAGTGCCTATCGAGTTTAAATTTTAGCTTTCTCATGATATTTATACAACTCCATGCTTTTGTTTTGATATATTCTAAGTGTTCATGCCATGTACAGTCATTTGAAAATAGACACCAAGGTGTTTATTTGATGTTACTTCATTTATATGGGTTTGGTTCATAAAGACTGGAGGATGGTAAGGTTTATTCCTTTTTCTGGAAAACACCACTGACTCTGACTTACAGTACAAGTCACGCATAAAAGCCAGTTTTCTTTTTCACTCCGAATGCAATTTTCAAAGCACTCCAAACCACTCCGCATATTTTCATCAAAACACTCGGAATGACGAAACAAACCACTCCCAAACACTCCGCGAAATATCGAGTATACTCGGAGTTTTCCAAACGACTATACAGGTAATGTTTGGTCAATAATGCCCGGGGCTAATATTCCGAATGTCGGTAGAAATACTCCGAGTGATTCAAGTTTATATTTATTCATATGATATTGGTTGTAAATTAATTTTTATTACTATTATTATTATTATTATTATTATTTTACTGACAATTTTTCATTGGGTCGTTTTCCTTCCCCTATCAAAATTTCCCCTTTCTAACATGCCTCGCCAACTTTCGCGCAGCCTAACATGTATCATTTGACCCACTCTTTTTTCATGCTGGTTTGATTTTCAATTTGCACGTGCAACTAATATACCCCAGCACGGAAACGGGACCATTACGGTAAAATGCCGTACTTGTAATAAACAGGCATATAATGAGTAAAGGGTACTTGTGATATGTTCCCAAATGCAATATATATATAGTTTGGTGTTCTGTTGGAGAATTCACTTCTTTCGACCAGATCGTTATTTTAAAGGCTGGCGAAATCCAAATTTCAAGGAGAGGGCTGTTCTTACGAGCACCAGTAGTTTAGATTTGAACTAGATTTGTAAACACATTACGGAAGCACGCCTATTCAAATATATTGGATAATTTTTCCACCAAAATGGAAATTTTTCAGTGTAAAAACGTGATATTTTTCTTATTTCTGCTCAAAATATGGATTATGGGTACACATTGGAACCGCCTGATCGAGGCGGTTTGAACGAATACCACTGGCTGTATTATAGAGCAGAATAAAGAAAATAACGTTTACCCCATCTAAACCCCAGTTTTACTATAAAAGTTTGGTTAAAGGGGGTCAGAATTATTAAGACGTGTTTTCGCGATGATACCGAACTATGTCATCTTAAAAAAAAAACAAAAAAAAAACGCTATTTCTAGAGATAAGAAATACGACAAGAGCCTCCCCTGCAAGAGCAATGATTTTGTCTCTCACCGCTGTTTGGGTCTCACTCGGGCATGTAGACAAACAACGGCTATCAGGTTCTTATCTGGGTACTCCAGTTTTCGCCCATCTCAGATTAGCATTTTGATAGAAATAAATGAAATAATCTTGAGAGGGCCGGGAAACACTCCCACCCCTTAGCTCACAGTCTTGTTATCGTCAAGACAAGTTATAATATGAGAAATGACTCGATTTTATCTTATTCTTTGTGATTTGTTGAGTAATAAATCACAGTTTGGAGGCATTTGTAAAGAAGACTAAACCACGATTGGTTTATCTACTTTAAAGTAACCGGCAGCTTGAACTGTGATTTTTTTTTGCAATGGTTCACAAACTGGAGCTGATCTATTTGGATTCTAACACACTCATATTCGACAATACCATCAAATTCTCCCAACTTTTCGACTTTGTTTCTTTCTTTTCTTTCTACTAATACTGCGATCGGTCACATCTGACCATTACTCGCAGGTGTACATTACATACACACCAGGTTTGCAGGATGAAAGCCAACACAGTAATCATGTACTTACGATAGGGGTCTTCCACTTGAACAGGGCATGACTCTCCCTGCACGGGGGGCCTCCAGTTAACGTCCCGATTCGAAGGACGGTGCCCTTTATGACATTCATCCCTGCAAATGATCGCCGCTGCCGGGGATCGAACCTGGGACCTCTAGCATCAACGGCAAGTGCACTAACCACTGAGCTATCATGCTCCATAATATGTTAAAAGGAATCCCGGCAAAGTAAGTGATTCAGGGAGATGCGGATTCAATACCTGCCAGGAGTCGGCAGCTTTCTGTCGTGGAAATCGATCATTACAACTTTTCTACAGTCATTCTCTCCATTCCGCTGACGGCCCCCGCCCATCGGGGCTTGAAGAAATAGATAGGCTGCATGGTGCTTCCACGCAGAACTGAAACAGACCGCACACGAGTACTGGTTGACTACTTAGAGGACCTAAGCCTGCCCAGGCAAAGCGGTGCGAGTCGGACCGTCCATGCTTGTAAACCCTATTGGTTTCATTGGCCGACAGGGCTTGAGATGCCATTTCATCTCAATGTCGGGTAAAAGTCCCACAAAATTAGAGGCAACGTCTCCAAAATGACCTATACAGTGTTAACGGGGACGTAAACATCAAATCAAACAAACATACATTCCGCTGAGTCAAGGGCACTTGTCAGTTTCTGGTGTAAGAATTTGCGCACTGCAGCCTATTATTTACACGCTTACGTTGCCTATAGGTCTGCACAAGAAGTGTTGACAGCTAAAAGAATGACCTAAAATAGTATTGACTGGACCGTCAAACTCTAATACAAACAAACAAACAAGGAGTGACGTTCTACAACTGCGTCTGTTCGGTCATGCTCTTCTTCGCTGAGATTTATTGCATAATAAAACACTCCATTTCCATTGCTGTTATGGGCGTCATTTTTTAACTGATCAGTTTACCCATCAGCACTATTCCTGGGCAGTCTTTTACGGTAACGGTTAACCAGCACAGTGCGTATTCTTTCGCCAGAGAATGACAACTGCCCTTCTTGATTACAGCGGAAGGGAGAGAAAGGCCAGAACAAATTTCATGATCAATCTCCACAACAGAATGTTGCCGACCCCGGAGGTATCGGACCCGCGTTCTCCTGATCCCCAGTCAGACTCGCATCCGAATGAGATACCAAGGCTGGCAATGGGCGTGATGTGTTAGAATAAAATGATTAAAGAAGAAATTGTGTTTGTTGGTTTTGAACATTCTAGGATGAGCAACCTAGCCATCACATATGTATGACCGGAAAGCCATATGGCGTAATAACCTTCCAATGTGACCTTGACCTGGTGTCAGCAAGATTCATTTATGAACTCTGCACATGAGCTCACTGAGGGGGATAATTGATCAAAGTTAAAATGAAAATCCTTTGAGGGGTATAGGAGATATGGAATGGATACAAAATTCAAAGTTTTTAACTCGTGACCTTCAAATGTGACCTTGACCATGAGTCGGCATGGTTCATTTATGGGTTCTACACATAAGCTCACTGAGGGGGATAATTGACCAAATTTTTAAAAAAGAATCCTTGAATGGGGTAAAAGAGATATGGAACGGACACAAATATCAAAGTTTCAAACTCTTGACCTTCAGCTGTGACCTTGACCTTGAGTCGGCATGGTTCATTTATGGGTTCTGCACATGAGCTCACTCAAAAGAATATTTGAACAAAGTTTAATGAAAATCCTTCCAAGGGTAAAGGAGATATAGAACGGACAAAAAATACCAAGTTTCAAACTCGTGACCTTCAAGTGTGACCTTGACCTTGAGTCGGCATGGTTCATTTATGAGTCCTGAACATCAGTTCACTGAGACTAACACTTGACCAAAGTTTAATGAAAATCTATCAAAGGGTAAAGGAGATATGGGGCGGACAAGAAAGTGTTACGGACTGACAGACGGACGGACATTCCTATAATCTCCGCCGCGAAGGACGGATAGACGAAAGACTGCATTCCTATAATCCCCGCTCCGCTTCGCGGCGGGGGATTAAAAATTGTTGATGTCACAAATCCTGGTATTGATAGCCGCGCTATTCTAATCGCTGTGAGGTCAAGAATATTGCGCAAATGTGTTGATTATCTCTAGAATCTGGACTGGAATCCTGTTGTCGGGTTTGAAGACCCAGATCAGACGCCGCATGAAATAGGAAGTAAATAAATTTAAAATAATAATGATTTGCCACTATTACATACCTTTATCTGTAGTCAGTTAACGGACTCCTTAACATGAAATCTGTCATTGAGGAATAAATTATAATAGCTTGTGTATAGTTATTACGTTACTCGCCTCATAAACCAGGGATTGTCGGATCAATCCCGGGCCTCTCCAGACTTTCGGATGAGTCTTTTAACCGAGGACCCGGCTCTGTATGACATTAGCTGTTGGTGGGACGAAAAACTAAAACAGACACATATTACTTTTTCTACTACAGAAGTATCAGATCAGCATGTGCATCTAGACAACATGTCCAGTCTTCGCTTGTTGCTCTTTGAATATCCCACATAGTAGGCTTATTCGAACAAAAAAGGCTCTTATCAGACTGCACGGATGCGCAGGCTGATCTGAGTCTTCAATGGTTACACGTCTTATCGAATTACGTGTTCCCCAGTCTATGCATCCACTTTGGTCAAAGTCTTCATTTGTTGCTCTTTGAATAGCCCTGAGATCAGAATGCTCACAGGAACAGCAAATGCTCTGATCAGACTGCACAGATCAATTCTCAAACGAGCGATTATGTTTCCTGTAAGTGCCTTTTCACACGCAATAACTGTGCGCGTGCTCACTAATATGACGTAGTATGGTAAAACTGCACGTGCTTACATGACGAACTGCGGTAAATCGTGGGAATCATGTGCTCAGTCGGAGACAGCGCATGGAAAAAAAGCAATCTGTCACACAGGTTGCTCACGAGAAGCGAGGGGTGTTTAACCCTTTTTTGTACCAAATGGAATCTTCCAGCTTATATATGGCAGGAGTCCATTTGAAAATTTAGGGTGTCAGGTTGTGTTTTCTTCAACATTGATTAGGTAAAAGGCTGAACTTTTTGCAAACAGTGTAGGCCAGGGTGCCCGTTTAGGGGTTTCCAATCTGAAATGGGTTAATGGAGAAATAATGAAAACAGCATTACAATAAGATGGTTTAATCGAGGCAGTGATGATTGTCTGGCTGTATGCTGGGAAAATGGCCCTGGATGGGAGCTCAGACATTCGTTCGTTAATCCATTAAATGCAGACTCTAATCAGAGGTCCTTTATTTGGCGTCTGACCGGGATCTACCCTGTTTGCCATTTCCAGACCAGATCGATTCTACAGGTAAACCTTTATACACTACTCTGGCCTCACTCATACGAACAGCGCGGCTTTAATAAACCGCTACCTGGATTTCATACAAATTAGTGACAATCATTTAGAATTAGTATCGTAAAGCTACTGCACTTCGTAACTTTTGGTCAATCTACCAAAAGCTTCTGTGGTGCTGTGTAATAATAAAAACCTTTTCCGAGATGGGATGCTACTCTTGAAGGAAAGAATTTGCTCCCGAAGGGCAAGTATTTTTTTACTTTATGCACATGCGTAATATGTCTGATGAACTGGAAGGCGCTGGAATAACACACGCACCCACCTTTCATGGACGGCTTTTCCAGGTTGACGGGCGCATCCATGCAGTCTGATCAATAGTCAGCAATCACAAACGGCCGCAGTTCTACCCATGGTGAAATGATACAATTACCTTTGACAATGCATGTTATTCTGGGCCTTTGTTTTGTTTGTTAGTTTGATTGAGGTTTCACATCCCCGTCAACGCTGTAAAGGTCGCTTCCAATTTTGTGGGACTTTTTGTCTTTTATCCGACAATGAGATGAAATGACACCTCAAGCCCTATTGCCCAATGAAACCAATAGGGTTTATATGCATGGACGGGCCGGCTCACACCGCTTTGCATGGGCAGGCTTAAATCCTCTAAGCGGTTTACAAGTACTCGTGTGCGGGTCGATTTCAGCTCTGCGTGGAAGCATCATGCAGCCCATATTTATTTTTTCAAGCCCCGATGGGCGGGGGGCCATCTGGGTCATTGTAGTAGCACGGGTTTTATGTTGAGCGCTAACTAATGTACGATCTCAGTGGTTTGTTTTAAAATATGCTGAACATGAGGCGGCTGCGACATTTATTGTCAGTAAAAGGGTATACGATTCCTTGGTCGAGTCTACTGATTAAAATAGGGGTGTGTTGTTGATTTTAATATACCCGTTTTTTTGTTTTGTTGTTTTTTTTTTAAGAAAAAAAAAAAAAACATGGGTATATTATTTTCGTCATTGTTGTTCGTCCGTCCGTCACAAGTGGCCGCAGTTCTATCCAAGGTGAAATGAGCGAAAACACTTACCTTTGACAGTGCATGTTATTCTGGGTCTTTGTTCATGTCGAGCGCTAGCTAATGTACGATCTCAATGGTTTGTTTAAAACATGCTGAACATGATGTTAATTTCAATGTATTACTGATCTGATCATGTTAGATAACTCTTTTACATAATTACTGGACTCTTCATAAGGAAAGAACAATAAGTAACGTCATGTGACGTCATGACGTCATAAAGGTTACCATGACGTTATGGTAGTGAGTGATTTAGATACCTGACAACATGAAGTCATAATAAAGTGATCAGCTAAATTATAGTGTTTGTGTGTTTAAACAAGTGGTAGCAGAGCGTGAGGAACAATCCTCAGGTGTGGAACAAGACTCTGGGACAGTGTTGGAGAGAAGAAAACTTGTGTTTAGCTACATTTGAAGACTGTGAATAGGAAACAACATGGCAACTAGGATCAACCCACCAATATTGAATAAGGCAAAGAACTATGAAAGATTCAGACAAGAACTCTTAGCATGGAAAGAAATTACGGACTTAAAGGAGAACAAGCAAGGTATAGCCATAGCACTGACCCTACCTGAAGATGATGAAACCCAAATCAGGGAAAAAGTGTTTGATCAAATCCCGTTACATGATTTAAAAAGTGAAGATGGGTTAACTGTATTATTAAACTTTTTAGACAAACACCTAGCTAAGGATGATTTGACCGATAGCTTAGAAAAGTTTGAAGAATTTGATGACTTTTATAGATCTCAAGGACAATCTATTACAGAATATATAGCTGTATTTGACTCAAAATACAAGAAAATAGAAAAGAAAAATATGCCTTTGCCACCAGAAATATTAGCTTTCAAACTGCTTCGTAAAGCTAATATTACAAAAGAGGAAAAACTACTTGTTTTAACAGGCATGAATTATGATAACAAGAACACATTGTATGATGAGGCAAAGAAGTCTCTGAAGAAATTTAAGGGTGACAGTGGATCCAGCAGCCCCAGAAGTGCAAATATAAAGCTGGAACCTTCTTTTATAGCTGATAGCAATGAGGCCTTGCTTGCTTCTGGTTATATCAAGAGGAAACAACAAGGTAAGCAGGGTGTGGGAGACAAAGAAGAAACATGGAGGCGGTGGCGACCAGCGAGGGGAACAGGAGTTCAAGAATTTCACCGTACAGGGTATAGGAAACAAGGAGTAAGAGGAGGATACCAGCATACTGAATCAGGATCTCGGATCAGCCAACCAAGCGATAGAAATAAGAAGAATATCAATCCTGTAGGGCCAGATGGCCGTACACTAACCTGTAAGTCCTGTGGATCATATCGTCACTTGCTAAATGCATGCCCAGACAGTTGGGAAAACATGGCGAAAATTAATATAGCAGAAGAAGAACATGCTGTATTATTTACAGGCTATAACAATGAGGAGGTTCAACGACTGGGAATTGATGCTCGCAATTGTGCAGTATTAGACAGTGCATGTAGTAGCACTGTTTGCGGAGATAAATGGGTAAACAATTATATTCAATCATTGGATAACAGAGATAGAATCAAGATCAAACAGAAAGATAGCCAGCGAGTTTTCAAGTTTGGAGGGGGGACATGTTTAAAATCAAAGTGTGAATATAGCTTACCTGCAGTGATTGCTGGAAAAGAGGTAACCATAAAGACTGATGTTGTAGAGTCCGACATTCCTCTACTTCTTTCCAGAACAGCCATGAAGAAAGCAGCTATAAAAATGGACTTGGAGAATGATACTGCCACAATAATGGGGAAAGGAGTAGCATTAAATTTGACAACTTCAGGTCATTATTGCATCCCTATAGACAAAACAGAAGAGGTTTCAGTTGAGACTGTTTGTGCTGTAAAGCTTCAAGAGTTGAACAAACAGGAGAGATACAAAACATTATTAAAGTTACACAGACAGTTTGCTCATCCATCAAAGAAAAGGCTAATAGCATTATTGAAGGATGCTGGTGTATGGCAGGAAGAGTACGAAGAAAATATGATACAGATAGAGGAGAAATGTGAACTTTGCAAGAGATACGCCAAGACACCTTCCAGACCCATAGTAGGTATGCCTCTGGCTACGAAATTCAATGAAAAAGTAGCTATGGATCTTAAACAATGGAATAGCCGTTGGATATTACATATAATTGACATGTGGTCAAGATACACATTGTCTGTATTCATTGACAGAAAGAAACCAAGCAATGTAATAGACACATTAATGACACACTGGATTGGGAAATTTGGGGTTATGGGAGCATTAATGACTGACAACGGCGGAGAATTTAGTGCTGATGAAATGCGAGAAATAACATCTATATTGAATATACAACTATGCACCACAGCGGGGGAAAGCCCCTTTCAAAATGGGTTGTGTGAAAGGGTACATGCCATCACAGGTATGATGCTGCTCAAACTGGAGGCTGAGTGTGGTAAGACTAATTCTCAGACATTACTCTCTTGGGCAAACATGGCAAGAAATTCACTACAAATGTGGAATGGCTACAGTAGTCATCAGCTTGTCTTTGGAGAAAATCCCAACCTGCCAAATATAATGAATGACAATCTGCCAGCATTAGAGGGAACAACTAGCAGTGAGGTATTTGCAAAACATTTAAATGCTCTCCATGCTGCTCGTAAAATATTTATTCAAACAGAAGCTGATGCAAGGATAAGAAGAGCCCTTAGAAACAAAGTTAGAGCCTCTGAGCAGATATTTGAAAATGGTGACAGGGTTTTTTACAAACGGGAAGGAAAAGAGCGTTGGCTTGGACCAGGCAAGGTTGTTTTTCAAGACGGGAAGATTGTTTTTGTAAGACATGGGGGCATATTTGTTAGGGTCTCACCAAACAGACTACAAAAGGTGAACAGTTACTCGACAGAAGATGAGGATGAAGCCAATGTTGACCAAGGCAGGAAACACAATGAGGAAGAAAATACTGTTTCAGGACCAGGTATTTCAGAAGAAATACCGGCAGCAATAGAAGAACCAAATGTAGACAATACACAGAATATCCAAAATATACCAGCAACAGTAGCAAGAAACATAGAGAACAATGTACAGGCTATCCAAAATGGTAGACAAAAGCTTAAAATAAATGACATTATACAATACAAATTAAATGATACTGATGGATGGATAAAGGCCACAGTAATAGGAAGAGCAGGTAAAGCAACAGGAAGAAATAAGAACTGGTATAACATCAGGGAAGATGCCAGTGAAGAAAGGAAAAGTGTAAATCTGGATGAAGTACAATGGGAGCTGATAACTGAAAATGCCATTGTAAATTTAGTTTTGAAACAAGAGCAGGATTATACAGCGACTACTGCAGCAAAACAAGCAGAATTACAGAAATTAAAACAATTCAACACATATGAAGAGGTGAAAAATTGTGGTCAATATACCCTTTCAACAAGGTGGGTAATAACAAATAAAGATGAACAGATAAAGGCAAGGTTGGTGGTAAGAGGTTTCGAAGAAGAATTTATGATGCGGAGAGATAGTCCAACAGTAGGTAAGGGTACAATGAGAATTTTTCTGGCCATAGTATCATGTAAAAATTGGACTGTAAAAACAACTGATATAAGATCTGCATTCCTTCAGGGCAAAGAGCTAGGACGTGATGTTTACATTAAACCCCCTAAAGAATCTGAAACTGATGAGGGGGTAGTGTGGAAGCTTAAACATGGGCTTTATGGGCTTAAGGATGGAGCCAGACAGTTTTATGTAAGTGTAAAGGAGGAATTACTGAAGTTAGGGTGTAAAATATCTGAAATGGACCCAGCCATGTTCTATTTGCACAAAGGAGACAAACTAAGTGGAATAGTATGCTGCCATGTTGATGATTTTCTTCATGCAGGTGATGAGTATTTTGAAAGCATAATGAACAAAATGAGGAAAAGGTTTTTGGCAGGGAAAGAAGAAGAGAGAAACTTTAATTACATTGGTTTCAGAATCACTCAGGACAGAAATGGCATTGTCTTAGATCAATCTAGATATGTATCAAATATTAAAAACAAAGCAATTGATCCAAAACGTGCTTTAAACAAACATGGTATATTGACTTTGGACGAACAAACTGAATACAGGCAGTTAATACAGTACAGGCAACGAGACATTCCTATAGACCTCGACCGTCACCGTGGCAGAATTCTCTGTCACCGTGTCGCTTCCACTTGTCACCGAGACGAACGAGACAGCTAGCGAGACGCACAGGTGTTCTCAGCGTGACACTGTAGCGGTACACTGAGCGAGACAATAATCCGTCCAATAATTTTATTGTCTTTCACAGAGACGCAGCGAGTCACAGCGCGACATATATGACCGTACAGACAAGCCCTTTTTACTTGTTTTGGCAATGCTCATATTTAATGAAATTTACAAACATTGTTGTTTTTTTTTTGCCATTTACCGTTCAAGAGAAACAAATATTATCATTAAGACGTTCAAGCTATATTTTTTCTTGTTTTAACAGTGTTTTTCTTTTTCGCTAATGGGATAAGGACCCGTTTCCCATGCTCTGTTTCAACGCTTCGATGCCTCAGCATCATGGATTTTTCATGTAAAAGAGCCAGCGCACAGCAAAAGACTTTTTTTACCAAGAAAGGATAAGATCGGTCTGTGCATCTAGCAAACGTTGCCAAAGTCTTCGCTTGTTACTGTTTGAAAAACCCAGAGGCCTGAGACGGCTCGTGTTAACAGCAAAGACTCTGATCAGACTGCACAGATGCGCAGGATGATCTGAGTCTTCACTTGTCACACATTTCTTTATATTGTCCGAAGTGTTTTCAAACAATGCACACAGTTCCTCAAAGTTAGTTTTATTCCCTTGTTCCCCTAAAATTAAGCAATGATAAAACGGTATTCGGGGTTTGCGACGAGGTCAAGACACAAACCGGTCATCTCGGCTACAAACTGACAGCAAATTGAAATGTGCTGCTCAGACTTACGGATGCGCAGGCTGACCGGCCCCTTTGTTGCACGCAAAAAAAATGGAACGGGTTTTCTCATGACGGGGCACATTCTTGCTGAGCGATGGGGTCTGGTTGTTCCATTGCATTTTTGCGGGTTCACATTTGAAACGCCTCTGCGAGGCTAGTTAAACTAATGGCCAATTAAGTCGTATATCGACCAGGGTGCTATCTGATCAGTCTTGGTAATCTTCAAAGACTATTCTTCTCCTACTATTCTGTGTATCAGTTTAACCCCTTCTTCTATTATCATGACTCAAATGAGCCAGCCCACAGCAAAAAACTATTTCAAACCAAGGAAGAATCAGATCCGCCTGCGAATCTAGCTGGTATGCTTAAGTCTGCTTGTAACTCTCATGCGAACAGCGGAGACTTTGATCAGTCCCCCCCCCCTCCCGCCAGTATTTTTTTTTCACTGACCGTAACCAGTACAGCACACGTCCTTTCGGGCCAGAAACTGACAAATGCCCTTCTTGAATCAGCGGAAGGGAGAAGGTGGCCATAGAGAAGATTTCACGATCATCTCCCGTCCCTTAGTCTTTTAAAGGTCCGATTATAAATTCGTCAACGTAGGCGCGGCCTGGTCATTATCTGTATTTTTTTTTTTTTTTTTTTTGTTCTTTTGCGGGCCGTTGTAATTGCCACATAGTTTTCCGGGATGCGGCGATTTGTTAGATTTACATGCGCACCCGGCTATGACTCGGATCAGCCTGCGCATTTGCGCAATCTGATCTTGGTCTTCGCAGTGTGCGCTTTGGATGGCTGGAAAACAAAACAAACCCATAAAACCCCCAAGAGAATATGAGCGACAGCGTATTAATGTAAAGACCTTTTCGTATGCAATAACCGTCTGTGCTCGAAAATAATCAATGACATCACGTGTTGCTGTACGTTATGGAAAAAGTTGCATGTCACTAATTGGAAAACAAACTGTCAGCGCTCCATATAAGGGGTCAATAGTTTGCTAAAACGGGTTCACATATGAAACGCCTCGGTGAGGCTAATCTAACTGAATATGGCTGATGTCTTTAGTCAAGTCTGCTCCAACTGTTCTATATGGGTACCCATAATCATATGATCTGGTACTAAAGTGCTGATAAAACGGTATCGAGGTCAAGAGTAGACACAAACCGGTCATCTCAGCTACAAAGTTGCAGCAAATTAAAAAAAGTGCTGATCAGACTCATGGACGCCCAGGCTGACCGGCCCTTTTGTCGCACGAAAATAATGGAACAGGTTTTCTCATGACGGGGCACATTATTGCTGAGCGATGGGGTCTGACTGTTCCATTGCGTTTTTGCGGGTTTACATATGAAACGCCTCTGCGAGGCTAGCTAAACTAATGGTCAATTAAGTCGTGTATCAACCAGTGTGCCATCTGATCAGTCTCGGTAATCTTCAAAGTGTCTATTCTGCTTCTACTATTCTGTGTATCAGTTTAACCCCTGCTTCTATTATCATGACTCAAAAAAGCGCACAGCAAAAAAAAAAAATTCATGAAACGGTTTACTATATGGAACTAAATCAAGGGCAGATAATTCAAAAACCAAAAATGCAAGAGTTGTCTTCCTTGTTCATAACACATCGTCTCAGTGTGATGAATGCACCTGTGAAGTTTCATGAATATATTCCATACGGTTTAGGAGTTATGGCCCGGACACGGTTTACTATATGTGACCCCCGCCCATAGGGGCTTGAAGAAATATATGGGCTGCATGATGCTTCCACGCAGAGCTGAATCCGGCCCGCACACTAGTACTGGTAAACAGTTAAGAGGATCTAAGCCTTTCCAGGAACCGCCGTGCGAGGCGGACCGTCCATGCTAATAAACCCTATTGGTTTCATTGGGCGACAGGGCTTGAGATGTCATTTCGTCTCAATGTCGGGTAAAAGTCCCACAAAATTGGAAGCAACGTCTCCAAAATGACCTTAACAGTGTTGGCGGGGACGTTAAACCTCAATTCAAACAAAAACAAACGGTTTACTATATGGAACTAAGTCAAGGGCAGCTAATTCAAAAACCAAAAAAGCAAGAGTTGTCTTCCTTGTTCATGACACATCGTCTCAGTGTGATGAATGCACCTGTGAAGTTTCATGAATATATTCCATACGGTTTAGGAGTTATGGCCCGGACACGATGTCGGGACGGACGAACGAACGGACAGGGGTAACACTTAATGCCCTTTCCACCATTCTTCGAATGGCGGGGGCATAAAAAACGGTTGTAACTCTAATGCGAACAGCGAAGACTTTGATCAGTGTACGCAGTTGCGTATGCCTATCTGAGTTGTCATTGGTCGCTCATTTCTTATCGTCCTAAACGGAACAATTCATGACAGAATCAAGGGCGAAGATTGTGGTCAGGCAAAATCAATTTACATCCCCTTACCCCTTACGGTCCGCTTATAATTTTGTCAGCCTGCGCGTGGGTGCGGCCTGGTAATTGTCTTTTTCTTTTTTTTTACTTTCCCCGGCCGTTGTTATTGCCTTTACGAGGGTTTCAGTGCCTAGGCTGGTGATAGTTTTCCGGCTTGCGTCGATTCGTTATATTTACATGCGCGCTCGGTTATGACTCGGATCAGCCTGCACATTTGCGCAGTTTGATCTGGGCCTTCGCTGTGCGCGCTTTGGATGGCTGGTAATCTAGTTACTATTTGTACGGCCGATGGGGACTTTTATCCGACTGCGCGGATGCGCAGGCTGATCCGCCCGGCCTGGCCTCGGGATAATAGAACCTTCATGCTCGGGTCTTCGTGGCATGAAATTTATTATGCTCGTCAATATCGAGATACATATGAAATGAAAGAGGCGGTTTTCCTGCTCAGATCAGCACAGACTTATTTGGCCTGCTCATAAATTTTAACCATTATCTTGCTGTTCACGACATCCCGTATCTTTGCAAACAGTGTAGATCCAGATCAGATGGGTTCTGAAGAAGCCATCTGATCAGGATATACACTGTTTTGGCATTCAGTTTATAAATTTGTAGCTATAAATTACATCAAGTAATTTGATTGGTTGATAGACAGAAATGGGTGTGGCTTAAATGAATATTCAGCAAGATAAGGGTTGAAATGCCAACAGTTTTGAAGTTTATAAGCGGAACAAATTTCGTGCTCGGATAAAATAAGCATGTGTGTGTGTTGGGGGGGGGGGGGGGGGGGGGGGGGCACCGCGGACCCTAGTCTTGGTTTTCGCATGCCACATGTACATGTATGCGTGTTGTTCTGCTTCTTCGGGTTGCCGTTATTTTTTTGTGTAACATAGTTGGCGTGGTGCATTGCTTGTGTTCGACGTCATCTATGTTTTTTGTTTATAATATGAAGAACCGATGATGGCGAAACGTTGATGTATAAGCATGACAAAGATTATTTCGTGTTGGTGTTGATTTACTATACAAAATTACTTCTTTCACTTTAATGAAAATCTATCAAAGGGGTCCGGCCCCGCCCATTGGGGCTTGAAGAAATTGAAAAGCTGCATGAGCTGTAACCGACCGCACAAGAGTACTGGTAAACCGCCAAGAGGCAAAGTGGTGCGAGTCGGACCGCCCGTGCTTATTAACCCTATTGGTTTCATTGGGCCACAGGCCTGGAGACATCATTTCATCTCGGTGTCTTAAAAAGGTCCCACAAAGTTGGAAGCAACGTCTCCAAAATGACCTATACAGTGTTGATGGGGACGTAAAATCTCAAATCAAACAAACTATCAAAGGGTTCAGTTGATATGGAGCAGAAAAGAATGCATTGCTCAAACTCAAGAACACACAACTGTGACAATGGTCTTGAGTTGACAATGCCGCATGGTTGTGTTATTGGTTCTGCACATCATCTCACTTCTATGCCAAGATCTGACCAAAATGTAATGGCGTTAAGGAGATATGCAGCGGACAGAAACTGTTATCAACGGACGGACGGCCATGGACGGAGGAAGGTCATTCCAACAATCCCCTCTCCACTTCTCGGCGTGGGATTAACACACCCACAAAAACGTACAGAATCAAACAGAACCAAAATATTATAGCGCACAACCTGAAACAAATCTATGTAAAACAGCTTTTTCCGAGATGGGGGCTACTCTTAAAGGTAAGAATTTGCTCCCTCGGAGCAAATTCTTTCCTTTAAAAACAGCCCATATGATATATGTAATGGAGAACTCTAATATTTTGGTGCTTTCTCTTTACTGCAAATATTTTTCATTACGCACATGCGTAATGGGCGTATCTTCTATGAAAGATCCCTTCCAAAACGAGTTATAGCATATTCCTGTAACGACCTTTTCGTATGCTACAACCGCTCGTGCCTAAATGACGTAATTGTATCTCAGTGACTTCACGTGCTGGAAGACTTCAGCTATCAGAGAGGCACATTATCAATGAGGCACTGCATGCGAAAAAGTGCACATCACAAAATGGAAAGAACTGTTAGCGCCAAAGAAGACTTCAAGAGACCCGGCATAGATCGGTAGAAGCATTGCGACAAGGTCAAATCAAACTGGTCAGCTCAGCTGCATGTATTAGAGAAGTTTTTTTTTTTTTTGGTTTGGGTTTAACGGCCCTTTCAAGATTATTTCACTCATATCGAGCCGATCGTTAATCAGAGGTGGGCGAAAACCGGAGTACCCGGAGAAAAACCACCTGACCTTCCGTTGCAGAGCTTGGCGTCTCACACGTGGCCCGAGCGATATTAGAGAAGTAAATCTCTCGAACGGGTTTTGCCATGGCGTGGCTCATGCTTGCTGTAAAATGCTGGGGTCTTATTGTTTCACTGCCACATTTGTAACGCCTCGGTGAGTCGAGTCTATTTTGAAAGAATTTGCTCCCGGGGAGCAAATGCGTCTCTAACTGAAAACAGGTTTACTCATCCTCGCCGTAGTCAGCTGTTGAGCGACGGCGTCAAATGAAACTCGGTATCAAGCTGCCCAAAGCTGACCAGACTGTGCGTGTGCGCAGGCTGACAGGTCTCTCGTAAACATCTGAACGGGTTTTGCCATGACGTGGCTCATGCATGCTGTTCAATGCTGTGATCATATTGTTTCACTGCGTCGGTTGCGAGTTCACATTTGTAACGCCTCGGTGAGTCGAGTCTATTCTGAAAGGAAACCATTTGCTCCCGGAAAGCAAATGCGTCTTTAAGTGTAAATTTATTGTCTCTGATGGGAGCTGTTTTCTTTTTCTTTTTTCTTTTTTGGCAGGAGCACATTTGAAACGCCTCGTTTCTTGGTCCTTAAGCTTTTTTATCAATGATGCCTTATTCCCTGAAAATAAACGGGCACGTTCCCGTGCTGCACAGAAACCGGGGTAGTCCCTTTCATTGTTCGAACACCGGACTGCCACCGGACAGAAACTTGTTATGAACGGACGGATGGACATGGACGGAGGAAGTTAATTCCAACAATCCTCTCTCCGCTTCGCGGTGGGGAGATTTGAGGGTCAACGTCCCCGTCATTACAGTACAGGTCATTTTGGAGACGTTGCTTCCAATTGTGTGGGACTTTTACCCGACACTGAGATGAAATGACATCTCAAGCCCTGTCGCCCAATGAAACCAATAGGGTTTATAAGCATGGACGGACCGACTCGCACCGCTTTGCCTGGGCAGGCTTAGATCCTCTGAGCGGTTTACCAGTTCTCGTGTGCAGCCCAATTATTTCTTCAAGGCCCGATGGGCGGGCTGGGGGACGACGGGGGATTAAAAGACAAGGGCGTAACCAGAACCAAAATAGTATTACGCACAACAAGAAAAATCTATGTAAAACAGCTTTTTCCGAGATGGGGGCTACTCTTAAAGGAAAGAATTTGCTCCCGAGGGGAGCAAATTCTTTCCAATTCTCCCGAGGGGAGCAAATTCTTTCCTTTAAGAACAGCCCATATATAATATGTAATGGAGAACACTTTTATTTAGGCGCTTCTCTTCACTGCAAATATTTTACATTACGCACATGCGTAATGGGCGTTACGCCTATGAAAGATCCCTTCCCAAACGAGTGATAGCATATTTGTGTTTGCCATTCTTGTAACGACCTTTTCGTATGCAACAGCCGCCCGTGCCTAAATGACGTCACGTGCTGTTGTGAAAAGCGGGAAGACTTCAATGAGGCACTGCATGCGAAAAAGTGCACATCACAAAATGGAAAGAACTGTTAGCACTAAAGAAGAGACCCATAGATTGGTAGATTTGTTTGTTTGATTTGAGGTTTAACGTCCCCGTCAACGCTGTATAGGTCATTTTGGAGACGTTGCTTCCAATTTTGTGGGACTTTTACCCGACACTGAGATGAAATGACATCTCAAGCCCTGTCGCCCAATGAAACCAATAGCGACTCATATATTTCTTCTAGCCCCTAAAGGCAGGGGCCGTGGTTCTAGCTCTGTGTGGAAGCATCATGCAGCCCATCTATTTTTTCAAGCCCCGATGGGCGGGGGCCGCAAAGATTGGTAGAAGCATTGCGATGAGGTCATATCATACTGGTCAACTCAGTTACATGTAACTGGAGTAAACTCGGTATCAAGCTGTCCAAGCAGCAAATTGGAATGCTGACCAGACTGTGCGTATGCACAGGCTGCCATGTCTCTTAGTTGCTCGCAAACAGCCGAACGGGTTTTGCCATAACGTGGCTCATGCATGTTGCATGCTGGGATCATATGGCTGAGAGTGCATCGGTGAGTCGAGTCTATTCTGAAAGGAAAGAATTTGCTCCCAAGGAATAAATGCGTCTTTAAGGGTAGACTAAGGGTAGACAGGTTTTCTCATCATCACCGTTGTCAGCTGTTGAGCGACGGCGTCAAATCCTTTTTCTGGTGCACATTTCTTGGTCCCTTAGCTTATTAACCAATGACGCTTTATTCTCTGAAAAAAAATGGGCACGTTCCCGTGCTCCGAAGAAAACCAGGGTAGACCCTTTTATAGTTCGAACACGAAACTGCCTCAAGAATGCTGAAAAAGTATAGGATATGGTGGTACGGTCATTGCCTGGTGGGTAAGAGCGCAGATTCTTAATCATTAGGTCTCTCATCACTGCGGTTCGAGCCTTGCTTGCGTCATATGTGAGACTATATTCTACAAAGGATGGTCGTGTTTTTTTTCTGCTTTACCACGAACGGTGACATAGACGCTATAAATCATTTTGTAATGAGAGCAGCGAAACATCGGCGACGGCGCTGCGTGTAGACGTTGCGCCCTGGATGCTACTGAGTCTAAATTGTTTAACAGGCGGAAGTCATTTCTTTAAAATTTATTTTGGTTTGAGTGCAGCGTAACATCGGCGTCGGCGCTGCGTGGAGACGTAGCGTCGGCGTCGATGTACCCTGTATGTTACTGTGTCTAAAATGTTTAACAGGCGAAAGAAGTTTCTGTAACGTTCATTTTAGTTTAAGAGCAGCGTGACATCGGCATCGGCGCGGCGTGGAGACGTAGCGTCGACGTCGATGTGTCTAGGATTCTATTGTTAAAAGGCGGATGTCATTTATGTAAATTACATTGATACGTCCGGTTTGAGAGCAGCGTGGCATCGACGTCGGGGCTGCGTAAAGACGTAAGTAATAAAGGTATTTTTTTTACGTTCATCAAATTAACTTACACCGGGTCACGAGCAAAATTTCAGTGAACTTTTTTTTTTTTTTGCTCGTGACCCGATGTTGTTCATACTTCGATGAACGTTATATAAATTATCTTCATTTCTTAAATAATTTCAATGGTACGTCGCAGTGTCGGCGTTGCGTAAAGACGTAGTGTCTACGTCTATGAGACGTTATCCTCAGTGTGCATTTGAACCTGAGTAGTATAAGAGGTGTGAGGAGCTCTTTCTAGTCACCAATTTTTAACAGCATTATAATATTATAATTTTCTTACATGATCTAAGTGTTTTTAAAGTCGACTTGGCTGGGTGTCGATATTATCTTGCGTTTTTTTTTTATATACAGGATCTTACACGAGTGGTCATGTCGTATGAAACTTATGAAAGGAGCCTTCGGCGAGTTTCATAAATTTCATATGAATTGACCACGAGTGTAAGATTCTGTTTATCATATGACCACTTTAAATTGGATTTCATCGCCTTTAGATTTGACAAATTTTCCACAAAAAAATGCTTTGTTGACATGGACGTCGTCATGACATTACTTAATCCCGCCAAAGTGTTATTACACGTGTGGTCATACGATATTTTATTACACGACGTTATCCACTGCTTATCAACGACGTCATATGATAAAGTTTCAATATGCACATGTAGATACTGACACAATACACTTGAAGAAATTCCTTCCATCCTTACTGTCAGTGTAGGCCCGAACAGACTGCTTTCTACGGCGGCTGATCTGGGTCTACCTGTCAAGATCGATTCTACTGGTAACCCCTTTACACAACGCGGAACCATTAAGAATGTGCAGCTATAAGACACAAATCAGCCTGCACAATCATGCAGTATGAAAAGTATTCGCCTACCACAGTATAATGCGCCTTTTGTAGCCACAGTGCTATTCATTGCCACTTGCCTCAGACAGTGGATGTTGATCCGATTCTTTGCAGGCCACTGTGTGCGACCAACAGAAGCTCAGCTCAGCCTCCTCATCCAAGTAGTATGATCAGTCTTACACGGCCACTGGGATATCGCAACATACATATACAAATACGAAACTCTGGTTGTGCATGTTGATCTGAGCAATCACTGAATGGCCAGACTGAGAGAAGGCGCAGCTCGACATGCGCATTCACGCAGTTTCATCAGTATTTACCGACTTTATGCAACTTCTCTAGCCTCAGACCAGCAGAGACGTAGCATAGCGTCACATCCGTGCAATATGATAAGTATGCAAAGTGCAAGCTCGGCCTGTGAATCCGAGTAGTCTGATCAGAGTCTCACATAGCCACCGCCGGTAAATTGCAAACTCCGGTTGTGCATTTTGATTTGAGTCTACGCAGGTAGTTGAACGACAACTGAAGACGCATGTCGGCACGCGCATCCATGCATTCTGATCAGTATTCGCCAATCATCGGCCTCTTCTGCAGCCACGGTGATACTGATCTGATCCCTTGTATGTCAGACAGGTTTTATGATAAGTTTTGTCGTGCGCTAGCTCATATACTTTATGGTCAGTGAACAAGACATGTCTTGAGTTCCGGGTATATTGATGAGCCTTAGCTGACAAGATATGGATATTTTATGCAGTCTTGTATTTCTAGTCTAAATTTAGGTTTTGGGTGCTCGTTAGAACCGCCTCATCGAGTACCCAAATATGTTTAGAACAAAGAAATCTCAATCCCACGTAGGGATACTCATTACACGGACTTGTTAACGTGATGAGATAGGATAATGTGGCATGGTGCACAGGACACCGGCGTTTTGCATTACACATTGACCAAAACCAGGCAGTTAATTGTTTGTCTGTTGTGAAAAGATTCTTTTATCCACAACTTATACGTCGGCGCACATGCTTAATATAGCGAACTTCTAGTACGAGAAACATCATTATAAATTGAGTCGGGGCACAGCATTTCCTGCAGTTTACATGTGCGCCTAGCGAAGACTCAGATCAGCCTGCACATCCGCTCAATCTGATCAGTCTTCGTATTTGCGCAGTCTGATAAGAGTCTTCGTTGTGCGCTTTGAGGATAATTAAGGGTCCAATGTTCCTTCCTGCAGCAAGAGAAGTCTCTGGTCGCACTACATGGATGCGGAGGCTGAGCTGATTCTTCGTAATTTGTTGGAACTGCTGTGACCCTGCCCACTGTCGATATTTCAGGTTGATTTAAAGGGGCGCATCTGCTATCAAAGAGGCGTCCAAGCAGCGTGTTAGAAATACTTGTTGCGTAAGCGAAAAACAAAAGCTATTGAAGAAGAGTAAAAAGAAAAAGAATGGTTGTTGCGTCTAAGCTATTTTTGACACTCGCAAAGAGCGCAGGCCGAGATCAGCCTGTGCCGCGACATATGGTCAGGGCCTTCACTGTTTGTAAAAAATGGTTGTTGCGTCTAAGCTATTTTTGACACTCACAAAGCGCGCAAGGCCGAGATCAGCCTGCGCCAAGACATCTGGTCAGGGCCTTCACTGTTTGCAAAAAAAAAAAAAATCAGGCTTTTTCTCATTGAATTTCTAAAGGTAACTAATTAGGGTACCCCTAAATTTGGAAAATAATAAGGACAAAAACGTTTTTTCATGTATATAATATTACTTATATGTTTATTTATTTAAGAAAATATAAATTCAAAGATATTGGGAAGACCCGGATTTTTTTTTTTTTATATATAAGTTTTATCCAGGTAGATGGAGCTCGGGCGTAATGATTACATAACCATGCAATAAAATGTCACGCTGTGTCTCGCTGGGTCGCGGTGTGTAACGCCGAGTCATCGGGACAATTTCACCTGTCTCGCTGCCTTGAATCTTGTCACCGCGACAGGGAAACTGTTCAGCGAGACATGAGGCTTTGTCACCATGACGGATTGTCACCGGGAAACGACACAGATAGGAATGTATCGTTGACTGTACTGTAGGTCAAGTTAACTGGGTTGTTCAAGGGTCCAGACCAGACTTGGCTTTTGAGCTGATAGATCTTAGTACTAAACTCAAACAAGGTAATGTAAGTGACCTGTCTAGAGCTATAAAGGCAGTAAACAGGCTAAAGGATGTGAATTCAATGATTTTATTCCCAACATTAAGCACAGATGTGAATGACTGGAAGGTTGTTGTCTTTACTGATGCTTCCTTATGTAATATAAATGATGGTACTGGGAGTACAGGAGGTCATATAGTCTGGCTAGTAGATCGCCATGGAAAATGTTGCCCACTGTCTTGGCATGCAAACAAAATTAAGAGAGTGGTACGATCCACAATAGCCGCAGAAACACTAAGTTTACAAGAAGGACTTGAAAGTAGTTTTTACTATAGAAAAATGCTTGAGAATATAATAGGACTACCTCACAATTCAATTCCAATTATAGCATATGTTGATAATAAGAGCGTAATAGAGGCTGTAAATTCAACAAAACTAGTAGATGACAAGCGCCTGAGAGTTGACATTGCTGCAATAAGTGAATCTCTGACCAGAAATGAAGTTAATGAAATTAAGTGGTGCCCTGGAAATATACACTTAGCAGATTGTATGACAAAACGTGGAGCTGCAGGGTATAAGCTTCTAAATGTACTGAAAGATGGAAGGTTGCCAGAGGACTTTGTTTAATAGCATAGACCAAAGTTACAAAACAGTGTGTGATTATTTTCAAATATCATTTTCCATTTTTTTTTCTGCTCTTTATTTCGTTTCATTTTAGCAATTTTCCTTTATTTCCCATTTTTGTTTTAAATTTGAAAGATCTCAGATAAACACAAAGAACAGTCAAAACAGAAAAGTATAATTAATGTTAATTTCAATGTATTACTGATCTGATCATGTTAGATAACTCTTTTACATAATTACTGGACTCTTCATAAGGAAAGAACAATAAGTAACGTCATGTGACGTCATGACGTCATAAAGGTTACCATGACGTTATGGTAGTGAGTGATTTAGATACCTGACAACATGAAGTCATAATAAAGTGATCAGCTAAATTATAGTGTTTGTGTGTTTAAACACATGAGACCGACGGCCAAAACTAGTCAGCTCCGGCTACGACATTTTATTTTTCAGCTAAAGGGTATACAAATCATTTGGTGGTGTCATTGGTTATTGTTTTTGGGGGTTATATTTTTTTTGTCACTGGTGTTCGTCCGTCCCTCCGTCTGTCCGTCCGTCCATCCTTCCTTCCAACTGTCACAAACCTTGTGAATGCAACTACTTTTTTATTCATCACGCAAACATGGCTATATAGTTTTGACCCCCTTCAACCCCACTTTTATATAGTGAAGCTGGGGTACAGGGGTTAATCTTTATGTTCTTATATAGATTGTGGGTACCCGTTACAACCGTCTCGCCGAGGTTGTAGAAGCCTCCGTGGTGCAGTGGTTACGCTACTCGCCTTGTAAACCAGGGATCGCAGGATCGATCCCGGGCTTCTCCAGACTTTCGGATGAGTCTTTAAACCGAGGTCCCGTCTCCGTATGACCTTAGCTGTTGGTGGGACGTAAAACTAAAACTCACTCACTCACTCGCCGAGGTTGTGCTAACGAGCACCCACAATGTATATTTTGAGCAGAATTATTAAAATTATCAGGATTTTTATCTGAAAAAAAAATCCATTTTTTTGGTGATGTATTTCAATAGGCGTGTTTTCGTAATGTCTTAGCCTATGGTGACCGAACTTGGACTGTAAAACTTGCACGAACTGCAAAGACTGCAAAGACTCGGGACTTGTAGACCGGAAAAAAACCTGCACGCACATATTTCAAACGCCTCGGTGAGTCGATAAAGTTAGCCGTGTGGTGAGAAAGATTCTGACTGATCAGTGTTTGTAAAGGTCAGACCCAGTACCTTGTGCCGGCCAAAGCCCGCACGCTCCTTTTGAAACGCCTCGGTGAGGTGTTAAAAAAAAGCTGTGTAGCGAGAAAAGTTCTGACTCATCATCAGTCTATGAAAACCTCATCAGGTACTCGGATATAGGTCATTTTGGAGACGTTGCTTCCGATTTTGTGGGACTCTTAACCGACATTGAGATGAAATGACATCTCAAGCCCTGGCGCCCAATGAAACCATTAGGGTTTATAATCATGGACGGTCCTGCTCGCACCACTTTGCCTGGGCAGGCTTAGATCCTCTAAGCGGTTTACCAGTACCCATGTGCGGTCGGATACAGCTCTGCGTGGAAGCATCATGCAGCCCATTTATTTCTTCAGCCCCGATGTGCGGGGGCCAAGAGGTTGTGGTGTATATAGATATCTAGAGCTTTGGGAACAATTCGCTATGTGCTCAAGAGCGATTTCGATTTGGTCATTATAAACAAGCAAGTACTCGTGTGCGGTCGGTTTCAGCTCTGCGTAGCCCATCTTTTTCTTCAACCCCGATGGGCGGGGCGTAATAATGTATGCTCAAGTCATGACTGATCATTCTTGTGAACGTCACTTTAACCCATCAGACCCAATGCTTGCACGACCTGCAAAAACTCAAGATTAACCTGCAAATCCTGCCTTACCAGCGTAGATCAGCCTTTCCGTATGCGCAGTTTGATTAGCATTTCCGTTTTGTAGGCATCTGATCATGATCTACATGGTTTCCAAAAAAAAAAAAAAAAAAAAAAAACGCACACACAAAAACCGGAGTTATTACAAGTTATGCTATATATATAAATGTCATGATTGTTATTATAAATAATGGAATCGCCTCGTTAAACACGAAGCAAAGTTCGAGCGAGCGCCAGCCAAATACAGTAAGATTCGCATGACCGGTAAAGACTCAGAATGAAGCCTGACTAGAGTTGATCAGCCTGCACAACCGCGAGGTCTGATCAGAGACAATCATCGGGCATTCAGATTGGGATCTGAACTGTTTACGCAAATAACGCTGGTCATGTCACAGATACGTTTACATGTATCGCAGCGACGAACAAACACTACAAAAAAATGGAATCGCCTCGCTAACGGTAGTTTGAGCCAGTGCATGGCAGTGAGTCCTGGACGAGCAGTCAAGACCTCACAACCTGTGCACCCGCTCAGCCTCATCTGGACCAGCCTGCGCATTCGCGCAGTCTCATCTGCAGCATGTGAGGAATCAAAAGAGGGAAGTCAAAACATGCTAAGTTCTGCACCGAAAGGTCAAGTGGATTTTCTCCGGGTAAGCCGAGTTTCGCCCACCTTTGATTAACGATCAACATCTTGAAAGAGCCATATTACCACACTACACCTACCAAGAAAGATGGTTCAATTTAGGAGTGTTTACGAGATGCAATCTTGCATTTTCTAAACTCTATCTGTCTGTCTGACCGTGGGTATATCTTGTCTGTCTGTGCCTATCTGTTTGTCTGTCGGTCGGTAGACCAATATCCAAGACGGGTATCCGAATTTTGATCGCAAGACAAAAAAACATGGAAACTTCAAAACATCTAATGCGACATCACATAGAAACATCAAAACAACACCCGACCAAACATCGGAAGACAAAACATCTTGAATGTCACACGCAGACACACACACATACACAAAGACAAAACATCGAAAAAAATCGTCTTTTTTGTATACAGAGAACGGACCGGGAAAACACATGAGCAGATAAAAGATAAATTCTTCAACACTGATACACTGCGCCATTCAACCGCGTTTGTTTGAAACCTTTTTCTCTTTTTTCTTCTTTTTTTCATAATTAATTATCAGTTGTACATACAGGTAATAATTAAATACACTCCGCGTAACTTTAGCATGGATTTCGCGGCAAAGATAGCCTGCGGCAAAGAGGTAAAGCTTCCGAAACACTCGGAATATGCTCCGCGAATCGCCAACGACGACGGTTCGCGGAGTGTTTGCGAGTAAAACACTCCGAATAATTTTCAGATTCGGAATGTTTTAGAGGGCTAAAAGAATCATGCGAAATGAAGAAATTCGGAATAAAGAGTCTTTCGGCTGTTCTGCGCGACCTGTACTGTAGATGAATTGAATTTGACGAGCCACTGTTTAGCCCATTCGTTAATTTTTAACAGATCATTATTTAGTAGATTAGAGGCCTCGACGGGATCATCAACAATGATATAGATGTTGGTGTCATCAGCAAAGAGTCTGATGGAAGAGTGAATATCTTCAACAATATCGTTAATATAAACTAGAAAAAGGAGCGGACTGAGAATAGAACCTTGAGGGACACCAGCCTTTATTGAAGTCCAACTTGAAGCTGATCCAGGTAAAACAACACGTTGTTTTCTGTTGTCTAAAGAGTCTGTAAACCACTGAAGAAGCGGCCCAGAAATGCCAACAGAAGAAAGTTTATGGAGAAGGCCTTTATGCCATACTCTATCGAAGGCTTTACTAATGTCGCAGAATATAGCTCTTACTTCTTTGCCTTCGTCCAGAGCTTGGCAGAAAGTATTGTACATGTCAGTCAGCTGATTTACAGTAGAATCACCAGGTACGAAACCAGACTGTAATGTTGTTATTATTGCGTTTTCTTGAAAAAAGTTGAAGATATATTTTTGAACGATTTTTTCAAGGACTTTTCCAATAGTACTTAAGAGAGAAATCGGTCTATAGTTTGATACTTCGGAAGGGTCGTCTTTTTTAAAAATAGGAGTGACGTTTGCTTGTTTCCAAATAGCCGGAAATCTACCTTTTTCAAGAAAGAAATTATAAAGATCTTTTAGATGAGATGATAGAGGCTGGGCAAGATCCTTGAGAATTTTGTTACTGATAAGGTCAGGTCCTGATGCTTTTCCTGTGGGTAATGTCGAGAGTATACATTTAACATCTTCGCTGGTAATTACAACAGATTCAAGTTTATTGTGTGTTGTATTTGTTGCTTGTGGTAATGATAGGTTAAGTTCATCCAAAATTGTTTGCTGCGTAAAAAATCGTTGAGTAGGTCGGCTTTTTCTTTGTCGTCACATATAATAATATTGTCCGCTTTCAGGGGAGGCATGGCAGATTGTATTTAGCCCATTAGCCATTCCCAAACCACACATTCCAAATACCAATGGTGATACAAAATTTCATCCAATTATTCCATAAAATAAAGGAATATATATACCAAGTCCAAAAACCATTTAATGGAAAATGTTAACTGGCATAACTCTTGTCAAATGATAATGCATTTTGCCTTTTAACAACCATAGCCTGCTACTTATAATGGTCTATATATCAGTGAAGTTTCATCCATATATTCCATTTAATAAAGGAATTTGTGCCCAAAAAACATTTAATGGGAATTGTTAATGGCCATTACTCCCTTAAATGTTAACGTATTTTGCCCAAACCACTCATACCCAATACCAACGTATAATCAAAATTTGAAGAAAATCCGTGAAAAAATGTTCAAGTTATTGATTGGAAATGAAAAAAAAAAAAAAAAAAAACCCTATGTGCAGTAATTCACACTGGTGTGTACTATTAAGATATTTTGTCTACATGTATGTTTTATGTGCGATCAAGATCAGGACTCCCAACTTTTAAGTGGAACTCAAGGTTTTAAGCGGGGACTCCATCTTTTCACAAGGAAAGATTCCTGCACTTCTGTTTTCAAAATCCTAGCTGGAGCTCTAAAACAGAATAGTTTACAAACCTGAACAGTTGTAACCATCAAGCAAGCCGTTCAATATGGATTTCGTGGTTTGCTCATAAATTTCAATGGTCTTTGACTCTGGACTAAACACATGATCAAAGGCGAAGGTCAAATCCCTATTGGGCCTCTTCCTAATATCCCTGGGTCTCTTTCTGCTACCAGCAAGTCCCGACTCAGAATTCGCTTTCGGATCAAACACCAAGACATTCTCATTCATAACCTGTGTAACAACTCTACTTCCAATCTCTTTTTCATTCTCTGGGCGTACCCGGACAACAACCTTGACATTACTGCTGCTGGCACTAGACTGTGAGCCAGATGTACTGCCGCCATCAGGACTGTGCCGTCTTTTTCTACAGGAAGGCAGTGGCATGCCTAGAAAGAGATTATTTAAACTTTAGACAACAAGATTTACTGGGGATTATTCTCTTTACATCTTCATGAAAATGCTTATACAGTTAAATTCCTATATTAAGACCACCTTTAGGACTGCTCAAAAGTGGTCTTTAAGATCACTTTTGAACAGTCCCAAAGATGGTCCCTGACCAGAGGACACTGAGTGCAGAAAGAACCAAAAAAGAATAACTGCACCCTTCTAAACAAGCTTTTCAAATCAGAATTAGTCTTAATTATAGGTGGTCTTAACCCTTGTCCTGCTAATCCCGGATATGCCTTATCTTTGAAACAATGTAGATCCAGATCAGATGGCATCTGACGAAGCCATCTGATCAGGATCTACATTGTTTGCCATTCAGATTGTGAATTTGTTGCAATAATTCGCATCAAGTAATCTGATTGGTTGATAATCGGTAGTGGGTGTGGCATATATAAATATTCAGCAGGACAAGGGTTAATAGCGGAATTTCACTGTATATTACTAGTGTGAAACTTGCCATGGTGACCAGATTTTGTTCATACTGGCATGATCTTTGAATGCATTACCTTTATTAGTACACCCAGACCTCACTCATTATAACACAATTCATTACAGCACGGTTTTGTTTTGGACCCCATATTTTCCCTAACGAACATTTATAATATAATCCAAGGTTTTTATCAAGTTTCAGACACAACAACTTTATTTCCCTCTGACTTTCACCTGCAGTAATATGGTAGTTATCACAGTCATAAAAAAGGTTCTGCAGACCTCCAAACATGTCATAACACTTTTATATCGAATGAGCAATTAAAGATACAGTATATACCGGTAAACTCATTTAGCTTGACACACATGATAAACATGAGCTGCATTTGCATTTTAACACTAAGCATTCGCTATTGGTACAAACATTTTATGCCAAAACATAACCATTCATGAGACTGTAGAATAGTCCATTTTTATTTTGCATACATGCTGCATTCACCGTTTCGAGCCAAGTGTTTGCTATTTGGTGTGAAAATTTGGTGCCAAAACATAACCATTTAAAAGATAGTAGAATAGTCCATTTTTATTGTGCATACATGAGCTGTGTTCGCCTGAAGGCTTTTTGTACCAAATTAGCTATTTCGTGCGAAAATTTGGGGTCAAAATATAACCATTCGAGAGAAAGTAGAATAGTTCATTTTTATTTTGCACTGTTAGATGTTGCTTTTTGCCTCAGGAGCTTTTAAACATTTTCACACTGACTGTTGATTAAAATTCATGATTGAGGGATATACGCAAATTAGAGACATAACTGGAACTTATTTTAACACCTTGTCACCCGGAACATTAAAAAAGCTTATTGATAATGCTGGAGGCATGAATTTACAGTGTAATAGTACAATAGTCTGATCCGTGACAAATACGGTCGGTGTTTATAACACGATTCTGTTAACTTACACAGTCCACTGGTTGGGCCCGGAGTTCCATGTTATAACGAGGCTGAGGTGTACAGTGTATACTACTTAAATTTACATTTTACACTAAAAAGGCCAAGAAAAACTATACCTGAAAATGTTGTCTGCTTATGTCTGCTAAATTGTTTTTGCAAACTTTCTAAAAAAAATTTTGCATATATGCAAACAATGTGGACCCACATCAGACTGCTCCTAGAGGAGCAGTCTGATCTGGTTTCACACTGTTTGCAATAATGACTTTAAATTTTTATTAATTACGCTCCAGATTTGCAGGATGAAGGCCTACTGGCCCCTATAGCTGAGTTTGGTAAAGCGTCTGCTTTGGGATCAGGAGGTCGCTGGTTTGATCCCCGCTGCACCACACCAAAGGCATAGAAAATGGTACTAGGAACTCCCTTGGCTGCCTCACACATTATCAGAGGTAGTCCTAGGAAGATAAATGAAGACGGGTTCCATTTGTTTTAACAAGACCTGTCGCCGGACAGGATAGCTCACCAGAAGCTGCGCTTTGACTCAGTTGCGCAAAGGCAAATTTTCAGACCAATAACAGAAACAAAGTCACAAAGAAAGAATCCAGTGCTATATCAATATACATGTAGTTATATTAAAATCTAAAAATAAATATAGCCGCTAGAGCAAAGACAAAGTTTTTCTGAAAATAGCCACAGTGACCTTGACCTTGACCTGAGGATCCTGAAAGTCAAACTCCCTTGAGATATTATCATACCAACATTTGTAAAAAGTTATAAGAGTGATGACAAAGTTTTTCTAAAAATAGCCACACTGTCCTTAACCTTGAGGTCATGACCTTGAAAGTCGAACTCGCTCGAGATATTATCATGAGCAACATTTATGTAAAGTTGGACTTGCTTGAGATATAATCATATGCACCATTTGTGTGAATTTATATAAAAATCTGTCTACAAATGTAGGCCCTGCAGCGATGACAAAATTTTTCTAAAAATAGCCATAGTGACCTTGAGGTCATGACCTTGAAAGTCAAACTTGCTGGAGATATTATCATAGCAACATTTGTGTGAAGTTTTATTAAAATCTATCAATAAATGTAGGCGCTAGAGCGATGACAAATTTTCTTAAGATAGCTACAGTGACCTTGACCTTGAGGTCATAATCTCGAACTCACTCCAGAAATTTAAAGCAGTATCTATCACCATTCCAAGTCTCCAGTAAATTCATCTAAAGGCAAACAAGTAATTATCTTAAATCTTCAGTGCAAAAACATAAAAGTCTGTGACCTTAACCCAAACTTTAACATTTGTGGACGCCGACACCGACGGTAGTAGAATAGCTTACAGTAACTTTGTTCCGGTGAGCTAACTAGAGAAAGCGACCAGTGGGTCATGTATACCCCCAGCCAGCGCCTTACTCTGATATATCTTTTGAGCTTGTATGTAATATGAATGAAGATGTTAAGAAGCTATAAGAATCTATAAATGTGCTTGTAAAACCAAACATATAATTTCTAAATGGACCAAGGGAGTGAGGGCATCAAAGTTACTGAAGGGGTGGGGGTATCAATGTTACTGAAGCAGCAGGGTGGGGTATGCATCAATGAAATCTTTGGACTGGTATGCAACATCGATGCAAGCATCAATTGAATTTGTCTTAGAGTTTAGAACATACAGGCATTTATAAACTTTGTCATAAAACTTGAACCAAATGTAAAATTTCTAAGTCTGTGACCTTGAGGTCAAGGTCACCATGGGTGGGGGAAGGGACATACATCACGAAATGTTTGGACTGGTACATTGATGCAAGTATCAACTGAATTCTTCTTAGAGTTAAGAACATACAGGCATCTATAAACTTTGTCATAAAACTTTAACCAAATGTAAAATTTCTCAGTCTGTGACCTTGACCTCAAGGTCACTGTGGGGCTGGGACATGCATCAATGAAATCTTTGGACCAGTATGTAACTTCAGTGTAAGTATCAACTATATCTATCATAGGGTTCAGAAGATACAATCTCTCAGAAACTTTGACGCAAAACTTTAACCAAATGTAAAATTTCTAAGTCTGTGACCTTGACCTCGAAGTCACTGTTGATCTCAAGGTCACTGTGGGGGGTGGGACATGCATCAATGAAATTTTTAGACCAGTATGTAACTTCAGTGTAAGTATCAACTAAATCTATCAAAGGGCTCAGAAGATACAATCTCTTAGAAACTTTGACGCAAAACTTTAACCAAAATGTTAACAGACGGACAGACGGAAGACGAACGGTAGGACGAAAACATTATACCCTATAGCATACTTCGTATGCTGGGGGTATTAAAAGGATACTTTGTTGCAATAAGAGCTCTGAACAGTTTATGTTATTTGTTTCTGGGATGTGATTTTAAACAAGAGGCCAATGGGCCACTATGCTCACCAGAGCTCAGGTGGGCACTGCCCAATGGCAGTCATGTATTTTAACATGATATCATTTTAAACTACCAAATGGACCCCCATGTCCAAATGAGCACCCATGTGGACTCAGTATCTGAAACATTAGGCCTTTTAGGAAGTAGAGGGGGTGGGGCATGGACCCAATGGAGCCCTGTTTGGAATCACTAAATGCGTCTTATCATAAGGAACAAGAATATATGTGGTTTAGCAGTGGGTCTCTGTAAGGCCTCTTAAGTGGTTGAGGGGTTGGGGCATGCCCTGTTGATCCCAGGAAAGCCCAAGATTGTTGTCCCTAAATGTGTCTTATCATAAGGACTAAGTATATATATGGTTCAGGAATGGGAATCTGAACTGTTTCTGAGATTCGAGGCCCTTTTATGAAGTGGAAAGGATAGGAATGGTGTGCTAATAATAAGGAACAAGAACATATATGATTATGGGGATGGGATTTGAATGGTTTCTTATCAATAGGAACAAGAATATATATGGTTTAGGGGCCGGGATCTGAATGGTTTCTGTGATATATGGCCTTTTATGAAGTGGAGTGGGTGGGGCATGGCCCCGGCACAACCTGGTGGATCCTTAGGTTGGCATAAAAGCATATGGCTGAGAGAAGTTTACTCAAGAAACATTTCTATAAACGTTTTGTCAAAATATCTGCAATGACTTGGCAGTAAATGCCATTTTTCAATTTTCCCCATTATAAGTCTATGGAAACTCTAAGTTGCCATAGCAACCAAACTAATTAGCCCAATTTCATAAAAAACACAAACTTTCAATCCCCCCACCCACCCAAGGATGCTACAGATAAAATTTGGGCCCAATCGGCCCAGTGGCTTCAGAGGAGATGTCGTTTGAAAGTGTTGACGACGGACATACGACGCAGACGGCAGACAACTGACTATCCTATAAGCTCCCCTGGAGCCTTCGGCTCTGGTGAGCTAATAAAACTTCTTTTATCTTTACACAGTACTACACAGTAATCATGCCGGCCTCAGTAGCTCAGTCGGATGCACGTTTGACTGGTGGCCAGGAGGACGCGGGTTTGATACCTGCCGGGGTCGGCAACATTCTTTCATGGATATTGGTATTATTTCTACAGGCATTCCCTCCCTTCCACTGATTCAAGAAGGACAGTTGTCAGTTTCTGGCGAAAGAATGCGCACTGTACTGGTTAATCGCTTAAGTATAAGTTTGCCCAGGAAAAGTGTGGATGGTAGGTAAACTGACCGACTCAAAAATGACCTAAAATAGCGTAGACTGGGCCGTTAAACTCCAAAATAAACAAACAAACAAAACATAGTAACCATTGTTGTTGTAATACATGTAATATTAGGTGCCTGGAATATGGAAGCATTACATCTTGCACATTTAACCCTGAATACCACACCCATTTCTGTCTCTCAACCAATCAAATTACTGAATACTTGATGTAATTTATTGCTACAAATTCATAAACTGAATGCCAAACAGTGAAGATCCTGATCAGATGGCTTCTTCAGAAGCCATCTGATCTGGATCTACACTGTTTCCAAAGATTGGGGTTGTCATGAACAGCATGATATGGGTTAAGTCTGAAATACCATAATGATCCTCAGTATTGGGACAGTTAGGCCTGAACAAACAGTGCAGACCCAGCTCAGACTGCTCCTGAAGGAGCAGTCAGATCAGGGTCTACGCTGTGTACCATTCTGTCTGCACCTTTTGGACTCCCTGCAGGATCATGAAACAATATTGTTAAACTTTTAGGAGAATTAGGTGTCCAAATATTTAGAATTTTTTCTGCAGTACATGTGGTAATAAGCAGAAATTGGAAGATGCACAGAATTATCTAATACCCATTTCTTTTCAAAGGTTTTTACAAGACAATTTGTTTGTATTGGAGTTTAACGGCCCAGTGAACACTATTTAGGTCATTTTTGAGCCGGTCAGTTTATCTATCAACACTTTCCTGGGCAGGCTTATACGTAAGCGGTTAACCAGTACAGTGCACATTCTTTCGCCAGAAACTGACAACGGCCCTTCTTGAATCAGCGGAAGGGAGAGAATGACCGTAGAAAAGATTTCATGATCAATCTCCATGAAAGAATGTTGCCGACCTCGGCGGGAGTCGAACCCGCGTCCTCCTGATCACCAGTCAGACGCGCATCCGACTGAGCCACTGAGGCGGGCTTTTACAAGACAAACTTCAGGTTCTGACTAGAGCTGTCAGAGGATCTGTGGGGTTGAGAGACAGTTTTGTTTCTTTGATTTGGGGTTCAACGTCCCCATCAACACTATTTAGGTCATTTTCGAGATGTTGCTGCCGATTTTGTAGGACTTTTACCCAACACTGAGATTAAATGACATCTCAAACCCTGCTGCCCAATGAAACCAATATGATTCATATGCATGGATGGTCTAACTCGCACCACTTTGTCTAGACAGGCTTAGACCTCCTAAGCGGTTTACCAGTACTTGTGCGCGGTGGGTTTCAGCTCTGCATGGAAGCATCATACAGCCCAATCTATTTCTCCAAGCCCCAATGAGCGGGGGCCCTGGGACCCACAGTAAGATGTATGGTTGTATCCCAGAGCCTTCCTGGAGAGTGCCTAGCTGGGATCGGAACCTGGAACAATTTTTTAGGCTCTTGAACCGGAGTTTATCCGGGTGCCTAGCTTGGGGTCTGAACCCATATTATTTTTTAGGCACTATTTCTTTCTTTTCTTTCTTCAAGTACTGCCTATGCCCCCACAGGCATTTTCGGCAGATGTACATTACATACACTCCAGATTTGCAGGATGAAAGCCTACACAGTAATCATGTAATTACAGAAGGGGTCTTTAAACTGCACAGGGGATGGTTCTCCATGCACAGGGGGCATCCAGTTAATGTCCCGGTCCGGAGGACAGTGCACTTTGTGGCATTCATCCCTGCAAACGATGCCTATCTATCCAGGTGCCTAGCTTGGGGTCTGAACCCATATTATGTTTTAGGCACTATTTCTTTCTTTCTTAGAGTACTGCCTATGCCCTTGCAGACATTTTCCGCAGATGTACATTACATACACTCCAAATTTGCAGGATGAAAGCTTACACAGTAGTCATGTAATTACAGAAGGGATCTTTAAACTGTACAGGGGATGGTTCTCCCTGCACAGGGGGCATCCAGTTAATGTCCTGATCTGGAGGACAGTGCACTTTGTGGCATTCATCCCTGAAAATTATGCCACTGGAGCATGTTCGAACACCGCAACTTTATTACCAGCACCAAGTGCACTTACCACTGAGCTACCACGCCTCATTCCATTTTACCGGGGTTTAGTCCAAGACACACAAAACTTTCACCCTCTCTCACATTCTTTTTTATTTGAAATGTCAGGATTAGTACCGAGCCAAGTGCTTCAAAATGTAGCTTTGAAAAAAGCATCTGAAAGTCAGAATTTACAAACACAAAATCACTCTGTAGGAGAAAATACAATCGAACTTCAATGGCTAGAACAACTTTGGGACCTCGAAAATCTGTTCGAGACAGGGGTAGTTTGAGCCACTGAGGGTTACTGTCAGGAGGCATAACGAGAAACTTTTAGACATCTTTTCTGTGTTCTATAATGAAAATGTATGCTGTGTGTACTCATTAGAATCGCCTCATCGAGGCGATTCTAATGAGGGCACACAGCATACATTTGCAAGATAAAAGACTAAAATCTCCTTAATTATCCCCCACTAATTCTTATGTAGAGGATTTTGCTAGGGACTCAAGAATGGGTTCGACACATCCATGGTAAACGAGCCATCGGTGTTCGAGCCATTGAAGTTCTCTGTACTTGTGTATTATCCAAAGTTTCATCAAATAAATGATTTGAGGAGACGTGTGTTTGGCAGAGTGATCACAATGCCTCCCGAAGGGTATGTGCCCATTTTTATAGTCCATTCATGGTTCTTCTCACACCTACATGTAGGGGTTTAGTACTTTTTCGTCTTTCCTGTGCGAGTCCATTCTCTCTATTTGGCCGCAGTTAGACTTTTTGGCCAAGTTTTCAAAACTCAAGCATGATGAAACCATTCTTAAAATGAAAACTGTTGGCAGATACGATGGAAATGACTCGTTTTAAAAGATCAACTGAACAGCAAAATTTTGGCCCCTAACCCTGTTTGTTGCAAAAAAGCTCAACAGAGCTTATGTTAATTGTTTCTAATATGTGATGTTAAATAAAGCTTTTTTTATCTTTATATTAATGTCTTGAAATGAAATTACCTTAGTGGAGTGAATGTAGGAAAGACAGAATCAGGAAAGGATCAGGAAAAAAAGTATCGGAAAAAAAGTATCAGGAAAAAAATATCTGGAAGAAAGATCTGCCATGTGTGCAGGTGTATGATCTGCCATGCGTGCAGCAAGCCAGCTACCAGACGTTGCTGCCAGTTGTGGGACTTTTACCAGACATTGAGATAAAGTGGCTTCTCATCCCTTCTATAAAGCAAGGGTTACAGAGATAGGTTGCAAAATTGATAATTAAACTGAAAAACAAATCAAAACATACAAAAGTATCCTAATCATCATATCATTCTAACATCAGAAGCGAATATGGATAAAACTGATACTTTTTATTCCTACCTAAAACTGTTACTTTTTTTCCTGATACTTTCTTTCCAATTACCTAGTGGAGCATGGTACACTGTAGCTCAGTGCACTTGCCTATCATGCTAGAGGCCCCTGGTTCGATTCTCAGCAATGAGAAGAAACAGAACATGCTCGAATGGCATCATTTACAGGGATGAATGCCCCAGCCCTACTCCAAAGTGCACTGTCCTTCAGATTGGGACATTAACTGAAGGCCCACTGTGCAGGGAGAACCATCCCATGTGCAGGTAAAAGCTCCCTACTGTAATTACATAGTAACATAATCACTGATGATTAGTGTGTTGGCTTTCAACCTGCAGAGTTTGTTACTTACACCTGCACATAATCCTCGCGAGAGGGTGTAGAAAAAGATGCACCAAGGGATGACATTTTTCCTGTGCCACAGATTTTTTCCTCGCCAATAATGCAAGGGCATGGCCTTGGCAGAACACCGACCTTGCGGTCCATAGAAATACCAAAACGCACCAAAACACCAAAACGCACCTGTATTTACCAAAACACACTGCCAATATTGGATTTTTCTATGTACATGTAGGGTAGGGTGAATTCGACACTTAGAAACAAATATATATATATATCTACATATTATATATATTTAGGATATAAATAAATATAGGCGTTTATACATATTATACATTTGAGCCAGGGCTCAGCAGTTCCTACCAAAATGCACTGTCAATATTGGATTTTTCTAAGAACGTCACTCTGATGCGGTAAAAGTATTTCCGAATGCCGCAGTTTTTATTGGTCTCAGTGGGCCCCGACAAGTGTACAAGATCAGGGTCATAGTCCCAGGAATGCAGTCTGATCCATCAAGTTAACAAGTCTGCGTATTAAAGTTCAAGATAAAAGGTAAGCTTACCAATGCACATCAAATCCCAATATTGGCAGTGCGTTTTGGTAAATACAGGTGCTATTCCACTGACATCTTTACACCATTCAAGTAAGAGAACACAACTCGACAAAAAACAATTACCAAAACGCACTAGAAATATCAGTTTATGTTATGTGCATTATAGATCTACAACCCAAAATGAACATCTGAGCATCAAAGTTCAAAATAAAAGGTTCACGTTATTAAAAGAAACCAATAACCCTCTAATATATAATGGCCATTTACGAATTAAAAAATGAGCCGGGGCACAGCATTTCTTACCATTTACATGTGCGCCCAGTGAAAAATCAGAAAAGCCTGCGCATGTGCGCAGTCTGATCAGTCTTCGTTGTGCACACTAAGCTTGGGTAGCTAAGGGCCAAACGCTCCTTCATGCAGAAGTCTCTGGTCAGACGTATACTAAATAGATGCGCAAGGGGCACGTGTAAATTGTAGGAATTGCTGTGCCCTGGCTAAAATGTTAACATGTATATTAATTTATCAATATATTATATATATATTTCTAATCCTCTTTTGAAAAACTGCTGAATTTCCCTCTAGCATACATAGAAAAATCCAATATCGACAGTGTGTTTTGATAGCGTTTTGGTAGGAACTGCTGTGCCCTGGCTCAAATGTTAATATTATATCAATTTATCTATCAAAATATTTATATTTATTTTTGTATTGTATATAGATATATATTTGTTTCTAGGTGTCTAATCCTCTTAACAAATGCTGAATTCACCCTACCCTACATAGAAAAATCCAATATTGGCAGTGCGCTTTGGTGTTTTGGTGTGTTTTGGTATTTCTACGGACCCCCGACCTTGGTGTGATCACAGGGCCTTGACGTAATAAAATTTAAAGGGCTTGTCCCTACGTTTCTATATAATAGAAACGAAGGACGGACACTGTTTCAGAGGTCCGATGATTTTCATTCAAAAATCTCAACATCTACATATTGCTCCGTCGAAATGCAATGTTAAAACATTTAATTAATGTGCATTATAATTTCCGCCGCACCTAATAATACTTCGCTACTCTTGAATCCACGACAATCCGCCTGTTTCTTTAAAATTTGTCGTTCGCACAGTTGCTGGTTACGTCGCCATGTTTGTTTACTCGGAGTGAGTCCATGCACCTTGTCTGATTGGTCTAAAACAATCCAAGAAAATCGTCACGTGCTTGGTGACCAATCAAAATGCTAAAAAAATTTAAATGCGATCCTCTAAAAAAAAATGGCTGCCTAACCAGTAACTGTGTGAGGGGGATATTTTTAAGAAACACACACTTTGCGGTGAATTATATGACAAGGCAGTTCTATATTAGGCGGCGGAAGGTTTACGGTTCTATCTATCTACTGATACTGCGTCGGTCACATTTGACCATTACCGCAGGTGTACCAGTGCTCCAGCTAGGATTTCAGGGCAGAGGGGCGCTGGGCTCGGCAGGGCACTTTTGCATGCCAAAAACAGGGCACCATACTGATACTGATGTCTCTACTGAATTATATATATTTACATGCATTTCACAAGTAAGTGGTGTACTGGGTCGCAGCAATTATAGCAACGTTTATTATTTAAAGAACTTTTGAACATTTAACTTCTAGGTATCTTTCAATATAGATTTATAATATTTAAAAAAAAAAAAATTGTTTGATTCATCTGAAATCGTGTTATTAAAGCAATACAAACAAATAACCCATGACTGAATAAGTAATCTGTTCAAGGGATACTACTCAATAATTATCCTTCCTGGTGAATGAATGTCATACTCAGGCTGTAGAACTCAGACTGAACGGGTGCGAAGGCTGATCTCTGTCTTCACTGATCTGCAAAGACTCTGATCAAAATGTGCATCTAGTGTTTGCAATATCCCCGCTGCTTGATCTCTCTGCGACAGTAGGCCTATAACACAGTAAACAGCGTGTTTACCGAGCTTCGTCGCACAACACCTTGCAAAGACCCAGATCAACATGCGCAACCTTTTTTCTCACCTTTCTCTAAAGGCTCTTGGGGTCAGCGAAGACAGAGCAGTTTGTAAGGATGCGCAGGCTACTCCGAGTCTTCACTTGTCGCACGATCAGAGCTCTCACTAGGATTTTGAAAACAGGATTCCAGGAATCTTTCCTTGTAAAAAGTTGGATTCACAGATAAAAAGTTGGATTCCCACATAAAAAAGTTGGAGTTCTGATCTTGATCGCGCATAGAACATAGACAAAAACTTCTTATTATCAGGCTACACGTCCATATGAAAAACTGTATACTTTCATGGCTCTCAAACTCTTTTTTTTCTGATAAATGCATTTAATAACTTCGTTCCAAACATGTAGATTGTGGGTACTAGTTAGAAATAGTTCACTGATGTGTCTATCCCCGACCCCCCCCCCCCCCCACACACACACACACACTTCTAGTCAAATAAAAGGTAGAATTAGGATAACAGCAGATATAATGTAAACCCAGATCAGAAAAGCAGCATTCTATTTAGCTATATTTGTGCTTTCAAATTCGGACGTATATGTACGTGCCAGTAGCTCAATTATTTTTAATTGGTGTAAACAAATACGTAGGGGAAGCATCCTAACCACGTCTCACTTCCGGAAATTGTTAAAAATGATTGTATTTTGAAGAATTACAAACATTTTGTCACCAGTAAACGTGGAAACACACTTTGACCGAGCGATAAAAAGTACGATCGTGTAGTCGCGAAAATACGTGACATTGGTAATTCGTCAATTAAATCGTCTTCGCCGTAACCCTAGTTTAATTAAACGTGATATTTTACCCACTCATGCTAATCCGTTGATGATATGAGCTTACATCAATTAGTAAACTCATTAATTGTAATCCGTAATAACACGGGGATTAGCGCGGCGAGATTAAACAGGTACAATCATTTTTAACACGTGCCGTAACCGACCACTTTCCAATATTGTCTCTCCCACTGACAGGTGCAAAAATACCTGCCAATATAGGTCACGCCTACTGATTTGTGGCACGTGCGCTTTCAACATAAAAAGCGCCGCCGCATTTGATCTTTTATTGGTATTGCATAAGCGGCCTAAATTAGCTTCTGAATATACCGCTTCTGTAATTTTGGACGCGTGTCGCAATAAAAACATGCGTACACAAGAATCGCCGGTTGTGAATTTTACGCGTACAACGGCAAAAGTTGGCGTAAAATACGCAGAATCCTGCGTTTCCGAGAGCTCTGACGATACTCAAAGACTCAGACCAGCATGCGCAACCACTAGGCTATGTAAGTCAGAACAACATGCGCAATGTCTATGCAAGTCTGTTTGGATATTAAACCCAGCTTGTAAAATCAGCGATGCGCAGACTGATGCAAGACGAAACTTTTGAGCAATGACCTGCTTATCCAATCAATACGGCTAATGAAGGCTTGCGCGCATGCGCTGACTGATCCGAGACTTCACTTGCTCGCTCATCTTAATGTAGTTCAGATTACTCCGGTTTACGCCCTCCTGATTAACGATCGGATAAGCTCTATATGTGATAGAATCTTGAAAGGACAGTAACCCCAACCCCCAAAAAACTTGATTCCCCTGAAATATGAATGCATAATTTTCCCGTTAGAGAATTTCCCGCCTTTTATTACACACTACATTTATTTCACGTGCGTTCAGTCGCTGCACTGCTATGAAAATTTCACGTTTTTTTCCAAATATTGGAGCCCGAGCGACTGTTGCATGTGCCCGAACATGGCAAGGGCTAATAAGTCATAATTATTCAGAATCTTCATCGGAATGTTTTTTTTTTTTTTTTTTTTTTTTCCTAACATGTTCGCGCTGACCAACCACCGAAAAACGAAGATTTTTTTTTTAATCTTAACTCTCTCTTTTTAACTTTCTCTTTATCGGCATTTTAACCGTAATGAGTGACGAGTCAGTTGAATATAATTTTGATTTACCGATCATGGCCGTTTTAATAATGATAGGGCCTACAAATTATTGCACATTTTTGCAATAAGATTTAAAGACACCGATTTAAAGTAAACTGATGCAGGTTCTAGCCAGTATTTCTGGCAGAGTCATAAAAAATACCGACAATTCCGCTCATCGAGTCATACTGTACCCCATGGCGTTTACCATCCGTTAACAGCATGATTACTTCGGCGCGTGTCGCATAATTAATCCAGTATTATAAAATAATTGCATCTACCCATCTGTCTTATTAACGTCTTAAATTACACATACGAGGATGTTAAGTGGCATTTATGAATGGATTTGAAACAGGGAATGTCAAAAGAAAAGGCAGCGGGGAGATTTGAGAGGACACGGGGGCGGGAGGGCCGGGCCCGGAGGGCACGAGGGGCGGCCCGGGAGGGCACGAGGGGCGGCCCAGGAGGGCACGAGGGGCGGCCCGCCCCTCTGAAAGTAGCTAGCTTGGGCACTGTGTACACTGCATACATTCCAGGTTTGCAGGATGAAAGCCTACACAGTAATCATGTAATTACGGTAGGGATCTTTAACCTGCACAGAGAATGGTTCGTTCATGAACGTAAGCAATATTGTATTATAAAGGAGCAATATGTAGATGTTGAGATTTTCGCATGAAAATCAACGGATCTCTGAAACAGTGTCCATCCTTCGTTTTTATAACATAGAAACAAAAGAAAACACATTTACTTTACCGGTCCCTATTTTCATCGTGGTAAAAAGCACGTGACAGTGTCCTATAAGAAAGTCGCGCGACGGGAATTAAAAATCTCAAAATACGCATTTTTGAGCAATAAAAGCATAAAAATCGGAATCTACGAGGTAAGTTTTGGTTAAAAACGGTGTTTTTGAACACCGTTTTTAACTTAGAATTTCGAGAAACAACCATTTTCACCTAATGTTTTGCTGGAAAGACAGCTGTTTGTTTCACTTCCGTAACTATGAACGTCACGCGCACCGGTTCGTGGATATGAATATTAATGAGCTGGAGTCGCCGCAGTCGAGGCAAACGAATGTGACGTCACATGTAAACACAAACAAATGGCTGTCAAAATTTCGTTGTGATGCCGATAAAACTGAAGGATTTGTTTATTAAATGCAGTAGTAAGGAAAATTTAATCTTTTGGTTGACAGAGTTAGGTCTCCTGATAGATATACGTGGATGTGTTTGCCAAAAGTGTGAAGAAGGTGTTTTTGGCCTCCGTAAAGACGAGTCTTATTCAAGTGATCTGTGTTGTTGGAGATGTTCAAACAAAAAATGCAACAAGAAAGTGTCAGTTCGTGCTGGATCTTGGTTTGAGAATCATAATTTGACCCTTGAACAGATTGTTCTTATCACCTATTTCTGGATTTATCGCGCAGATCAGGAGTTTGTGAAACATGAGGTAGAAGTTTCCAACCGAACGATAGTCGACTGGTACAACTTTGCCAGGGAAGTTTGTATATGTGTGTTAGAAAAGGAAAGTGAACAGATCGGTGGACCTGGAATCATAGTGGAAATAGAAGAGAGCAAGTTCGGTAAGCGTAAATATCATAAAGGGCATCATGTGGAGGGACAGTGGGTTTTTGGAGGCATAGAAAGAGACAGTAAGAAGTGTTTTTTTGCGACGGTAGAGAATAGAACTGCGGACACATTGGTAGCTATCATAAAGCAGCATGTAAAACCTGGCACTACCATAATATCTGATTGTTGGAGAGCTTACAATTCACTGTCTGAAGAGGGATACAAACACTTGACTGTGAATCACTCGGTTAATTTCGTGGACCCTGACACTGGAGCTCATACCAACACCATTGAAAGCACTTGGAGAGCGTTGAAGAAATCATTACCCAAACACGGCACGGTTAAATCAATGTATGACAGTTATTTTGCACAGTATTGTGTAAGAAAGAAATATCTAGTGGACTCGCCCGATAAATTTATGACATTCATTGACCTGATCAAGTCTGTGTATGACGTCAACAAAAGAAAAGTTGAGGTCATTTGTGCTTTACCAAAACAGCCGAAAGAAAAAACAGAAAGGAAACGAAAACTGCAGGATATCACAAATATGAATGACAGTTTGGATGATTTTCAGTAAGGTAAGATTTCCAATCGTCCACTTTTGTTGTACGTTTGTTGGCAGTATTGTTGGTTCTCGTCACCCGTAAAATCCAAAATGGCCGCCTTCCATTGTTTACACAAATTCGTAAGCTCCGCCCACTTAGCAACACATTAATATATTCGCACATGCGCAGTAAAATTGAGCGTGGGGGACCGGTAAAGTAAATTCTACCCGGTAAACCCTTTAATTTTGTAATACGTCAAGCTCCTGTGGGTGTGATAATCACACACAATTTGAGATGGAATACACACAATAGAATCATTCTAGAAATAAATCTGTATCATCAATGTATTGTATTCCTGGTGTAGGAATGTCATTTGACGTGTCACCAGTAACAATTCTGATCAGACAATGACACTGTCTGATCAGAATTTGAGCACTGCTGCATTGTCTGATCAGAATTGTTACTGGTGACACGTCAAATGACATTCCTACACCAGGAATACAATACATTGATTAAATTATATTCAACTGACTCGTCACTCATTAAACTCAGTATGAGTTGTTGTTGTTGTTGTTGATTCGTTGTGCTAATCTATCACTAGCATTGTCCTCTGGGTACTACTGTTTTCAAGGTTGCTGACTCTAGGTACTTTTTCCGCTTAGTATGTGAGACATCGAGCAAGTTCTTTTTTTTTTTTTTTTTTTTTTTTAAATCCCAAATTTTATTTTCTTTCAAAATTGAATAATTTATTTGTGCAGAAGTCTACCAGTTTCTCGTATAAACCCGCTAAATGCTTTCCTCAGTTCCGCATTTACCACAAAATTCACACTATCCAGGTTGCCCGTGAGAGCTTTTAAATTGATGCTGGCAGCGTTGATATCATTTCTGGCAAGGATTTCCTCTACCTCCCTTTCTAGAGTAATTCTTTGTGTATTGTATCTGTCACAGTGGAATATATAGTGCTGTATGTTCTCTTTTACCTTACATTTGTCACAAAGATCTGATTTTGTCTGATCAATTTTGGATTGTAGACTGTTGAGGTAAACATGACCTGAGATTATTTGGTTGATAACAGATTCCGTATCTCTGTCATTACATTTTGGTTGACTTTTACCAACTGTGCTTATAATTTCTTGAAGCGATTCTGTTTTGTCTGAATTGTCATAGATTCTTTGCCATTTGTCATTGATTTCTTGCTTCATTACTTTAATAAATTCATTTTTGTCTGCTACACCCTCATAAAAGTTTTCCTTTTTCCCTACCATATCCTTTGCTGCTAATTTAGCTAATTGATCTGCTAGTTCATTCCCTTTCAAGTCTCTATGGCCTGGTATCCAATGTGTTGTAATAGTATTACCTTTGTCTTTCAATAATCTGGTTTGCTTTCTTATATCAAATATGATGTCAACTTTGTTTTTAGGGATGTTGGAGCCAAATGCTGTGGTTATTGCTGCTTGGCAATCTGTGAAAATGTGGATATTCTTGTTGGCACATTCTATATTTCCATTATTCATGTGATGAAGAGCTATTTGAATGCCAATTATTTCTCCAATGTAGTTGTTTCCATTTGAACAGATTGGTTTTGAGAAGATGCAGTATGAGAAGATAGAATAGATGGGTGGGGTATCGAATTTTTTCATAAAACAAAATAAACAAATGCTCTAGCGATTACGTTACAATTTCTAAAAGAAGTAATTCATTTTATCGGGCTTTTTTTTTTTTTTTTTTTGTTTTCTTCTATACCGTTATCAATATTTACACCAGCAAAGTGTTTATAATATCGAAAATTTGTCGTTTCTCGTTGAAGTTTCGCCTTTCAAAACGACCACACTTCTTTATAAGCCTCGCTCTGATTGGTTAACTGTGGGAAAGTATAAAACCCGGAAGTAACGGCCGGGAGCCGGGAGTAAAATCCGGAAGTAAATTTTGACAATCGAATAAAGGTACTAAACATTCACATATCTGGATGAAATTTGAATCAAAAGTAGAATATAGACGTTTCTTTAAAATGCACATAAGTGTTAACATTATTACCATGTACTTTTCAAGATATGAACCGAAATATACGACCACGTCGCAAAATTTTCGCCCGGGAGTAACTTTTGCGGTATTGACGATGTCAAGCATTTTGCAAAATATGTTCAGTCTGGGGGTTCTACAAGAATGACTTTATGTGTTATTAATTAAAAACATGTCAGAGATTAGAAAAATGCAAAATTAAAGTTATTTCATCGCTCCGCCTGGTAAATAATTGACCCGGGAGTGGGCCGGGAGTAATTTCTGGGTTGAAATCGCCGTTTACTTGCCTTACTCTCGGCCTTATTGCTTCTATCACATACATTGTATTTCTTAAACGTTTGTCAGAAGAAAAGCTAAGATTCAGCATGGAGTATATGAATTTATTTACTTGTCATATCGGGACTCGACACACATCCAAACCCTCCCAACTCACGCCCTGCTCCTGCGCCTATGAGTTTATGTGACCGGGACATTTATATTTGGCGCTATTTGTTTTATGGCCATATAATGTAGAAACGATGACACAATTACATCCACAGTCTGATCAGTGCCTTTGCTATTAGCTGTCAGGGTAGTAAGACTACGTTTGATAAATACAATGTATTTGACATAGGCAATAACGCCAATAAACGCCGATTTCAACCCAGAAATTACTCCCGGCCTACTCCCGGGTCAATTACTTAACTCACAGAGCGATGAAATAACTTTATTTTTGTATTTTTCTAATCTTTGATATGTTTTTAATTGATAATACACAAACTTATTCTTGTAGCAATCCCAGACTGAACATATTTTGCAAAATGCTTGACATCGTCAATACCGCAAAAAGCTACTCCCGGGCGAATTTTTTGCGACATGGTCATATATTTCGGTTCATATCTTGAAAAGTACTGAATTATTAATATAAAACTTATATGCACTTTAAAGAGGAGTCTATATTCTACTTTTGATCCAAATCTCATTTAGATATGTTAATGTTTAATATCTTTATTCGATTGCCAAAATTTACTCCCGGATTTTACTCCCGGCTCCCGGCTGTTACTCCCGGGTTTTATACTTTCCCGTTAACTGTCAAGGAAAAACAAGGTACGTAATTCAGAAAAATTCAATACGTAGGTAGAGTAGCATGCCTTTGTTTACTTTTTGTAATGCGGAAATGAAGATAACAAAACATGATTTGATTTGGCCAAGACGGCAGTTGCTGGCTTCTAAACCCTGATGCGATTAAAAAATATTGTCTAAATCCTTTTCAGCGGTTATTACCATCAATAGCAAGTATTAGCTTTTTTTTTTTAAATTCTTCTGACTGTTCTGTAAGAAAGAAGGAAAAAATGTGTTAGGTATTGTTATCAGGGTTCGCCGGCGTGACGTCACTTCCCGTAGCAACCGATAGGCCGCCATTTTGGAGGTGAAAACAATAACAGAGCGACCGGCAATTTCCCTTTAGATCGCTATCAATTACATTGAATAAAATCGTTTTTTAACCTGAAAATGCATGTTACTGTAAGTAAAAATGATTAAAAGTAAAGAATAACGAGGCGGGAAATTTCCATTTAGTGAAATAACAGCTGCCTGATAACTGATGTCTACGGACTAGTGTCAAGTGTTGTGTATTCGGAGGTGTCATGGACTCGGGGAAATATACTCTATCCAAGTGTCAAGGTAGGTTTGACATTCTGTTTATTGTCAAAATAACACTGACTTCCAGTTTTGGGAAGTATTCTCAAATATAAAACCAATCACACAGTGTTACTGGCCAAAGTTTTAGCTAAATACTGCTATAATGTCTTATGGCTACATTAAAACACTTGATAGCACAAGTCATGGCCGTTATGTACAGAAATTAAAGAGTGTTGGGTTAGATGCATGTCCATATTGAACCCAGATCAGATTGCTAAGAGGAGCTGTCTGATCTGAGTCCACACTGTTTGTCTGTAAAAAATCGTTGACTGCCGGTAGCTTTAAGTCATTTCTGCAAACAGTGTGGACCCAGATCAGACTGCTCATCTGATCTGGGTCCATACTGTTTGCATGTCATATGTCATTTCTGCAAATAGTGTGAACCCAGATCAGATTGCCCAGAGGAGCTGTCTGATCTGAGTCCACACTGTTTGCCTGTAAAAAAATCGTTGACTGCCGGTAGCTTTAAGTCATTTCTGCAAACAGTGTGGACCCAGATCAAACTGCTCATTTGATCTTGGTTTAAGTAAGGAGGTTTTTTTTTTCTACACTTTAAAGTTAATTACAATCAATTTCTAAATTTAGTCACCCATCCAACACCTGTGGTGATGTTCCAAAGGATCGCCTCGGTAAGTGCAGAAATGTTGTTGAAAGGGAGAAATACGAGCACTAGTTCGTGCCGAATTCGTGTTGCTAGAGAGAAATCAACAGACAATTTTACCAATAGAAAGGACAATTTAAGTTCATTGTCAACAAAGCAATTATGTATTGTGAATCAATTACCTGTTATAAAATGTTCACTGCACATGTAAACATATTTTGATGAAGGAATCCAGTCTGAACCATCAGCGTTCTGGCGACTGCAGGCCCTCATCCACCGAGACCGTCTCTCTGGATGTTTTTCTCCATTTGGGAACTGATAGAACGATAGCTTTTTATCCAGTTGTAAATGATGATTTGTACAACCACCTGCACTACAGATTTTTGGCATGTTTTATCAAAATTGTAAGAAATATGCTAGTGACTTTGATTTTATTTACACTATTTGCTTATTCAAAATGGCGTTTGTTTTCACCTGCGTGCTCGTTGCTATCACGTGACAAACGAAAGTGCCCGGATGACCGGCGAACCCTATACTTTTGTTATATGTCACAACCTCATCATTACGAACGCACATCCATGTGACACAGTGCATTCTTTCATATCTGCAAAATGGTTAATTTTCAGATGAAAATATATGATATTTTTCTTATTTTGTACTTCGAACATAGGTTGTGGGTGCTCGTTAGAACTGCCTCAATGAGGCGGTTCTAACGAGTACCCACTACCTATACTGGTTGTGGGTGCTCATTAGAACTGGCTCCATGAGGCGGTTTCAACAAGTACCCACTACCTATGTCTTGGAGCAGAAATAAGAAAAATACTGAATTTCCCCGTAAACCCCAGTTATCTCTATATAAAGTGGGGTTTAGAGGGTATAAATTACACAGACTTGTTAACATGATATTATAGCACCCAAAGTGGAAACTGTGTAATGGTCAAATGTGACCGACGCAGAAAGAAATGGGGACCACAGGGTCCGCTGGCTTCTAAACCGTGATGCAATTAAAAAATATTGTCTAAATCCTTTTCAGCGGCTGTTACCATCAATAGCAAGTATTAGCTTTTTAAGCTCACCTGAGCCTTTAGGCTCATAGGTGAGCTTATAGTATAGCCATGGTCCGTCGTCCGTCCGTCCACCGTTTTCAAAGATCTTCTTCTCCTATACTGCAGGGCCAATCAAAGCCAAATTTCATATGGAGCCTCAGTGGGATGGGGGAACGAAAGTTTGTTCGCGGGGTCTGGATCACATGACCAAGATGGCCGCCATGCCCATATATGGTATATATGGTGAAAATAATGGATTTATAGGAAACCATTGAAGACAGTGTCACCAAAATTTGTAGATCAGGTAAAGTAACTGGATACATGAATGTATATGGATCAGAAAGGTCAAGGTCATTCATTGGCGTTGTTCGCGGGTCTGGATCACATGACCAAGATGGCCGCCATGCCCATATATGGTAAAAAGCCTTCAAAAATCTTCTTCTCCAGAACCATAAGGCCAGTGGCTTTGAAACTTGGCATGTAGCATATGGTACTCGGGCCCATTATGGTTTGTACAAAAATCTTCTTCTCCAGAACCATAAGGCCAGTGGCTTTGAAACTTGGCATGTAGCATATGGTACTCGGGCCCATTATGGTTTGTACAAATGGTGACCCTGGGTTGACCTTGACCTATTTTACAGCAATGTCAAATTTTCCGACTTAGGCTTTTGCATGGGGCAAAGTGAAAATAATGGATTTATAGGAAACCATTGAAGACAGTGTCAACAAAATTTGTAGATCAGGTAAAGTAATTGAATACATGAAGACCTATGGGTCAGAAAGGTCAAGGTCATTCATTGGCCTTAGACCAAGGTCATTCAGGATCCATATTTCAAACATTTTTTTCTCCAAAACTGCTGAGCCAATTTAAGTAAAATTTAATATGGAGTCTTTGTGAGTTGAACAAATGAAAAAATGCCAATACGGTCTAGATCACATGACCAAAATGGCCGTCACGCCCGTATATGGTAAAAAGCCTTAAAAATTCTTCTCCTCCAGAACCGTAAGGCCAATGGCCTTGAAACTTGGCATATAGCATATGGTACTCAGGCCCATCATAGTTTGTACAAATGGTGACCCTGAGTTGACCTTGACCTATTTTACAGCAATGTCAAATTTGCCGACTTAGGCTTTTGCATGGGAAAAAGTGAAAATAATGGATTTTTAGGAAACCATTGAAGACACTGTCACCAAAATTAGTAGATAAGGTAAAGTAGCTGAATACATGAAGATCTATGTGTAATAAAGGTCAAGGTCATTAATTGACCTTAGACCAAGGTCACGCAGGTTCCATATTTCAAACATTTTTTCTCAGAAACTACTGAGCCAATTGAAGTGAAATTCAATATGGAGCCTTTGGGAGTTGAACAAATGAAAAGCTGCCAATATGATATAGATCACATGACCAAGATGGCCACCACGCCCATATATGGTAAAAACACTTCGAAATTCTTCTTCTCGAGAACCGTAAGGCCAATGGCCTTGAAACTTGGCATGTAGCATATGGTACTCGGGCCTATCATAATTTGTTCAAATGGCGACCCTGGGTTGAACTTGACCTATTTTACAGTAATGTCAAATATGCTGGCTTAGGCTTTTGCATAGGAAAAAGTGAAAATAATGGCTTTTTAGCTCACCTGAGCCTTTAGGCTCATAGGTGAGCTTATAGTATAGCCATGGTCCGTCGTCCGTCCATCCACCATTTTCAAAGATCTTCTTCTCCTATACTGCAGGGCCAATCAAAGCCAAATTTCATATGGAGCCTCAGTGGGATGGGGGAACGAAAGTTTGTTCGCGGGGTCTGGATCACATGACCAAGATGGCCGCCATGCCCATATATGGTAAAAAGCCTTCAAAAATCTTCTTCTCCAGAACCATAAGGCCAGTGGCCTTGAAACTTGGCATGTAGCATATGGTACTCAGGCCCATCATGGTTTGTACAAATGGTGACCCTGGGTTGACCTTGACCTATTTTACAGCAATGTCAAATTTGCCGACTTAGGCTTTTGCATGGGGCAAAGTGAAAATTATGGATTTATAGGAAACCATTGAAGACAGTGTCACCAAAATTTGTAGATCAGGTAAAGTAACTGAATACATGAAGATCTATGGGTGATAAAGGTCAAGGTCATTCATTGGCCTTAGACCCAAGATGGCCACCATGCCCATATATGGTAAAAAACCTTCAAAAATCTTCTTCTCCAGAACCATAAGGCCATTGGCCTTGAAACTTGGCATGTAGCATATGGTACTCGGGCCCATCATGGTTTGTACAAATGGTGACCCTGGGTTGACCTTGACCTATTTTACAGCAATGTCAAATTTTCCGACTTAGGCTTTTGCATGGGGCAAAGTGAAAATAATGGATTAATAGGAAACCATTGAAGACAGTGTCACCAAAATTGGTAGATCAGGTAAAGTAACTGAATACATGAAGATCTGTGGGTGAGAAAGGTCAAGGTCATTCATTGGCCTTAGACCCAAGATGGCCGCCATGCCCATATATGGTAAAAAGCCTTCAAAAATCTTCTTCTCCAGAACCATAACGCCAGTGGCCTTGAAACTTGGCATGTAGCATATGGTACTCGGGCCCATCATGGTTTGTACAACTGGTGACCCTGGGTTGACCTTGACCTATTTTACAGCAATGTCAAATTTGCCGACTTAGGCTTTTGCATGGGGCAAAGTGAAAATAATGGATTTATAGGAAACCATTGAAGACAGTGTCACCAAAATTTGTAGATCAGGTAAAGTAACTGAATACATGAAGATCTATGTGTGAGAAAGGTCAAGGTCATTTATTGGCCTTAGACCAAGGTCATTCAGGATCCATATTTTAGATATTTTTTTTCTCCAAAACTGCTGAGCCAATTTAAGTGAAATTTAATATGGAGCCTTTGTGAGTTGAACAAATGAAAAAATGCCAATACGGTCTAGATCACATGACCAAGATGAAAAGTTGCCAATATGGTCTAGGTCACATGACCAAGATAGCCACCACGACTATATATTTATATATTTTTCTTATAACTATTTGATTTTGTGCAGAGTTTAATAAAAATAAATAAATAAAGGCTGTTTATAGTTTTAAACGTCGGTTGTTATTGTTTTTTTTTTATTATTTTCTACTTGAAAAGGCCCTGGACCGCCGGGTTGATAGTGCCTGAAGCTAAGGTTTCTTTTGTATTTAGTGCATTGAAGAACTGTTAAGTATAATGTCCGTTCCGTGAAATTTTCCGGTTATCTCCGTAGCGGACCGGTCCAATACAAGTGTGATAATGCCCGCTGTGTATCTGTCGCAGAATAGCGACTTGCACGTGACGCATTTCTAGCCAATGGAAAAACGTGTTTCATTTGTGCTATGCACTAATTACTTATGTCATAGCAATCATTCTGCTGCTGGCAAATGGTTTGCTATTCATAGAGCCATATTATTTGTTTTTTTATTTCTTTTTTCTAGTTGTGTCTCCCCCCGAAAATCTTTTTCGGGAGAGACATATTGTTTTTCCCCCGGGCATCCGTCTGTCTGTCACAAAATCGTGTCCGTTCTGTATCTTGAAAACCGTTCAAGCTGTCTTCACAAAACTTCATATAAATATTAATCAACAGAAGACGTGCAGAGTGCAAGAACTATAACTCTTGCATTTATACTTTTTGAATTATTTCCCTTGGAAGTTATCCTGTATGTATTGTATGGGCAGATTGTGTCCGGCCAATAACTTTAGTTATCTTAAATGGATTTTGAAATTTCTTGGCAGAAATGTTAACCATCATGAGACGATGTGTCACGCGCATGACCCAGGTTGGTACCTCAATGGTCAAGGTCATACTTAGAGGTCAAATGTCAAAAAAGGGTCTTTTTTAAGTGTTTGGTCAAAAACTGTCATATTAATGGATGAATTTTTAAATGACTTGGCAGACTCAAAGGTCAAGGTCATACTTAGAGGTCAAAGGTCAAAAAAAGGGTCTTTTTTAAGTGTTTGGTCAATAACATTCATATTAATGGATGAATTTTAAAATGACTTGGCAGAAATGTTATCCATCATGAGACAATTTGTTGCTCGCAAGACCAAGGTTGCTACCTCCAAGGTCAAGGTCATACTTAAAGGTCAAAGGTAAAAAAGGGACCTTTTTTTTCGTGTATGGTCAATAACTTTATTATTCCTAAATTTATTTTGAAATTACTTGGCAGAAATGTTAACCATCATGAGACGATGTGTTGAGCACATGACCTAGATTGGATCCTCAAAAGGTCAAGGTCATACTTAGAGGTCAAAGGTCAAAAAGGGTCTTTTCCTGTGTATGGTCAATAACTTTCATATTAATGGATGAATTTTAAAATGACTTGGCAGAAATATTATAGCTTTTTACCAATCTTTACACTTTGTTTTAGCTTTCACGCTTCAGTTGTGGTACAGGCCTATTCACTAAATAAGGGGTGTCACACCTGTTTGAATTTGCACACAATTCATGGGCAATGCCATACAATATCTTATACCTGGATTAATATAGAAATGTGTATATACGCAATTACAAGTGACTATAGTATGGGAACATTTTGAGCTTTGAGCAAGGGGTTGAATGAAAGGAGTCAATGAACATTATATTGTTCACTCAGGTAAGACTTATTCAGGTATATGTGTTAATCTTACCTGCAGGTAAATATTGCAACAATAGAGCTATATCAATGAGAAGCCAACCTTAACGAAAATGGATTAGTCTATAGATCTGACTCATCACAACAAAGTCTAAAGAAAGGGAATGACCTATAGCCATCATGAGACAATGTGTTGCGTGCAGGACCCAGGTCAGTACTTCCAATGTCAAGGTCATACTTAGAGGTCAGACATAAAAAAGTGGCCTTTTTTCATGTTTGGTCAATAACTCACTTTTTCCTGGATGAATTTTAAAATTACTTGGTGGAAATGTTAACTATCATGAGACATTTGTTTGAATTGAAGTTTTCATCTCCGCCAACACTGTATAGGTCATTTTGGAGACGTTGCTTCCAATTTTGTGGGACTTTTACCTGGCATTGAGATGAAATGGCATCTCAATAGGGTTTTTGTGCATGGGTGGTCCGACTTGCATCACTTTTCCTGGACAGGCTTAGAACCTCTATGCTGTTTACCAGTACTCATTTGCAGTCGGTTTCAGCTCTGCATGGAAGTATCATGCAGCCCAATCTATTTCTTCAAGCCCGATGGGCGGGGGCCGAGGGTCATGAGACAATGTGTTGCCCCCCAAGAATCAGGTAGGTACCTCAATGATAAAAAAGGGGGGAGACATCTGTGTTTTTGTAGAAAAACAAATTCTAGTTTTGTTCTGTTACTGCTCTTGAGATATGAAAATAAATTGGAACAAGTTTTCTTTTTGTTTCATTTGCTTCTGTATACAGTATACCATTTATGTCCAATGGACAGTTCCTCATATTTTCCCTTTCTGTGAGCCAGGCACCGAGGTTATAAAACTTTTTTCACGCTCAACTCACTTCAGCATGAAATTTACCCTGCTCATAAGTTTTAAAATGCCAACAAATATTGAGATGGCATTTTAAAATTTATGAGCAGGGTAAATGACATTTTCTGCTGATCTAAGTAGGAAAATTGTCACCAGACAGGTGAGCGATTCAGGACCACTGGTCCTCTGGTTTTTTAAATTCTTCTGTACATAGTCCCCTTCAGAAACCACAGGGCCCCTTTCTTTCTGCGTCAGTCAGTCGGAAGACAGAAAATTCAATACCCCCCTCCATCGGCATGATGCCATGAAGGTTTTTGTACATACGAGTGTGCGCACATGTATGTACATATGTACGTGATCATGTAACATCCACACTGGTCAATACATACGCACAGGCTGCGTAGCGGTCGCATAGGCTTCGTATTTTGGACGCGTAGGCTTCGATGAAAAATGGCGGTTGACAGTTCGCTGCTGCAGGTAAGAATCCGTTTTTACGTTAATCTAACTGTTGTATAGCGTTGCCCAATACTGACATCTGCCTTACGGACCACTTTATTAATGTACGGCTTCGTCTGTTGCAAGAAAAAGTTTGAAAAACGGAATATGGAAAAATAGACCCAAAAAGAAATTTGGCATTGAACACAGATTCACCTGTATTTTCACTTTGGTCCGGTCTTCCTATGCAACTACACGTTTTGGGCTGGTGCTCTGGCCGATAAATTGTGAATAACGATAATGGAATCCCAAAGCTAATATGCAACTTTCGTAACATCTTTTACGAAAAAGAAAAATCTTGATATTTCGATACAACGCACGCAGCTTCGTTACCGATTACAACGCAGAGGCTGCGAACTAAATTTGAAAGCCCTGTAATATGTAGAATAATAGCGAATTATATTAAATTAATATCGAGAAATCAGTCAACCAGCGTTAGTTGGTGATGCTAAAGACATTCTATATAATTTATAACGAACACATTTTCAGTCTCAGCTATGCAAATACTACATTTTGATTTGAATGCACAAAATCTGTCAAGTTACACTTATTTACACTACCGTTCATAAACTTGGTAATTCTTCGTCAAATCTGTTAAGTATTTAACCAAATAATATTTGCACTGTATGAATTTCTGTCGTGTTTTTATTACCACGCACGTAGCTTCGGAATTTACGATGCGCAGGTTACAGAGATGGGAAGACGCATTACAAAAGCACGCCTATGAAAAACTTTCAGAAAAAACATTCTGATAGTTTAAATATTTCTGCCCAAGATATAGTGTGAGGGAACTTGTTACAACCGCCGGGCCAGCGGTTCTAACGCGTATTCACAATCTGTGTTTCTGAGAATCACAACAATTGTCGTCTGCTTTGTCATCTAAAAGTCATTTGGACCAATCTCTGACTGCACCCTCTCTAATCTGATCTGGGTCCACACTGTTTGACTATATGCAAAATATTAATTAAAAAAAAGCTTACGAAGATGCAGCAGACAGTATAAACAGGTTTTCTTACGGTTGATAGTATGAAATTTGCATGTCTCTGGAAAGAACAACAACCCTTTAAACCTCTTTTTCATGTGATCTGTGATTGCCATTTACCAGCACGCAAGCCCAGTCTAGATTTTATTTTTACATAGCGCTCTGAAGTCAGAGGAAAATGACAAACGCTGCTTTAAATAACCGTTCCCGATTTTTGTACATATTCGTAATCAGCGGCAGTCACGTTGACAACAGCAGGTGAACTGTGTAAATGTATGTTTAATATTTTGAAATAAATTGCTAGTGTCTGTGCATCTGTATAATTACGCGCACGTACACGTATGTATGCACATAGCTCCGCCCGCCCATCGGGGCTTGAAGAAATAGATAGACTGCAAGTTGCTCAAATGCTGAATTGAAACCAACCGCTCATGAGTACTGGTAAACCGTTTAGAGGGCCTAAGTCTGCCCAGGCAAAGTAGTGCGAGGCTGACCGCCCATGCATATAAACCCTATTGGTGTGATTGGACGGCAGGTCTTGAGATGTCATTTTATCTCAATGTCGGGTAAAAGTAGCACAAAATTGGAAGCAACGTCTCCAAAATGACGTGTATTGTATGACCTCAAACCAAACAGATAACCCAAAATCTACGTTCAAAGTGTTAATGCAGACACTTGTGTGACTTCGTACACTATATTTGTAGTCACCAAGCTCAACTCAGCACGGGCCTCCATGGCCTATTGGATAAGAGCACTGACTCATAATCATAAGGTCTCTCACTGCTGTGGGTTCGAGCTGGCTCGGATCACATGTGAGGCGCCAAGTTATGCAACGGAAGGTCAGGTGTTTTTTTTTTTTTTCAGGTTACCCCCGTTTTGGTTAACGATAGGCTTGATCTTTGTGAAATAATCTTGAAAGTGCCGTTTAACCACCCTTTAAACATAAAGCTCAATAGAAGTGAAGGCAATGATCAGGAATTGACACAGTTACCCCACACCTCCTATCCGACACCAATGGGAAGCTCTAATAAGTACATATAAGCAAAATAAAAGCTAAAAGGTTGCCTTTGGAAACAAATAGCAAATAAAACGAAAATCGGAGACTCGGTTTTATTGAGTCTCTTTATACACAGCAATGTAGTTTGCAAAGCTGCACACGCCTCCTGGCACTGTATTTGAGTTTCAATGTATCCAGAATGGGCTCGATGATCCCAAAGGAAAAGACAATATAGCCTGCACTATGATGAAGCACGGGGAGACTTTTTACGGCCGCCACCCGGCACATAACACCAGCTGCAGTGAGGTAAAATAAAAGCTAAAAGGTTGCCTTTGGAAACAAAGAACACTTAAAAGAACGAAAATCGGAGACTCGGTATTAATGAGTCTCTTCATACACAGCAATGTAGTTTGCAAGACTGCATACGCCTCCTAGCACCGGCTTAAGCGATATATTCGATTTTCAATGTAACCAGAATGCGCTCAATGATCCCAAAGGAAATGAAGCACGGGGAGACTTTGTCTCTAGTCGGGCCCATCGGAGTCTTTACTGTTGGTTGTCTTTTTGCTCCAGCATTTCAGTGGTTTCTTGCTGTCGTGTCCTCAGCGTTGTTTCATCTCTGTGGTTGTTTGATTTTTTGTGTACACGGAGATGTTGTACTGATGAGTAAGGAGGCCTTCATGCGGACTGAACAAATCATTTGTCTAAATCGCGACGGAAGTAAGGGCGAGGATTGTGGCCACGTAAAATCAATTTAAGAACCCCGGTGGAATTCGTTTCACTGACCTTTCCAATGCGGCTCTTCTGTCGCGGTTTATTTTTGTTATGGTTTGTCTTTGAGTGTTTGTATCGCTTATATATATATTTTTGATAGCCATTTGGCCATTTATACCGTGGGAAAGTAACTGTCCATTTGGCTTTCCGCTATTGAGGTTTCCATTAGGGTCTGGTTGTTTCATGTTTCTGTTTCTTACCCTTTGATGTCTCTGATAGGATATGTGGGCTAATTGTATCGACTCCTGATCATTGCCTTCACTTCTATGTTACAGGGAGACGCACTACAACAATAATAAACCACGACAGAAGAACTGTCTTGGAACGATCAGCAAATGCATTCCGGTCGGGGGGGGGGGGGGGGGGGGGGTACTTAAATAGATTTAACATGGTCATGTTCCACTCTATGCTGTTATTTTTTTCACCAGAACAGCCAACAGAGTCCAGTGAGACAATACTACTGTCAGTGCAGTCTGCTAATAACTCTATGACAATATGCAGGTGATGTATGCAGAATTAGGTAAAGCGGCGCAAAACAGTAACACGCCCGAATAAAAAGGTTGAATGTTCTGATTTATCAGTTTCTATGTGAAAACCAGACATTTCGAAATTTGCGACACAAACCAGCCAAAAGAAAAAAATGATAACGTACCACTCACCGCAAAATGGCTAGCGTTACTCAAAAATGGACGCTAGATGCGTATGCCTCACCTGCTTTGGTTGCCTCTACCATGTCTTTTTCTGTGGGCATTATTGATTCATGTACAACCCACCGACATATATATTTTTTGTTTGGTTATTTGCCGTAAGATCAGTAAATTCTGCTCATCAAAAAACGTAGTGACGTCACTGTCTATATTGAAAGTCACGAAAAACGGAAACATTGAAAAAAATATAAATAAAAAAAAAATTATCGATTTCTCCTTATTATGTTATATCTGACGACACCGACTCGTAAGTAGAAGCAGAAAATGGATTTATGGAGTACAGAAGTTGCATAAGACAAGGAACAAATGGGCGTCCGTTAAATGAACACCCCACCCCTTAAACCCCACTTTATATAGAGAAAACTGGGCTTTACGGGGATATACATCCTTTCACTTATTACTTCTCCAAAACATAGGTTGTGGGTACTCGTTAGAACCGCCTCTCGTTAGAACCGCCTCAATGAGGCGGTCCTAACGAGCACCCTAAACCTATGTTTGCAGCATAAATAAGAAGACAAGAGCACCGCATGCGGGTGCCAACGCTCGGCTGCAAAAATTCTAAGTCGAAAAAGGGGCATAACTGTGCCAAAAATATTTTGAGGTTTACCTCACCTATTGGTATGACATTAGGAAAACATGGCCGTGTGAAATAATGGCGTCCAACATGGTGTCAGAAGTTACATATATTAGATAAAAATGATGACATCTTTCTAATTTCTGCTTTCGGCATAGATTGTGGGTGCTCGTTAGAACTGCCTCACTGAGGCGGTTCTAACCAGTACCCACAATCTATGGTTTGGATAAAAAATAAGGTAGATAATGTTTACCCCCTTACACCCCACTTTTCCCTATATACAATGGGGTTTAGAGGGGTCTTCGTTTCACGGACTTGTTATCGTGATGAGTTCCCCGTTTCATACTGAATAATTAGTCCGAGTTTACAGTAAATATGGTCAATAATGACAGAGATATTACAAAATGTCAAAGTTTTTGCACGACGATGCAGACGCAGACGACGACGACCCCAGAGCTATGGCAATATCTCGTCGTTTTCTTCGAAAACGGCCGAGCTAAAAACCACGAATTTTAATCTAAAAAGTAGTCTTTTTGGAGATGTAAAAATGCACTCTGTCGCACGGGTGTGCTACCATATAAATGCTAAAACATTCTGTATCATAACATAGGAGCATTTGAAAACTAAGCCAAAACACGGCTACACTTTGATTTCTTTGGCCAGTTCGTGTTATCACTGTTCGGTATCTTGGTATATAACGTTTCAACTTCCTATGTATTGAATTCATACTGGCTTCAGTGGGTGAGATGGCCAGTTTTCAAGACTTTCTGGTCGCAAACTTCTAACACAGGGACTTAAGCCACGTGCGTTGTAATAAAAACACGACAGAAATTCATACAGTGCAAATATTATTTGGCTAAATACTTAACAGATTTGACAAAGACTTACCAAGTTTATGAACCGTAGTGTAAATAAGTGTAACTTGACAGATTTTGTGCAATTGAATCAAAATATAGTATTTGCATAGCTGAGACTTAAAATGTGTTCAGTATAAATGATACAGAATCTCTTTAGCATCACCAACTAACGTTGGTTGACTGATTTCTCGATACTTATTTAATATAATTCGCTATTATTCTACATAATACAGGGCTTTCAAATTTAGTTCGCAGCCTCTGCGTTGTAATCGGCAACGAAGCTACGTGCGTTGTATCGAAATACCAAGATTTTTCTTTTTCCCAAAAGATGCGACGAAAGTTGCATATTAGCTTTTGGAGTTCCTTATCGTTATTCACAATTTATCGGCCAGAACACCAGCCAAAAACGTGTAGTTACATAGGACGACCGGACCAAAGTGAAAATACAGGTGAATCTGTGTTCAATGCCACATTTCTTTTGGGGTCTATTTTTCCATATTCCGTTTTTCAAACCTTTTCTTGCAAGAGACGAAGCCGCACATTAATAAAGTGGTCCGTAAGGCAGATGTCAGTATTGGGCAACGCTATACAACAGTTAGATTACCGTAAAAACGGTTTCTTACCTGCAGCGACGAACTGTCAGCTGCCATTTTTCATCGAAGCCTATGCGTCCAAAATACGAAGCCTATGCGACCGCTACGCAGCCTGTGCGTATGTATTGACCAGTGTGACATCAGTCTAAGGCATTGTACCAGGAAGAACCTTAACTTTTAAAAGCTCATATTTTCCACACAATATGATGGAATTGTCCCCCCCCCCACCCCCGCCCATAGGGGCTTGAAGAAATATATGGGCTGCATGATGCTTCCATGCAGAGCTGAATCCGGCCCACACACTAGTACTGGTAAACCGCTTAGAGGATCTAAGCCTGTCCAGGAACTGAGGTGCTAGGCGGACCGTCCATGCTAATAAACCCTATTGGTTTCATTGGGCGACAGGGCTTGAGATGTCATTTCATCTGAATGTCGGGTAAAAGTCCCACAAAATTGGAAGCAACGTCTCCAAAATGACCTTTACAGTGTTGACGGGGACGTTAAACACCAAATCGAACAAACAAACAAATCGAACAAAATGATGGAATTGTGATGATAGTTATTGGTGAAAAGGTTTCTTCAGTAATACACTGGCCCTTACCTATTACCTCTAGGTCAACTCATAGACTTAGATAGCCCCCGCCCATAGGGGCTTGAAGAAATATATGGGCTGCATGATGCTTCCACGCAGAGCTGAATCTGGCCTGCACACTAGTACTGGTAAACCGTTTAGAGGATCTAAGCCTGTCCAGGAACCGCGGTGCGAGGCAGACCGTCCATGCTAATAAACCCTATTGGTTTCATTGGGCGACAGGGCTTGAGATGTCATTACATCTCAATGTCGGGTAAAAGTCCAACAAAATTGGAAGCAACATCTCCAAAATGACCTTTACAGTGTTGACGGGGACGTTAAACCTCAAATCAAACAGACAAAATCATAGACTTAGAAAACTTTAAATGTTGAAATTATTTAAGAGCTCATATTTGTAAAATGATAGAATGGATTTGGTTCATATTTGGTCAGATGATAGATACATGTCCTAAGTTTTATTCAGCATACCCGTGCCCGTGACCTCAAAGTCAAGGTCATGGACTCAGAATTTTTGATTTCAATATTTTTAATAAGAGCTTAAATTTCTCAACCCATATAATGTATTTAGTTCGTATGTGGTATGATGAACGATACAGGTGGTTTCTCCAGCTAATCTGTTCAGTTTTCGCCCAAATTTGATTAATGTTCGACTCGAAATAAAAGAAATAATTTTGAAAGGGCCGTAAAACCAAAACTCAACGACAATGTCACAGACTTAGTAATTTATTTTTTATGGATTTGGTTCATATTTGGTATGATGATACAAACTTTTTCCAAGATTTCAACGAAATTACCCCATCTACATCCTCAAGGACAGTTTTCCAGGCAAGCAATGCCGTCTTTTTGAATTTTTGCAACATGCTTTTTATGCTCCCCGAAGGGGGAGCCATATAGTTGCCGCTTTGTCCGTCCGTCCATCTGTCCGTCCATCCGTCCGTCACGCTCTATATCTCTAAAAGTATTAAAGGTATTTAAGTGAAACTTGATATACTGATAGAGGGCGATGAGGGGATGCGTAAAATACAAGAACCATAACCCTGTCACCAGTATTTATGGAGTTACTTCCCTTCTTAACTATTTCAATGAAAAGATTGTCCGGAGCATATCTCTGAAAGTATAAAAGGGATTTAAGTGAAACTTGATACATTGATAGATGGCCATCAGCGGAAGTGCAGAGTGCAAGAACTGTAACTCTATCACAAGTAATTACAGAGTTATTTCCCTTTTTAATTTTTGCTATATTAAGCTTGTTCGGAGCATATCTCTAAAAGTTTTAAAGGTAATTTAGTGAAACTTGATACACTGATATGGGGCTATGAGAGAAATCGCAGAATGCAAGAAGCATAACCGTACCAACAGTATTTACGGAGTTACTTCCCTTCTTAATTAGGGCCCCACACAGTATTTTGGGTGCCCTATAGTAATCTCCTTGTCAGTCAGTTTCAAATCTAAACCAAAACATTTAACCGGTTGTAACTTCAAAAGTATTATCCCTACTCCCATGAAACTTCACACTCATACTAACAATCACAAGATCTACATTCTGACAAACCATATTGCTTTTGTCCGTGTGTTTGTCACGACTTAACCAAAAAAACTTAACCTCGGTCATAACTTCAAAAGTATTTGCCCTACTATCATGAAACTGCATACACTTACTTACTATCACAAGACCTACATTCTGACAAAGGGCCATAACTATATTGCTTTTCGGTGTGTGTTTGTCAGGCCATAACCAAACAACTTCAACTCGGTCAAAATTTTAAAAGTATTTATCCTACTCTCATTTTTTTTTTTTTTTTGGTTTGGGTTTTACGGCCCTTTCAAGATTATTTCACTCATATCGAGCCGATCGTTAATCAGAGGTGGGCGAAAACCGGAGTACCCGGAGAAAAACCCTACTCTCATGAAACTTCACACACATACTTACCACGGGCCTCCGTGGCCTAGTGGATAAGAGCGCTGACTCTTAGTCATTAGGTCTCTCACCGCCGTAGGTTCGAGCCTCGCTCGGGCCACGTGTGAGACGCCAAGTTCTGCAACGGAAGGTCAGGTGGTTTTTCTCCGGGTACTCCGGTTTTCGCCCACCTCTGATTAACGATCGGCTCGATATGAGTGAAATAATCTTGAAAGGGCCGTAAAACCCAAACCAAAAAAAAAAAAAAAAAAAACACATACTTACCATCACAAAACCTACATTCTGACAAAGGGCCATAATTATGTTGCTTATTTTCACTGAATTATGTCCCCTTTTAAAAAAAATATCTCCTGTTGTTTCATTACCATGGGTAATAGGGCTTTCATATTTCACATACGGTATGTATTCCTTGTGACATTCTTCATTGAAAATCACTTACTAGAGAACACAAAACTGAGTTTCTTTGTCTTATGGTTTAAGATTTACATGCCCTTGCACAGAAGGGGCCTTACATTTCTCCTTATTTTTGCAGTCTTTGTTGAAAATCACTAACTAGGGAATTTTTAGACTTTAGGTTAAACCCATTTGGTACCGGAAACCCCAAAAGGGGTAAGTGGCAAACAGTGCAGGACCAGATCAGACGCCACGAAACTCGTGTTTGTCACGCCTTAACCTGGCCCTACTCTTATGAAACTTCACACACATACTTACCATCACAAGACCTACATTCTGACAAAGGAGAATAACTTGTGTGTTTGTCACACCTAAACCAAAAACCTTAACCTCGGTGATACTTTCAAAAATATTTTGTCTACTCTCATGAAACATCACACACATAATTACCATCACAAGACCTAAATCGTGACAAATTGCATTTGGGTGTGTGTTTGTCAGGCCATACCCAAACAACATAAACTCCGGTCAAAATTTTAAAAGTATTTGTCCTACTCTCATGAAACTTCATACACATACTTACATTACAAAAACCTACATTCTGACAAAGGGCCATTACTATATTGCTTATTTTCACTAATCATCTCCCCTTTTTCAAAAAAATATCTCCTGTTATTTCATAACCATGGGTGATAGGGCTTTCATGTTTCACATGTGTATTCCTTGTGACATTTTCCATTGAAAATCACTTACTAGGAACACAAAATTGAGTTTCTTAGCCTTATGGTTTAAGATTTACAGTTCCTTGCAGGGAAGGGGCCTTACATTTCGCATTTTTAGCTCACCTGGGCCGAAGGCTCCAGGGGAGCTTATAGTATAGTGGGTCGTCCGTCGTCCGTCCACACTTTTGAGCAGCTATATCTCTGTATCCTGCAGGCTGATCCCAATCATTTCTCACCTGTAGTATGCCTCTGGTGGGGCATTGATGACATAAACTTTTTTTTGAAATCGCTCTAAAACTTTGGTTCCTATGGCAACCACAAGGTCCCATAGACTTACTATGGGAAAATGCTTGTCATCACCGTAGCGCCTTCAGTTTTCATCGGATCTTTCTGAAACTTATATGTAAGGTGACTGGGGATAAAAACTCGGATGAGTTCGATAACCGGCAAAGTCGGCCCATTTATCATAGAGTTACGTCCCTTTGATTGCTGAAAATGCCCATTTTCGACCTTGTCATCACCGTAGCCCCTTCAGTTTTGATCGGATCTTTCTGAAACTTATATGTTATGTGGCTGGGGATAAAACCTCGGATGAGTTCGAAAATCGGCCTATTCCGCTGGTATATAATAGAGTTATGTCCCTTTGATTGCAGAAAATGCCGATTTCTGACCTTGTCATCACCGTAGCCCCTTCAGTTTTGATCGGATCTTTATGAAACTTATATGTAAGGTGGCTGTGGATAAAATCTCGGATGAGTTCGAAAACCGACCAAGTCGGCCCTTTTATCGTAGAGTAACGTCCCTTTGATTGCTGAAAATACTGATTTTTGACCTTGTCATCACTGTAGCCCTTTCAGTTTTGATCGAATCTTTCTGAAACTTATATGTAAAGTGGCTGGGGATAAAATCTCGGATGAGTTCGAAAACCAGCCAAGTTGGTCCATTTATCACAGAGTAACGTCCCTTTGATTGCTGAAAATGCCGATTTTTGATCTTGTCATCACCGTAGCCCTTTGAGTTTTGATCGGATCTTTCTGAAACTTATATGCAAGGTGGCTGGGGATAAAGCCTCGGATGAGTTCGCATACCGGCAAAGGTGGCCTATTTATCATAGAGTTAGGTCCCTTTGATTGCTAAAAATGTTGATTTTTGACCTTGTCAACACTGTAGCCCCTTCAGTTTTGATCGGATCTTTCTGAAACTTATATGTAAGGTGGCTGGGGATAAAACCTCGGATGCGTTTGAAAACCGGCCAAGTTGCCCCATTAACTATATAGTTATGTCCCTTTGATGGCTGAAAATGTCGATTTTTAGCTCACCTGAGCCGAAGGCTCATGTGAGGTATTAGTATACCACGAGCCGGCGTCCGTCGTCCGTCGTCCACACTTTCAAAGAAGTATATCTCCGGAACCAGTGGGCCAATCTTGATCAAATTTCATGTGAAGCATTATCAGGTAGGGGGAAAGGCTGCATACTGTTTTCGGGCAGATCGGATTGGAACTCTAGTTGCCATGGCAACAAATAGCTCCCATAGACTTAACATAGGAAAAAGTTTGTCATCACTCTAGCTCCGTCAATTTTTTTCTGATTGTCTTCATTCTTGCAGATAACGAGGACAGGCATGAAATCTCGATCAAGTTCGATTTTGGGCTGAATCGGATTATTCACTCAGGAGTTACGTGCCCTTGAGCGTTCTTAACATAGGAAAAAGCTTGTCATCACTCTAGCTCCGTCAATTTTTTCTGATCGACTTCATTCTTGCAGATAACGAGGACAGGCATGAAATCTCGATCAAGTTCGATTTTGGGCTGAATCGGATTATTCACTCAGGAGTTACGTGCCCTTGAGCGTTGAAAAAATTGCCTATTGACTTAACATGGGGAGAATGTTGTCATCACCGTAGCTGCTTCAATTATTTTCAGATTGGCTTTATTCTTGCAGATAACCAGCACAGCCATGAAATCTCGGTCAAGTTCGATAACTGGCAGAATCGGATCATTCACTTAGGAGTTACCTGCCCTTGTGTGATTTTGCATTAGGGTTAATGGGAATTTCAAAAATGTATATCTTAAAGACTACTTGACCAACTTTGATCAAATTTCATGTGTCGCATTATTGGGCAAGTGGAAAGGCTTCATTAGGTTTTCAGGCAGATCTGAGTGGAACTCTGGTTGCCATGGCAACATCTTGCTCCCATAGACTTCACATAGGAAAAAAGCTTGTCATCACTCTAGCTCCGTCAATTTTTTTCTGATCGACTTCATTCTTGCAGATAACCAGTACAGGCATAAAATCTCGGTCAAGTTCGATTTTGGGCCGAATCGGATTATTTGCCTTGGAGTTACCTGCCCTTGAGCATAAAAAAATACGTTGTGACCACGATAGCAACTTTATTTTTATTCAGATCAGCTTCAAACTTGCAGGTAACGTGGACAGGCATAAAATCTCAGTTAAGTTCAAATCGGAATATTGACCTCGGAGTTACATGACCTTGAGCGACAAAAAATTTGCCCATAGACTTTACATAGGGAAAATGTTGTGACTACGATAGCGACTTGAATTTTTTTCAGATCAGCTTCAAACTTGCAGGTAACGAGGACAGACATAAAATCTCGGTTAAGTTCGATTTTGGGCCGAATCGGATTATTTGCCTTGGAGTTACCTGCCCTTGAGCATAAAAAAACACGTTGTGACCACGATAGCAACTTTATTTTTATTCATATCAGCTTCAAACTTGCAGGTAACGAGGACAGGCATAAAATTTTGGTTAAGTTCAATTTTGGGCCGAATCGGAATATTGACCTCGGAGTTACGTGACCTTGAGCGACAAAAAAATTGCCCATAGACTTAATTAGGGAAAATGTTGCGACTACGATAGCGACTTGATTTTTTTTTCAGATCAGCTTCAAACTTGCAGGTAACGAGGACAGACATAAAATCTCGGTTAAGTTCGATTTTGGGCCGAATCGGAATATTGACCTCGGAGTTACGTGACCTTGAGAGACAAAAAAATTTGCCCATAGACTTAACGTAGGGAAAATGTTGTGACAGAAATAGCGACTTGAATTTTTAGCTCACCTGAGCCAAAGGCTCCAGTGAGCTGATAGTATACCAAGGCTCCGGTCGTCGTCTGTCGTCCGTCCATCCGTCGTCCACACTTTCAATGAAGCATATCTCAGAAGGCAGTCGACCAATCTTGTTTAAATTTTATGTGTAGCACCATTGGGCAAGGGGAAAGGCTGCATTAGGTTTTGGAGCTAGTCTGGTTCATTTGTTCCTTCATTCTTCTTTCTCTCCATATAGAGATAATAGACCAATGTTAAATTTTTAATCAAAGATTTCTCAGGAACTATAAAAGCTAGAAGCATCAAATTTGGTATTCAATAGAATAATGATGACTTATTTTGTGTAAGAGACATTGGGCTTTCTCAGCTTATTTGTTCATCTGTTCTTTCATTCTTCTTTCTCTCCATTTTGACCAATGTTAAATTTTCGTCAAAGATTTCTCAGGAACTATAGAAGCTAGAAGTCTAAAACTTGGAATGCAATGCAATAATGATGACTGATATCCTGTAAGGGTCAATGGGCTGGATTCTATTAGCAGATTTAGTAGTCAAGTCTGTGAATTGTTAAAACTTAAGTTCCTCAGGTGAGCGGTTTAGGCTCATTGAGCCTCTTGTTTACCTTGTCATCACCGTAGCCCCTTCAGTTTTGATTGAATCTTTCTGAAACCTATATGTAAGGTGACTGGAGATAAAACCTAGGATGAGTTTGAATACCGGCCAAGTTGGCCCATTTATCATTGATTTACGTCCCTTTAATTGCTGAAAATGCCAATTTTTGACCTTGTCATCACCATAGCCCCTTCAGTTTTGATCGGATCTTTCTGAAACTTATATGTAAGGTGGCTGGGGATAAAATCTTGGATGAGTTCGAAAACAGGCCAAGTCAGCCCATTTATTGTAGAGTTCTGTCCCTTTGATGGCTGAAAATGTTGATTTTTGACCTTGTCATTACCGTAGCCCCTTCAGTTTTGATCGGATTTTTCTGAAACTTATATGTAAGGTGGCTGGGGATGAAACCTCGGATGAGTTCGAAAACTGGCCAAGTTGGCTCATTTATTTTAGAGTAACATCCCTTTGATTGCTAAAAATGCCATATTTTGACCTGTCATCACCGTAGCCCCTTCAGTTTGGATCGGATCTTTCTGAAATTTATACGTGAGGTGGCTGGGAATAAAATCTTGGATGAGTTTGAATACTGGCCAAGTCTGATCGGATCTTTCTGAAACTTACATGTAAGGTGGCTGGGAATAAAACCTCAGGTGAGTTCGAATACCGGCCAAGTCGGCACATTTATCATAGAGTGACGTGCCTTTGATTGCTGAAAATGCCTATTGTTATCACTGCTGCCCCTTTAGTTTTGAACGGATCTTCATGAAACTTACAAACAAGGAAGTCAGGCAGAAAGCTTGGAGGAGTTTGAAAACTCTTGTTTTTGAACTTGTCATCACCATAGCCACTTCAGTTTAGATCGGATCTTCTTAGCAAGTCAGGAATAAAAGCTTGAATGAGTTTGAAAACCGGTGAGGTCAGCCTGTTTATCATAGAGTTAAATTCTACTTGATTTTCAGAAAATGCTTACCCTGTCATCACCATGTCCTCCCATAAAGCCTTCAGTAAAGGTTGGCACTTCCTTAAACTTTGAATCTGTTAGCTCAGGTGAGCGATACAGGACTTGTCCTCTTGTTTGCATTCTTTGTTGAAAATCACTACCTAGTTTCTTTATTCGTACTCCAAACATCAGCTGAGGGTACTCATTAGAACCTCCTCATTCAGATGGATCTAACGAGTACCCATAACCTTTGTCTTCAAACAAATCTTATCAAACTTCAAAGTGTATAGGATCATTTCACTAAAATAACCCTCCTACTACCGTGCATCTTCGGGGAGCATCCCTCGGTTTCTCCGATGCTCTTGTTTTTCATGGTGAGGATGGTCCCTAGGCGGGGACATCTCAGACGTATTGACAATTCTAGTTTTATATGTCGATTTCAATCAAAAGTCTAATCGCAGATTGTGGGTAATCATCAGAACTGCTGGAACGGGTCCGTTCTCTATTGTTATTTGTATTGAGGTTCAAGTCCTCGACAACCATTGGTACATGTATTTAGGTCTTTTTGGAGACGCTACTTCCGATTGTGTGGGGCTTTACCCGACGATGAAATGAAATGACCTACCAACCACAGAAACCACCAGGGTTTAAAGAGCGGCCCCACATGCACCACTTGTCTTGGGCAGGCTTTTTCATTGTAAGCTTTTAACCAGTAATCAACAGCTCTGCGTGGAAGTACTATGCAGGCCAATATATTTCTCCAAGCCCTGATTGGCGAAAGCCAGCGTCGGTTCTAGGTTACACCATGAAATATAGATTGTGGGTACTCATAAGCACAACAACAACAGGGCGGGCGCTTCGAATGAGTATCAGCAATCTCTATTTTAAAAGACCCCCCCCCCCCCCCGGGCAAAACTCAAACTAAAGTTTATACAAAAGGGTCAGTTTAGAGGGGTCTTCAATGCATGGGCTTGTATAAGTAATGGGTGTGATCTGCGAAGGTAAGCGAAATGGTATGTTATGTACTATACTTTTAACAATGTTAATACAGATATACGTGTAAGCGCAGGTTTCTTTAACATATGCCGCCGTTATCTTCTTCAGCCATGGCTGTGACATTTCCAAAGTTTAAGACGAAATTTTCAATGGGCGATGTCTAAATTTTCATCTCAGAAATACGACAAAATGTGCGAACATCGCAGATCTCGAGCATTTGATGAAACAGGATTTTTGTTGTACAATCTTTCTAAGACGAAAATACGTCGCAAATGCTTTAATGAAACTGGCCCTAGGTCTTTTGAAAAGGGAAGTTAGTCCCTAGCTTCACCAAAGAAGTATACTTGCATGTAGCTACATTATCTTTTGCACCTTCAGCAGATGAAATAACCGAAACTGGAAGCCATTCCATTACAAAAACACGCCCTATACAAATACATTTTAAACTTTACATCCGAAAAAACGAAAATTTTAAGATGAAAAATTGTAATAAATTCCTTATTTCTGCTCAAAATATAGATTATGGGTACTCGTTAGAACTGTCTCATCAAGGCAGTTCTAACGAGTACCCATAATCTATATTTTAGAGCAGAAATAAGAAAAATAAAGTTTACCTTTTAAACCCAAGTTTTGCTATATAAAAGTGGGGTTTAAGGGGGTCAAAATTATATAGGCATGTTTTCATGCTGAATCTCTAATTGTCCGAGGGAAGAAGGCTCCGTTGTAGAATGATGTCAGTCCCGGCAGAGGGCACATGAAATGCCAAAGAGTGATGCTTTCTGCCACTCCAATTTGGGGGTTGGGGGTAGGATAAGGTCCTCTGTCGGAGTGGAGGCAGCACCCTTTACAAGTGTATAAGCCTGGTTCATAGAAATACCGGAACACACCAAAACACAGTAACACACCAGTTGATAATTACCGGAACACACTCAAAAAAATTGTTTGGGGCTAATACAATAGTTTTTTTTTTTTTTTTTTTGGGGGGGGGGGGGGATATGTGCTTAATATACTCGCTGCACACCAGCATCTAACCAGGTTACAGATGTTCTCGTAGATTATTATCTGGATCGGATCTATAGGGCTGATGTCGTTGCCACCGATTGACAGGAAAAGCATGCATGGTCTAGCAGCTTCTGTGCTGTTCTTCAGTGTATCATCAGCATCAAGTCTGGCAAACTTCAAGCCACCTTGGTGAACAAATTTGGAGACCTTGGAACCCTAAGATTGCCTTTGCAGAATTTATACAGCCTCTTCATGTCTGAATCACGAAACAAACCAAATACCATCTTATTTTTGTTTGTTTGTTTGATTTTAGGTTTAATGTCCCCATCAACACTGTAAAGGTCATTTTGGAGACATTGCTTCCAATTTTGTGGGACTTTTACCCAACATAGAGATTAAATGACATCTCAAGCCCTGTTTCAGCTCTGCGTGGAAGCATCATGCAGCCCATCTATTTTTTAAAGCCCAGATGGGCGGGGACCGAAATACCATATTGTTCTGTGGAAGTAAACTTTGGTGATTTTGTTTTTAGAATCGCCATTTTTTGACACTGATTGAGACAATGTACTCAAGCAATGAAATCAGAGATCTAATTCATCACGAAAACATGCGTATATAATTTTGAACCCCACTTTTATATAGTAAAACTGGGGTTTACAGGGGTAAACCTTATTTTTCTAAAGTATACATTGTGGGTACTCATTAGAACCACCTCGTACAGGCGGTTCCAGGGGAGGAAGTGGTATTGTAATCTATTATTTGAGCAGAATAAGAAAAATTCACATTTTTGCAGCTTAAAATTTTCCTGTTTTCGGCGGTAAAGTTTACAATGTATTTGTATAGGTGTGTAGACGTTGCTTCCAATTTTGTAGGACTTTTACCTGACATTGAGATGAAATGACATCTCAAGCCTCTTCGTCCAATAAAACCAATAGGGTTAATAAGCATGGACAGTCTGACTCGCATGGCTTTACCTGGGCAGGCTTAGATCCTCTAAGTGGTTTACCAGAACTCATTCACAGTCGGTTTCAGCTCTGCGTGGAAGCATCATGCAGGCCATCTATTTCTCCAAACCCCGAAGGGCGGGGGCAATCTGTTGACAGTTTTTAGGTCACAATGATATATTGTAGCCAATTTTATCAGGTTTAGCGTCAAAACCTTTGCAACCCGTCAAAAAGTGAAAATATACTACAAAATCTGTCTGTTCTGTCAATTCAATGAGTGCAGAGCCACGGTTGACTTTCCATGGGCCACCCTGTCCAAATTATACACTGTTTAATGGTTTGTTTGGCCTGGATGTGTAGTTAAATCATATTTACATGGAATAGCAGTACCAGAATTCTGGGTGATTCGCACATTCTTATCAGAACATGCATACTAATAATGGCAGAGCACCTACCTGTGTCACACACACACACACACACACACACACACACACACACACACACACACACACACACACACACACACACACTGACACACAATGTAATGTATTCATTCAAACAAACGGTATGACAATAAGTATTGATCCTGATCAAATGGCTTTTTTACACTGTTTGCAAAGGTACATTATTATGTAGGGATTGTCGTGTTCAGCAGGATAAGCTTAGTTAAACTATCATTATAGCCCCGCTTTGAAAAAGTGGGGGCTATATTGGATTTGCCTTGTCCTTCTTCTGTGATTCTGTACTTCCGTGCTTCCATAATTTAGTTATTCATCATAACTGAAAAATTGTTTGATATATTTTCATGAAACTTCACACAAATGTAAAGCACTATGAGACGATGTGCAGAGCGTATGAACCATAACTCTGGATTGCCTACTTTTGGAGTTATTGCCCTTTGAACATTGAAAAAATTCCGTTATTCATGATAACTCAAAAAACATTTGAGGTATTTTCATGGAACTTCACACAAATGTAAAGCATTATGTGATGATGTGCAGAGCACATGAACTATAACTTTGGATTGGTTTAAACAGTATTTATTTCAAACATTTACATGCAAAATATAAAGTACAAACAATATCATAGAGTTCAGGATCTGACAGTAAGCAAAAATGCTTGTCTAGAAGTCATCTCCTAACTTTGGATTGCTTACTTTTGGAGTTATTTTGTCTTTGAACATTGAAAAATGGCAATTTTAACCTTGTCCGCTCCATAATTCAAAAACCATTTGAGGTATTTTCATGAAACTTCACACAAATGTGAAGCACTATAAGACAATGTGCAGAGCGCATGAACCATAACTCTGGGTTGCCTACTTTTGGAGTTATTGCCCTTTGAACATTGAAAAATCGCAATTTTAACCTTGTCCGCTCCATAACGCAAAACACGTTTGAAATATTTTTATGAAACTTCACACAAATGCAGAGCACATGAACCAGAACACTGGATTGCCTTTTTACCACCTTTAATTAGAGGCTGAAAGCTGAAAACATTTTTTTCTTGTATTTTTATGTCTCCCCCTGAAAAATTTTTTTCGGAGAGACATATTGTTTTTCCCCCGGGCGTCTGTCTATCCGTCTGTCTGTCTGTCACAAAATCGTGTCCCCTCTATAACTTGAAAACCGTTCAAGCTATCTTCAGGAAACTTCATATAAGTATTAATCAATATTAGAGGACATGCAGTGTGCAAGAACTATAACTCTCACATTCATACATTTTGAATTATATCCCTTGGCAGTTTGTCGGTATGTATGTATGGGCAAATTGTGTCCGGTCAATAACTTTCTTATTTACAGATGGATTTTGAAATTACTTGGCAGAAATGTAACCACCATGAGACAATGTTGTGTGCATGACCCAGGTTGGTACCTCAAAGGTCAATGTCATACTTAGAGGTCAAAGGTAAAAAAAGGGGCCTTTTCTTCATGTTTGGTCAATAACTTTCTTATTTTTAGATGGATTTTGATATTATGTGGCAGAAATGTAAACAACCATGAGTCCATGTGTTGGGTGCATGACCCAGGTTGGTACCTTAAAGGTCAAGGTCATACTTAGAGGTCAAATGTCAAAAAAGGGGCCTTTTTACGTGTTTTGTCAATTAATTTCTTATTTTTAGATGGATTTTGAAATCATGTGGCAGAAATGTTAACAACCATGAGTCTTTGTGTTGCATGCATGACCCAGGTAGGTACCTCCAAGGTCAAGGTCATACTTAGAGGTCAAATGTCAAAAAAGGGGCATTTTTTCGTGATTTGTCAATAACTTTCTTATTTTTTGATAGAATTTGAAATTACTTGCAGAAATATTAACTATCATGGGATGATGTGTTGCACGCATGATTCAGGTTGGTGCCTCAAAGGTCAAGGTCATACATTAAGGTCAAAGGTAAAAGAAGGGTCCTTTTTTTCATGTTTGGTCAATTACTTTCTTATTTTTCGATGGATTTTGAAATTACTTGGCAGAAATGTTAACCACCATGGGATGTTGTGTTGTCTGCATGACCCAGGTTGGTACCTCAAAGGTCAAGGTCATACTTAGAGGTCATAGGTAAAAAGGGGCCTTTTTAGTGTTTGGTCCATAACTTTCTTATTTTTAGATGGATTTTGAAATGACTTGGCAGAATTGTTGACCACCATGATGTTTGTTTGTTTGATTGGAGGTTTTACTTCCCCGTCAACACTGTAAAGGTCATTTTGGAGACGCTGCTTCCAATTTTGTGGGACTTTTACCCGACATTGAGATGAAATGACATCTCAAGCCCTGTCGCCCAATGAAACCAATAGGTTTATTAGCATGGACGGTCCGCCTCGCACCGCGGTTCCTGGACAGGCTTAGATCCTCTAAGCGGTTTACCAGTATTAGTGTGCGGGCCGGATTCAGCTCTGCGTGGAAGCATCATGCAGCCCATATATTTCTTCAAGCCCCTATCGGCGGGGGCGCAATTACCACCATGAGGCGATGTGTCTCTTGCATGACCCATATTTGGTACCTCAAAGGTCAAGGTCATACATAGAGGTCAAAGGTAAAAAAGGGGCCTTTTTTAGTGTTTAGTCAATAACTTTCTTATTCCTGGATAGATTGTGAAATTACTTGGCAGAAATGTTAACCATCATGAGACGATGTGTTGCGAACACTCCAAGGTTAAGGTCACACTAAGAGGTCAAAGGTAAAAAAAAAATCTTTTTTGTGTCCAGTCAATACCGGTAACATTTTAGCTCACCAGAGCCAAAGCCTCCGGGGGAGCTTATAGGATAGGCAATTGTCCGTTGTTGTCTGCGTCAACACTTTTAAACATCTTCTCCTCTGAAGCCACTGGCCAGATTGGGCCCAAATTTTATCTGTAGCATCCTTGGGCTGGGGGATTGAAAGTTTTTTTTTTAGATCACCTAGGCCGAAGGCTCCAGGGGAGCTTATAGTATAGTGGGTCCTCCGTCGTCCGTCCATCCGTCCGTCGTCCGTCCACACTTTTGAGCAGCTATATCTCTGTATCCTGCAGGCTGATCTCAATCATTTCTCACCTGTAGTATGCCTCTGGTGGGGCATTGATAACATAAACTTTTTTTTGAAATCGCTCTAAAACTTTGGTTCCTATGGCAACCACAAGGTCCCATAGACTTACTATGGGAAAATGCTTGTCATCACCGTAGCGCCTTCAGTTTTGATCGGATCTTTCTGAAACTTATATGTAAGGTGACTGGGGACAAAAACTCGGATGAGTTCAAAAACCGGCCAAGTCGGCCCATTTATCATAGAGTTACGTCCCTTTGATTTCTGAAAATGCCCATTTTCGACCTTGTCATCACCGTAGCCCCTTCAGTTTTGATCGGATCTTTCTGAAACTTATATGTAATGTGGCTGGGGATAAAACCTCGGATGAGTTCGAAAACCGGCCAAGTCAGCTGGTTTACCATAGAGTTACGTCCTTTTGATTGCTGAAATGCCAATTTTTGACCTTGTCATCACCGTAGCCCCTTCAGTTTTGATCGGATCTTTCTGAAACTTATATGTAAGGTGGCTGTGGATAAAATCTCGGATGAGTTCGAAAACCGACCAAGTCGGCCCTTTAATCGTAGAGTAACGTCCCTTTGATTGCTGAAAATGCTGATTTTTGACCTTGTCATCACTGTAGCCCTTTCAGTTTTGATCGAATCTTTCTGAAACTTATATGTAAAGTGGCTGGGGATAAAATCTCGGATGAGTTCGAAAACCAGCCAAGTTGGTCCATTTATCACAGAGTAACGTCCCTTTGATTGCTGAAAATGCCGATTTTTGACCTTGTCATCACCGTAGCCCTTTGAGTTTTGATCGGATCTTTCTGAAACTTATATGCAAGGTGGCTGGGGATAAAGCCTCGGATGAGTTCGCATACCGGCAAAGGTGGCCTATTTATCATAGAGTTAGGTCCCTTTGATTGCTGAAAATGTTGATTTTTAGCTCACCTGAGCCTTTAGGCTCATAGGTTAGCTTATAGTATAGCCATGGTCCGTCGTCCGTCCGTCCGTCGTCCGTCCGTCCGTCCACCATTTTCAAAGATCTTCTTCTCCTATACTGCAGGGCCAATCAAAGCCAAATTTCATATGGAGCCTCAGTGGGATGGGGGAACGAAAGTTTGTTCTCGGGGTCTGGATCACATGACCAAGATGGTTGCCATGCCCATATATGGTAAAAAGCCTTCAAAAATCTTCTTCTCCAGAACCATAAGGCCAGTGGCCTTGAAACTTGGCATGTAGCATATGGTACTCAGGCCCATCATGGTTTGTACAAATGTTGACCCTGGGTTGACCTTGACCTATTTTACAGCAATGTCAAATTTGCCGACTTAGGCTTTTGCATGGGGCAAAGTGAAAATTGGAACAAGTTTTCTTTTTGTTTCATTTGCTTCTGTATACAGTATACCATTTATGTCCAATGGACAGTTCCTCATATTTTCCCTTTCTGTGAGCCAGGCACCGAGGTTAAAAAACTTTTTTCACGCTCAACTCACTTCAGCATGAAATTTACCCTGCTCATAAGTTTTAAAATGCCAACAAATATTGAGATGGCATTTTAAAATTTATGAGCAGGGTAAATGACATTTTCTGCTGATCTAAGTAGGAAAATTGTCACCAGACAGGTGAGCGGTTCAGGACCACTGGTCCTCTGGTTGACCTTGTCAACACTGTAGCCCCTTCAGTTTTGAACAAATCTTTCTGAAACTTATATGTAAGGTGGCTGGGGATAAAACCTCGGATGAGTTCGAAAACCGGCCAAGTTGCCCCATTAACTATATAGTTATGTCCCTTTGATGGCTGAAAATGTCGATTTTTTACCTTGTCATCACCGTAGCCCCTTCAGTTTTGATAGAATCTTTCTGAAACCTATATGTAAGGTGACTGGAGATAAAACCTAGGATGAGTTTGAATATCCGCCAAGTTGGCCGATTTATCATTGATTTACGTCCCTTTGATTGCTGAAAATGCCGATTTTTGACCTTGTCATCACCATAGCCCATTCAGTTTTGATCGGATCTTTCTGAAACTTATATGTAAGGTGGCTGGGGATAAAATCTTGGATGAGTTCGAAAACAGGCCAAGTCAGCCCATTTATCGTAGAGTTCTGTCCCTTTGATGGCTGAAAATGTTGATTTTTGACCTTGTCATTACCATAGCCCCTTCAGTTTTGATCGGATTTTTCTGAAACTTATATGTAAGGTGGCTGGGGATGAAACCTCGGATGAGTTCGAAAACTGGCCAAGTCGGCTCATTTATTTTAGAGTAACATCCCTTTGATTGCTAAAAATGCCAAATTTTGACCTTGTCATCACCGTAGCCCCTTCAATTTTGATCGGGTCTTTCTGAAACTTATACGTGAGGTGGCTGGGAATAAAATCTTGGATGAGTTTGAATACTGGCCAAGTCTGATCGGATCTTTCTGAAACTTACATGTAAGGTGACTGGGAATAAAACCTCAGGTGAGTTCGAATACCGGCCAAGTCGGCACATTTATCTTAGAGTGACGTGCCTTTGATTGCTGAAAATGCCTATTTTCGACATTGTTATCACTGCTGCCCCTTTAGTTTTGAACGGATCTTCATGAAACTTACAAACAAGGAAGTCAGGCAGAAAGCTTGGAGGAGTTTGAAAACTCTTGTTTTTGAACTTGTCATCACCATAGCCACTTCAGTTTAGATCGGATCTTCTTAGCAAGTCAGGAATAAAAGCTTGAATGAGTTTGAAAACCGGTGAGGTCAGCCTGTTTATCATAGTGTTAAATTCTACTTGATTTTCAGAAATTGCTTACCCTGTCATCACCATGTCCTCCCATAAAGCCTTCAGTAAAGGTTGGCACTTCCTTAAACTTTGAATCTGTTAGCTCAGGTGAGCGATACAGGACCAAGCTAGCTTGGTCCTCTTGTTTACCTTGTCATCACCGTAGCCCTTTCAGTTTTGATCGGATATTTCTGAAACTTATATGCAAGGTGGCTGGGGATAAAACCTCGAATGAGTTCGCATTCCGGCAAAGGTGGCCTATTTATCATAGAGTTAGGTCCCTTTGATTGCTGAAAATGTTGATTTTTGACCTTGTCATCACTGTAGCCCCTTCAGTTTTGATTGGATCTTTCTGAAACTTATATGTAAGGTGGCTGGGGATAAAACCTTGGATGAGTTCGAAAACCGACCAAGTTGCCCCATTTACTATATAGTTATGTCCCTTTGATGGCTGAAAATGTCGATTTTTTTACCTTGTCATCACCATAGCCCCTTCAGTTTTGATCGAATCTTTCTGAAACTTATATGTAAGGTGACTGGAGATAAAACCTATGATGAGTTCGAATACCGGACAAGTTGGCCCATTTATCATAGATTTACGTCCCTTTGATTGCTGAAAATGCCGATTTTTGACCTTGTCATCACCATAGCCCCTTCAGTTTTGATTGGATCTTTCTGAAATTTATATGTAAGGTGGCTGGGGATAAAATCTTGGATGAGTTCGAAAACAGGCCAAGTCAACCCATTTATCGTACAGTTATGTCCCTTTGATGGCTGAAAATGTTGATTTTTGACCTTGTCATTACCGTAGCGCCTTCAGTTTTGATCGTTTTTTTCTGAATTTATATGTAAGGTGGCTGGGGATGAAACCTCGGATGAGTTCGAAAACTGGCCAAGTCGGCTCATTTATTTTAGAGTAACATCCCTTTGATTGCTAAAAATGCCAAATTTTGACCATGTCATCACCGTAGCCCCTTCAGTTTTGATCGGATCTTTCTGAAACTTATATGTGAGGTGGCTGGGAATAAAATCTTGGATGAGTTCGAATACTGGCCAAGTCGGCACATTTTTCATAGAGTTACGTGCCTTTGATTGCTTAAAAATGCCTATTTTCGACCTTGTTAGCACTGCTGCCCCTTCAGTTTTGATCTGATCTTCATGAAACTTACAAACAAATAAGTTAGGCAGAAAAGCTTGGAGGAGTTTGAAAACTTGTGAGGTTTGCCCATTTGTCACAGAGTATAACATCCTTTTGATTGCAGCAGTTAATTGCTTATTTTTGAACTTGTCATTACCATAGCCCCATCAGTTTATATCGGATCTTCTTAGCAAGTCAGGAATAAAAGCTTGAATGAGTGAAAACTGGTGAGGTCAGCCTATTTATCATGGAGTTACATTCTACTTGATTTGCAGAAATTGCTTACCCTGTCATCACCATGTCCTTCTATTAATCCTTCAGTAAAGGTTGGCACTTCCTGAAACTTTGAATCTGTTATTTTGAAATCGGACGAAAACTTTGATTGCTGTGGCAATCACAAGGTCCCATAGACTTACAATGGGAAAATGCTTGTCATAACCGTAGCGCCTTCAGTTTTGATCGAATCTTTTTGAACTTATATGTAAGGTGGCTGGGGATAAAATCTTGGATGAGTTAGAAAACCGGCCAAGTTGGCCCATTTGTCATAGAGTTACGTCCCTTTGATTGCTGAAAATGCCGATTTTTGACCGTGTCATCACCATAGCCCCTTCAGTTTTGATCGGATCTTTCTGAAACTTATAAGTATGGTGGCTGGGGATAAAATCTTGGATGAGTTCAAAAACCCGCCAAGTCGGCCCATTTTCATAGAGTTATGTCCCTTTGATTGCTGAAAATGTCAATTTTTGACCTTGTCATCACCGTAGCCCCGTAAGTTTTGAACGGATCTTTCTGAAACTTATGTGTAAGGTTGCTCGGGATTAAACCTCGGATGAGTTCAAAAACCAGCCAGGTTGGCCCATTTTTCGTAGAGTAACATCCCTTTGATTACTGAAAATGCCAAATTATGACCTTGTAATCACCGTAGCCCCTTCAGTTTTGATCGGATCTTTCTGAAACCTACATGTAAGGTGGCTGGGAATAAAACTTCAGGTGAGTTCGAATACCGGCCAGGTCGGCACATTTATCATAGAGTGACGTGCCTTTGATTACTGAAAATGCCTATTTTCGACATTGTCATCACTGCTGCCCCTTTAGTTTTGAACGGATCTTCATGAAACTTACAAACAAGGAAGTCAGGCAGAAAGCTTGGAGGAGTTTGAAAACTCTTGTTTTTGAACTTGTCATCACCATAGCCACTTCAGTTTAGATCGGATCTTCTTAGCAAGTCAGGAATAAAAGCTTGAATGAGTTTGAAAACCGGTGAGGTCAGCCTGTTTATCATAGAGTTAAATTCTACTTGATTTTCAGAAAATGCTTACCCTGTCATCACCATGATTCTGATTCTGATTCTGATGTCCTCCAATAAAGCCTTCAGTAAAGGTTGGCACTTCCTTAAACTTTGAATCTGTTAGCTCAGGTGAGCGATACAGGACCAAGCTAGCTTGGTTTTCTTGTTTTATGAAAATCAGCTTATTACTTTGGTTGCTATGGCAACTTAGAGTTTCCATAGACTTATAATGGGGAAAATTGAAAAATGGCATTTTCTGCCAAGTCATTGCAGATATTTTGACAAAACTTTTATAGAAATGTTTCTTGAGTAAACTTCTCTCAGCCATATGCTTTTATGCCAACCTGAGGGTCCCCCAGGTTGTGCCGGGGCCATGCCCCACCCCTCCACTTCATAAAAGGCCATATATCACAGACACCATTCAGATCCCGACCCCTAAACCATATATGTTCTTGTTCCTATTGATAAGACGCATTCAGTGACACCAACCTGGGGGTCCTCAGGGATGTGCCGAGGCCATGCCCCACCCCCTCCACTTAATAAATGGCCCAATATCTTGGAAACCATTCAGATCCCCACCCCTAAACCATATATATTCTTGTTCTTTATGATAAGACCCATCCATTTCATAACAAGCCCAATATCTCGGAAACCTTACAGATCCCCGCCCCTAAACCATATATATTCTTGATCCTTGATCCTTATTATAAGACACATTCATTGACACCAACCTGGGGGTCCACAGGGATGCGCCGGGGCCTTGCCCACACCTTCACTTCACATATAACAGAAAACTGTTCAGATCCTCACCCCTAAATTATATATATTCTTGTTCATTATGATAAGACACATTCAGTGACACCAACCTGGGGATCCACAGGGATGTGCTGAGGCCATGCCCCACCCCCTCCATTTCATAATCTCACAATATTTCGGAAACCCTACAGATGGCTATCCCTAAACCATATATATTCTTGTTCCTTATAATAAGACACATTCATTGACACCAACCTGGGAGTCTCCCGGGGCCTTGCCCCACCCCTCCACTTCACAAAAGGCCTTTTATCTCAGAAACTGTTCTTAGCCCGACCCTAAACCATATATATTCATCTTCCTTATGATAAGACGCATTCAGTGACACCAGCTTGGGAGTCCCTGGGGCATGCCCAGGCCATGCCCCATCGCTTTACTTCATTAAAAGCCATATATCTCAGAAATAGTTCTGATCCCCACCCCTAAACCATATACTTGTTCCTTATGATAAGACTCGTTCAATCAGTCCAACCTGAGGGTCTCTTTGTGCTGAGGCAATGTGGCTCGCCCTTCCACTTCATAAAAGGCTTTATATTTCAGAAACCATTCAAATCCCCACCCCATAATCATATATGTTCTTGTTCCTTATTATTAGCACATCTACTGTAGGGGCGTCCACAGGGGCCATTCCTATCCTTTCCACTTCATAAAAGGGCCTCAAATCTCAGAAACCGTTCAGATTCCCACCCCTAAACCATATATATACTTGGTCCTTATGATAAGACACATTAAGGGACAACAATCTTGGGCTTTCCTGGGATTAACAGGGCATGCCCCAACCCCTCCACAACTTAAGAGGCCTTACAGATCTGTCACAAACAAGGGTTTTGGTGTTGGTTGGTTCTAGATGGACAGGGTGACAATTGCGGTCCCTGCCTCTCTTTAGCCCCAGGCCTTGTATGTGCGCACTCGCTTGGCAAAGTGGGGAATTAAGCTCAAGACGGTAGCATACAAGACCAGGGGTTTCCGAGCCCAAATACCCTGGGTGACATATGATCACACCAGACACAAAGTCTGATGTGATGTAGGTTAGAGTCAACACAACACAGTTCACTTTTCCCAAATTTGTATATTTAAATATTTTTCTATCAAAATTTAGTTAAAAGTTCCAAAACTTACTAAACGCGATTGATGCCGACTTTCCTTTATTTCAATGTCCTATTTTTCACTAGAATGTCCTAAATGTCTTTATTCAATTTTACCACAATTTTCCTTAGAATTCACATGAAATGTCAAGTCCTAAACGAGTCCTGAAATGTCAAGTTCCTAACACAATTTGTCACAGTTGTAATGTCGACCAGCATATAATTTTCCCAAGTTATCTCCCTTACTTAGCTATTTAATTTTCCTATTTTCCTTATATTGCAAATCACTTCTTACACAAGTCCGTTACTAAGTTTTAACAAAGATTTGTAAGTCTCTACACAGAACTTTGAGTCAAACAGTCTGTGCAGGGTCTACGATGCAAAACCAAGTTAACAGTTCAATTTCGTTCACTATGTATTCTCTGTATTGTATCTGTCTCTCAGTTTCCAAAACTTGTCTCTTATAACTGCTTGTGTGGGCTTATCAGCCCCATCTCAAATTAGCCAATGAACAGGCTTCTATTATCCAACCAATAGTTTCATATTTTAGAAGTATCAGTTTGACCAATCAAAAGTCAGACCCAAAAGGGGTGTTAAAAGTTTTTTCTGAAGATTATAGACAATTTCACCTGGGAAAACAAAACAATTATTTAAAGATTGCAATTTCCTGTGAACAATAAAAGTTACCTATCTCAGAGTGACAACTGTTTCAATAATTTGATCACTTTTCAATTAAGTTGTCTACCAAGTTCCAGTTTGAAACCCAAAGAGTGACTTGTGTTACCTTAGTTGATTAATCTTATTGTTTTGCTTGATGACCTCCCAGCTCAAGCATTTCAAACTAGCTTTGTTGGCTCATAGGTGCTAAAACACTTCTCAAGCCATGGTGCTTAACTTGTTTGTTTGTCAAAACAATGCCTCTAGACCCATTTTACAAAAAATTAACATTGATGAACAAAAGCCTGGGAAAATATGAAATTTATGAAGTTTAAACTAAAATGAAATTAACTTTTTTTTCTGAAATTCTGTTTTTCTCATTCACCCATTCTCTCTTACTATGACCTAAAAAAATAAAACCTTTCTTTCAACTTTCATCCCACATCGAAATCCCAATCACACTTATTTATTCATTAATATTTCTGAAATGTAAATGTCCTAAAATTTTGACTGGTGACATTTTCCCCCACGGTCCATTTAGTTTGTCCCCAAACTAATGTGCATATTACTCTATAACTTTTATATTTTCTTCTTCTTCTCTTCTTCTTTCTTCTTCTTCATTTTTTCTTTTTTTTTTTCATTTTTCACTTTCACATTATTTACAATACCAGATTATTTACAAAACACCTTTTACCATGCAAAATACTATTTACAAGCTCGAGCTTATTGAAAAAAAAATTTAATGTGTTGTCTGCATCATAGTTCTTTGTTTTTCTTATGATTTCCTTATGATTATAACAGTTCTTAATTGGCACATCACGAAATAGTGTCCCTTTAACATCAATATGAATATGGAATTGTCCAGTGGTCCTCCTAACTGGTCCTTGGTGGTGGACTGTGGGTAGTGGGTAGACACATACATTTGCAGGGCTGAACTGGTCTATGGCTCCACTCCATTGAATCATCAGGTCTGCAACTTGAACAACAAGATTAGTATTATGATCATTTTAACCTGCATTATGTCAAATAATGTTAAGGCAGGGATGACATAATGCGACGTCTCACATTATGCTCTAGCACTATAAACATCTTTACACATTAACATGCCTGTTAATGTATAAAGACAAAATTTTGTGCCTTAACATGATTTGAGACTGAAATTTACTGAAAGATGGCAACTGCATTGAAATTTTAATTCTGTATCTACTGAGACCTTTAAGTTCTGGAATTTCAGTTTGCGCCATTGTATAACCTTAGTACCTTACTCTTTTTCCAAGTGCTCTGTAATAATCTTCCTTAAGCAAACCTATTAACCGATTCATAGTTCCAGGGGGTATATATTTAAAGGGAGACCACTCTGGTGCCAAATCAAGACTTTCGTATGTGAAAAGAAATTGCCATGCTCCATCTTGGGCTGCTCATATTTCATGTATATTGCCACACAAAAGGGATTTGAGTGGGTCAAAGGGACGTTGTTGATTTTTCTCTTTAAGACACTGGATCTTATGCTCAATATTGGCTTTTCTACTCATTTCAATCAGGCTACTAATAAAATCTCGTGCATGCATATGAGCCATGTTGACAGGCTGATATTGGGGTTCCTGATTGCCAAATTGTATCATGTAGTATGATCTGCCACTTAGAAGTTTAACCCCGACTAGTTTTCCAGTATTATCTACATTTTGTTCCTGATTTTCTTCTCTTTCATTGCATGCTGATGCAGACGATACACTGTTTACCTTGTTCTCATTGTTTTGCTGTTTCTCAGCATCCTGTGGATTATCATCCAACTTACCATCTTTGTTTTCTGCCTCTTTACCCGAGGGTTCATGCTGACTTTCAGTCTTTTCAAAGAACTTATGTTTACCCTTCAAGGGACGCCTTCTTTTCTTACCAGACATTGTCCTAGAAGCATGGAATTCTCTTATTAGTACTTCGGGAATGGTAGAAGCAAACTCCCAGGTGGATCCTGAACCTGGCTGCTTCCATTTTACCCTGTAGTACAGAGTTCCATTGCTTCGCCTGGAGGAAAGGAGCTTGTCAATATCTTCCACAGGAAATAATTTCCTTCCATTGACTGGCTCCTGTCTTTCCTGACCTTCCATTCTTTCACGTCTCGACACAGACTCATCTGGTTCTTGATATGTACCAGGAAGAGGTACAGGCTTTCCTGCAGGCTGTGAGTCAGACTGTCTGAGCTCCTTAGGTGTAATTTCAGGCTGAAATGACTGCTTTTCATTCAGTGTTTTCTTACCATGTATTTTCTTACCCTTTGTAGGTTCTGTTGTTTCTGACTTCTCCTGAGTCTGTCTACTATTATTATTTCTAACATTTGACTTCTTCTGAGTCTGACTACCATTTTTCTCAATATCTACATTTGATTGCTGCTTACTTTGTTTATTTGTACTATTCTGCACTGTATTTGACTTATTTTGCACTAACTCTGTCTGTTTCTTTGTAACATTTCTATTTTTCTCTACTGCTTTTGTATTCTGCTGTATTCTATTTGTACTACCTCTAACATCATTTGACTGCCTTTGATTTTGTACACTATTTCTATCTCTGTTTGCCTCTACATGGGCTTGATTTTGCACTAACTGCTCAGTACCTGTATTTCTGTCTACATTACCATTATCATCACCTATTTCATCTGCATCTAACTCATCCTCACTATTTTCGAGACCTGCTGGAGGGTTTGTGGGCCTATCAGTAGGGTCAAAGTATGGCTTGAGCCTTACTGCATTTTTCATTGACTTTACCTCCTTGTTTGTTGCACAGTTCCTTATCTTATATGTAAAGTTTGGGCGTAACTGTGTAATGTAGTATGGACCCGTCCATTTTCTATGGAGCTTAGGAGCTTTACCTGGGGCTACTTTAGTGCAATAGAGCCATACGCGCTCAGCTGGCTGAAATTTTGGCTCCTGGGACCTTTTATCATACTGATGCCTGTATTTTGCTTGGGCTGCCTTAATGTTTTCAGTAGCAATTTTACGGGTCACTTCAAGCTGTTTTAGAACATTGGCAAGGTGGAACTTGTGATCCTGGGCAAGGTTATCTTTAGGAAGGAGAGCTGTATCAATTGGGACATGCATTTCTCTGCCAAACAGTAGGAAGAAGGGTGACACCTGAGTCGACTGAGTTGAGGGTGTCATCCTGTGAGCCATCATTATGGACGGCAGAATTTCTGGCCAATCATCTTGTTTACCTTTACAGTACAGCCTAAATCCTTGTAATATTACAGAATTTGCTCTTTCGACACAGCTATTCGTTTGAGCGTGATAAGAGGAAGTGTAATGCCTTGTAATTTGAAACAGTTCACATAAAGCTTTTGTTAGATTGGACATAAAAGTTTGGCCCCTATCAGATACCAATGTCCTGGGTGCTCCTTACCGAGTAATTACCTCTTTATACAGAACTGCTGCAACTTCTGTTGCCTCCTGGGTCCTAAGTGGGTGAGCTTCCATCCATTTAGAATAAGAATCTACTACTACAAGTATGTGCTTAAACTTATCTTTGGTTGTGGGTAAGCCACTGAGTATATCTATGTGCCATCTTCCAAATAGGTCGGCCACTGGGAGTGGTTGTAATGGTGGTGGTTTAGCATGCACTGGTCTTTTGACCTGCTGACAAGGCTCACATGACCTGATGTATTGCCGTATTTCATCATACATCTTAAGCCAATAGTATTTGAGTCTTATAGCAGCAAAGGTCCTTTCATGACCCTGGTGCCCGCCACCAGCTAAAGAATCATGGTATGACTTCAGAATGTCATTACGCATGATCTTTGGGATAGCTAGCTGTTTTACAAGCCGTTCCTCTCTTGGAATACCCCGTGTCCTTGGAGTGTAAAAGTGGTATAAAAGACCATCTTCTATTTCAAACTGTGAGGCCTCTGCGACCAAAGTTTTTGCTTTCTTTTCATCATCAGGGACCTCACCTGTGGTCTTAAACCTATAAATGGCCTTAAAGTCTGGACAATTCTGCTGCAGATGTTGCAGATTGGGAAATTGCTTTTCCCTGTTTGTGCTGTTGTTTTGTGGCTCAGCATTTACATTTTGCACTTTTATATCACTCGAGTCATTTGGATAACAAAATGTCACTGCACAGCCAAAAGCACTTTCATCTGGTTCAGGTGTCTCTGCCCCATCCATGGGAGGATAAGTACGTCTAGAGAGACCATCTGCATTGGAGTTATTTTTCGTTGCTTTGTGAATGATCTTAAAGTTATACCCTTGTAATAAAAGTGACCATCTACCTAGCCTACCTTGACAATCTTTGATCTGCTGTAAGAACTTTACAGAAACATTATCGGTATATACAGTGAATGGCATATTAGCAAGATATGACCTAAACTGCCTTACAGCCTCTACTAGAGCAAGTCCTTCTTTATCTGTTATATGCCACCTTAATTCTTCATTGCGTAATGCTCTACCTCCATAAGCAATAGGATGTTCCTTGTCATTTGAGTCTAACTGACTTAAAACGTAACCAATAGATTCATCAGAAGCATCTACTGCTAAAATGAATGGCTTATCAAATTGAGCAAAAGCTAGCACTGGAGCAGTTATTAATGCCCTTTTCAAAGTGTCAAAAGCTTCTTGACATTCTTTTGTCCACTGAAATTTTACATCTTTCCTTAACAGTTTATTTAGTGGCAAAGCTATTGTAGCAAATCCCTTAATGTATCTTCTGTAATATTGTGCCATACCGACAAAAGCTCTATCATTTTTGACTGTTTTTGGAACAGGATAAGTTTCTATTGCACTGAACTTTCCAGGGTCTACCTTTATGCCTTCTTTACTTATAATATGGCCTAAATATTTTATTTCTTTTACTGCAAATTTACATTTCCCAGGATGCATTGTTAGATTGGCAGCTCTCAAATTTTGAAAGACTTGGTCCAAATGGTGCAAGTGCTGATCAAAGTTTTTGCTGAAAATCAAAATGTCATCAATATACACTAGAGCAATCTTCCAATTTAGGCCCTTAAGGACCTTAGACATGAGATTTTGAAAGCATGCAGGCCCGTTCATTATTCCAAAACTGAGGCGATTAGGGGTAAATATGCCTTGATGGGTAATGAAGCTTGCCTTCTCTGCGGTTGAGGGGCAGAGTGGCACTTGATTGAACCCAGACCGAAGGTCGCAAACACTAAATATTTCTGCTTGAGCATCTGCCAGGGTGTCAAAAACGTCATTTATATTTGGGATAGGGAATGATATAGGTTCTGTTACCTTATTTAGCTCCCTATAATCAATGGCAAATCTATATTCGCCATTTGGTTTCCTAACAAGCACTACAGGGGAATGCCATGGGCTATCTGATTCTTCAATCAAGCCATTTCTTAGCATTTCATTGGTCAGCCGTTCAGTTTCAGCACGCATTTTCGGGGTTTGCCTATAAGGGGGTTTACTAACGGGACGTGCATTGCCTGTATGAATCACATGACTATGTAAATGTGTTTTTCCTAATTCAGACATGTCCTTTGCAAAAATGTCCCTGTTTCGGCCTAAAAATGCATAAAGTTTTTGTTTTTGTTCACAAGACAAATTAGTATCATCTAAATTTAGGCCTAAATCTTTGGCAATGTTTTGGTAGTGAGTTTCAGATTCATTTTCATCAGTCATATTCAGCACATTTACAGAAGGAAGGTCATGGTCTGTGACCTGTGTAATACTGTGCTCATCAACCAAATGAGATGTAGCAATAACAAAATTTTCTTTCAAAAAGACGGGATAATTTGATGGATTTAGCACCCTGTATGCACAAGAATTGCTATCAGCACTAGTTAAACACTTTCCACCCACTAAGCCTGATTGGTTAAGACCACCAGAAGGTTCCAAAAGAACTGCACTATCAATTAAAGTTGAAGAATTTGAAGAAAATGAAATCCTGACTGGCAAAGTGCATTCAGCCTGTGGTTCAACCACAACAGAAGAAACTGTACGCACAAGCCCTACACAAGTTTTCACTTCCTGACCCAAAGAAATATTACAAACAGATGGTTCTTCATTTTTATATGCTCTATTTTCTGAGCTAGAGCTACTTTTGAAACTTACTGTACCTTGTTCAAGGTCAATTTTAGCCTTATGCTGCTTCAAAAAGTCCATACCCAGAATGATGGGCTGGTGCAATTTTTCAAACAAGTGAAATGTATGTTCTAAAACAATCCCATCAAGCCTAAATGGTAAAGTAACCTGGCCTAAAACTCGGTGGACCTCGCCACATACGCCCACAACATGAGCTAATGAGCTCGGTACAATTTCAACATTTTTGAATGAGCGCCTGTAAATATGCTCACTAATACAAGAAATTTGAGCTCCAGTGTCTATCAGTGCTTTGCTCGTTTGCATTCCTATATTAATTTGCACAAAATTTCCCTCTAAAGGAGCTGACAATGCTACACTGCATGTACTTCTGTCAATTCCTACAGAACTTACACTACACGATTTCTTTGAACATCTCCAGTTTAGCTTATTTTTGTATAGAGCCATTTTTTTTATCCTAATTAAGCCTAAAACAAGACAAACAAAGTAATAAAACAACAAGGAAAATACTGACAGTTTTACTTAGCTGTGTCTGTTGCAGCTGTTCTGTTAGCTGGTCATCAGTTGCACTGGCTGGTTAACATCTAAAGATCTAGTTGTTGGCTGGTTGTTGTCTTGAAGCGTTGAGAGGACGTCAGGTCGTCGTACCACTTATATTCTCACACCACACTGTCACAAACAAGGGTTTTGGTGTTGGTTGGTTCTAGATGGACAGGGTGACAATTGCGGTCCCTGCCTCTCTTTAGCCCCAGGCCTTGTATGTGCGCACTCGCTTGGCAAAGTGGGGAATTAAGCTCAAGACGGTAGCATACAAGACCAGGGGTTTCCGAGCCCAAATACCCTGGGTGACATATGATCACACCAGACACAAAGTCTGATGTGATGTAGGTTAGAGTCAACACAACACAGTTCACTTTTCCCAAATTTGTATATTTAAATATTTTTCTATCAAAATTTAGTTAAAAGTTCCAAAACTTACTAAACGCGATTGATGCCGACTTTCCTTTATTTCAATGTCCTATTTTTCACTAGAATGTCCTAAATGTCTTTATTCAATTTTACCACAATTTTCCTTAGAATTCACATGAAATGTCAAGTCCTAAACGAGTCCTGAAATGTCAAGTTCCTAACACAATTTGTCACAGTTGTAATGTCGACCAGCATATAATTTTCCCAAAATTTAATGTTCATCAATTCACTTAAATCAAATGTCTTGCAAATTTCCTAAAGTTATCTCCCTTACTTAGCTATTTAATTTTCCTATTTTCCTTATATTGCAAATCACTTCTTACACAAGTCCGTTACTAAGTTTTAACAAAGATTTGTAAGTCTCTACACAGAACTTTGAGTCAAACAGTCTGTGCAGGGTCTACGATGCAAAACCAAGTTAACAGTTCAATTTCGTTCACTATGTATTCTCTGTATTGTATCTGTCTCTCAGTTTCCAAAACTTGTCTCTTATAACTGCTTGTGTGGGCTTATCAGCCCCATCTCAAATTAGCCAATGAACAGGCTTCTATTATCCAACCAATAGTTTCATATTTTAGAAGTATCAGTTTGACCAATCAAAAGTCAGACCCAAAAGGGGTGTTAAAAGTTTTTTCTGAAGATTATAGACAATTTCACCTGGGAAAACAAAACAATTATTTAAAGATTGCAATTTCCTGTGAACAATAAAAGTTACCTATCTCAGAGTGACAACTGTTTCAATAATTTGATCACTTTTCAATTAAGTTGTCTACCAAGTTCCAGTTTGAAACCCAAAGAGTGACTTGTGTTACCTTAGTTGATTAATCTTATTGTTTTGCTTGATGACCTCCCAGCTCAAGCATTTCAAACTAGCTTTGTTGGCTCATAGGTGCTAAAACACTTCTCAAGCCATGGTGCTTAACTTGTTTGTTTGTCAAAACAATGCCTCTAGACCCATTTTACAAAAAATTAACATTGATGAACAAAAGCCTGGGAAAATATGAAATTTATGAAGTTTAAACTAAAATGAAATTAACTTTTTTTCTGAAATTCTGTTTTTCTCATTCACCCATTCTCTCTTACTATGACCTAAAAAAATAAAACCTTTCTTTCAACTTTCATCCCACATCGAAATCCCAATCACACTTATTTATTCATTAATATTTCTGAAATGTAAATGTCCTAAAATTTTGACTGGTGACAGATCCCCACTGCTAAACCATATATATTCTTGTTCCTTATGATAAGACGCATTTAGTGATACCAACCAGGGCTTCATTGGGTCCATGCCCCACCCCCTCTACTTCATAAAAGGCCTAATGTTTCAGATAATGAGTCCACATGGGTGCTCATTTGGTAGATTAAAATGATATCATGTTAAAATACATGGCTGCCATTTGGCAGTGCCCACCTGAGCTCTGCTGAGCAAAGTGGCCCATGGGCCTCTTGTTTATTTCTGGATGGACTTTTTAAAGTAACCATGCAAAAATGTTCACCTTCAATGGATGATGAGTTGTCTGCAAGACCAAGGTACAGCCCTCCAATGTCAAAGTCATACCTAGAGGTCAGAGGTCAAAAAAGGGGCCTTTTTTGTGTACAGTCAATAACTTTTTTATTCTTTGATGGATTATGAAATTACTTGGCAGAAATGTGAACCATCATGAGGTGATGTGTTGTACCTAAAAGGTCAAGGCCATACTTAGAGGTCAAAGGTAAAAAGGGGGCTTTCTTGTGTATGGTCAATAACTTTCTTATTTCTCTATAAACTTTTTAAAGTTACCTTGCAAAAATGTTCATCTTCATTAGATGATGTGTTGCACACAAGACCTAGGTCCATACCTTCAATGTCAAGGTCATACTTAGAGGTCAAAAAGGGGGAGACATCTGTTTTTGTAGAAAAACAAACTCTAGTTCTTTTCTGATAGCGCTATAGCGGGGCTATAGTCAGATCCTCTGATAGTTCTAGTTGTGAAGCTGAAAACCATTAAGGGCATAGCCTTGCTATTGTGTTTTGAATGACGTATTTCAACAAAATTAAGCCAGTTTTAAATCACCAACCAATATTTTTTAATATTGGATGGTTTGGTTGTTTTTAGCTTACATGAGCATGAAGTGCTTATGGTGAGCTATTGTGGTCAGTGAATGTCTGTCATGCATCGTCCCGCATCAACAATTTGCTTTAAACGACTACTCCTCCTAAACCCTTGGGCCAATTTTATTAAAACTTCACAGGAGTGTTGCCTAGGTTGCTCTCTAACAAAATAGCTAAAATCGTTCTGCTCTGATTAACAAGATGACCGCCAGAGCTAAAAATAGAAAAATCTTTTAATGACTACTCCTCCCAAACCCCTGGGTCAATTTCATTCAAACTTCATAGGAATGTTGATAAGGTGACCCTCTACTAAATTAGCTAAAATCATTCTGCTCCGAAGAATAAGACGGCCGCCAGAGCTAAAAATAGATAAAATCTTTAAATAACTACTCCTCCCATAACCCTGGGCCAGTTTTATTCAAACTTCATAGGAAGGTTGCTTAGGTGACCATCTACTAAAATAGCTAAAATGGTTCTGCTCCCATTAGCAAAATTGCAACCATAGCTAAAAATAGAAAAACATTGTAAATTTGCTTCAAACACGAACTCCTCCTTAACCCAATTTGATTCAAACTTCACAGGAATATTATGTAGGTGACTCCCTACCAAAGTAGATAAAATAGTTCCGTTTTGACAAACAAGATGGCCACCAGAGCTAAAAATAGAAAAAAATCTTCAAATCACAACTCCTCCTGTACCCTTGGGCCAATTTCATTCAAACTTCATAGGAATGTTGCTTAGACGACCCTCTACCAAAATAGCTAAAACGATCCTGCTCTGATGAGCAAAATGACAGCTCTAGCTAAAAATAGAAAACATCCTAAATTTGCATCAATCGCGAAGTCCTCCTAAACTAATTTGATTCAAACTTCACAGGAATGTTACATAGGTGACTCTCTACCAAATTAGCTAAAATCGTTCCACTGTGATGAACAAGATGGCCACCAGAGCTAAAAATAGAAAAAATATTCAAACGACAACTTCTCTTGTACCCTTAGGCCCATTTCATTCAAACTTCATAGGAATATTGCTTAGATGACCAAATACTAAAATAGTTAAAACGATCGCACTTCGATGAACAAAATGGCCATCAGAGATAAAAATATAAAAACATTGTTAATTTGCTTCAAATGCGAACTTCTCCTAAACCCTTGGTCCAATTTGATTCAAACTTCATAGGTATGTTGCCCAGGTGACTCCCTATCAAAATAGATAAAATCATTCTGATCTGATGAACAAGATGGCCACTAGAGATACAAATAGAAAAAAATCTTCAAACGACAACTCCTGTACCCTTGGGCCAATTTCATTTCAAACTTCTTAGGAATGTTGCTTAGATGACCCTCTACCAAAATAGCTAAAATGATCATGCTCTGATGAACATTATGGCTGCCAGAGCTTAAAATAGAAAAACATTGTGTTGTGCTTCAAACGTGAACTCTTCCTAAACCATTGCCTCAATTTTATTCTAACTTCACAGGAATGTTGCCTAGGTGACACCCTACCAAAATACTGTTAGCTAAGATCGTTCCGCTCTGATAAACAAGATGGCCACCAGAGCTAAAAATAAAATGTACTAGAGGTCAGCGAATCAGGGTCCTCTGGGCCCTCTTGTTTTTAGCTCACCTGACCGAAGGTCATGGTGAGCTTTTGTGACCGTAAGATGTCCGGCGTCGTCGTGCGTCGTCCGTCGTCCGTCGTCCGTCGTGCGTAAACTTTTTCTTGTGAACAAACTAGAGGCCACAGTTTTGGTCCAATCATCATCAAACTTGCTCAGAATGATCATCATGACAATATCTCGGTCAAGTTCGAATATGGGTCATGTCGGGTGAAAAAGTAGGTCAGTAGGTCAAATCATAGAAAAACCTTGTGAACACTCTAGAGGGCACAGTTTTGGTCCAATCATCATCAAACTTGCTCAGAATAATTATCATGACAATATCTCGGTCAGGTTCGAATATGGATCATGTAGGGTCAAAAAGTAGGTCAGTAGGTCAAACCATAGATAGTCCTTGTGAACACTCTAGAGGGCACAGTTATGGTTCAATTATCATCAAACTTGCTCAGAATGATCATCATGACAATATCTTGGTCAAGTTCGAATATGGGTCATGTCCGGTCAAAAAGTAGGTCAGTAGGTCAAATCATAGAAAAACCTTGTGAACACTCTGAAGGCCACTGTTTTGGTCCAATTATCATGAAACTTGCTCAGAATGACCATTGTGACAATATTTCAGTCCAGTTCGAATATGGGTCATATCGGGTTAAAAAGTAGGTCAGCGGGTCAAATCATATAAAAACCTTGTGAACACCCTAGGGGCCACAATTTTGGTCCAATCATAATCAAACTTGCTCAGAATGATCATCATGACAATATCTCGGTCAAGTTTGAATATGGGTCATGTCCGGTTGAAAAGTAGGTCAGTAGGTCAAATCATAGAAAAACCTTGTGAATACTCAGGAGGCCACAAGTTTGGTTAAATCATTAATCTTGCTCAGAATGGTCATTGTGACAATATCTTGGCTAAGTTTGAATAAAGGTCTTTTCGGGTCAAAAAGTAGGTCAGTAGGTCAAATTAAAGAAAAAACTTGTGAACACTCTAGTTTTACATAGACTTATATAGGGAAAATCTTTAAAAATCCTTTTCTCTGAAACCACAAGGCCTAGGTCTTTTATATTTGGTATGAAGCTTCATCTAAAAGACCCCTAACAAGATTATTCAAATGATAGTGCTGAGGCCAAAAATGTCCCCGCCCCCGGGCCCTTTGGTTTTACATAGGCTTATATAGGGAAAATCTTTAAAAATCTTCTGCTCTGAAGCTGCAAGGCCCAGGACTTTGATATTTGGTATTAAGCTTTATCTAGTGGACCCCTACCAAGATTGTTCAAATTATAGTGCTGGGGCAAAAAATGCCCCCGTTCCGGGGCCCTTTGGTTTTACATGGCCTTATATAGGGAAAATCTTTAAAAATCTTCTTCTCTGAAACCGCAAGGTCCAGGACTTTGATATTTAGAATGAAGCTTCATCCATTGGACCTCTACCAAGATTGTTCAAATTATCGCCCTTGGGCCAAAAATGCCCCCGCTCAGGGGCCCTTTGTTTTTACATAGACTTATATAGGGAAAATCTTTAAAAATCCTTTTCTCTGAAACCACAAGGCCTAGGTCTTTTATATTTGGTATGAAGCTTCATCTAAAAGACCCCTAACAAGATTATTCAAATGATAGTGCTGAGGCCAAAAATGTCCCCACCCCCGGGCCCTTTGGTTTTACATAGGCTTATATAGGGAAAATCTTTAAAAATCTTCTGCTCTGAAACTGCAAGGCCCAGGACTTTGATATTTGGTATTAAGCTTTATCTAGTGGACCCCTACCAAGATTGTTCAAATTATAGTGCTGGGGCAAAAAAAGCCTCCACCTGGGGCCCTTTGGTTTTACATAGGCTTATATAGGGAAAATCTTTAAAAATCTTCTTCTCTGAAACCGCAAGGCCCAGGACTTTGATATTTTGTATGAAGCTTCATCTAGTGGACCCCTACCAAGATTGTTCAAATTATAGCCCTTGGGCCAAAAATCCCCCTGCTCAGGGGCCCTTTGGTTTTACATAGACTTATATAGGGAAAATCTTTAAAAATCTTCTTCTCTGAAACCGCAAGGTCCAGGACTTTGATATTTAGAATGAAGCTTCATCCAATGGACCTCTACCAAGATTGTTCAAACTATCGCCCTTGGGCCAAAAATGCCCCCGCTCAGGGGCCCTTTGTTTTTACATAGACTTATATAGGGAAAATCTTTAAAAATCCTTTTCTCTGAAACCACAAGGCCTAGGTCTTTTATATTTGGTATGAAGCTTCATCTAAAAGACCCCTAACAAGATTATTCAAATGATAGTGCTGAGGCCAAAAATGTCCCCGCCGCCGGGCCCTTTGGTTTTACATAGGCTTATATAGGGAAAATCTTTAAAAATCTTCTGCTCTGAAACTGCAAGGCCCAGGACTTTGATATTTGGAATTAAGCTTTATCTAGTGGACCCCTACCAAGATTGTTCAAATTATAGTGCTGGGGCAAAAAAAGCCTCCGACTGGGACCCTTTGGTTTTACATGGCCTTATATAGGGAAAATCTTTAAAAATCTTCTTCTCTGAAACCGCAAGGCCCAGGACTTTGATATTTTGTATGAAGCTTCATCTAGTGGACCCCTACCAAGATTGTTCAAATTATAGCCCTTGGGCCAAAAATGCCCCCGCTCAGGGGCCCTTTGGTTTTACATAGACTTATATAGGGAAAATCTTTAAAAATCTTCTTCTCTGAAACCACAAGGCCTAGGTCTTTTATATTTGGTATGAAGCTTCTTCTAAAGGACCCCTACCAAGATGATTCAAATTATAGTGCTGGGGCCAAAAGTGGCCCCGTCCCGGGGCCCTTTGGTTTTACATAGACTTATATAGGGATAATCTTTAAAAATCTTCTCTGAAACCACAAGGCCCAGGACTTTGAAATTTGGTATGAAGTTGCATCTAATGGACCTCTACCAAGATTGTTAAAATTATAGCCCTGGGGCCAAAAATGCCCCCACTCTGGGGCCCTATGGTTTTACATAGACTTACATGGGGAAAATCTTCAAAAATCTTCTTCTCTGAAACCACAAGGCCTGGGTCTTTGATATTTGGTATGAAGCTGCATCTAGTGGACCTCTATCAAAATTATTCAAATTATAGCCCTGGTACCAAAAATGTCCCCGCTCCGGGGCCCTTTGGTTTTGCATAGACTTATATAGGGAAATCTTTAAAAATCTTCTCTGAAACTGCAAGGCCAAGGCCTTTGATATTTAGTATGGAGCTTTATCTAGTGGACCTCTACCAAGATTGTTCAAATTATAGCCCTGGGGCCACAAATGCCCCCACCCCGGGCCGGGGCCCTTTGTTTTTACATAGATTTATATAGCCCTGGGGCCATTTGGTTTTGCATAGGCTTATGTAGGGAATATCTTTAAAAAAAATCTTCTTCTCTGAAACTGCAAGGCCCAGGTCTTTGAAATTTGATGTGTAGCTTTATCTAGTGGACCTTTGCCAAGATTGTTCTAATTATAGCCTTTGTTGATGTTTGGTATGAAGCTTCACCTTTAAGACCTCCCTCAACATTATGCACATTAAAACCCTGGGGCCAATAATGGCCCTCTCTGGGGCCCACTTGTTACACTATGGATCAGGTGAGCGATCCAGGGCCATCATGGCCCTCTTGTTTTTCAGTTATCACCATTTTGATGCATAACACAGTAGAAGAGGGAAGCCATATCTATGAAATGGCATGTGACTGCTCGCAAAGAAATGTAAATAATTTCTGTCTGAGTTTTTCAGATCACACTGGAAAGCGTCTAAAAATAACATGTTTGTATGCTGGATTGGGTAATAAAACCGTTATTTGTTGGCTCTTTAGACAATACATGTAGTCATAACTATATATTGCCTCTCGGTGCTGTGGACGACCTGACACACTATTGCCCTTGGCCTTTGGGCAATATTTTTTCCTTTTTGTCCAAACAGCCATCATTTACATATAACTATATAATACACCACAACATCATTATAACATGGTTTGTTATAGCACGGTTCTGGATATAACACTATTTCAAGATGGATCCCAAAAATGTATAGATTATATAGAAAAATGACCATAAATGGTCACTTTTCTATATAATCTGTACATTTTTGTTGGATATAACACAGTTGTTTTACTTACACAGTTTCTGCTTTGGACCCTGTAAATAGTGTTATTACTTGACTATCCTGTATTACACCAGGTCAACAAATATTTTCTGGAGGTCAAAATTATAAATCATGTTTTTTAAATGCGCCAATTAATAAAAGTGTCATAAATCAAGTAATTTCGTATTGGCCCAGTTACAGGTCCTCAGTCAGCTGTATTGGCCTCGGGCCAATACAGCAGACCTCGGACCTGTAACTGGGCCAATACGAAATTACTTGATTAATAACATTATATTATAAAGAGGTTGTGGTGTATCCCTAAATTATCCTCTCTATCATGACTTATGTGTAGTTACTGTACTGTAGGTATAGCAGCAGAACAGAAAAATGGTAAACACCCCGATCCCACACAGCCTCAAGTCTGAAGCTAAAAAGGCAGCAAAGATTCTCAAAGAATTCACAGTGCCAACAGCTAAGATGGGACCAGACAAACTCATTCCAGGTAACTCTCAGCGTTATGATTTTGTTCAATTCTATTGAATATAACTCTAGACAGGTGGTTTCATCTTTTAGGCTGAAAGGCAGAGCAAATAGTTTTTTTCTAGAGTTTTAACCTGTGAAAGTGAAAAAAACCCACTCCACAATGATAATTAGGGCTGAAGATGTCTTTAAGTAGAAGTAAAACAAAGATCAGGAATCGATACAATTAACTTACCCCACCCACCAAAGACACCAAAAGGAAAGAAATACAAACATTAAGCGACCAGACCATAATGGAAACCTAAACAAAGGAAGGCCATAAGGACAGTTTCTTTCCCACAAAATGGCCATATGGCCATCCAAAATTAAAAGACACAAGTGATACACACAGTAAGTAACAAACAACAACATAAATAAATCGCCACAGAAGAACCGCCTTGGAACGGTCAGTGGAAAGTTTTCCACTTGGGGGCTTAAATCGATTTTACGTGGCCACAATCCTCGCCCTTACTTCCGTCACGATTTAGACAAATAATTTGTTCAGTCCGCATGAAGGCCTCCTAACTCAGTGCAACATCTCCGTGAACACAAAAAATCAAAGAACCACAGAGGTGAGACAACGGTGAGGACTCGACAGCAAGAAACCACTGAAATGCTGGAGCAAAAGAAAACCAACAGTTAGACTCCGATGGGCCCGACCAGAGACAGAGCATCAGGCACCAACCAACATTACCAAGAATTAGATCTCTCTAATTCTCAATAAGCCTTTACGTTGGAGCCGGCGTGCAATTAAAGAGGGAAGCAAAGTTGCCAACCGTGATTGGGTTAACTACCATGCATGCAGTCTGTCGATTAACATCCATGTTGTACCCAGTCGTTTTATATCGAAGAATGATTTTACGAAATTGGGTGCTGAAGTCATTGCGGTTATATATTTTTCTGAATTTATATACTAAGTCACCATAAAATTCGGGTTCCGATAGACCTTGTTGCAGAAGAGATTTAAGTCCAATATTGAATTTTGAAATTAAATCAGAATGGCGTCTATAAAATTTTGAAAATGCTTTGCGTAGTTTATGGTACCGATAACCCTGGTTAAGGAGTTTAGCAGTTAATAATTTATTACGAGTGTTGAAGTCAGTTACATGACTACACACTCTAGCAAATCGAATTAATTGCGAAATATAAACGCCATAAGATGGCGCACGAGGAACATCACCATCCAAAAAAGGAAAATTTACAATCTCAAAATCAATGTCATCGCGTTTATCATAAATTTTGCATGAAACAAACCCATCTACAATAGATAGATGTAAATCCAAAAACGGGGCCTCGGTATCAGAAGAATTTGTTTTATTTAATTGAAGTTCTGGGGGGTAAATCTGACTGATCAAACCATCGAAATAGGTATTATCAATATTTAATAAACCATCTAAATATCTAGAAGTGGAGCTAAAAGCTTCAATAATTTCAGATTGGTTATCAATGGAAAGCGACAACATGAAGTCTCTTTCATAACAATACAAGAACAGATCAGCCACAAGCGGTGCGCAATTCGTTACCATCGGAATACCCACAATTTGTCTAAATAACTTAGTACCGAATCTAATATAAATATTGTCAAGTAGAAAGGTGAGGGCATCACAAACTTTCTGACATGACCAAAGTGTATAATTCTTATGCTCTTTAGAAGTGAAAAATGCATTTCTGACATTACATGCAAGATAGAATCTTCTCTGTGAAAAGCCCATTCAATTAAATCATTAAGCTTTTCTTTTATAAGATTATGAGGAAGTGTAGTGTAAAGAGTGGAAAAATCGTAAGTAGACAGACTTGAAGCACGAAAACGTCTGGATTTCAATTTATTTAAAACCTCATTCGAATTTTTTATAGACCAAAACAGATTTCTTCCTGATCTGTCAAAGACTTTATTACAATATTTAATCACATGCGTTTTAATAGCAGTGAGACAGGAAGTTAATAATTTAGAAAGTTCAGTGGTAGTACAAGAGCTAGAATTTGCAATAAACCGTGCTTTGTAAGGTCTTTTATGAAGTTTTGGTAGCCAGTATTGCGTAGGAAGCTTGTCTTGGCCTTCGGTAACACACACAGCAAACTTGGTGGCTGAATGACAAATATGTTTATCTACTATAACTCTCTCTTCAGCTAAAGGCTGAAGTTCATAGGCCTTAGTACCACCAAGCTCCTGCTTAAGCATGTTAACATAGTGGAGCTGTCACACAACGACGACATTGTTAGCGGCCTTGTCTGCAGGGGCCAAAACAAACTTCTTATGAAATTCTTGAATACCTAGCTTAAGATGACGTAAAGACGTCTTAGGCTTAGGAGGTAATAAGTTAGTATTTTGAGAATAGAAAGAAATGCGTTTATTCACTAGTTTTAAAATGCTTAGTTTCCAGTCCTTAAGGACTTTATGCTCAACATACTCTCGCTTACACCATCGATTACCGAATTCATTCAAGGAAGCAGCGATTTCATCTCTACATTTACTGAAATCAATTTTAGAAGGAAACCGATATTTCGGTCCTTTAGAAATTATATTCCTTATCCTAGAATCAGGAATAATTTTCAAATTGCCAGTAATTACATGACCAGCAGCAGGATAGCAATACACTGAATTTTTACAATCACATGAATCAGGAGTATTAGTATTAATATCAAGATCTGAAACAAGTTTATTAAAATTAAAAATGATAGATCTAACAGGTTTGTTATATTTATAGCAAATTATAGGTGTTTCAGTATTTTGAAAATAAGCAGGAATTGAAGAAAGCACAGAGCTCTCACGGAAGATACTGGGCAAATCTATAAAATCCATACCCTTATTAATGAAGGCTATTTTGAAGAAATGGCGTTTATGATTAATTTCAGAATCAATGTAAGGACGGAGAGTATGCTGAGTATAGCCTCTAGTTAAGAGAGCCGCATCATATAACTGATTAGAACTATCGTAGAATTTATTCGCCTCGGTGTCCAGAAGACGTAAAACAGAAACAGGTAATGAACTTAAAAATGAAAGAATAGAGTGGCGTCCATGATTTAATAATAAAATAGACAGTCACTTAAGTCTAGTATTGTTTCGTTTAAACGCACATAGTTTACGTTTAAAGTTACCATTTTTCCTGGTGCCGTGAGATCTAGTTCTGCGTTTTCGACATTCCAGGAGCGAGAAAATATCAAAGTCCGGCATTCTAGAAATATTACCCTCATGATAAATGTTGTCATTAAATCCCAGTGGAAAAGGGGTCTGTAAACATTTAATCCATTTCAGTTCAGCCTCATGTCTTTTTATAATTTTGAATCTAGATGTAGAATTTGCATCGTAATAAAGTTTTTCCACTGGTTGTATAACAATGTTATTTACAGAATGACCTGTACGTCGAAAGTGACGGTACAAGAAAGTGTCAGTTTTCTTAGGCTTACTCATTCTACGATAATGCTCGTTCAATCTAGTTTTAAGCATGTGGTTAGTTTGACCGACGTACTGCATATTACAGTTTGCAGCACGTCATGTAATTAGATAAATTAAATCTGTAGACTGTCATGTCAAATCAGACATGTTAACTACAGAGAAGCGTCTACCGTTTACAGATGAAGTAACGGTAGACGCAGTGCTTAAATGCGAACAACATCTGCACCTCTTGGCATTGCACTTAGAAATACTAGGATATATTCCACTTCTTTTCCACGGATTAGTATATTTTCGAAGGATGGGCGATTTGAGAGGAGATAGTCTTATACGAAGATTACTCCCAAAAACATTGGTATTGCCTGCTCCATTGAGATTAACTGAAGTTACAGAAGACAAATTTAAGGGTCTAACCAATACCGAAGGCAACATAGTATTAAAGTTCTTAATAGAATGGGGGATCCGTACAGAAGAAGCAGAGTGTAACCTAAGGGGTGATATTGATATTTTAAATGTATTTGTGATACTCATTTGTGTTAATAAGGTAATGATACCGTCAAAACTAAAGCGATCTTCATACCGGTCATTATATAAAACAGCATATAAAATTACTGAAAATAATTCCTTCGAAAAGAAGGAAGGTACAACAAAAGCCCACAAAACATCTTAGTCTACTTAAAGTACAAGGATGTCAAACAAGCAGTTGTTATACAACGAGGAACGAACATCGGTTTAATAATGACCTTCAACAGGTATCTAAAGGATGTCAATTGATGGACGGTGAAAAGCAATTGCATAAGCAATCCCTGAGGATTGGAAAAATAAGAGCATTAAATGTATGTACGGGGAGACCTTTTACAGCCGCCACAAGGCACAAACAAAACAGCCCTGATATGTAAAGTAGAAGTAAAACAAAGATCAGGAATCGATACAATTAACTTACTCCACCCACCAAAGACACCAAAGGGAAAGAAATACAAACATTAAGCGACCAGACCATAATGGAAACCTAAACAAAGGAAGGCCATAAGGACAGTTACTTTCCCACAAAATGGCCATATGGCCATCCAAAATTAAAAGACACAAGTGATACACACAGTAAGTAACAAACAACAACATAAATAAATCGCCACAGAAGAACCGCCTTGGAACGGTCAGTGGAAAGATTTCCTCTGGGGGGCTTAAATCGATTTTACGTGGCCACAATCCTCGCCCTTACTTCCGTCGCGATTTAGAAAAATAATTTGTTCAGTCCGCATGAAGGCCTCCTAACTCATCAGTGCAACATCTCCGTGAACACAAAAAATCAAAGAACCACAGAGGTGAGACAACGGTGAGGACTCGACAGCAAGAAACCACTGAAATGCTGGAGCAAAAGAAAACCAACAGTTAGACTCCGATCTCCCTGAATAAATATTTTTTCCACACCCATTTCTGACTAGGCAGTATTTCACTTATGTGATGATTGGTTATCAGAGATGGATGAAGGACAGGTTAATTGTAATAAAACACATAAATTATGTGTATCATTAAGATGCTACTTGTATATACAGTCAACCTTCTTTATACCGACATTCGTTAAAATGGCTAAACTCGTTATAATGGCAATTTGAATGGGATAACTACTTAGCTAAAGGCAAAGCCTTGGTTTGGAGCGGCGTGGGCTTCCCTTGGGTTGGAAATGTACAAATTGAGGCTAGTCATTTAAAGGGTCTTGTAATCTAATACTCCAAGAAACAAATGTAATAGATATTTGTTAGAATCGCCTCACCGATGTGATTCTAACAAATATCTACAAAAAAAATTCTTGGGTAATAATGGGGAAAACGGCTTCTATTACCTTTCATATGTATACTCCTAAGTGGGATTCTTTATAATGGCAAATTCTTTATAATGGCACAATAATAGGGAACAAATACTTTCCTTTGGGGCTGGCTGATCGGAGCTGAAAAGATAATCGATTATTAGTCCTGTCATTGCGATCGATAATCGATTAGTAATCGCTTAGATTTTTTTTATTATTTTACCTGTCTGGCTTTCTGTCTGAGCATGACTCTTACCATCTGTTGCACTTTACCATATGTATATTTGAACAGACAGGCCTGGTCAAACAGTGTAGACCCAGATGAGACCCAGCAGAATACGGCGTCTCATCAGGGTCTGCACTGTTTGCCACTCATCCAGCTATTAAGGCATAACTTTGGGTAGTAAATTGTACCTATCAAGTAATCGATTAAAAGCAAATCAGAAATGATAATCATTTTTGTGGAATTTATCGATTGATTAATCGATTATACGATTAATCGTGGCAGCCTTACTGTCCTTATAACGAGGGTCCTCTGTACTGTAATAATATTTGTTTTAACCCTCATCTTTTTGAATAAATTAAGCCAAACCATTGCTGACTAGCAACCAATCAAATTACATGTACCTGATACACTGTATTCATTCAGTTTGAAAGCTATATATAAAAACAAGTGTAGATCCTGATCAGATGGCTGCCTCAGAAGCCATCTGATCTGAATCTACACTGTTTGAAAAGGTAGGGATTGTCATATTCACCAGGATAAAGGTAAATGCAAAACCACTTTGACAAGGGCAGCAAACATTTGAAGGGTTGCTTCCCTTAGAGATGAATTCAGTCACCTTAACTTGCCTGAACCCAGTTGTTACCTTATCAAACTTGTTAGTGGTCAGATTTTTAACTGTTCTAGCCAACACAATATTAACTAAAGTTCAGGTATTTTTACTGAAAAATTTGAGTAGGAAAAGCCTTTGCAAAAGCTTCTCACTTTTCTTTCAACAAAAATATAAGATTTGTATATTGAATAACAGTATCGTTAGTTGTGAACAACTGGGGCCAGTTGTTCAAACCATCATTAGCTGAAGGAGCTCATTAGTGGTCATATTGTTAACTGTTCTAGCAAGTACAATACCTAAAATTTTGGTATTTTTGCTTAAAAAAGGTGAGCAGCTTTTGCATTTGCAAAAGTGGCCACATTTTTTCAGCAAAAATACCAGCATACCTGCCAGATTAAATGTTCAAAGTTTTAACGATACATTAACTAATGACAGTGTTAGTTTTGAACAACTGGACCCTGGACACGTATTTGTTTTTCAGCTGGTATATTTATGAAGGCAAAAGGACTGGCCATCATCACAGTAATTAAAGCAGGATTCCTAGTCACAGCCAGGGGAGGAAGTGGTATTGTAATTGCCAAGCTGGATGATAGCATTACCTCAGGTAGGTAGGGTAACCTGGACAGGATTCCTAGTCACAGCCAGGGGAGGAAGTGGTATTGTAATTGCCAAGCTGGATTATAGCATTACCTCAGGTAGGTAGGGTAACCTGGACAGGATTACTAGTCACAGCCAGGGGAGGAAGTGGTATTGTAATAGCAAAGCTGGATGACAACATTACCTCAGGTAGGTAGAGTAACCGGGACAGGATTCCTAGTCACAGCCAGGGGTGGGGAGTGGTATTGTAATTGCCAAGCTGGATGATAGCATTCCCTCAGGTAGGTAGGGTAACCTGGACAGGATTCCTAGTCACAGCCAGGGGAGGAAGTGGTATTGTAATAGCAAAGCTGGATGATAGCATTACCTCAGGTAGGTAGAGTAACCTGGACAGGATTCCTAGTCATAGCCAGGGGAGGAAGTGGTATTGTAATTGCCAAGCTGGATGATAGCATTACCTCAGGTAGGTAGAGTAACCTGGACAGGATTCCAAGTCACAGCCAGGGGAGGAAGTGGTATTGTAATAGCAAAGCTGGATGATAGCATTACCTCAGGTAGGTAGGGTAACCTGGACAGGATTCCTAGTCACAGCCAGGGAAGGAAATGGTATTGTAATAGCAAAGCTGGATGCTAGCATTACCTCAGGTAGGTAGAGTAACCTGGACAGGATTCCTGGTCACAGCCAGGGGAGGAAGTGGTATTGTAATAGCAAAGCTGGATGATAGCATTACCTCGGGTAGGAAGGGTAACCTGGACAGGATTCCTAGTCATAGCTCAGGGAGGAAGTGGTATTTTTATAGCAAAGCTGGATGGCAGCATTACCTCAGGTAGGTAGGGTAACCTGGACAGGATTCCTAGTCACAGCCAGGGGAGGAAGTGGTATTGTAATAGCAAAGCTGGATGATAGCATTACCTCAGGTAGGTAGAGTAACCTGGACAGGATTCCTTGTCATAGCTCAGAGAGGAAGTGGTATTTTTATAGCTAGCTTGGGGATAGCATCAACTCAGGTAGGTAGTATAAACTAAACATGGCCCTGGTCACAACTCAGGAAGGAAATGGTATTGATATTGCAAGGAATGATGGTAGCATTAACTCTATAATGATATGGGATATATAATATTCTAACATGACGTTAACGTTTTTCCCATTGAACCCAGTGGAAACGTCAGCGTTTGCAAATATGCGATAATTCACGTCGTCAACGTGGTGCGTGCAATTTGGCGTCATCCTGACGTTGCATGTAAACATTTCCTTCTGTCGACATCCGCTGCAAAATAGTCCCCAAGATAACGCTTTGTTACTACTGTATTTCAGTTTAGCATCATGTTAGAATCGAAATAATTTCCACGCACCCGGTGTGTTATCGTGATTAACACACGGTGTTGTCGGGCAGATGCGAATATTAATTCACTCCGGCTTCGCCGTCGTGAATTAATATTTCGCAATCTGCCCTCCAACACCGTGTGTTAATCACGATAACACACGGTACGTGGAGATTATTTCTTAAATAATAATAAAATAATAATAATCAACCTTATTTATAGAGGGTAACACATTTAGTAAACTAGTACTAATCTTCCATGTGGCCCTCTTTTCCTGGGTAGAAACCAGTACTACGCAATGTGGATAAAGTCTCTTGCTCAAGGAAACAACACTTGCCGCTCGTGGGGATTGAACCCGGTACCTCTCGATCCCGGGTCCGATACTTTACCACTGCACCACAGCGCTCCACGCTCTATATAGAGGATCTTACACGAGTGGTGGTTTCATATGATATTTATGAAACAAGCCTTCGGCGACTTTCATTAATTTCATATGAAATGACCAGAAGTGTAAGATTCTGTTTATCATATGACCACTTTAAATTGTATTTTATCGCCTTTGAATCTGACAATTTTTTCCATAAAAAGGCATTGTTGACATGGACGTCATCATGACGTTACTTAATCCCGCTAAAGTGTTATTACACATGTGGTCATATGATTAGCTCACCTGAGCACGAAGTGCTCATGGTGAGCTATTATGATCGGTCAATGTCCGTCGTGTGTAGTGCATCATGTGTCGTCAGCAATTTGCTTTAAATGCTAACTCCTCCTTAACCCTTGAGCCAATTTCAATTAAACTTCATAGGAATATTGCTGAGGTGACCCTCTACAAAAAAAGTTAAAATTGTTCCGCTCCGCTGAACAAGATGGCCATCAGAGCTAAAAATAGAAAAATCTTTAAACGACAATTTCTCATGTACCTTAAGGCCAATTTCATTCAAACTTTATTGGAATGTTGCTTAGGTGACTCTCTACCAAAATAGCTTAAATGTTTCCGCTCCGGTGAACAAAATGGTAGCCAGAGCTAAAAATATAAAATTCTTTAAACAACAACTCCTGCTGTACCCTTTGGCCAAATTAATTCAAACTTCATAGGAATGTTGCTTAGGTGAGCCTCTACTAAAATAGCTAAAACAGTATTGATCTGATGAGCAAAATGGCCGCCATAGCTAAAAAAAGAAAAAACATCATAAATTTGCTTCAAACACAAACTCCTCCTCAACCCTTGGGCCAATTTGATTCAAACTTCACAGGAATGTTGCCCAAATGACTCCCTACCAAAATAGCTAAAATCATTATGCTCTGACAAACAAGATGGCCGCCAGAGCTAAAAATAGAAAAAATCTTTAACCCTTTACCACTCAGGGATTTTGTGAATTTCGCTGATTTTCACAGTGTTTCACCTGACAGCAACTTCAACTAGCCATTGTTTCATAATGGATAGTCTGTTTTACACCAAACTCGGTATGAATGTTCATTGGACAGTAGCCTTTCAAATGCAATCTTTCATGACTTGATCATTGTTGTCATGGTTAAGAGGGGGCATCTCAAAGTTGGCAAAAAGTGTGTTTTCACATGAATTTTTGACCACATTTTAATTTTCACACAGCTGTCAAGGCAACAATTAAGGTGTTTGGCACTGGCCATTTTCACTGTTTGCAGCATGTTTTATCAGCATCAATTTTCAGGCATTTTTGACCCCAGACACCCTCAGATATAAATTTTAGCGGCCGGTTAGGCCATAAACGCAAAAATTTTCGGGATGTGAGGGGGGCGCTGCCCCCCTTCAACCCCCCCAGAATATTTTAAGTGAGGAGGCGCGCGAAAAAACAGGTCACTTTTTTGCCCAACAAATCCTAAAGCAAACATAACTATCCAGGGGTAGAAATGCAGATTTTAGGTGCTTCTGGGGCTTAAAATGGTGGGGGGGGGGGATGCAGACACGTAAAAACACGTATCTGAGTGGTAAAGGGTTAAACGACAACTCCACCTGTACCCTTGGGCCAATTTTATTCAAACTTCATAGGAATGTTGCTTAGGTGACCATCTACCAAAATAGCTGAAAAGGTTCTGCTCTGAAGAGCAAAATGGCCACCATAGCTAAAAATAGAAAAGCATCGTAAATTTGCTTCAAACACGAACTCCTCCTTAACCCTCGGGCCAATTTGATTCAAACTTCACAGGAATGTTATGAAGGTGACTCCCTAAAGAAATAGCTGAAATCATTCCGCTCTGACTAACAAGATGGCCACCAGAGCAAAAAATAGAAAAAATTCTTCAAACCACTACTCCTCCTTTACCCTTGGGCCAATTTCATTCAAACTTCATAGGAATGTTGCTTAGATGACCCACTACCAAAATAGCTAAAACGTGTTCGCTCTGATGAGCAAAATGGCCGCCATAGCTAAAAATAGAAAAGCATCGTAAATTTGCTTCAAACACGAACTCCTCCTTAACCCTCGGGCCAATTTGATTCAAACTTCACAGGAATGTTATGAAGGTGACTCCCTAAAGAAATAGCTGAAATCATTCCGCTCTGACTAACAAGATGGCCACCAGAGCAAAAAATAGAAAAAATTCTTCAAACCACTACTCCTCCTTTACCCTTGGGCCAATTTCATTCAAACTTCATAGGAATGTTGCTTAGATGACCCACTACCAAAATAGCTAAAACGTGTTCGCTCTGATGAGCAAAATGGCCGCCATAGCTAAAAACAGAAAAACTTTGTAAGTTTACGTCAAAACGCGAACTCCTCCTCAACCCTTGGGCCAATCACAGGAATGTTAGTTAGGTGACTCCCTACCAAAATAGCTTAAATCGTTCAACGCGGCGTACAAGATGGCCGCCAGAGCTAAAAATAGAAAATCTTCAAACGACAACTCCCCCTTACCCCTTGGGCCAATTTGATTCAAACTTCACAGGAATATTATGTCGTTGACTCCCTACCAAAATAGCTAAAATTGTTCCGCTCTGACGAACAAGATGGCCGCCAGAACTAAAAAAAGAAAAATTCTTCAAACGACAATTCCTCCTTACTCCTTGGGCCAATTTGATTCAAACTTCACCGGAATATTATGTCGTTGACCCTCTACGATATTCGTTAAAATGATCCTGCTCCGATAAACAAAATGGCCACCAGAGCTAAAAATAGAAAAGCATTGTAAATTTGCTTCCAACTTCACAGGAATGTTGCCCACGTGACTCCCTACCAAAATAGTTAAAATCATTCCACTCTGATAAACAAGATGGCTACCAGGGCTAAAAATAGAAAAAATCTTCAAACGACAACTCCTCCTGTACCCTTGGGCCAATTACATTCAAACTTCATAGGAATGTTGCTTAGATGACTCTCTACCAAAATAGCTAAAATGGTCTCGCTCCGATGAACAATATGGTCGCCAGAGCTAAAAATAGAAAAACATGGTAAATTTGCTTTAAATGCGAACTCTTCCTAAACCCTTGGGTCAATTCTGTTCAAACTTCAAAGGAATGTTGCCTTGGTGACACCCTACCAAAATAGCTAAGATCGTTCCACTCTGATCAACAAGATGGCCACCAGAGCTAAAAATAGAATGTACTAGAGACAGTGACATTCAGGTGAGCGAATCAGGGCCCTCTCGTCAGCTCGTCTGTTTTTTGAAAAAAAACTTTCGAGCTATTGTCATCACTCCAGCGTCTGCGTTGTCGTCGTCTTGCGTCGTTGTTCCAAAAAAACTTAACCTTGGCTATAACTTAAAAAGTATTAGACCTAGCCTCATGAAACTTCATACACACACTCATCATCACAAGAGCTACATTTTGACCAAGGACCATAACAACATTGTTGATTTTGGCTGAATTATCTCCCCTTTTCCAATTTTTTTCTGAAACACATTTTTTGCTCTCATTTTAATACTATTCACAACAGAGCCTTCAAACTTCACATGAATGTTCCTTGGGACAAGACCTTTTCAGTGATACCACACTTTTTGATCTGTGACCTTGACCTTTGAACTTTGACCTATTTTTCGAAAATTTAACCGAAAACCTTAACCTTGACCATATTTCCAAAAGTATTTGGCCTACCTTCATGAAACTTCATACACATACTCACCATCACAAGAGCTACATTCCCTACAAGTTTTATAACTCCATCTTGCAATTTGATTGAATTATCTCCCCTTTTCTCCCCGTTTTTTTAAAATTGTTTTTGTCTCTTATTTCAATACTATTCACAATGTTCAGAGCCTTCCAACTTCACATGAATGTTCCTTGGGACAAGACCTTTTCAGTCATACCACGCTTTTTGACCTGTGACCTTGACCTTTGAACTTTGACCTATTTTTCGAAAATTTAACCGAAAACCTTAACCTTGAACATATTTCCAAAAGTATTTGGCCTACCTTCATGAAACTTCATACACATACTCACCATCACAAGAGCTACATTCCCTACAAGTTTTATAACTCCATCTTGCAATTTGATTGAATTATCTCCCCTTTTCTCTCCGTTTTTTTTAAATTGTTTTTGTCTCTTATTTCAATACTATTCACAACAGAGCCTTCCAACTTCACATGAATGTTCCTTGGGACAAGACCTTTTCATTCATACCACGCTTTTTGACCTGTGACCTTGACCTTTGAACTTTGACCTATTTTTCGAAAAATTAACCAAAAAAACTTAACCTTGACCATATTTCCAAAAGTATTTGGCCTACCTTCATGAAACTTCATACACATACTCACCATCACAAGAGCTACATTCCCTACAAGTTTTATAACTCCATCTTGCAATTTGATTTGACTTTTGTTTTCTAAAAGAAACTGCAGACGAGCGTTGGCACCCGCTTGCGGTGCTCTCGTTTTTATTTCACGACGTTATCCACTGCTAATCAACGACATTGTATGATAAATGCTTTTAGTACCCAGTTTCCTTTAAAACTAGTATCAATTGTAGCATTATCCCATGTAGGTAGGATAACCTAGGCAAGATTCCGGATCACAAATGGAGACTTGTCATATTATAATAGCTTAGCTCAATGACAGCATTTAACCCTTTTTGTACCAAATGGAATCTTCCTCCTTATATATAGCAGGAGTCCATTTCAAAATTTAGGGGTGTCAGGTTGTGCTTTCTTTAAAATCTACTTGGAAAATGGTTGAACCTCTTGCAAATAGTGTAGGCCCTGATCAGACACCGCGTTCTGCGGCGTCTGATCTGGGCCTGCATTGTTTGACAGGGTACCTGTTTTGGGGTTTCGGTACAAAATGGGTTAAGCTAATCGGCAAGATAATTAAGCAGGATTCCTGGTCATACCTGATCATAGCTTGGGGAGGAAATCGTATTGTTACAGCAGGACTTGGTGATAGCATTCTCAGATAGATAAGATAAACTAGACATGATTCCTTGTCACTGCCCAGTGAGGAAGTGGCACTGTATTAGTTAGAAACTGTGATAGCTTTAAATCAGGTACATGCACATATATGTAAGATAAACAGGGCAGGATTCCTGGTCACCACACAGGGAGGAAGTGGCATAGTATTAGTTTTGAATCTGTGATAGCTTTAAATCAGGTACAGGTATGTAAGGTAAACAGGGCAGGATTCCTGGTCACAACACAGGGAGGCAGTGGTATTGTATTAGAAACTGTGATAGCTTTAAATCAGGTACATGTTTGTAAGATAAAAGGGCAGGATTCCTGGTCACAACACAGGGAAGAAGTAGTGTTGATAGGATAAACTCAGGTAGGTAAGATAAACTGGGCATGATTCCTGCTCACAAGTGGGGGTATGATAACAAAATCAGGTCAGATTTTAAAAACTGATAAATTTTCCATTGTAGCTGATAGAATACAGTTTAGCTCTCCCAAAGAACCTTTGTTGTGCTATACATATACACCCACATGTTTACCAAATGCCTTCATAGCTTTCTTTCCTGCACATGTCATACAAATAAATCAGGTACTGTTAATAGTTTCTGAGTGTGGGCTTTAAAATGGTCTTTGATGGGGGACTTTGACTATTTCCTTCAACCCTTAACCCTTGTCCTGCTGAATATTTAAATATGCCACATCCACAACTGATTATCAGCCAATCAGATTGTTTGATGCAAATTATTGCAACAAATTCATAAACTGAATGACAAACAATGAAGATCCTGATCAAATGGCTTCTTCAGAAGCCATCTGATCTGGATATACATTATTTGAAAAATAAGGCATTATTTTCCTGGGCAGGCTTATAATTAAGCGGTTAACCAGTACAGTGCACATTCTTTCGCCAGAAACTGACAATTGCCCTTCTTGAATCAGTGGAAGGAGAGAATGGCCGTAGAGAAGAATTCATGATCAATCTCCACAAAAGAATGTTGCCAACGCCGGCAGGTATGGAACCCGCTTCTTCCTGAACACCAATCAGATGCACATCCAAGTGAGCTACCGAGGCTGGCACATTCATAAGTTAAACCAAACAAGCAAAATCATCAGGAGATTTTGATTCCATTTTCGCCTGTATGACTAATTCTGGTGTGATTATATAAGAAACTAAATAAAGGGTTGAATTACATTGCCTGATCTTGGATATTGGCCGTTGTGTCAAAATGACAGCCTTGTTTTCAGTGACTTTCAGCGTCAATGCAATTGAAATAGAGTCTCCGCAAACACCCCCAACAGACCTCCTGTCAACACCATGTTGCCTGTGTGGAGATAAGCAGCGATGAAAATGGTTGGACTGGTTTTGTTTAAAGTTTAATTTTCTGAATATCTACTAATATTGCATTTTCTGTTCACAGACTGGTCAGCCCCTTCCGCAATAGGTCTTGCTGGTCTAGGTGGAGGATTTGAAGTAGGAGCAGAGGTGAGTTGAACCTCCCAATGCCATCTCCCAATTCATATACCGGGTATATGGGAGCCTCTGGACATGCAAACATAGAACTAGGCATATGACCAGTGTGTGTGTTTGAGTTTTACGCCCCACCGGCAGCTAAGGTCATACGAAGATGGGACCTCAGTTTAAAGACTCATTCAAATGTCTGGACAAGCCCGGGATCGAACCCATGACCCCTGGTTTATGAGGCGAGTAGCGTAAGCGCTTCTGGCAGCTTTTACACCCATGCATTTATATCACAGGGCTTAAAATACCAGCTTGTAATACTGCAAAGAAATTTATAAGCATTTGATTGGACAGAGCAAGGGTAATTATTTTCCAAATACCCTGTTAGAAAATTCTGAAAAGTGGATCGGAAATAAAAATGACACAATTTCATTTCACGCACCACAAATAATTTCAAGCCAGTAACTACTTCATTTATTGGTTGTCCAAAATTAATGGTGCCACTGGGTTTGTTAAGAATAGACCAGCTATAAATATCTCAAACCTGCCAGAAAATCGATTCCTATTGAAAATAGATAATCGCTGTTGTATATGTAACATTGAAATACTTACCCACAATACCTGTAAATGTTGAGGTAAGCTGATCCTATGGACAAACAGACCCCAAATTTCAACATCTTAGTTTACCATATTAACAAATGTATTTCGACAGACAGGCCTGAGAGAACAGTGAATAACCAGATGAGACATTGCAGAACACAGCATCTCATCAGAGTTTACACTTTTTGCCAATTATCCAGCTATTTTTAGACACAACAATGGGTAGAAAATTGTACTTGTTCAAATTTTAGAACAAGTGTGGTAAGGAGTTGATAAATCAGTATTATTCCATATATGTGCCAGAATCCATAGCTGGTACTAGCAGTTGGCTAAGACTTTGTTGATGTAGAGAATCAGATTGATGTCACTTCTGCTAAACTACACCTTTTGGTATGTGCATGTTATTCAACTTGTAGACTAATTACTCCAATGGCAAAGCCAAAAGAAATAAAGCACAAGGGAAATCAAGAAAAAATCTTTCTCCAATAAAGGCTGCAGAGACTACTCTTAACCCTTGTCCTGCTGAATATTTAAATATGTCACACCCACTACTGATTATCAGCCAATCAGATCACTTGATGCAAATTATTGCAACAAATTCATAAACTGGATGGCAAACAATGAAGATCCTGATCAGATGACTTCTTCAGAAGCCATCTGATCTGGATCTTCATTGTTTCAAAGATAAGGCATATCCGGGCTCAGCAGGACAAGGGTTAACTCTTAAGCTGCCGAAAAAAACTACATCTGAATGTCGTCTGCTAAATTTTTTGCAAACTTTTTAAAACACTTTTGAATACAGGTAAACAGTGTGGGCCCAGATCAGACTGCTCCTACAGGAGCAGTCTGATCTGGGTCCACAATGTTTGCAAAACATTACTTTTTAAGGTAACCGGCAGATTACAAAACAGACAACAAAAGTCTCGATTGGCATTTTATGGGTTAAAGAAAAGAATTTGGGGAGCAAAATCTTTCCTTTACGAGCAGTCCTTATGATATATAAATGAAATGCTTCATATTTGGAGAATTTCTTTTTAAAGCATATACATGTAGTCATAAACCCCTTTATTACGCTGTTCATTATAGCAATGTTTTGGATATAACATGATTTAAAAATCATAGATGGATCCCAAAACAGTATAAATTATTTAGAAATATTATCATTTTTCTGTATAATCTATAATACTTCTGTTTGGTTATAACAAAGTTGTTCAAATAACATTGTTTCTACTGTGGACCCCAATTTTAGTGTTATTTTTCATTTTGCAATGCCCACTACATTTCATAATACATGTTTGTGTATGAATGCTTTGCCTTTGAATGTATATCCACTTTAGCATATGACTAAGATGCAGTATCATAATGTCATTATTCCTATCACATGACAACGTCATGGAATGTAATACACTGTCTCTGACAATGTAATATTTTCTGTAGGACCTAAAACATACGCAGAATATACAAAGAAAATTGTAATGTAATAAAAAGAATCTCACACTCAAGGTCATTTCATATAAATTTATATTACAAGTTGGCGAGTTTTTATGAATTTCAAATGAAATGACCACCAGTGTGAGATCTTCCATGTAAAAAACTCAAACAGTGCTTATATTGTAGAGTATCAACATTTTCCCAAATTTCTAATGCATTCATCTAGCATGATTGTAAGATCTTCTGCATCCCCCACCCATCGGGGCTTGGAGAAATAGATTGGGCTGCATGATGCTTCCACGCAGAGCTGAAACCGACAGCACATGGATACTGGTAAACCACTTAGAAGGCCTAAGCCTGCCCAGGCAAAGTGGTGCGAGTCTGACTGGCCATGCATATAAACCGGTCTCCGGACGTTAGCCCCGCAGGACATTTGCCCCCCAATGACTTAATCTAAAAATGGACATTTTCCCCTCAGTTGAAAATGCAACGCGGACATTTGCCCCCCAGAGCTTATTTCTGGTACGGACATCTGACCCCCAGTGCTCATTTTACAGGTGGACATTTGCCCCCCACTGCTTATTTCAGAAAGGGACATTTGCCCCCCAACCTGCCTGATACATCTACCATTCCATATTTTTGTATTATCTCTAAATAAAATAAATAAAAATAAGTCTTGCATTACAATTAACTTGCAAGGATATTCATTATACAGACTTGTAAATAGCTACATAATTTACTAGTAACGTTTTGGTTATGGTTTTTACAGCGCATTCAAGATCATTTCAATAACTTCAAGAATTAACCATCAGTGTACCGAGTGTAAAAAGTTTCTATTGCAGAAGTAGGCATCTGACATTGGACCCTCTGTGAGGCACAAACTCAATATATGGTTCTCTAGCTGACTTGCTTAACCCTTATCCTGCTGAATAAATTAAGCATCTCCAACTGTTGACTATTAACCATCACATTCTTGGTATGTTTTTGTTAACTTAACAAACTGCATGGCAAAAAGTATAGATCCCCATCAGATGGCATCTGATCTAGATCTATACTGCTTTCTAAGGTAGGGGTTGTCCTTAACAGCAGGTTATTAACGGATTTATATATTTTTATATAGATGGAGTAATTTTTTGTTATGATCCGGATCTATTCTGCTTGTAAAGGTAGGGGTTGCCGTTTACTGTACAGGAGATAGTTATTTATACAGATGGAGTAATTTATTGCTTAACATTTTGTATTTCTGATGATAATAAACCAATAAATACATTTTTCCTCCTTTTTGTTACCCCTGGTCTATCTGGGGGGCAAATGTCCCTTTCTGAAAAAAGCAGTTGGTGGCAAATGTCCACCTGTAAAATAAGCACTGGGGGGCAGATGTCCATACCAAAAATAAGCTCTGGGGGGGGCAAATGTCCAGGTCGCATTTTCAACTGGGGGCAAATGTCCATTTTTAGATCAATTCATTGGGGGGCAAATGTCCTGGGGGGCAAATGTCCTGGAATCATATAAACCCTATTGGTTTCATTGGGCAGCAGGGATTGAGATGTCATTTCATCTCATTGTTGGGTAAAAGCCCCACAAAATGGGTAGCAACATCTCCAAAATTACCTAAATAGTGTTAAAAGTAGAAGTAAAACAAAGATCAGGAATTGATACAATTAACTTACTCCACCCATAAAAGACACCAAAGGGAAAGAAATACAAACATTAAGCGACCAGACTATAATGGAAACCTAAACAAAGGAAGGCCATAAGGACAGTTACTTTCCCACAAAATGGCCATATGCCCATCCAAAACCAAAAGACACAAGTGATACACACAGTAAGTAACAAACAACAACATAAATAAATCGCCACAGAAGAGCCGCCTTGGAACGGTCAGTGGAAGATTTCCACTGGGGGGCTTAAATCGATTTTACGTGGCCACAATCCTCGCCCTTACTTCCGTCGCGATTTAGACAAATAATTTGTTCAGTCCGCATGAAGGCCTCCTAACTCATCAGTGCAACATCTCCGTGAACACAAAAATCAAAGAACCACAGAGGTGAGACAACGGTGAGGACTCGACAGCAAGAAACCACTGAAATGCTGGAGCAAAAGAAAACCAACAGTTAGACTCCGATGAGCCCGACCAGAGACAGGGCTTTCAACATTGTCACCCTATTGTGTGGCAAATTAGCAGTTTATATTTTAAAACTACAATAGCGTAATTAAATAAAAATCAAAAATGAGTTCCTTTAAGAGCAATGAAAACATTCATAAGAAAGAAGATTGGTCATGCTACGTAGTTTCGGCTAATAAAAAGTAGAAGTAAAACAAAGACCAGGAATTGATACAATTAACTCACTCCACCCATAAAAGACACCAAAGGGAAAGAAATACAAACATTAAGCGACCAGACCATAATGGAAACCCAAACAAAGGAAGGCCATAAGGACAGTTACTTTCCCACAAAATGGCCATTTGGCCATCCAAAACCAAAGGACACAAGTGATACACACAGTAAGTAACAAACAACAACATAAATAAATCGCCACATAAATAAACCTCAAATGAAATGTAAGATCCTCCCTATCTCAAACACCTTATTTTTTTAGGTTACAGATTTTGTGATTATCTTAAACAAACGTTCTGCTGTCGATGCTTTCTCTAAGGGAGGTAATCTGACACTTGGTGGCAACTTCACAATAGCTGCTGGTCCGCTAGGTCGTAATCTGGAGGCAGATATGGCAGTACGGAGTGCAGCGGCTATATTTACATATTCCAAGACACGAGGTATATTTGCTGGGATTTCTGTAGAGGGCAGTGGACTGATTGAAAGGAAAGATGCAAATAAAAAGTAAGTGGAGTTTTAAGGGGAATGGGAACACCTGGCAGATTTTTCCACCATTTTTCAAAGGGAGACAGCTTTTGGGATTTTCTGTTTGCTTTTCTATAAGCCCTGTCCCTCTGAAAATGGGGTCTACTCTTAAAGGAAAGAATTTGCTCCTCAGGAGCAAATTCTTTCCTTTAAAGAGTTGACCCCTATTGACATCGGAAACAAAATTATTTTTGCAGGAGTTGCCTCCCCTGAAAGTGTTCCCATTTCCCTTCAATATGCAAACCAAATAACATTTATGTAGTATGAGGAAAAATATTTTTATCCTATAACGTTGCTGTTATTTAGTGGATAACGTCATATCATTAAAATACTATAACCTCACTTGCAGTTATTACACATGGTTACTGGTGCATAACTTCACACATGTTTTTAGAAGCCTCCATGGTGTAGTGGTTACGTTACTCACCTTGTAAACCAGGGGTCCCAGGATCGATCCCGGGCTTCTCCAGACTTTCGGATGTGTCTTTAAACCGAGGTCATGTCTCCGTATAACCTTAGCTGTTGGTGGGACGTAAAACTCTAACACTCACTCACTTACACATGTTTTTTTTTTTCTATTCTGAAATCCTTCTGCAATAAAATCCAGTTTATAATTGTTATATGATAAACCGAATCTTAAGCTCATGGTAATTTCATATTAAATTAAAGAAATTTGCCAAAGGCTCTTTCCATAAATTTCATATTAAATGACCACTCGTGTAAGATCCTATATATACATACAGGGAGGAAAATCTAGGAAGTGAGTCAGGCTGCTCTTATAGGAAAGAATTTGCTCCAACAGGAGCAAATCCTTTAGCATGAGCAAATCCTATACTTCAGGAGCAGTCTCTATCATGTCTAAAACATGTGAATGTGAAAAGAATGCTTTACTGTAAAATGCACATTTGGCGGTCATTTAATTTTGGCCCTTCTGGTGGTCAAGGAAAAAACACACCAAAATTGCCAATAAAGATCAGAGAAAAGAATAACAAACTGGCTGAAATTGTATTCCCAATACACATTGCAAGTATGATATAGCGTGATACAATGACAATCAGTTGGGGGCGTTATCTGTGTTAAAAGAAAATGTTTGGGTATGTAGCTCAAAGTTTATTCCATCCTGCCAGAGTAAAAGATATTTTATCAAGTCTTTCCCTTTGCTATACTTGTCAGTTGTCAATTATGAAGCCCTTTAGCATGTTCAACATGGCTGAATAAAAGCAAATACTCGACTGTAGTTGTAAAATATTGTGTAAATGGTAATATAAGCCTCGTAGAATAGAGAAAGCATGATTGCAAGAAAGAAAACTACAACTAATTATAACTGAAAACCTGTTTTATTGTGTAATTAATAACAATAGAAATTATTTTTATTCACTCACACACCCAGAACAATGCAATGTGGAAGACATTTGAAAATCACTGTGTATGACTTGCAAATCATTGTTTAGAACTTGCATGTGTATGACACACAGGGCTACATCAGAAATCACAGATTTTGTTTAATTTCGGAAATTGAAAATCTGCCAAAATATAAATCCGCCAAAAGATTCATTCATAAAAACTGCCAAAATTTGCATCCGCAAAATTTAAGTGTTTTACAGTATACATGTACATGTATTTAGCTTTAATGTAAATGAATTCTCTTTTTTGCAAATTTCTAGCACATGCAGAATATGAGTAATCATGCTATGATTGACAGCAAAATGCTTTTGCATAACAAATAATGATAGCCTTTATTTTCTCCGGTTGACAAATCTTTTTTTTTTACTCACCTTATCTTCTTTAGGACCTAATAGCAAACAGAAAGAATATCACATGCTTATACTTTGGTTCAATAAAACATTACACAACACCATTTCCAACATCACAGAGCTGGCCCCAGTGGCCCATTTGGATGCATGACTGACTGGTAATTAACAAGTCACAGATTCCATCCCTGCTAGTTCTGGCAACATTCTTATGAGGATTTGATTATTGAATATTTTCTATGGTGATTCTCTCCCATCTGCTGGTTCAAGAAGACAGAACTTTGTCAGTTCCTGGTGAAAGAATGTACATTGCACTGAATTGGTTAAAGGTTTATACACAACAGCCTGTCCATGTAATGTGCTGTTAAGTGTACATACTGACTAAAAATGACCTAAATAGCAGTGACTGGGCCATAAGACTTCAAACTAAAACGAACATTACAGGTGAAGTGGATTAAAATTATGTTGTGTAGTGACTTTTCAGTATGAAACATGTATAACATACTTGTTTCAAGATCAAATAGTCATTTACTTAAACCTGTCAGCCCTGTAGACAAATACAGTGTATTTTTTTTTTTTTTGCTCAAAAACATAGATTACGGGTACTGGTTAGTATCATCTCCCTCATTGAGGCACATCTAACGAGCACGCACAATCTGTGTTTGACCTTAAAAAAAAGAAAACATTACTAAAAACATTGTCTGAAAAATGCTTCATCTTGTGATCAAAAGGCCCCATTGTAGCACACAGGTGTATTGTCATAATGTTCATCTATTCTCCAGCAAATTCAACAAGTTGTGCACAACAACTTGTTGAATTTGCTGGAGAATAGATGAACATATCGTCAAGATTAACCCTTAAGCTGCCGAGAAAACTGCATCTTAAAATGTTGCCTGTTTTTGTCATCTGCTGAATCTTCTTGCAAACCTTTCAAGCATATTTTTGCATACAGTCAAACAGTGTGGACCCTGATCAGACTGCCCCTCTTCAGACTGCTCCTAGAGGAGCAGTCTGATCTGGGCCCACACTGTTTGCAAAAATGACTTTTAAATTTACCAGCAGATGACAATTGCCATGATTGGCATCATATGAGTTAATCATTTTTTTTTTTGTCAGCACAGTCTTATGAAAGTTATAAAGAGATTGTGGTGTCCTTACAGTACATATTTTTTTCTTCAGATTTTATGGGAGAGATATAAGAGCATATGAGATATTACGGGGTGATGTAGATCCGCCACGTGAGTGTGACTGCCTTTATGAAGTGTTAGACATGCACAAACGAGCAGCAGAGAAAGAACTGGTAAGAATGGCAAAACGAGAAGCTCTCAAACACACAGAAGAGGAGAGATCAATGTTGAAAGAAAAATTTGGTGTAAGTTGTTTGTTTCAATGATGACTTGTTTCATTGATATGACATTGGTATGTTCTAGTTTACTATAATTTTGTTCTTCCCAGAAGCTGCAAAGAAATTGTTTCACAGATAAGTTGGTATTGTGCTTTCTACTATACTGTCATACTGCTCTGTTGAAGTAAAGTAAGCCTGAATAGGCTTGTCAGCTTCTTAACATCTTCTTTACTGATAACACACTTCCAATTGTATGCTGGAGTCCGGTAACATTGCGCACATAAAGTTTCGATAGCTACGTGTGACTTTGTTCAAGCCACCACTCAAAATTCATAATCAACAACATTGCAACTCTTCCCCATCAACTGGCTGCATTGAAAATTGGCCTCTGAGTTTTTTAACAGACAAACCAAACAATACTACGAAAAGGGATGCCCCCCTTGAAACTGAACTTCCAATTTTGTCACCCAACATCAGGGATACAGACTAACAGGGGCCCAGTCACCCAAGATACCTAAATATTTGCCTAGGTGCCTAAGTTTTGAATAAAAATGCCCATTAACCTGATGTAAAATTTGGATTTATGGATTCTGGGCACCTAAAGCAAAATACAAAATCTGTTTCCCGGCTGAACATTGGCACGATAAGTGTTTTGAGCTGCTTATACGTGTGGGTTGACTCAAACAAGTTGTTGATTAGTTCTTCTGCAATGTTGTCAGTCAGATGCAGTTAGTTAAGGTACAAAACATTTGAGCATTTGGCTAGTTTTAAAGTCAGTCTTGATTTTGGAGATCTTGATATTTTTCGTATTTTGATAAAATTTAAAAACAATCGGCAAAACAGTCACATCTGTACGTGCAAGCTCATCTTTTTGAGGCAAAGTTATAATAGTGAAACTGATAATGAGGGATACAGATACTGAAAATGTGAATGCAGGATGCACAAAATTAATGACCACGCAATGTTACCAGACTCGACTGTATATATGTATATTAGGGCTATTTCAAACTTCCATCTACTCCAAATTTTGTTGAGACTAGTATTGAAATTTAACACTTTTTTGCTCTCAACCACATTTTCTGGTAGTTTGTTCCAATCATTGATACATGCATTATATTGATCAGTTATTATTGTTTCAAATGAAAGCAGAAATTCCCTTTTGCATTTCAGAGTTTTGCAAGTCCATTTAAATCTAGTCGAAAATCAAAAAGTACTTCAGAAAGATCGGAAGGAAGAGACTGGGACAGCAGCCCAGAACCATCACCCAAATCTTCTAAAAAAGTAACTGAGGTGAAAAAGACAACCAGAACTACAACAAAGACCCAGTTCACAGGAAGAAGAAAAACAGAGACCCGGTCTGCTGGAAATAGAAGTTATGGCAAGACAGTGCACCAGTCTAAGACAGTGACAAGAAGGGGCAGATCAGCCTCAGGTGATTTATACATATACACAATTATCTTTCTTTAACTTATTGATTGTACATGTATCTTGGTGGTCTCTTCCATTGTTATATGTGGGACAAATCTATTTGTCATTTTAGGGGTGTCAGGTCTAATTTTTAATATTTATTCTGTTTTTGATGGAAAATCTTGTTAGCAAACAGTGAAAAGTCAGATCAAATGCCAAGTAATGAGGCTACTGCTCTGGATCTGCACTTTTTGCCTATGTCCCTTTTACAGGTTTCCAGGTAAGAATGTATTAACTTTTTTTAAAAATGGAATAATGCACCTGTTAGTTTTATTCCCACTGGTCAGACAGACAGTAGGCTTGCTTAATAGGAAATAAGATACATTTGAATTATTTTTAGGTCAAATACAGAGGGCCCACGTTATAATGACAGCATTTGCTCCCTAACACTTTGCCATTGTGAAGAATTGCCTTTAGAAAGAATCCTAATAAGAAGTATATATGATAGGTAATAAAGGGCCTTTTCCTCCTACTCTTGTGACTCAAAGAAACACATATCATAGACATACGTTGGAATTGCCTAGCTGAGGCAATTCTAACAAATATCCATAATATTTGTGTCTTGGAGTATTAGTTTACGAGAATCTTTGATGACTATGGATTCCAAAAATAAGCTTTTCCCACCGAGGGATGCCCACATTGATTGAATAGAGGCTAAGCCTTGGATTCATTCTATTGAAATTATGTCCCCCCACCCGAAAGGGAGGGGGACATATTGGTTTTGGTGCGGATCCTGTCGGCGTCGGCGTTGCCTCTTGTCTGCACTCTATCTCCTGAATGGATGGATGGATTTTGATTAAACTTACACAGATACACCATTGGGAGGGGGAAAAGTACTGATTAGATTTTGGTGACCTTGACCTAATTTTCAAGGTCACAACGGGAGTTAGACTTTTAAAAATTGGCTTGTCTGCACTCTTTCTCCTGAACCAATGGAAGTATTTGGTTCATATTTGATACATTATATCAGTGGGATGGTCTTAAGAACTGATTAGCTTTTGGTGACCTTGACCTAATTTTCAAGGTCACCACGGGACTTAGACTGTTGAAAATTGCCTTGTCTGCACTCTATCTCCTGAACCAGTGGATGGATTTGGTTAAAAAAATAATGAGTGTGGTGGGGGGACATCTGTTTTCTTAGAAAACAATTCTAGTTTTTTTTTGTAACGAATGTCAGTGTAAAGAGGGTTGATTGTACTTCCCCTTTATTCATATAACTTCTTTTAATAAGTTACGGGTACTGTATCTAAGGTCTTACCCCAGAATCTAATTCCTCAGTCGGATGCGCATCTGACGGGTGATCAGGAGTCCGCGGATTTGATACCTGCTGGGGTCAGCAACATTCTTTCGTGAAGATTGATAATGAAATCTCTTCTATGGTCATTCTCTCCCTTCTGCTGATTCAAGAAGGGCAGTTAACAGTTTCTGGTGAAAGAATGTGCACTGTATTGGTTAACTGCTTACATATAAGCCTGCCCAGGAAAAGTGTGGATAGGTAAACTGACCGGCTCAAAAATGACCTAAAATAGTGTTGACTGGGTCGTTAAACTCCAATACAAACATACAAACAAATTTGTCTAATTCCAGAAAGTCAAGATATTTTTGGGTTTCCAACCCCAGGGTATGCCTGCCACTCCTTCACTTTTGTTCATTGTGAAGCAGGCATGACATTTTCTGTCTAGTTTGAAAATGAAAAATGAAATGAAATGTCAAGCCTTATTTTTTTGGCATAGGCATAGGTTGACAGCGGTTATTACATAGAGAATCTTACATGGGTGCTCACTGCTCATGTATAATTCAATTTATTAAACTCGTTGAGGAAAAGGTTTAAAATGCGAGGATTTGCCAAGCATTATATCCCTTTTTCCTCAACAAGTTAAATAAATTGAATAATACATGAGCAGGAATGCAAAATGCTATTCATCATATGACATTAAAATGCTTTTGATCCACAATTTGTTTACAATTCCACCATTTGCAAATGCAATAAGGACATTGTATGTGTAACCTTACGGGGTGTATCTAACTAATTTGCATATTTAATCCACTAGTGGATTATGGAATTTATTACATTGTGTTATTACATTCTCAGATGTGACATCATATGATAAAAATTGGTATTACATTTCAGGTGCTAGTAATTTATCCACTAGTTCTGATGATTCCTGGGAGTTACGTGTAACAGCTATTTATTCATTCCAAGCACAGATACCATGTGACCTCTCCTTTAAACCAGGTACATAAATTCACCCAGAAAGAGGCTAGGTTGTGCAAAGCACTTGAACTAATTTTAAAAAATTATATGATTTCATAGTTCTATTCTTGGGAGCCAAGTGGAATTTTGAAGCTTATCCTTTCCACAACATTGTGTCATCTAACATCTTTAGCTTGATCATACAATGTACATGGAGAGCTATTGTTGACATACATTTCATAGTTGAGTGATTTTGTTTTCTGTCTTGTGGATATGTCCTTTTTTCTTCCATTTCACCTTAACTGCCGAAGGGGCACAGATGGTATACATTATATACTCTCAAGATTTTCAGGTTGAAGGCGATTTTGGAGAAAGAATGTGCACTGTACCGATTAACTGCTTGTGTATAAACCTGCCCAGGAGGATGTGTGGTTAGGTTAAATACATTTTGTTGGATAACTTTTATGTTTGTGGTCCTACCTCAATGAAACTTATACCACACTTGGTCTCTAAAATAAGGAAGGTGTAATGGCTGATCAGTTGCCAAGTGCCCATGACTCATGGAGTTACCCATTTATGTAGGTTTTCAAATTTTGCTATTCTTGAAAATTTTTGTGACAGATTTATAAGGAACTATGAAAGCTAGAAAGCTGTAAGTTCATTTAAACATGGGAAATGACTGGAAGTGTCGTGAAATGTAGAATAAGAGTCAATGGTCCATTTCTTTTGGAGTTTGTCCCATGGTAGGTTTTCAATAAATTTAAATGCATTTCGCTTAATAAATTTTATATTGTTGTCCTATTCGATGAAGCTTTTACCTATTCTCAAGAACTGTAAGGGTTACAAAGTTGAAACCTGGTACACACAAGAACAGTGGGTTGATGAATTGTGTATACCATAATTAGGGCTTATGGCTCAGAACTCATGGAGTTGAATCCCTTGATAAGTTTAATGTTGCCATGTACCATGTGCTACAGTAATGTTTTTTGGTCAGCATGAATTCAAAATATCACAACACACTAAATGATGCTGCAGTCAGATCCTCTGACAGCCCTAGTTTGGACAGCCATTGTTATTTGTTTTTGGGAGATGGGGGAACATACTGTCCCATTTGCTTTCTCCTTATAGCATTTCAGTTATAATGCTTTATGTGTGTCGTTTCCTGTTGGTGTCTTGATAGAAGGTTTGAGGTAATTGTATTAATTCCTGATCATTTCCAAGCAGGCACATGACGTAATTGTGACGTCACATCGGTACAACGTCATGACATTTATGCAACGTCACATCCATGTCAGTGCAACGTAGTGACATTGATTTGAAGTTGTCCTAGCGACATTTGCCTGCAGGGTCCCTTCTACTAGTTAAACAACTTTGTTTTATTTAAGTAAAACTGTATGGATTACCAGTACATATAAACATGACCCTTTTATCCACACATTTTTGGGGTATACAACTTTGAACTGTGTTATATAAACCCATTGCATGCGGGAAAACTCTAAAGGGCTACCTTGGCAAAAAGTGCAGGCCCAGATCAGACGCCACAGAATGCGGCATCTGATCATGGCTTGCACTGTTTGCTAACAGAAAATTCCGTCAAAAATAGAAAAAAAAAAAAAAACGAAAAATAGGCTTTACCTCCCTTATATGACAAATGGGAATGTGAAACATAATAGCAATGGAAGAGTCCGCTAGTATAAATACATGTTATAATGAACAGTGTTACAGAGAGATTTTAGGGCATTTACATGGTCATCTTAAAATTTTCTCTGATTCAGGAGATGAGATTGTGGTAACAACAAGAACAGATTCTCAGGATGACTGGTGGGAGGGGAGACTGAAGGGAAAAACTGGAATATTTCCTGCTAACTTTGTCAAACTGAAGACTTGATAATCAAAACATGGAAGAGAAATGAAAGTCTTCATATGCTAAAATAGGTCAGAGTAGATCATTAAAGTGGAACTAATGGTGTTTCTAGATAAAAAATGTTTGGCCTGAGTGATTTTCACACAGTTGTTTTTCACCAGTGATCTGCCATCATGCCTACATCATGTCTGCAATAGTTATATCATGGTCATACAGTTTATTCTACATGCTATGGCCCATGGTATGATATACATACCATATTTACCATGTGCATTCGGACAGAAAGGCCTGAACAAATAGTGTAAACCCAGATGAGATGCCACAGAATGTGGCATCTAGATATGCACAGTGTTTGTGCCCCACATTCAGCTATTTTTGAAGTAAATTGCACTTGTTCAAATTTTAGAACAAATATTGTAAGGAGTTGAGGTGTCTGAATATTTTGGGTAAATAAGGTATGTCAGGTATGTCAGACTATCACTTTGCATGCAATTAGACTAACTATCCACATTGCTCACACATCATTATACCCCCGGCATACGAAGTATGCAATGGGGGTATATAGTTTTTAGCTCGCCTGTACGAAGTACAAGGAGAGCTATTGTTGTCACCTCGGATGGCGTGCGCGTGTGCGTTTGCGTTTGCTTTTGCGTTCCCGTCACACTGTGTTAAAGTTTTTCAAATGCTTATATCTCAACAGTCACTCATCACAGACCACTCATATTTGGAACTTAAGTACCTGGGAGGGTCCTCTGATGTTCAAAGAGAACAGACCCCTGGGTTCATGCCCCGGGGTGGGGCTAGGGGTCAAAATCTAGAACACCTTTGTAATTCTGTGTTAAAGTTTTTGAAATGCTTATATCTCAACAGTCTCTCATCACAAAGCATTCATGTTTACAACTTGGATACCTGGGAGTGTCTTCTGAGATTCCAAGACAACACACCCCTGGGTTCATGCCTGGGATTGGGGATGGGGTGGGGCTGGGGGTCAAAATCTAGGACACCTTTGTAATTTGTTGTATACCTTTCCATTATACTAACGAGTTATAGACAAAATTGGTTATACATCAGCCAATCAAGTGACATTGGTTCAAGTGTAAAAGGGTGAAGGTCATGGTGACCTACATTTCACGGTCCAGTGATTTTGCCTTATATCTTGAAGTCTATTTGTTTGAGAAATGTCATACCTGGGATATTAGTTCCATGTGACTCCACGATTGACCTCAAAATATATCTAGGTCACTGTGACCTATATTTCATGGTTCAGCAATTTTGCCTATTATCTCGAATACTATTTGATGGAGAAATGTCATACCTGGATAATTAGTTCCATATGACCCAATAATTGACTGCAAAATATATCTAGGTCATGGTAACCTACATTTCACGGTCCAGTGATTTTGTCTATTATCTTGAATACTATTTGATGGAGAAATGTTATACCTGGGTTATTAAATGCAGGTGACCCCATTATTGACCTCAAAATATATCTAGGTCACTGTGACCTATATTTTATGGTTCAGCGATTTTGCCTATTATCTAGAATACTATTTGATGGAGAAATGTCATACCTGGATTATTAGTTCCATATGACCCAATAATTGACCGCAAAATATATCTAGGTCATGGTGACCTACATTTCATGGTCCAGTGATTCTGTCTATTATCTTGAATACTATTTGATGGAGAAATGTTATACCTGGGTTATTAGTTGCATGTGACCCCATTATTGACCTCAAAATATATCTAGGTCAGTATGACCTATATTTCATGGTTCAGTGATTTTGCCTATTATCTTGAATACAATTTGATAGAGAAATGTCATACCTGGATTATTAGTTCCATGTGACTCTATAATTGACCGCAAAATATATACAGGTCAGTGTGACCTATATTTCATGGTTCAGTGATTTTGCCTATTATCTTGAACACTATTTGATGGAGAAATGTCATACCTGGATTATTTATTCCATGTGACCCCATGATTGAGCTTGAATTAATATCTAGGTCAGTGTGTCCTATATTTCATGGTTCAGTGATTTTTTCTATTATCTTGAATACTATTAGATGGAGAAATGTCTTACCTGGATAATTATTTCCATGTGACCCGATGATTGACATGGAAATATATCTTGGTCCTTGTGACCTATTTTCATGGTTCAATGATTTTGCCTTATAATTCAGATACAATTTGATCCTGAAATGTAATATCTGGAATATATATTCCATGTGACCTGATTATTGATCTCAAATATATCAAGGTGAGTGTGACCTATATTTCATGGTTCATAAATTTTTCCTTAAATCTTGAAGTCGCGAAATAGGCGAGCTATGCTGTCTGGCGACAGCTCTTGTTGTCTTTTCCGTCTGTCTGTCTGTCCGTAAACAATTATTTTGTGTCAAAGATATCTCAGGAACTGCTTCACATAGAAACTTGAAATTTTGCACACATGATCAGTATGACTAGTTGTATTGTGGGAAAGAAAATAAGGGCCAAGGGGTCAGGCCTTTTAGAGTTATTTCCCTTTGTAGTTCTTGTTTCAGCTGAGGTGATGGCACTGGCCGGGGGTATACGTGCCCCACTGGGCACTTTTGTCTAGTGCTGAATGTAGGTAATTTAGTCTCTTTGGGGATTACTATATTCAAACTTGTCATTTTGGGAGCTAAACTGGTCGTTTTTCTATGGCAGGCTTTGTGTTGAAGCTAAGTAAGGCTGGTTAATCAGAGCTGAGAAGATAATTGATTATCAGTCGGATTAGTACATGTAAACAGTGGTTATAATTTTATCTTTCTGTCACATTGTCTGAGAATGATTCTAACCATGTTTCACTTTACTGTATGTATTAGAACAGACAGGCCTGAGCAAACAGTGTAGACCCAGATGAGATTCTGCAAAATCTTATCTGAGTCTACACTATTTGCCATTCATCCAGCTATTTTCTGACACAACACTTCAAATTTTAGTACCAGTATGGTAAGGTGTTGAGGTGTTTGAATATGTAATATAGTAATGAAACAGACACAGAAGTCAGGGTCCAGTTGTCCAAAGCCTCATAAGCTTAACGAGCTCATTAGTTCTCATATTGTTAACTGTTCTAGCAAGTAAAATATCTTAAATTTTGCTATTTTTCAGCAGAAATATTAGCACATTTACCATATTGAATGATCAAAGTTTTAAAGATTTGTTAACTAATGACATTGTTAGCTTTGAACAACTGGTCCCTGGTATTCAGTTATTAGCAAATCAAAAATGACGATCATTTTTGTGGAATTTCTTGATCAACTGATTGATAATCGGATTAATCATGGCAACCTTAGAGCTACTGCAGGACAAACTTTATTCATCACTTGAACAAGTTGATGAAATGGACATCCTTGTTAACCTGACTTTATATGGGTAAAGTAGAAGTAAAACAAAGATCAGGAATCGATACAATTAACTTACTCCACCCATCAAAGACACCAAAGGGAAAGAAACACAAACATTAAGCGACCAGACCATAATGGAAACCTAAACAAGGGAAGGCCATAAGGACAGTTGCTTTCCCACAAAATGGCCATGGCCATCCAAAATAAAAAGACACAAGTGATACACACAGTAAGTAACAAACAACAACATAAATAAACCGCCACAGAAGAACCGCCTTGGAACGGTCAGTGGAAAGATTTCCACTGGGGGGCTTAAATCGATTTTAGGGGCCACAATCCTCGCCCTTACTTCCTAAAACCGGGATTTAAGGGGAATGGGAACACCTTCAGAGGAGGCAAATCTTTCAAAAGTATTTTTGTCTCCCATGTCAATAGGGGTCAACTCTTAAAGGAAAGAATTTGCTCCTGAGGAGCAAACTCTTTCCCTTAAGAGTGGACCCCTTTTTCAGTGGGACAGGGCTTATAGAAAAGCAGACAGGAAGTCCCGAAAGTTGCCTCCCGTTGAAAAATGGCAGAAAAATCTGCCAGGTGTTCCCATTCCCCGTAAACTGGTATTCAGCCGGCCTTGGTAGCTCAGTCAGGTATATGTCTGACTTGTGTCAGGTCATGGGTTCGATACCTGCCAGGGTCAGCGACAGTCTTTCATTGAGATTGACCATGAAATCTTTTCTATGGTCATTCTCTGACTTCCGCTAACTCAAGGAGGGCAGTTGTCAGTTTCTGGGAAAAACATGCACAATGCACTGGGTAACTGCTTTTGTATAAGCCTGTTCAGGAAGTGTGGTTAGATAAACTGACCAGCTCAATATGACCTAAATAGTGTTGGCTGGGCCATTAAACTCTAAAAAACAAAACAATGACATTCATAGTAATCATTTTGTTGATAAATGATAACGACTAATTAATGATACCTCCACAGATTATAAAAAAAAAATATATATATATTTTCATTCATCTGATTCCTGGCCATTCTAGGCTGCTTGTAAATATTTTTTTTTAATGTAATGGTTGAGGCAGCAAGTTCTGACAAGGAAAGTCAGGCATTTGTTTTACCGGGTCCTCTGTTTTTGCTCACCTCTGATTAATAATCTGCTTGAAAAAAGTGAAATCATGAAAGAGCAGTGAACCAAAAACAAAGAAAAAATATGCAATGATTTTGTGCCAAACACATTAGGAAACAAGCCTATATATATAACAAAATCTTATCCTTGATGGCTCTAAAAATGGTACTTTTTTTTCTGATGAAAATTTGTGAATTTTCTTTATTTATATTCCAAATATAGGTTATTGGTGCTTGTTAGAACTGCCTCAACCTATGTTTTAGAGCAGAAATAAGGTAAACTTTGAACGTCAGAGACTTAGCTGTTAATATGCAAATTGTGATCTTAAAACTGACAATTTACTTCCCTAAATGGCAGTTTTTAATGCAGTTTTCCCCCATTCTAAATTAAATGTACTTATTCATTTACCATGGTTAAACTGTAAAACATCATATGTCAGCCAATTAAAAATTACATAGTGATGATATATGGGCATCGCCAAGCGATTTTGGTACTTATCGCCTATGCGAGCAGCGAAGGTTCAGGCGAGCCTGCGCATCCGCGCAGTCTCGCCAGAACCTTCGCTGCTCGCTCATACAAGCAGTGAATCAAGAGGAACCTTCAGACAGAAAGCCATATCCCTGGCCCCTCTGAATTGCTGGGCATGCGCAGTTAAAATCTGTCATGACGGAATGCTCGAAGACACAAATTCGCTTGGCGGGGCTCATATGGTTTCGACATTGTACAGTCAACCATCTTTATACAGACATTCAATATAAGGAGAAAACTTGTTATAATGACAATTGTAATGGAACAAATCCTTAGTTCAAGATTAGATGATTAATTGTGATATTCAAGATATTATAGTTATTTAGAAACCAAGAAGCCTACAGTTGGACATGGCATTCTTGCACAACAGACAAGGAAATCCGTGATTTTACCCTGGGATAGAAATTTATGTTCTGACCCTGGTGTTCCGACCCAGGCAACTACCATAAATGCGCTTCAATTCTATTCAACTGCTGGAACTACTTCCGCACTACTTTTATTCTGTAAACAATATGTACGAGCTGTCAAAACTAACCGGAGGTGTTGTGCAAGAAAAAGAATCCAATATGGGGTTTTGTTGTATATGGGCGTTTCCAACCCTCGGGATGACCGTGCTGAGCGGAACCTCGGCGTAGCCTCGGTTCCGCTCAGCACGGCCATCCCTCGGGTTGGAAACGCTCATCTACAACAGAACCCCATATCAGATTCTTATATTCTGTCCTTGCAGCATTTAAGGGTAGAAAGGGAATGTTGTTATTTCTTCTGTTTCTACAATTTCATTCATTTTCCTCTTTCCCGTCTGTCCCTCGCTTTCATCTCCTCTACTGTCTCTTCTATCTCTCTTCTCTCTTTCTCTGGGAGAAGACACAAAATGACCCACAAGGGTTGATGTGTTGTTAAACCCAAAACAATCATTTGATCATAAACCAGGGGCCATGGGTTCAAATCCAGGCCTATCTAGACTTTTGAATGAGGATCCGTATGACTTTAGCTGTTAGTGGGACATAAAACTCAAAACACACTAAATATTTGTTAGAATCACCTCAGTGAGGCGATTTTAATAAGAGTCCACAACATTTGTTTTTTGGAGCAATTAACCCATTGCATGCAGAAAACTATGGCAAGCCATTTTACTATTTATTATGGAATGTAGATATCTTATTTATTATATAAGATATCTTATATAGCATATAAGATATCTTATACAGCATATAAGATAACTGATATAACAAATAAGAGATCTTATATCCTAAAGTAGATATCTTATATCCTTATACTTCTACATAGTGACACTATCAAATAACTTATTTATAGTTTTAAAATCCTGTGAAAAAAGAAATCCGAAACCTGCTTCCCCTAAAACATGGAATAGTCTTGGCACGCTTGATCGTTGAACTCTCAAATGTCCTTGATAAACTATAATAGTCTACATCTTTTTTTTTCTTTTTTGAGAGAGAGAGAGATAGATAATTTTGTTTGTATAATTTAATAACCCTCCCTTACAAAAATCTTCAGATAGTGGAAGTGTTAATTGAACTTCAAACTCTGAGTTATGCCGCTGCTCGCTGCATGTATAATGACAAAAAAAAGCAAAGACTCTCATCAGACTGTGCATATATTCAGCCTGGTTTCTGCCTCTACTTTTCGCATAATTAGTTCAATATTTCTTTGTCCTTTTTATCCTTTTTATGCCCCCCCCCCCCCCCCCCCCATTCCAAGAATGGTGGAAAGGGCATATAGCGTTGCCCCTGTCCATCCGTCCGTCCGTCAGTGCGTCCGAAACTTAAACACGGTCAACAACTTCCTTATTTCTCGATGGATTTTAAAATGACTTGGCAGAAATGTTATTTTTTTTCAATAAATGGAATCTTCTTCCTTATATATGGCAGGAGTCCATTTCGAAAATTAGGTATGACAGGTTGTGTAATCTGAAAATAGCTGACCGTTTTGCAAATAGTGTAGGCCCTGATCTGATCTGGGCCTGCACTGTTTGCCAGGGTTTCCGGTACAAAATGGGTTATGGAATGTTAGGCAAAAATGGGGGTAGTCATTTCCAGATGACTTGGGGGAGACTTCATTATTTTTTTTTGTTAAAATATATTAGATATCTTATTTGTCAAATAAGATATCTTATATATTTAGGTATATAAGATATCTTATATATTATATAAGATATCTTATATGCTATATAAGATATCTTATATGCTATATAAGATATCTAATATATTAAATAAGATATCTGATATAGGATATAAGATATCTTATTTAGTGGAATATATAAGATATCTGATATGTTAAATAAGATATCTAATATACCAAATAAGATATCTAATATAGCATATAAGATATCTTATATAAAATATCAGATATCTTATATATCATATAAGATATCTTATTTCCATCTTTAAATAAGATATCTTATATAATAAATAAGATATCTCATATAATATATAAGATATCTGATATGTTATATAAGATATCTTTTATGCTATATTAGATATCTTATTTAGTATATAAGATATCTTATACATTTTGGTAAATAAGATATCTTATATCCTATATTGGATATCTTATATCCTATATAAGATATCTAATATAATAAATAAGATATCTAATATAGCATATAAGATATCTTATATAACATATCAGATATCTTATATGCTATATAAGGTATCTCATTTATTATATAAGATATCATATATATATAAGATATCTTATATAATAAATAAGATATCTAATATAATATATAAGAAATCTTATATAATGAATAAGATATCTACATTCCATAATAAAAAGTAAAATGGCTTGCCATAGAAAACCCATAAAGGGATACCTTGGCAAACAGTGCAGGCGCAGAGCGCCACGGCTGTCAACATTTAGCATTAAAGCTGGCGATGACTGATAAAACATAAGTTGACACATTCATCGCCATTATCAATTTCAGATTTAAACTTCATATACTTAAGCCCCGCCCATCGGGGCTTGGAGAAATGATCTGAAACCGACCGTAAACCGCTGAGCCTCTCGTCGCGTTTATGATACAGACTAAAATGACTTGTAAATACCCTCATCATGTCACAATTTGACACATCAAGTTTGCGATAAGATCGTCTTTCTGCAATGCGCAGTAAACCTCAAATCAAACTCTCTCTCTCTCTCTCTCTCTCTCTCTCTCTCTCTCATACACACACGTACGCGCGCACGCACGCACGCACACACCGACCCAGGTCATCGGGGCTTGAAGAAATAGATTGGGCTGCATGATGCCTTCACACAGAGCTGATCAGGGCCTGCATATGTTGACAGAATTTTCTGTCAAAAATAGAATGAAAATGAAAAAATAGGCCTGCCACCCCTTATTTGACAAATGGACTTGTCCAACATATAGCAATGGTAGAGTCCACTAGTATACAATGGGTTAAGGAAAAAATTCCTTTATTCAATACCTATTATGCCATTCCGTATTGGGATTCTTTGTAGCGGCAAATTCACTATAGCGGCAAATTGTAAGGGAATAAATACTGTTGTTTTACCACAACCTCGTTATAACACGGTTCATATAACACGGTTTTGGATATAACACGGTTTCAAGATGGATCCCCAAAATGTATAGATTATATAGAAAAATGACCATAAATGGTCATTTTTCTATATAATCTATACATTTTTGTTTGGATATAACACGGTTGTTTAACTTACACGGTTTCTGCTCTGGACCCCATTAATAGTGCTATAAAGAGGTTGTGGTGTATAGCGAGGGTTCTTTGTATCGCATGGTATAATGTTGCAAATTTTTGACATGATCCAGTCTGATCTCAGATTATATTTGCAAGCAATTAGAAGCTGTGATAATTTGATATTGTTTGAAAGGGAATGAATTGGAACACCTGGCTCATTTTTCTGCCATTTTTCAAAGGGAGACAACTTTTGGGACTTCCTGTTCACTTTTCTATAGGCTCAGTCCCACTGAAAAAAGGGGTCAACTCTTAAAGAAAGAATTTGCTCCTCAGGGGTTATAGAAAAGCGAATAGGAAGTCCCGAAATTTGTCTCCCTTTGAAAAATGGCAGAAAAATCTGCCAGGCGTTCCCATTCCCCTTAAGCTGAGGATTTGTTCCATTTAAATTGTCATGACAAGTTCTTTTGTAATATTGAATGTCATTTTACAGAAGATTTTACTACATGTATACAATGTATATTATGCTAAAGAAACTCCAACTTTGTCAATTTCCTTATCATGTCAATTCTACAAAGTACACTGTAGAAGCAAGAACTGCTAATAAGAAAAATAAGCAAGTTACTTTCAGCATTGCTCGGTCAATACATACCTGTGATGATTTTTTGAACTGTAAGAGGGAGATTTGCCGTTGTGGTGAGGGAGGGAATATATTGGGAAATTCTGAGTTCAAATGGGGATGACTCCAAAAGTTTACTAAAATTTAGCATAAATTGGGCAAAATATAGCATCAAAATGAGGGAGTCTCCCTCCTGATGAGGGAGGTATCACAGGTATGTCAATAGTCTCTGAGTTGTACTGTCATACATATCATGAATACGGACTTAGACTGTTTCTTTTAATTATTGAATTCTTATGCTGTAAGCATATAGTACAGAGCCTGGTCAGATGCTGAAGCATCTGATCTGGAACTACACTGTTTGCTCAACCCACGACATGAGTTGAGTCCAGATCAGCTCTACACATAATTCTTTGCACAACACTGACATCACAACGACAGTAGCCAGGGGGAAGCTTGTGTAGTTAGTAACTTTGGATCAGTTGACAGTTGACCCATGGATATTCTTCATTTATTCTTTTTATTTTTTCATACCTGGAGTTGTGGGGCCTTTTTTTTGAGAGTAAAGGAGACATATCACTGCTGCATATATGTGATACATCATTGTGATTTTTGCTTGTTTATATATTTTGTATCTTATTTTGTATACATGACATTCTTGTATGTAAAGATGTTTTAATGTATCATTCATAATTATTTACAGATTAAGTATTTTGTAATTTGTCCACAGACATGTATTGAATTAGGCATTGCTGTAATCTGGAGCCATGATTAAAAAGGAAAACATTTTTTTCTGCTCAACTCATGGGTTTGTCCTTCTCATAAATTTTAAAATGCCAACAGTTGTTATCTGGCACCCCCACCCATCGGGGCTTGGAGAATTTGATTGCGCAGCATGGTGTTTTCATGCAGAGCTGAAACCAACCAAAATATCAAGTTCTGGTTAGAATGTCTAAGCCTGCCCAGGAAAAGTGGTACAAGTCAATCCGTCCCTTAAACCCTGGCAGTTTCTTTGTTGGGTAGGGCTTGAGATTTCATTTCATCTCAATGTCGGATAATTATCAGGAGCAAGATCTTCAGTATCATAAAAAATCAACACAACCAAACAAATATTCTCTACAAAATGCCCCATTTATTCATATTTCAATTATTATGAGCATTACAAATTTTATTTTTCTTCTTTGAGTATTACAAATGCCAAACTAAGTCAAACATATAAAAAGATTACATCACAAAAACACGCCTATATAATTTTGACCCCCTTGAATCCCACTTTTATAGTAAAACTGGGGTTTATAGGGGTAAACCTTATTTTTAGCTCACCTGAGCTGAAGGCTCCAGGGGAGCTATTGTGATCGGTCTTCGTCCATCGTCGTCTTTCTTCCGGATGTCTGTCCACAATTTCTACAAATGACATCTCCTAAACCACTGAACAGATTTTGACCAAACTTGGCAGAAATAATCTGTTGGTGGTCCTCTCTCAAAGTTGGTCAAAGAATTCCATTCTATGCAGAACTCTGGTTGCCATGGCAATGAAAAGGAGAAAATAAGAAAAAACCTTTAAAAATCTTCTTGTCTGAAACCAGAAGGCCCAGGTCTTTGGTATTTGATATGAAGCTTCATCTAGTGGACCTCTACCAAGATTGTTCAAATGATAGCCCTGGGGCCAAAAATTCCCCCGTGCCGGGGCCCACTGGTTTTACATAGGCTTACCTTTAAAAATCTTCTTGTCTGAAACCCAGGTCTTTGATATTTGGTATGAAGCTTCGTCTAGTGGACCTCTATACCAAGATTGTTCGAATTATAGCCCTGGGGCCAATAATGCCCCTGAGCCGGGGCCCACTTTTTTAACATAGGTGACCTCTTACATGAGCTGCTCATCAACGTTACCTGCGAGTTGGATAACCACTCCATTATGGTGTTCCCTTGTAGGGCTCCACGGAGGGCGGAGAACACTTGGGACGAAACTAGATTTTTTTCCTTATGCCTCATGGAAAAAAAAATAACCGCACCCACGCATCTAAACGTAAAAAAGACGAGATTCATCCGAAACGGATGATCCCAGTCACCAATCTAGTCTACAGTCTAGTCAGCAGTCTTAAGCACCAAAGGCCAACGCCGAATGCAAAAGAGAAACCCGACTCAGGTCGAACTAATAAGGGGTCGCAAGATCCGATCAAAAAACATCAATTGTCTCAAAGACAAGCAGACGGACAGCGTGGGGTGGAAAGAGACAGTGTGGGATTTCAGAGCAGGTTCGGATCTTTGAGTGACAGTGATATGGAGTTGACTGAAACTCCATCATCACCAAGTGGCAGTCGCGGGTCGATGCCTGCCACACCACGAGCTGGTGGTAGCAGATCTATATCACCAATTGCACCTCCATAATAGTTTCTAGTCTTTAAAAATCTCTCCTTAAAATGGATTTAAAACACAAAATAATACAATGGAATTGTCGAGGTCTTAAGTCGGATTATAATGAGCTCTTGTTACTTATTTCGCTACTAACCCCATCGGTTTTTTGTTTGCAAGAAACTTTTTTAGGAGCTGATGACAACATAGATGTCAGGGGTTTCAATACATACAACTATATCTATTCTGATGGTAACAAACCATCTGGTGGCAGCTCAATTTTTGTTAAATCGTGTTTACCACAGGGAGAGATCAAATTGAAAACAGCCCTTCAAGGTGTAGCAGTATCGGTTTCTCTGGAGAAAGAAGCTACAATTTGCTCTCTGTATGTCCCACCCTCATTTTCTTTAAAGCCCGAACATCTTGACTCATTGCTGAGTCAACTTCCATCGCCATATCTTTTAGTTGGCGACTTCAATGGTCACGATATTTTATGGGGCTGTGGATATGTCAATAACAGAGGAGCGCTTGTCGAGGATTTTATTGCAAGGGACGATCTTTGCTTGATGAATGATGGGTCTTGTACTTGCCTTCACCCTGCGGCAGGTCATTTGTCTTCTTTGGATCTCTCTTTGTGTCACCCATCTCTCTTCTTGGGCTGTGACTGGTCTGTTTGTGGTGGTCGGTGCGGGGGTGGTCGCTGCCCTGTTATGATAGAGAGCGTAAGCGAGCCAGATGAAGACTGTGGCCGGGGATGGAGAATGGGTGGGGCCGACTGGGAGTTATTCCATAATTTATGTGAAGAAGAGTTATCAGTTGATCACTTGAATGAATCATCTGACATTGTTTCTGATTTCTCTGACGGCTCCAACGTAAAGGCTTATTGAAAATTAGAGAGATAATGTCGGTTGGTGCCTGATGCTCTGTCTCTGGTCGGGCTCATCGGAGTCTAACTGTTGGTTTTCTTTTGCTCCAGCATTTCAGTGGTTTCTTGCTGTCGAGTCCTCAGCGTTGTCTCACCTCTGTGGTTCTTTGATTTTTGTGTTCACGGAGATGTTGCACTGATGAGTTAGGAGGCCTTCATGCGGACTGAACAAATTATTTGTCTAAATCGCGACGGAAGTAAGGGCGAGGATTGTGGCCACGTAAAATCGATTTAAGCCCCCCAGTGGAAATCTTCCACTGACCGTTCCAAGGCGGCTCTTCTGTGGCGATTTATTTATGTTGTTGTTTGTTACTTACTGTGTGTATCACTTGTGTCTTTTGGTTTTGGATGGCCATATGGCCATTTTGTGGGAAAGTAACTGTCCTTATGGCCTTCCTTTGTTTAGGTTTCCATTATGGTCTGGTCGCTTAATGTTTGTATTTCTTTCCCTTTGGTGTCTTTTATGGGTGGAGTAAGTTAATTATATCAATTCCTGATCTTTGTTTTACTTCTACTTTGTATAGAGAAAACCTTTAAAAAATCTTCATGTCTGAAACCAGAAGGCCCAGGTCTTTGATATTTGGTATGATGATTCGTCTAGTGGACCTCTACCAAGATTGTTTAAATTATAGCCCTGGGGCCAAAATGCCTGTGCGGCGGGGCCCACTTGTTTTACATAGGCTTATATACGGAAAACATTTAAAAATCTTCTTGTCTGAAACCAGAAGGCCCAGGTCTTTGATATTTTGTATGAAGCTTCATCTAGTGGACCCCTACCAAGGTTGTTCAAATTATAGCCCTGGGGCCAAAAATGCCCTTGCACCGGGGCCCACTGGTTTTACATAGACTTATAATGGGGAAAACATTTAAAAATCTTTTCGTCTGAAACCAGAAGGCCCAGGTCTTTGATATTTGGTATGAAGCTTCATCTAGTGGACCTCTATCAAGGTTGTTCAAATTATAGCCCTGGGGCTAAATATGCCCCCACTAAGGAGCCCACTTGTTTTACATTGGCTTAAGGGAAAATCTTTAAAACTCTTCTTGTCTGAAACCAGAAGGCACAGTTTCATCTAGTGGACCTCTACCAAGATTGTTCAAATTTTAGCCCTAGGGACAAAAATGCTATATAAATACTGTATATTGCTATATTATAACCCCCCCCCCCCCCCCCCCCCCCGCACCAGTGGGCCCACTGGTTTTGTATAGGCTTAGATAGGTAAAACCTTTAAAAATCTTCTTGTCTGAAACCAGAAGGCCCAGGTCTTTGATATTTGGTATAATAATAATAATAATCATCGACCTTATTTATAGAAGGTAACACATTTTATTACTTGTACTATTCTTCCATGTGGTATGAAGCTTTGTCTAGTGGACATCTACCAAGATTATTCAAACTATAGCCCTTGGGCCCAAAATGCCCCTGCCCCGAGGCCCACTGATTTTACATAGACTTATTATGGGGGAAAACCTTTAAAAATCTCCTTGTCTGAAACCAGAAGGCCCAGGTCTTTGATATTTGGTATAAAGCTTCGTCTAGTTGACCTCTACCAAGATTCTTCCAATTACATATATAGCCCTGGGGCTAAAAATGCCCTTGCGCCGGGGCCTATTTGTTTTACATAGGCTTATATAGGGAAAACCTTGAAAAATCTTCATGTCAGAAACCAGAAGGCCCAGGTCTTTGGTATTTGGTATGAAGCTTTGTCTAGTGGACCAATACCAGGATTGTTCAAACTATAGCCCAGGGGCCAAAAATGCCCCCGCGCTGGGGCCCACTTGTTTTACATAGGCTTATATAGGGAAAACCTTTAAAAATCTTCTTGTCAGAAACCAGAAGGCACAGGTCTTTGATATTTGGTATGAAGCTTCGTCTAGTGGACCGATACCAAAATTATTCAAATTATTACCCTTTGGCCAAAAATACCCCCGCATGGGACCCCACTGATTTTACATAGACTTATATGGGGAAAACCTGTAAAAATCTTCTTGTCTGAAACCGGAAGGCCCAGGTTTTTGATATTTGGTATGAAGCTTCATGTAGTGGCCCTTTACTAAGATTGTGATTGTTCAAATTATAGCCCTTGGGCCAAAAATGGCCCCGCCCCAAGACCCACTGGTTTTACATAGGCTTATATAGGGAAAACCTTTAAAAATCTTCTTTCAACTGATGGACTCCTACCAAGATTGTTCCAATTATAGCCCTGATGCCAAAAATGGCATTGTCCCAGGTTTTACGTAGGCAAATATAGGGAATACCTTTAAAAGTATTCTTGTCTGAAACCAAAAGGCCTAGATCTTGGATATTTGGTATGACGCTTGCTGCTTCATCTAGTGGACCTCTTCCAAGATTGTTCAAATTCTAGCCTAGGGGCCAAAAATGCACCCCCCCCCTCTCCCGCACAGGGCCCGCATCTTTTACATAGGCTTACACATGGAAAACCTTAAAGAATTTTTTTATCTGAAACCAGAAGGCCCAGGCTTATGATATTTGATATTAAGCTTCATTTAGTGGACCTCTACCAAGACTGTTCAAATTATAGCCCTGAGGCCAAAAATTGTCCCACCCAAGGACCCACATGTAAATCTCTTAGCTCAGGTGAGCGATATAGGACCATCATGGTCCTCTTGTTCTTATTTCTATTCTAAAATAAAGATTGTCAAGCCGGTTCTAACGAGTACCCACAATCTATATTTTGAGCAGAAATAAGAAAAATATCATAATTTGTCATCTTTAAATTTTTGTTTTTTCGGCAGTAAAACTTATAATGTATTTGTATGGTCGTGTTTTCATAATGTAATCTTGGCTCTGCTGTGTTAATCCTTCCTTGTACTGTCTGAGTCATTGGACTATAAGAATCTTATATGGGTGTGAGGGGTGGATTGAAAAATCTGTCCTGAGGGACACTGTCCGGCATCACGAGGCTTGCCGAGTGATGCCGGACAGTGATCCTGAGGGACGGATTTTTCTATCCACCACTCACACCCATATTGGATTCTTTTTCTTGCATACCTTCCATTTCTATTGCGAATTTTTAATGCTGCTGTCACTTCGGTTACCGACGTCCGCCATTTTGTGATGACACAACAGGAATGTTTAGTGACGTCACGCATGACGCCGCTGCACATGAGATTGTAATCAACCAGTGCATTTATCAAACACGTGATTATATTCGATTTGGGGTTGGAACACCGGGGTCAGAACATAAATTTCTATCCCTGGGTAAAATCACGGATTTCCTTGTCTGGTGTGCAATAAATTATGTTATCACCCTATTCATGTTCATATTTGGGGATTGTAAGATAATCTTGAAACTAAAAGTTTTACTTGAAATAGTCAATACTTCAAGTAACATGAAGTAAAAAGACATTATGCTGATCTGTCTCAAGTGCAATAAGGTTTCAGAGTTGTTATACATAAGTTTGCTTTTACATGATCACATGAATTGCCAGAAAGCATCACATGAGATGAGGAGTGAGTGAGTGTTTGAGTTTTACGTCCCACCAACAGCTGAGGTCATACGGAGACGGGACCTCGGTTTAAAGACTCATCTGAAAGTCTGGAGAAGCCCGGGATCGATCCTGCGATCCCCGGTTTACAAGGCAAGTAGCATAACCACTACACCACAGAGGCTTCTACATGAGATGAGGAGGAGTGAGGGTAATTCAGGGATGATTTTTCTTTTTTCTCAATTAAAACATGTTGTGGGTTTTTGTTAGAATTGCTAAAAGCACATTGTATGTACTTGTAAGAATCGCCACATTGTTGTAATGGAGAAAAATTAACCCTTAAGATGCAAAAAAAAACTACATCCGAAAATGTCATCTGCTTATGTCATCTGCTGATTTTTCTTTTTTTTTTTGCAAACTTTTGAAAAATACTTTTGTATACAGGCAAACAGTGTGGGTCCAGATCAGAGCAGTGGGAGCAGTCTGATCGGGGTCCACACTTTTGGCAAAAAATTACTTTTAAGGTAACCGGCAGATGGCAAAGCAGACGACAGTTGTTGTGATTGGCATTTTATGTTTTAATCTAGCATTACTTAAATGTTTTAAAAAATACTTTTGCATTCAGACAAAAAGTATGGACCCAAATCGGACTGCTCCTAGAGGAGTAGTCTGATTTGGGTCCAAACTGTTTGCAAAAATGAGTTTTGAAGTAACTGGTAGACGACAAAGCAGACAAAAATTGTCGTGATTGGCAACTTATGGGTTAACTAACTACAACTGGGTCCAGGTTTGCAAATGAAAAGGAAAGAAACAATGATGCACAGGCTGATCTGCGTGTCAACACTGGTTGGATGACCCTCACAGAAACATTTTCTCATGGCAAAGCCAGAACCAATTGTTCAAAACTGAGTATGGCATTAGTTAATGTATTGTTAAAGCTGATCTTTTAATATGGCAAATGCACTGATATGAGTAGGTTTTGCCTTGTTTTTTTTTTTGTTTTTTTTTTTTCAGCAAAAATGTCAGAGTATTAGATAATGTGCTTGCTAAAACGGATATATTTTTCCTATTAAGGGGAATGGGAACACCTTCAGGGGGGCATCTCCTCCAAAAGTATTTTTGTCTCCCATGTAAATAGGGGTCAACTCTTAAAGGAAAGAATTTGCTCCAGAGGAGCAAATTCTTTCCTTTGAGAGTTGACCCTTTTTCAGTGGGACAGGGCTTTTAGAAAAGCGAACAGGAAGTCCTGAAAGTTGTCTCCCTTTGAAAAATGTTGGAGAAATCTGCCAGGTGTTCCCATTCCCCTTAATGAGCTTGTTAAGCTAACAACTGGCTCCAGAACAAGTGGCCCCAGATTTTATGTTGATTTGTTTTAAGTTTTAACATTCCCCTGTTTACATTCCTGAGAAGATCTGAAAAGTTGAGTATTTGTGTTTCAACATCAGTGTAGGATTATTGTTCCCCGACTTTTCGAAGAAAAGCAAGGGGACAGTATTCAGCTTTCCGTGGTGCGTGGTTCGGAGTTTGATATTAAGAAAACGCGCCTATTCAAACATACTAAACATTTTATCACCAAAAATGAAAATTTTCAGATAAAAAATTCTGATATTTTTTATATTTCTGCTCAAAACATAGATTATGGGTACTCATTAGAATCGCCTCATCGAGGCAGTTCTAACAAGTACTCACAATCTGTGTTTTTGAGCAGAAAGAAGGAATTATATAACAATATAGCATCCCATGAGAGCAATAAGATGCTATCTGCCTTATATTCAGCACCTTCAATGCAAGCATCCATTACTCACCTTGACCTACATTTCATGGTTCACTGACTTGATGATTTATTGTGACCACCCTAACTGTCACCCTGATGTAAGAGTCCATATGAGAAGTATAAGAGCTTCATTAATGATACTTGGTACAAGCATCCATATTTGATCTTGACCTATATTTCATGGTTCACTGACTTTGTGAATTATTGTAACCACCTTAACTTTCACCATAATGTAAGAGTCCATTTCTCAAGAACCCTAAGAGCTTCATTCATGTCTTTTTGTACAAGCTTGCATCTAGGAATAGCAACTTTAATGCAAGCATCCATATCTCACCTTGACCTACATTTCATGGTTCACTGACTTTTTGAATTATTGCGACCACCACAACTTTCACCCTATTGTAAGAGTCAATTTCTCCAGAACTATAAGTGCTTCATTGATGATACTTGGTACAAGCTTGTATCTAGGAGTGACAACTTTTATGCAGGCATCCATGTTTGACCTTGACCTAAAATTCATGGTTCAGTGACTTTGCACCCCAACAGGTGCGACATAGCCTTCGGCAGTATTCTTGTGTTGTAATTCCTAATAAACCCCAATCATGTCAGCCAGCCTTGGTAGCTCAGTAGGATGCGCATCTGACTGCTGATCAGGAGGACGTGGGTTTGATACCTGCAGGGGTCTGCAACATTCTTTCATGGAGATTGATCACGAAATCTTTTCTCCAGTCATTCTCTCCCTTCCGCTGATTCAAGAAGGGCAGTTGTCAGTTTCTGGCGAAAGAATGTGCACTGTACTGGTTAACCACTTATGTATAAGCTTGCCCAGGAAAAGTGTGGATAGGTAAACTGACTGGCTCAAAAATGACCTAAGATAGTTTTGACTGGGCCGTTAAACTCCAAAACAAACCAATCATGCCTAGTAGACAGAATTCCCTAGTTTAAGAGAAAAATATGGCTTTTCAGAAAAAACAAGGCTCGACTTTCTTTGTGAACCATCTGCTGGCCAAATGTTTCACAAGAAATACCAAGCCTTATTTTTTCAAAAATACAAAAAAAGTAAACTGTTGTATTCTCTACAACTTTTCTTTATTGATATTATAATTATTTAAACAGTGAAAGACTTTTTCTTTTGATGGTAGACTTTCTTTACATGTTATTGAAAGATATTTGTATTTTTGATACAGCAGTCAATCAAACTATTCCATGACTTGTTAATGACTTGTTAAATTGATATTATAGCATAGATATACAGTTAAAAATTTCTGTTGATATTGGTAAACTTTCTTTTCATATTATTAGTTCACAGGAGCATGAAGTGCTCATGGAATGCAATTGTGATCAATGTCTGTTGTGCGTCCTACATCTCCAACGATTTGCTTAAAATGCAAACTCCTCTAAAACCCTTTGGCCAATAACTTCACAGGATTGTTGCCTGGGTGGCTCCCTACCACGTTCTGCCCCATTGAACCACCAGAGCTAAAAATAGAAAAATCTTTAAACAACAATTCCTCCTGTACCCTTGGCCCAATTTCATTCAAACTTCATAGAATTGTTGCTTAGTTGATCGTCTACCAGGAATAGCTATAACGGTTCCGCACCAAACAGCAAAATGGCCACCAGAGCTAAAAATAGAGCTAAAGTTAACCACCTTAACTTTCACCATAATGTAAGAGTCCATTTCTCAAGAACCCTAAGAGCTTCATTCATGTCTTTTTGTACAAGCTTGCATCTAGGAATAGCAACTTTAATGCAAGCATCCATATCTCACCTTGACCTACATTTCATGGTTCACTGACTTCTTGAATTATTGCGACCACCCCCAACTTTCTCCCTATTGTAAGAGTCAATTTCTCCAGAACTATAAGTGCTTCATTGATGATACTTGCTACAAGCTTGTATCTAGGAGTGACAACTTTTATGCAGGCATCCATGTTTGACCTTGACCTAAAATTCATGGTTCAGTGACTTTGCACCCCAACAGGCGCAACATAGCCTTCGGCGGAATTCTTGTGTTGTAATTCCTAATAAACCCCAGTCATGTCAGCCGGCCTTGGTAGCTCAGTAGGATGCGCGTCTGACTGGTGATCAGGAGGACGTGGGTTTGATACCTGCAACATTCTTTCATGGAGATTGATCATGAAATCTTTTCTCCAGTCATTCTCTCCCTTCCGCTGATTCAAGAAGGGCAGTTGTCAGTTTGTGGTGAAAGAATGTGCACTGTACTGGTTAACCACTTTCGTATAAGCTTGCCCAGGAAAAGTGTGGATAGGTTAACTGACCGGCTCAAAAATGACCTAAGATAGTGTTGACTGGGCCATTAAACTCCAAAACAAACCAATCATGCCTAGTAGACAGAATTCCCTTTTTTTTAACAATTCCTCCAGTACCCTTGGCCCAATTTCATTCAAACTTCATAGGATTGTTGCTTAGTTGACCCTCTACCAAAATAGCTAAAACGGTTCCGCACCAATGAGCAAAATGGCCACCAGAGCTAAAAATAGAAATACATCATAAATTTGCTTCAAATGCAAACTCCTCCTAAACCTTTGGGTCTAGGTGACTCACTACCAGAATAGCTAAAATCATTCTGCTCTGATGAACAAGAAGGCCACCAGAGCTAAAAATAGAATGTACTGGAGACAGTGACTTTCAGATGAGCAAATTAGGGCCCTCTGGTGCAGAATGAAGACAAATAATGTATATGCCTGTAATTTCCAGTTTTCTGTGTATAAAGTGGGGTTTACAGTACAGGAGTGTTTATTACACGGACTTCGGCTCAAAAATCATTCTGCTCTGATGAACAAGATGGCCACCAGAGCTAAAAATAGAATGTACTGGAGACAGTGACACTCAGATGAGCAAAATAGGGCCCTCTGGTCCCTGTTGTTTACGGGATACTGTATTCAAAATATTATCATCTGGTGAGGTAAGTCGGCAGTTTGATGGTTAGATATTTTGTTGATAAAAACGAAAATGAATTTACCTCCCCAAATGATGATTTTCAGTTTAGTTATCCCCATTGTTTTGGTAAAATTGTTTTGTATGTACAAAACTGCAAGCTTTCTTTTTAGAGTTACTGTGACCTGTCACATTAGACTTTTTGATCCTGTATAACACATCCATGGGAGTGGGACAAGTGCATTTTTCAGGTCTCCAAAAGTGTTAATTTTCTGATGAAAATTTGTGATATTTCTCTTCATTGAGGCAGTTCAATGTACGCATTGGTGCAGAATGAAGACAAATAATGTATATGCCTGTAATTTCCAGTTTTCTGTGTATAAAGTGGGGTTTACAGTACAGGAGTGTTGATTACACGGACTTCGGCTCAAAAATCATTCTGCTCTGATGAACAAGATGGCCACCAGAGCTAAAAATAGAATGTACTGGAGACAGTGACACTCAGATGAGCAAATTAGGGCCCTCTGGAATGGGGATAACTAAACTGAAAATCTTCATTTGGGGAGGTAAATTGTTTTTCGTTTTTATCAACAAAATATCTAACTTCACTACAGCTGGTGTGTGGGAATGTGTGGCGGAGGTAAATTGTGTGTGGGAATGTGTGGGGAGGTAAATTGTTTTTCGTTTTTATCAACAAAATATCTAACTTCACTACAGCTGGTGTGTGGGAATGTGTGGCGGCGGTAAAACGTCTCCCTGCCCTACATCATAGTGTAGATTATATTTTCTTGTCCTTTGGGATCATTGATTCCATTTTGGAATTTGATAATATCTGAGGGTCACTGATGAGGCCTAATTGGCCGAAACTAGCTAGTCTGGCCCAGAAAACATGCACACTCCATATTTTTCAGTTCTGTGATGTATTCCTTGCTTCCAAAGGATAACCCTTTTATAGAACATATTGTTAATGAAATGACAGGCAGGTGTACTTTTATACACTCCAGATTTGCAGGATGAAAGCTGAGTATGGCAGCCAATGAAAAGTTATTACCGGTACATGATGACTTTGGGTTTCTGATAGTGTATCACAGAATATTCTGTCAAAAACTTTTGATGTCATTCAATTAGAAGTGGTGTTCCTTATACAAGTGCATTAGAATGAAAGATGTTTGTTTTTGATATAGGAGTCAGCTGTTTAACTTTAATTTCTAATCCTAAATTATATGCAAAAATGATAGAGAAAAATCTGTTCATATTTTTTATTTAACCCTTTAACCCCCCGAGTTTCTAAAATGAACCCTCTATGAATTTTGGTGATACCTGCTGGGGTCTGCAACATTCTTTCATGGAGATTGATCGTGAAATCTTTTCTACGGTCATTCTCTCCCTTTTTGCTGATTCAAGAAGGGTAGTTATCAGTTTCTGGCGAAAGAATGTGCACTGTACTGGTTAACCGCTTACGTATAAGCCTGCCCAGGAAAATTCCGCCCCCGCCCATTGGGGCTTGAAGAAATAGATTGGCTGCATGATGCTTCCACGCAGAGCTGAATCCATTTGCACATGAGTACTGGTAAACCACTTAGAGGATCTAAGCCTGCCCAGGCAAAGCAGTGCGAGTCAGACCGTCCATGCTTATAAACCTTATTGGTTTAATTGGCGACAGGGCTTTAAGAAGGCATTTTATCTCAAGGTTGGGTAAAAGTCCCACAAAATTGGAAGCAACGTCTCCAAAATGACCTATACAGTGTTGATGGGGATGTTAAACCTCAAACAAACAAACAGAAAACTGCCCAGGAAAAGTGTGAATAGGTAAACTGACCCGCTGAAAAATGACTTAAATAGTGTTAAACTCCAATTCAAGTTGTGTATGAATTTTGGTATGTTCATACTTGGGAATAGAGGGTCTAGAATCATCTACAAGATGAGCTTGATGAGATGGCTTATTGTCTACACTGTTTGTTTAGGTATCTGGTCTGATGGGCTAAAAAAAAAAACAAAGCACTGACAGCACTGGTGGGTCAATTGTCCTGGATTGGAAACATCACGTAAACAAGACCGAGAAATGAACACCCCCTTAAACCCCACTTTATGTAGAGAAAACTGGGGTTTAATAGGGTAAACATTATTTTTCTTATTTCTGCTCCAAGACATAGGTTGTGGATACTCGTTAGAACCACCTCAATGAGGCGGTTCTAATGAGCTCCCACAACCTATGTTTGCAGTATGAATAAGAAAAATATCAAGGATTTTCATCAGAAAATTAGCCATTTTGGAGGTAAGAAAAAATGCACTACGTTGCACGGGTGTGTTATCGTAATGACTGGTTAAGAACAGGGATTTAGACTGTTTTGTTTAACATTTTAAGCAAACAGTGTAGACCCTGATAAGTTGCCCTTTTTGAGACCCTAGGCATATAAGGGTTTACTACGGTAATTCAGTATTACTGATAAAACACACTAGATAAGCATATTTCTGTTCAAGATAAACTCAGCCGATATGAGCCCAGCCAGTCCAGGTTTTACAGATAATGCTCTTTGCACAGCTCTCTGAGAATAGCATGGCCAAAAATAACGTTACCTGGATTTTGTACAACTGAAATTTGTGTGATCTAGATTTATTTGTCAACAATGATCACATGGACATTAGGAATACAGTACAGATTCATTTAGTACCTTTGGGTTGATTATCAAATATTTACATTCTCAGTGGATTTACAGAAAACTCCTATAGTTAACCACTGGGAAAAAATGTTTTTCATACTTCAGTGAATACATTGACTCCTGCGACATCAGTGACATTGCAATAAACAATGGCTTACTCCAATATGATTGGATGATGGCGACGATATGGCGCCAAATACGCTGTTCCGCTGCCAATAGGAATACTGCTTGCAATTGTTTTTTGTTTTTTAGCACTAAATTAAAGGTGCATTATTGAGCTACCGGGTCTCAAAATTTTTTTCTGGTTTTTATCTTCAATTCATACTCCTTTGTCATGTGTACACTTTTGGAGCCAAATACAGCTTCAGAACTTTGTGAAAATGGTCGGTTTCATTTGTGTTTACCCTTCGCTCTGAACCTGTGTTCGGAATTTCTGTTCTAAAAATAAATCTGTCACTTTACACATACATGGCGACAGTATCGTCTCTGAGTGTCGTTACTTATGGCATGGTATTCAGCGTCATATTTTTTTTCCGATTCAGGCATGGCCTAAGCAAACAAGGCCAAAAAAGAATGTCGCATAACGTCATATATGGGGATTCTATTTTTGTCACAAACTAAAAAAAGATCTAACTAGTGTTCGAAACCTAGTTAGGGAATCCCTCTCAAACTCGTTTACCTGTCATCATAATTGTTCACATTTTTGCATAAAATGCATTCATTTGTATTGTTTTAAAGAAAAATACCGGCTATATGTATTTTATTTTTGGAAGCTTTTTTTACCGATAGCTCAATAATGCACCTTTACTAACCCTTTTTGTACCAAATGGAATCTTCCTCCTTAAATATATCCCAAGTCCATTTCAAAATTTAGGGGTGTCAGGTCAGAATTTATTTGGAAAATGGCTGAACTTTTTACAGTGTAGGCCCTGATCAGATGCCCCGTTCTATGGCGTCTGATCTAGGCCTGCACATTTTGCCAATTACCCCTTTCCGGTTTCTGGTACAAAGTTGGTTAAACAAACTATGTTCATCATATAATGGATGGGAAATAATGTTAATAGAGGATCTTACATGAGTGTTCATGTATTATTTTATCTATTAAACAAGATGAGGAAAAGGGATAAAATGCGAGGCGAGCATTTTATCTCTTTTCCTCGACAAGTTTAATAAATTCAATAATACATGAGCACGAATGCAAGATTCTATTTATCATATGACATTTAAAACGCATTTTATTCACGATTGTTTACAAAAATAGCAATATTCAGCCATTAGTAAACGCAACGTCGTTAAGGAAGTCGTACATGTAACGTTACGGGACTTATCTAGCTAATTTGCATATTTAATCCACCAGTGGATAATCGAAAATATTACATGGCATTATAACACTCTCAGACGCGACGTCGTATGATAAATATAAGTAATAAAGGTAATTTATTTGACATTCATTTAATTATGAACAACATCGGGTCACGAGTAAAGTTTAAGTGGACCCCTTCGGGGCTCACTTACTTTGCTCATGACCTGATGTTGTTCATATTTCGATGAATGTTAAATAAATCATATTCATTTCTTAAGGGTAATGCGAACACTTGGCAGATTTTTCCGCCATTTTTTTTAAAGGGAGACAACTTTCAGGACTTCCTGTTCGCCTTTCTTTAAGCTCTGTCCAACTGAAAAAGGGGTCTACTCTTAAAGGAAAGAATTTTCTCCTGAGGAACAAATTCTTTCCTTTTAAGAGTTGACCCCTATTCTGAAAAAGGGGTCTACTCTTAAAGGAAAGAATTTTCTCCTGCGGAGCAAATTCTTTCCTTTTAAGAGTTGACCCCTATTGACATGGAAAACAAAAATACTTTTGCAGGAGTTGCCTCCCCTGAAGGTGTATCCATTCCCCTTAATTGACTGAGTGGTTAGAGCCTTTGATTTGTGTGCTAAACGTCAAAGAGCTCCACTCTTTTCACTTAGCAGTGAACGGGTTCCTGGTTAATTTCTGGGAAAGATAAAAGCAGTGAAAGGACAGGATTTGGCCTTACCATTTATAAGAGTTGTGCAGACACGATGGACTCTAACACTTTTTATTACCCCCGTGATAATATGTCCGATTTGTTGACGAAATTCGAAATAGAAATACTAAAAATAACCTGTTCTGACTATTAACTGTACCCTTGTCCATGTTGTCAAGCTGAACCACGATATGCCCAACATTTTCAAACAGTGTAAATCCAGATCAGAACGGGCCTCCGTGGCCTAGTGGTTAAGAGCGCTGACTCTTGATCATTAGGTCTCTCACCGCTGTGGTTCGAGCCTCGCTCGGGTCACATGTGAGACGCCAAGTTCTGCAACGGAAGGTCAGGTGGTCTTTCTCCGGGTACTCCGGTTTTCGCCCACCTCTGATTAACGATCAGCTCGATATGAGTGAAATAATCTTGAAAGGGCCGTAAAACCAAAAAAAAAAAAAAAAAAAACAAATCAGATGAAGCCAGATCTAAAATAGAAGTGAAGGCAATGATCAGGAATCGATACAATTAACCCACGGCTCCCAGGGAAAGAAACACAAACATGAAATAACTAGACCCTAAATCGAAACACAAACAGTGGAAAGCCAAACGGACAGTCACTTTCATTGGCTATCCAAAACAATACACACACACTAACAAAAACTAGAGCCAGTGTTTATGAAACACAATGCCCCCAACTGCTTGACCCTAACACTGCTTGACCCTAACACTGCTTGTCCCTAACAGTAACTGAGATATCTTTTTTTATTTAGCTGCAATGCTGAAATTTTAGAAGGAACATAACACAAGAAAAACTGAAGTTAATCAGGTCATTTATTTATCACCCCATACCAGTGTTTTAAGTTACAGGACAATAGCTCATACAGTTTTAGAGATACAGTCAAATCTGTCTTAGTGTCCACCTCTATTAAGCGAGCAACCTGTCTTATGCAAGCATGCATTAAGTTCCCCAAAAATGCAAATGCATTAAAATTCACCTAATTAGTTCATCTACTTATCAGCCTGAACCAGTCTGTAAAGTTTCAGGGCAATAGCTCAAACAGTTTTTTGGGGATATCTTGCTTACAAGCTTAAAACGCGCAAAATTTCAAAGGGGCATAACTCAAGTCAGGGGCATAATCCTTCGGATTTTTTTTTCAAGAGTTAATCAGTTCATCCACTCATCAACCAGCCTGCAAAGTTTCAGGGCAATAGCTCAAACAGTTTTTGAGATATCTTGCTTACAAGCTTAAAATGGGCAAAACTCAAAGTGGCATATCTAAAGAAAAAAAATGGATTTTTGTCAAAAGTTAATCAGTTCGTCTTCTCATCATCCCCAACCATTCTGTAAAGTTTCAGGGCAATAGCTCAAACATTTTTTTTAGTTATTTTGCTTAGAAGCTTAAAACGAAAAAAATTTCAAAGGGCCATAACTCAAGAAAAAAAATCAGATTTTTTTCAAAAATTGATCAGTTCCGCTACTCATCATCCCAAACCAGTCTGTAAAGTTTCAGGGCAAAAGCTCGAACAGTTTTTGAGATATCTTGCTTACAAGATTTCAAAGTATTTTTTTTTTTTTTTTTGCAAATGGGCATAACTCAAGAAAGGGGCGTAATCCTGACGAAAAAAAATGGATTTTTGTCGAAAGTTCATCTTCTCATCATCCTCAACCATTCTGCAAAGTTTCAGGGCAATAGCTCAAACAGGTTTTTAGTTATCTTGCTAACAATGTTAAAACGTAAACAATTTCAAAGGGCCATTACTGAAGAAAAAAATTTCGGATTTTTTTTCAAAAGTTAATCAGTTCATCTACTCATCATCCTGAACCAGCCTGTAAAGTTTCAGGGCAATAGCTAGTACAGGTTTTGAGATATCTTGCTTACAAGCTTCAAACACGCAAAATTTCAAAGGGGAATAACTCAAGAAAAAAAAAAGGATTTTTGTCAAAAGTTAATCAGTTCATCTTCTCATCACACCCAACCATTCTGTAAAGTTTCAGGGCAATAGCTCAAACAGTTTTTGAGTCATCTTGCTTACAAGCTTAAAACGCAAAAAAAAAAAAAAAAAAAAAAACATTCAAAGGGCCATAACTAAAAAAAAAATTTCGAAGTTTGGGGCATAATAAACCGCGACAGAAGAACCGCCTTGGAACGGTCCACTGGGGCTTAATTAAGCGGCCGCAATCCTCGCCCTTACTTCCGTCGCTCATCAGTGCAACATCTACACTGTTTGTCATTCAGTTCGCGAATTTAAATGAAAACATTATGTAATTTGATTGGTTTAGACCCCCACACCCATTGGGATTGGGCTGCAATTGTGCAGGGTGCTTCCTCGCAGAGCTGAAACCAACCGCACAGGAGCACTGGAAGGTCTTGGCCTGCCCAGGCAAAGTGTGCGAGTCGGATCGTCCATGCATATAAATACTATTGGCTTCATTGGGCGGCAGGGCATGAGATGTCATTTCACCTTAATGTCCAGAATCGGAAGCAACGTCAAATTGTGTTGACGGGAACGTTAAACCTTCTTTCAAACGAACAATTTGATTGGTTGATAGTCAGAAATGGGTGTTGCAATATTAATAAATTTAGCAGGACAATAGGTAAATGCTATTATCTAAGGCTCTTCATCAAGTTAACAAGTCAGTGAGATGAAGACCCCCTAAAACCCCACTTTATATAGAGAAATGGGGTTAACGGGGGTATAAATAAATTTCCTTAGGAAATCGCTACTCCATGGTGAAACGTCAAACGGGACAAGCCCAAAACATAGACCCGTCAGAACCGCCTGATTGATGGGTTCTAACGAGCAACCACAATCTATGTTTGATGCAGAAATAATAATACTAATAAAAAAAAAAAAAAAAAAACATTTTTTAAGAGAGATGTCATTTTCACAACTGTAAAAAGCATTACACCACGTATGTGTTATCCAGCACACAAAGTGTAGGCAACGTTGTATCAACGTCGATGCAACGTCATGACGTTGAATCGACGTTGATGCGACGTTGTGTAAGCGTCATTTGTCCCGTGGGATTCTACTGATATCGCTTTGAATTGTTTTAGAGGAAACAACGCTTAAACATCAAAGCTAGCAACAAAAGTCCCAAGGCATATGGGTGTTTCTGGTCCGCGGCACTAACGTCAATGTAGCCTCCTCCTCCCACCCTGCTGTTGGAAGTACAGACACAATTTACGTCACCAACACTGTAAACCAGGCGTGTACAAGTGTTAGCAAATGAAGTCGGCATGCAGTTTCCGTCCGCGTCGGTATTTGACGCCAGTAGTACGTCGCAGGCAGAAGAATTACTGTTGACCAGTTCGCCGTTCAAGATGCAGGAAAACGTACTTGAAGAATCGTCCTCTTCAGAGATGGCGTTCGTGAAATTGGCGACGCCACATAGAGGACATCTGTTGGATGCGGCGTTCACTGGTGACGCCCAGTTCTGAAGTCCACACAAACTCGATATCTCAAGAAAATTTGTCTTCGTGGCTGTAAATACGGCACTCGAAGCAGGCATAACTTCGTCATACTCATACTTCCCATCAGACGTTGGTTTCAACGCTATAAACGCTTCCTGGCCAATTTGCATATTTCCTTTCGAGCCGGAGCATCCATCACGTGGTGCGATCCCCTCGATACGAATTGTTTCTTCGAAGTTTTCCCCTCCCTGTTTAATGATACAGTTAATCTCAAAGAGAGCATCGATCACAGATACTGTCTGTCCGTTCATTGTCTGAACGCTGGAGAGATGTTGAACAGTTTTTCCATACACAACCGAATGGGCGGAGAGAAGGCTTTCTCCCATGGTCAAACGTTTCCATCCTGCCCCTATTATGCATCTCTGGGTACTATAGTGTACGCTTACTGTCAAAACAAAAAGAAATATGATCGGGTTCTTCATTATTGTTATGTTCTAATTCTTATTTTCCGCATAAACACGTACATGAACGCACATATCAACACATTTCTAGTCGTTATAAACGAGATTATATATTTTGTCACATATTAATGGGAATGGAAACACCTGGCAGATTTTTCCACCATTTTTCAAAGGGAGACAACTTTCGGGACTTCCTGTTCGCCTTTCTATAAGCCATGTCCCACAGAAAAAGGGATCTACTCTTAAAGGAAAGAATTTGCTCCTCAGGAGCAAATTCTTTCCTTTAAGAGTTTACCCCTATTGACATAGGAGACAAAATACTTTTGCAGGAGTTGCCTCCCCTTAAGGTGTCCCCATTCCCCTTAAACAAGGGAGAGCTCTTATAAACTTATAAGAAATACAAATACATATACAATTAAGTCAGCTCGTTGGAAAACGTCACTTCACATAGGTGACCAAGAAAGGCTAAGCTGCAACAGCTATATGGCTAGAAGCACGGCTAATACATATCTGCGAGGAGCAAACGCTCTGGCAAGACTGCGCGCATGCGCACTGGCCCGCCTGCGCACTGGCCCGCCTGAGTCTTTGCAGTTCGCCTTTGTGATAAGTATCTCTTTCCCACGAGCTGGCTCGATATTTAGCTATAATGAAGTTTAAGAAGTGGATTAAACTGCATTTATTAATCTTTTAATCCATGAAAACTCTTTCTATTCAGACATATTAACTCTAAAAACTTTGAAACGCCTTTACGATGAAAACCAAAAACAAAACACAAGAGGGCCGAGATGACGCTAGCTGTATCGCTCACCCGTCACAAGATGATCATAAGCAATGTTTAGAAAACAAGAGATGGCATTACATGCTAGAAATATGAGTCAGTGGTTCCCTGTGGCCCAACCCACTTGCTTGTTTCATTGTAAATGAAAAGCAATAAAATATGTTTAAACTAAGTGGTTCCCTGTGACAATACAGAGCTGACTTGTATGTCACTATCTGCCATGGACACCTTGTGGACACTGATAGTCAGGTCCTAGTGCACCAGTAGGAGATAAAGCAGCTCAGTCTAACTAACAATACAATGCCAGAGCCTTCTGGTTTCAGACGAGAAGATTTTTAAAGGTTTTCCCTATATAAGTCTATGTAAAGCCGGTGGACCCCGGCGTGGGGGAATTTTTGGCCATAGGGCTATAATTTGGAAATCTTGGTAGAGGTCAGCTAGATGAAGCTTCATACCAAAGACCTGGGCCTTCTGGTTTCAAACGAAAATATTTTATAGAGTTTCCCTGTATAAGTCCATGTAAAACCAGAGGGAACCGGGGCGGGGCCATTTTTGGCCCCGGGCGGGGCCATTTTTGTCCCCCCGGGCTATAATATGAACAATCTTGGTTAAGGTCCACTAGATACAACTTCCTACCAAATATCAAAGACCTGAGCCTTCTGGTTTCAGACAAGACGATTTTCCCTATATAAGTCTAAGTAAAACCGGAGTGCCCGCGGCCATTTTTGGCCCCAGGACTATAATTAAAAAAAAAACTTGGTAGAGGTCCATTAGACAAAGCTTCATACCAAATACCAAAGACCTGGGCCTTCTAGTTTCAGACAGGAAGATTTTTAAAGGTTTTCCCTATATAAGTCTATGTAAAACCGGTGGGCCCTGACGCCGGGGCATTATTGGTCCCAGGGCTATAATTTAAACACTCTTGGTAGAGGCCAACTAGATACAACTTCATACCAAATTTCAAACAAATTTCAGACAAAAAGATTTCTGAAGGTTTTCCCTATGTAAGTCTATGTAAAACCAGTGGGCGCCGGGACGGGATATTCTTTGGCCTCAGGGCTATAATTTGGACAATCTTGGTAGAGGTCCACTTGATGAAGCTTCATACCAAACATCAAAGACCTGGGCCTTGCGGTTTCAGAGAAGAAGACCTTTAAAGGTTTTCCCTGTATAAGTCTATGTAAAACCTGTGGGCCCTGACGCGGTGGCATTTTTGCCCCAAGGCTATATTCTAAAAATCTTGGGCCATCTGGTTTCAGACAAGAAGATTTTTAAAGGTTTTCCCTATATGAGTCTATGTAAAACCAAAAGGGCCCTGGCGCGGGGGCATTTTTGGCCCCAGGGCAATAATTTGAGCAATCTTTGTAGAGGTCCATTAGTTGAAGCTTCATACCAACTATCAAAGACCTGGGCCTTGCGGTTTCAGAGAAGAAGACCTTTAAAGGTTTTCCCTGTATAAGTCTATGTAAAACCTGTGGGCCCTGACGCGGTGGCATTTTTGTCCCAAGGCTATAATTTGAAAATCTTGGTAGAGATCCTCTAGATACAACTTTATACCAAATATCAAACACCTGGGCCATCTGGTTTCAGACAAGAAGATTTTTTAAGGTTTTCCCTATATAAGCCTATGTAAAACTGGTGGGCCCCGGCGCGGGAGCCTTTTTGGCCCTAGGGCTATAATTTGAACAATCTTGGTAGAGGTCGACTAGATACAACTTCATACAAATTATCAAACACCCGGCCGTCTGGTTTCAGACAAAACGATTTTTAAAGGTTTTCCCTATATAAGTCTATGCAAAACCGGTGGGCCCGGTGCGGGGGCCTTTTTGGCCCCAGGGCTATAATTTGAACAATCTTGGTAGAGGTCCACTTGATGAAGCTTCATACCAAATATCAAAGACCTGGGCCTTGCGGTTACAGAGAAGATTTTCATTAAAAAATCTATTTTTAGCTCCTGTGACCTAAATGTGCAACGGACTAGAACCATTTGAACAACTTTGAAAGGGGACCACCTGAGGATTATTCCTGTGAAGTTTGGTCAAAATCCGATCAGCGGTTTAGGAAGGAGATGTCGTTTGAAACAATTGTTCACGGACGCCCACACGCACGGACGCACTGACGCCGGACGACCACAAAAGCTCACCTTGTCTCTACGTGACAGGTAAGCTAAAAAAAAAGAATAGCGGTTTTCCGTTAAAAGTGGCATTTACGTAAAACCGCTATTACCACTTAGCAGGCAAGAGCCATTTTAACGTAAAACCGCTATTACCATTTAACTGGTTATAGCAAAAATATCTTACGACAATATCTTATGAAATAAAATGAAATGCCGAAAATGAAATAAACTAATGATCTGAATGATTATGCACATATGGTAAATTGTAGTTGTTTCTGACAAGCGGCATATATCCATCTTATATAATAATATATATATGCTATCAAAAAAGAGATCAGTTGCCTGGTTGTAGTTCTACATGTATGCGAATCGATTAAAGACTCTCTATATTTTTGGAGCTGTTGCAGCGTAGCTCCAGTGAAATGAGAAGTGATTTCGGCACTACTTTCGGTGTTACTGCATATGACCCAATCACCAGTGAGAACATAGTACCCCGTGTTAACATAGTAGATTATTACGCCATGCGGTATCTTCTTATAGACTGCTTCACAGACCACCTATTTCAAACAGAATAGATGACTATGTTTTAATAGATGAACTGTGTAGCAGTCTAATCTTTTTATAGCTCAGTTCATATAACCCAGTTTACAGCCCATTTGTACTATAAAATCCCAAAACCTGGCAACTTGCAAACAGGACAAACCCAGATGAGATACCACAGAACGCGGAGTCTCATTATGACCTTCACTGCATACTTACAAAAAGATTCAGCCAATTTTTGCCAAATATTTCGTGGAAGCCACAACCTGACATCCCTGATTTTAAAATGAACTCATTCCATACTGATATAAAGTGTTGAGGATTCCATTCGTTTAAAGTGGGGTAAAGGTACGCAGTGTGGGTCGATAATGTATTACCAAAATAAGACAGTTGAAATGAGTTTGGACAGGTGCACGTCAAGGCTTATATTGTAAACAGTAAATTTTGCAGTATAGACACAGATGAGACGCCACTTGTTGTAGCGCCGGTCTGATCTGGGTCTGCTACGTTTGTCCCTAAAAAAGCTGCTAGACATATACTCAGAGTATGGGTTAATGTGTGTGTGTGGGGGGGGGATGTTACATTTTTAAAGCGACCTGTCTGCGTCCAAGGCATGTGACCATAAATAAAGCAAATTATCAGCTCAGACGCAAGTTCGATACCTTCGATACATTCTTTCCAGGAGATTGATCGTGAAATCTGTTCCACGGTGATTCTATCCCTTTCGCTGATTCAAGAAGGGCAGTTGTTGGTTTCCGGTAAAAGACTGTGCACTGTGCTGTATTGACAATATCTAACAAAAGAAATTGCCTTAATGCCAGATCATTTCATAAATGGCCTCGTCGAGTCAATTTATTTTTATATAATATTAACGGAGTATAATGTCTAAACCTATTCAGATATTCCTATGGATTGATATTGACAATAACTAACCCAAGAAACCGTCGTATGCAAGATCACTTCATAATTGGTTTAAACATATTTATTCATAATACATGCATAATACAAACATACAATATGTATTAATGTTCATTACAATATACAGTATATGAAGGGATCCAGAAAGAAGTCGATCGACTTATATGAATCTGTTTCCCGAAAATTACATAACCATTGCAATAAACCGGTGAGAACATACATTAAGATAACATCAGTTTAAATCAAGTATGTAGATATGCACAATGTGATAGAACATTAACTTAACAATATCAGAGAGAGAGAGAGAGAGAGAAAGATGGAAAGAGAAAGACTTCGTATGTATCCTCATGTTTTGAAACGTTTACTCTCAAGTATATACTTCTGAACTGCTAGGAATATTTGGGTATTGACATGACTGTCTAAACTATTATCACCGAAAAGAATAGATTTTAGGTTTGGAGTACAAATTGGACTTAGACTATTCAATAAAACAATTCTTTCAATATCAAACCGTTGGCATTCCAAGAAAAAATGTTTGGTTGTTTCGATGGCTCCGCATATGCAATGTGGGTCATCAATAATATTTTTTGAAAAAAGATGATGTTTTAAAATGCTACAATTCGTTCTTAGTCTAGTATGCTGTATTTGTAAACCCCTTTGGCCCGTGTGGTAATACTTTGGCGGTTTATTTTTATTTTTACTGAGATAATTTACTTCATAATTGGTCTCACCGATGCAATTTATATTTAGAAAAATGTTAACACAGTATAATGTTCAAACCTCTCTGAATATTCCGATCATTTTTGGCATTCGGATTGATATTGACAATACCTAACCCATGAGGATGTTTTATGCAAGATTACTTTATGAATGGCCGAGGCAAAATAATTTAAAAATAATGATTTTTTTTTTTTTTTGGTTTGGGTTTTACGGCCCTTTCAAGATTATTTCACTCATATCGAGCCGATCGTTAATCAGATCGTTAATCAGAGATGGGCGAAAACCGGAGTACCCGGAGAAAAACCACCTGACCTTCCGTTGCAGAACTTGGCGTCTCACACGTGGTTAAAAATAATGAATACGGAGTATAACATCTAAACCCGGCCTTGATCATTTTCGGCATACAGGTTGATATTGACAATACATAACCCGCAAAATTGCCTTATGCCAAATTACTTTACAAACGGACTCGCCTAGGAAACTGAAAAAAAAAAAAAAAATATTTCGAAGTGTAACTTCTATTCTACTTGGAATATTTTGACAACTGTAAGCATACAGATAGATAATGTACAGATCTAACCAACGCGATTCCTGAATGCCCAATTTCTTTATTTTAGCCTCGGCAAGGTAAAAAATTCACCCACTGACACGGTCGTATAATTTTCAAACCGACGGGTATATTTTCATAATGTTTTGCATGCAGTTGTAAATTGACAAGATCAAACTAATGATATTGTCTAATGCCAGATAACTTTATAAACAGCAGTAGTATGGGCATCACTTGGGCATCATGGACTGCGCATGCGCAGCATTTGTATCACTTCCGGTGAAACGTAAGCGAAACGATTAGATGACGAAACTACCCTAAATATCGGACGAGTGTTCGAATGACGTAAATTACCGTAATTACGTCGTAAGTATCCTAAATTTTGAGGCGAAAGATGTTCCCGCGGATTGGCAAAGTTCGCCGTCCCCGATTTGGTCGGGGTGATCGGGGTCTACCCCGTTCGCTCGAGCGATCCTATCCCAATATTTAGGGAGATACTACCCTGTATAGTAGCGATGAAATTAAGTCTCTCACCCGCAAACCAATTATCGCCTCGAAAACCGGGAAACAATGGAAGGTGTTGGAAGAGCTCGACTCGATGCGAGAAACTAGTAATGGACCGCGTCCCGGAAAAAAAAAGTTTGGTTCGTTCGATTTGAGGTTTCACGTCCCCGTCAACGCCGTATAGATCATTTTGGAGACGTTGCTTCCGAGCCGACATTGCGCTGAAATGACATCTCAATCCCTGCCGCCTAATAAAAACGATAGAGTTTATACGCGTGGCCGGGCCGACTCGCGGCTCTAAGCCCCCGATGGGCGGGGGGCGGATCAATCATTTTGCCCCGTTTTCGACATAGAAATATTTTTACCCAAACGAAATAGATTTAATACGTCCGCAAAGTCTGCGCGGTGTGACGGGACTTTTTTACTCATACCGAGTCGATCGTTATTCAGAGGTGGGCGAAAACCGGAGTGCCCCGGAGAAAAAAATCCTGACCTTCCGTTGCTGAACTCGGCGTCACAAACGTGACCCATACATTGTGGGTACTCGATAGAACCGCCTTAATGAGTCGGTTCTGAAAGGAAAAAATCGATGACGCGACGTTGGTGCAACGTTGTATACCACGGCGTCTTATACGCATGTGTGTGTGTGTGTGTGTGTGTGTGTGTGTGTGTGTGTGTGTGTGTGTGTGTGTGTGCGCTTGTCCGTTTTATGTCCAACCAACGACTAAGAGGCGAAATGTTTATTGCCTTTAAACGAACAACGAAACACGCTGGTAGAGAGCGTTCTGAAGGCTGCGGTTATTGATCCAATTTTTATGCTCCCCCAAAGGGAGAGCGTGTAATCGCCGCTTCGTCCGTCCGACACACTTTTTATCTCTAAAAGTGTTAAAGGTAATTAAGCGAAACTCGATATACTGATATAGGGGGGGCTATGAGGGGGATCGGAGAATACAAGAACCATAACCCTGCCAACAGTGTTTACGGAGTTACTTCCCTTCTAAAATAGGACCCCGCACAGTATTTTGGGTGGCCTATAGTAATCACCTTGTCATTCAGTTTGTCATATCTAAACCAAAATTCTTAACCGGTCATTACTTTAAAAGTATTATCCATACTCTCGTGAAACGTTACACTCCTACTAACAAACACAAGACCTACATTCCGACAAAAGGCCAGAACTGTATTGCTTTTGTCCATGTGTTTGTCACGCATTAACCAAAAAACTTAACCTCGGTCATAATTGAAAAGTATTTGCCCTACGCCCTTGAAACTTCACATACATATTAACTTAACCTCGGTCAAAACTTCAAAAGTATTTGCCCTGCTCTCACACACATACATACCATCACAAGACCTACATTCTGACGACAAAGGGTCGTAATTACTTATTTTCACTGAATTATCGCCCCTGTTTCAAAATAAATATCTCCTGTTGTTTCATAACCATGGGTAATAAGGCTTTCATCACACGCGTAATCCTTATGACAGTCTGCATTGAAAATCGCTTACTATTTGCAGGCCCTTGCAGGGAAGGGATCTTACATTTCTCCTTATTTTTGCAGTCTTTGTTGAAAATCGCTAACTAGGAAATTCTTAGACTTTTGGTTTAAGAGTTACAACAGGCGGCTACTATATTTAGTTTTTTTTTACATCTGACACTTAGTTCATTGATTAACCCATTGTATGCGGGAAACCCTGAAAGGAGTACCTTGGCAAACAGTGCTGGCCCCGATCAGACGTCGCAGAACGCGGGGGTCTGATCAGGGCCTACACTATACACATCCGCATACACTCACACCTACAAACGCGCACAAACTGCTTCAAACCCTAATATAATTTGAAAAGTTTATATAGGGCTTGCGACGGAGAGGAGTGCATCGCTTACGTCCTTGGTCTCGGAGCATTCAATAAGTCAGGGTATAGTGGGATACAGTGAGGATACAGCGGGGGGTACAGTCAGGATACAATGGGGATACAGTCAGGATACAGTAAGGATACAATGGGGGTATAGTCAGGATACAGTCAGGATACAATGGAGGGTCTAGGCCAAACATCCCACTTATTAAGCTGACCATGACACCGCACCAGCGTTTGACAGTAGTTATATCCTAAATGTTGGACTGGAAGAGTGCTGCTGCCGTGCACTGGCAAACGCCGCGCGTACAACGTTTAAACGACGTCGTTTCGTTTAACACGCGCAACAATTCGCGTGAACGACTGACCGACTGCCCCTGACCAAACGGAGCTAACCCTGACCGAGCGCGTCTATCGCTCCGCCTCCGCTATGCCCTCAGTCGTTGGTCGGTTATAAAAATGACATCTCAAGCCCTGTCCATACATTTCTTCGAGCCCCTATGGGCGGGGGCCGTAGTGATGCTTCCACGCAGAGTTGAATCCGGTCCGCACATTAGTACTGGTAAAACCGCTTAGAGGATCTAAGCCTGTCCAAGCAAAGCGGTGCGAGTCTGTCAGTTCGCGCTAATAAACCCTATTGGCTTCATCGGGCGACAGGGCTTGAGATGTCATTTTTATAACCGACCAACGACTGAGGGCATAGCGGAGGCGGAGCGATAGACGCGCTCGGTCAGGGTTAGCTCCGTTTGGTCAGGGGCAGTCGGTCAGTCGTTCACGCGAATTGTTGCGCGTGTTAAACGAAACGACGTCGTTTAAACGTTGTACGCGCGGCGTTTGCCAGTGCACGGCAGCAGCACTCTTCCAGTCCAACATTTAGGATATAACTACTGTCAAACGCTGGTGCGGTGTCATGGTCAGCTTAATAAGTGGGATGTTTGGCCTAGACCCTCCATTGTATCCTGACTGTATCCTGACTATACCCCCATTGTATCCTTACTGTATCCTGACTGTATCCCCATTGTATCCTGACTGTACCCCCCGCTGTATCCTCACTGTATCCCACTATACCCTGACTTATTGAATGCTCCGAGACCAAGGACGTAAGCGATGCACTCCTCTCCGTCGCAAGCCCTATATAAACTTTTCAAATTATATTAGGGTTTGAAGCAGTTTGTGCGCGTTTGTAGGTGTGAGTGTATGCGGATGTGTATAGTGTAGGCCCTGATCAGACCCCCGCGTTCTGCGACGTCTGATCGGGGCCAGCACTGTTTGCCAAGGTACTCCTTTCGGGGTTTCCCGCATACAATGGGTTAATCAATGAACTAAGTGTCAGATGTAAAAAAAAACTAAATATAGTAGCCGCCTGTTGTAACTCTTAAACCAAAAGTCTAAGAATTTCCTAGTTAGCGATTTTCAACAAAGACTGCAAAAATAAGGAGAAATGTAAGATCCCTTCCCTGCAAGGGCCTGCAAATAGTAAGCGATTTTCAATGCAGACTGTCATAAGGATTACGCGTGTGATGAAAGCCTTATTACCCATGGTTATGAAACAACAGGAGATATTTATTTTGAAACAGGGGCGATAATTCAGTGAAAATAAGTAATTACGACCCTTTGTCGTCAGAATGTAGGTCTTGTGATGGTATGTATGTGTGTGAGAGCAGGGCAAATACTTTTGAAGTTTTGACCGAGGTTAAGTTAATATGTATGTGAAGTTTCAAGGGCGTAGGGCAAATACTTTTCAATTATGACCGAGGTTAAGTTTTTTGGTTAATGCGTGACAAACACATGGACAAAAGCAATACAGTTCTGGCCTTTTGTCGGAATGTAGGTCTTGTGTTTGTTAGTAGGAGTGTAACGTTTCACGAGAGTATGGATAATACTTTTAAAGTAATGACCAGTTAAGAATTTTGGTTTAGATATGACAAACTGAATGACAAGGTGATTACTATAGGCCACCCAAAATACTGTGCGGGGTCCTATTTTAGAAGGGAAGTAACTCCGTAAACACTGTTGGCAGGGTTATGGTTCTTGTATTCTCCGATCCCCCTCATAGCCCCCCCTATATCAGTATATCGAGTTTCGCTTAATTACCTTTAACACTTTTAGAGATAAAAAGTGTGTCGGACGGACGAAGCGGCGATTACACGCTCTCCCTTTGGGGGAGCATAAAAATTGGATCAATAACCGCAGCCTTCAGAACGCTCTCTACCAGCGTGTTTCGTTGTTCGTTTAAAGGCAATAAACATTTCGCCTCTTAGTCGTTGGTTGGACATAAAACGGACAAGCGCACACACACACACACACACACACACACACACACACACACACACACACACACACACACACACACACACACACACACACACACACACACACACACATGCGTATAAGACGCCGTGGTATACAACGTTGCACCAACGTCGCGTCATCGATTTTTTCCTTTCAGAACCGACTCATTAAGGCGGTTCTATCGAGTACCCACAATGTATGGGTCACGTGTGTGACGCCGAGTTCAGCAACGGAAGGTCAGGATTTTTTTCTCCGGGGCACTCCGGTTTTCGCCCACCTCTGAATAACGATCGACTCGGTATGAGTAAAAAAGTCCCGTCACACCGCGCAGACTTTGCGGACGTATTAAATCTATTTCGTTTGGGTAAAAATATTTCTATGTCGAAAACGGGGCAAAATGATTGATCCGCCCCCCGCCCATTGGGGGCTTAGAGCCGCGAGTCGGCCCGGCCACGCGTATAAACTCTATCGTTTTTATTAGGCGGCAGGGATTGAGATGTCATTTCAGCGCAATGTCGGCTCGGAAGCAACGTCTCCAAAATGATCTATACGGCGTTGACGGGGACGTGAAACCTCAAATCGAACGAACCAAACTTTTTTTTTCCGGGACGCGGTCCATTACTAGTTTCTCGCATCGAGTCGAGCTCTTCCAACACCTTCCATTGTTTCCCGGTTTTCGAGGCGATAATTGGTTTGCGGGTGAGAGACTTAATTTCATCGCTACTATACAGGGTAGTATCTCCCTAAATATTGGGATAGGATCGCTCGAGCGAACGGGGTAGACCCCGATCACCCCGACCAAATCGGGGACGGCGAACTTTGCCAATCCGCGGGAACATCTTTCGCCTCAAAATTTAGGATACTTACGACGTAATTACGGTAATTAACGTCATTCGAACACTCGTCCGATATTTAGGGTAGTTTCGTCATCTAATCGTTTCGCTTACGTTTCACCGGAAGTGATACAAATGCTGCGCATGCGCAGTCCATGATGCCCAAGTGATGCCCATACTACTAACAGCCTCGCCGAGGCAATTTTTAAAGACTGATTACGGATGTATAACTTATAAACTGCTGGGAAAATTATGATAATTTTTCACATGAAGATAAACATCATCAAGACGTAACCAAGGAGAATGTCTAATGCAAGATAAATATTGTTTGTTTGATTTGAGGTTTAACGTCCCCGTCAACACCGTAAAGGTCATTTTGGAGACGGTGCTTCCAATTTTGTGGGACTTTTACCCGACATTGAGATGAAATGACATCTCAAGCCCTGTCGCCCAATGAAACCAATAGGGTTTATAAGCATTGACGGTCCGACTCGTGTGCACCGCTTTGCCTGGGCAGGCTTAGATCCGGTAAGCGGTTTACCAGTACTCGTGTGCGGGTCGGATTCAGCTCTGCGTGGAAGCATCATGCAGCCCATATATTTTTTCAAGCCCCGATGGGCGGGGGCTGGCAATATAAATAACCCCTCCGAGGTAATTCTTAAAAAAACTGATTACATGAAATAACTTTAAAGCCGCCAAACAATTGCCAAGCCGCAGTTATTGCAAGAACTATAGCTCAGCAGAAATCTTCAAGTAAACTGTAGAACTGCATGGTACTTGATAAAACTGCCTCGTCGATGCGGTTCAATCAAGTCCCCCACAATCAATGTTTTGACGGAGATACGAAAATATCACAATTTTGTATCTTAAAATTTCCATTTTTTTTTTTTTTTTTTTTTTGCCGAAAAATTGACAATGTATTTGTACAGGCGTGTTTTCGTGATGGTTGTTGCGGGGTCTACACCTTAGTGTGAGTTAATATCAATATAGGTCTTGTTGCTGTAACACGACTTCTGGCCCAGAATAGCTTCAAACAGCTATGTTCAGTGAATCAATATGAGCCTGAATTAAAATACCAATCAGACGCTAAATCAAATTATCAAAGCTACGCTCCATCAGCACTCTCAGTGCTTTGATTCTATTGTTTAATTACTACTCGCTAAACAAATAACATCATTAAATCACATCTTTTCAATGCAATGGCATATTCATTGCCAAAACACGCCTATTCTAATGTAGTCGAAAATTTTTACCATTAAAAAAACAACAACAAAAAACAGGTTAAAAAAATAATTGATATGTTTCACAGGTCTACCCCAAAAATAGATTCTAGGAACTAACGAGTACCCACAATCTATGTTTTTGAGCAAAAATAAGAAACACAATGTATATCCCTGTAAACCCAAGTTTTACTATATAAAAGTGGGGCTTCAAGTAATGGGCTCAAAATTATATAGGCTCGTTTTCGTGATGTATGGCTGTACGAACAGTAATTTTCTGGTGAAATTAACCCTTCTCTTGCTGAATATTCAGTTTAGCCACACCCATAACTGACTTTTAACCAATCAGATTACTTGATGTAATTTATTACTACAACTTCATAAATTGAATGTCAAACAGTGTAGATCCTGATCATCTACACTGTTTCCAAAGATATGGGTTGTTGTGAATAGCATGATAAGAGTTAATAAAAGATACTTTTCTATTGGTACTCGATTTTCTTTTTTCTTTCTTTGCAATTTTATATGGCTCTTCAGGCCACAAATGGCTCCGTCTTATGTAACTATGAACTTCCTTAAAATATTCAAATGAAGTGTTGTAATAGTCACATTTGTGCTAAAACAGAGTTTGAGCACTCGTAAGACCGCCTTATCGGGGAGATGCTAACGAAAGTAATAACCGGAATGAAATATTTCTGCAAGCCAACTGGCAACGTAAAACCGCCATAGTAGTAGACCTTTCCGTCACGAAAACACGCCTATATAATTTTGACCCCCTTAAACTCCACTTTTATATAGTAAAACTGGGGTTCAAGGGGTAAACCTTATTTTTCTTATCTCATCGAGGCGGTTCTAATGAGTATCTACAACCTATATTTTGAGGTAAAGTTTACAATGTATTTGTATAGATGTAAAAAAAAAACTCCTGCGCAAATGCCTGTTAACGAAACAAAGTTTGTTTGTACATAAAGTCATATGGACCGCGCGTTTTTTTGTGTTTTTTTTTACATATCACGCAGCCAGCGAAGCGAAGTGTCAGACCATTAATATGTAGAAAGAGTCGGACATGCATGTGTGCCCGCTCAGTCTCCGACTGTGCGCTAGAAGACCGTAAAGACTGTTTAATGACTCAGCAGGTACGCAGGCTGATTTTTGTCTTCCACGTGCGCACATGTTCGAAGACACCTTTTCGACGGATTGCTCCCTATAGTTTTCCTATCGAATTCTTTCATCGGTATTACATACAACTGAATAGTACTAACTGAAGCCGGAAACCACCAAGCTTTAAATAGGCCATTAAGCGCATGCTAAATATAGGATATCGGGAGTTGCACAACAATTGTCAATGTCCATTTCTTCTATATATTAAAGGTGTTCATGAAAGTAAATTTATTCCGATTTCAATACCTGTGATCAGTACTAATTCAAAATGGTTCTGAAAGTCGGCAAACGGGGAGTTAGATCAGGCAATACACTTAAAGCTTCCAATTCCAGATTTCTGCGGCAGTACCGGTAAGTTCTAGACAAGGTTAGTTTTTTGAAAAAGGCTTTTGAAGACCCTTCAGCTTAAAACAATACAGTTAACACCTTGCCAGTGCTTCCCAGCAGGCACACGTTGCGAGGGCAAGGTCAAATCAACGTCGGTGCAACGTCATGACGTTGCACCGACGTTGATGTGACGTTGCATAAAGGTCAGGACGTTGTAGCGACGTTGATGTGACGTCGAAATTACGTCATGTGCCTGCTGGGTTGTTTGTTTGTTTGAATTGGAGTTTAACGGTCCTGTCAACACTTTTTAGGCCATTTTTGAGCCGGTCAGTGACCTATCTACACTTTTCCTGTGCAGGTTATATGTAAGCGGTTAACTAGTACTCTTTCGCCAGAAACCTTGTGAGAATGACCGTAGAAAAGATCTACGAAAAAATGTTGCCGACCCCGGCAAGTATTGAACCTGCGTCTTTCTGATCACCAGTCAGACGCGCATCCGACTGAGCTACCGAGTGCTTGTACATATTCAGAAGAGATTTTCAGAAGCCCTGATTCGTATAAAATCTTTTCTACGGTCTTTGCACATGTCGTTTCAGCAATATCACATCAACGTAAGTTCAACGCCATGTCGTATCAACGACGTAACGTTGCATACGCATTGTGTGCCGGATGGGTGATCAAAATAAACTACTACTAGTACTAAAAAAAAAAGAAAAAAAAAAAAAAACTCCGTTCAGAAAATCTGAATCATCGATTTTTTCGTTTCTTCCTTTTAATACTCATTTTAGCCCATACATCACTATGGGAAAGTTTTAGACCTGACCCTCCGCCGACTTCTCCAACAGGTCATATGTCTCTGCGACAGTCAGGGAAGGCTGTGATTATTTGGAGAAAATTGCAAAACAAAGAAATGAGACGACAGACTAAGTCCATTTGACGATGATTGTCAGGTAAAATAATAAATATTCAAATCCATGTGATGTACTTTATAAATAGATATGCAGTTACGACACACCTTACATTCGAATGGCTAGATAGAGGCTCACTAGGAACGGGGAGCCACTAGTGCGATGTGCTGTCAACAGTTGTCAAAAAGAAATATACCGATATCGGATGTGGTGTCACAGCTAATGATTTTCCATGAAGTGATCGTGCAAATAAAACATAGACGCCCTTGTAATTTACAAGAGCAGTAACCACTTCTATATATGGTTTAAAAGGGTGTGTCGAACCTGTCAGAATGTCTTAGTCTGTGGAAGAAAATTTAGATTTTGCACTTTTCTCCAAATAATCACAGACCTTCCTGGCTATCGCAGAGGCATACGACTTGCTGGAGAAATCGGCGGAGGGTGAGGTCTAAAACTTTCCCATAGTGATGTATGGGCTAAAATGAGTATTAAACGCGAGAATCGAAAAAATCGATGATTCAGATTTTCTGAACGGAGTTTTTTTTTTTTTTTTAGAGTAGCTCAGCTGTACGAGTCGTTGAGGTTCGACTGTATAATTTATTACTTGTTGCACGAGGATCGTTCAATCAGTATCTGGCCTAACCTACAAAGAGTCACGCTTGACTTTTTTTCCACATAGCCACCCCGCAGCAATAAGCACTTCCTCTATCGATAGTCCATTGTAGAATCCAGGGTCTTTTAGAGTCAAGCTTCATCTGACCGGAAGTGACGTCCACACAATTCTTTCTTCAAGTCTGGAAAAAAAGTAATCACTGGGTGCCAGATCAGGGGAATAGGGTGGATGGGGTAAGGCTATGAAACCATTCCGCTTCATTGCGTCCGCAGAAACTTTGCAAGTATGGACTCTAGTATTGTCATGTTGCCACAGCACACCTATTTGTAATTTTTCCACGCCTTTTCTGTACTATTGCTGAACGTAATTGCTCCAAACTCTTAGCAAATTAGTCCCCATTAATAGTCTAGCCATGAAGTAAATAGTCCACCAACAGACACCTCTCCCCCTTGCTATCCCATGACTTTGCCAACTGAAGGCTAGTCTTGAATTTCTTTGGACGCGGAAACCGTGACCAGTCCATTGTTTATTAGCTGTTTAGTCTCGGGATCATAATGATGGATCCAAGTTTCGTCCCCGGTAACAACTCTTTCAAGAAAGCTTCCAGATCAGAATCATGTCATTCAAAAGTGACCCAGACATGGACACTCGGACAGATCGTTGTTGTTTACTAAGGTATATTGGCACCCAACGCGCTGAAAGCTTCCTAATGCCAAGTCGTTCATGTAAAATGCTAAAATCGCTACCCTCATGGAGCCATTTCTGAAACTTTCATTCGCCAGTTCCATTTGATCCCGAGATCTGAATTGTGCCTGCTACACAAACTCAGACCCAGAATGAATCTAGTGCTAGACCCCCCCCCCCCCCCCACACACACACACACAAAAAAAAAAAAAAATAAAATAAAACAACAACAACAAAAAATACCAAGATTGACACAGTGTAACCCCCCCCCCCCCCTCACACACACACACACACACACAAAATATCCAGTTTATCATAAGACCCCAAAGAATATCTGCAAATTTTAGCATACCCCTAAAAATATTCCCATATTAAACTGTTTGCCTTTTGTCAAGAAAACAAAATGTGTCATATAATGATTGTATTTGGTAACATAATAGCTTTAAACAATTTCTGACTTTATAGCTTTATATTTACATTTCCAGTGTACAGTCTATTATCACATATTCAGTACTATATTTAACATGATAACACATGTTTTGCATGTGTGATAATGCTTGTTTCCATTTCCGGTTATCAGCCCGCCCGGTCTGATAACCGGAAACAGTGTATTTTGAACGGACAGCGGTTATCAGCCCACTCATGACGTTATTGTGACGTTGCCAATTACATGACGTAACGCGAATAGTTAGGCGTGACGTTACGCGCTTTTTTGCTTGAATTACGCTTTTTATCACATTTTTTTTTTCAATTTATGAACGTCAAACACAGTAAGAATAGGATCTGAATATGTGATAAACAAATTATAACATGGGGTTTTGGTTATCGCCCTCTGTATCAACCCTCGACCATTATCTGCCCTCAGGCTAAAGCCTTCGGGCAGATAATGGGGTCTCGGGTTGATACATCGGGCGATAACCAAAATCCCATGTGATAATCTCTAAATATAAATCTATAGGAAAACAATGTAGTCCATGGACTTCGATGACGTCAACGCTTTTCCGTTCTTTGTAGAAAAACAGCGTGTAAATGTTTTTTCAGCTTTAGAAATTCTCATATAAGCATTTTTTTTGCCCTGTGATGAGGGGCAAAGAATGTAAATATAAAAAAATAAACTTATTTTTTTCTGCTTTTCATGAAAGTATGAACGACAGTGGATGGCTAGCAAAGTTTACATGAACCCCTTCGGGTCTTTATAGTAATTAGTATAAAGCAATTGAATTGTTGTGCAGCAAGGAAAATAAAACATTGCATTAAAACAACTACTAATGTGTCAACAATACCGATGGAGCATTTAAAGAAAAAAAAAAAAAAAAAATCCAAAGATTTTTGATATCCCGAAATAACAGCCAGTTTGAGAAGTGAGCCCAAAACATATATGCCATTTGCCTGACCCATAAACATACCAAGTTTTTCCTAAAACCCCCAAAATACTAAAATTTAAAATTTTGACCCCCCCCCCCCCCCCCCGCCAAAAAAAAAAAAAAAAAAAAAAAAAAAAAAAAAAATAGCCCCAGCCTATGTAGCAGGCAAAGTTCAGAGTACCCGACAACAACACTCGGCTTTAGATTTTCACTAGTGATGTCATCAGTACGGTGCTCGTCCAACGTTATCCGACCAAGTTTAAAATAAGCCACCCAGTTTTTGACAGTTGAATATGAAGGAGCAGTCTTTTCGTAATCTTCACATAATTCTTCATAAACTTTCTGACACGTCTTAGTATCTAATCGCTGTTCTGTACTCAATTTGTGAAGAAAATGTTGCGTTATTTCATTACGAAAATATGCCTATACAAATACAGTGTAAATTTTACAGCCGAAAAAAAATTAAGATGAAAAATTGCAATATTTTTCTTATTTCTGCTCAAAACATAGATTGAGGGCACTCGTTAGAACCGCCTCATCGAGGCGGTTCTAACGAGTACCCATAATCTATGTTTTAGAGCAGAAATAAGAAAAATAAGGTTTACCCCAGTTTTACCATATAAAAGTGGGGTTCAAGGGTGTCAACATTATATAGGCGTGTTTTCGTGATGTACCTCGCACGGATTACAAATACTAGACTGACAACTAAAATACTGTGTAACCATATATAAGGTATTGATGTATAATATGTGAAAAGTGTGCACTTGCCACGGGTAGGCCAGTTAAGTATTGAGCGACCCTCGTATGCTTGTTAGACTGTGCTTTCGTTCTACTCCCGCCTTTATCCCAGATATTTATGCGTGTATCACATGTTTTATATTAATGGAATAAATATACACGAATAACCATCAGATTTTTCAAAACTATTTTTGTCTTCTTTAGTGTGTGTGTGTGAATTCGGGTTTAACGTCGCTTTCAACAATTGTTCAGTCATATCACGACGGTGTCTGGTTGCGACAGGGAGCTCAATGCTCACTTTTATAGTGCTGCCTCACTGAAGTATCATGTCCCAGACACATTGCATGATACCACACCCAGTCACAGTATCCTGACACTGGGTCGACCAGTCCTAGCTCTACCCCATAAATCTGAGTTTCAAGCGAGGAGCAGCTAGTACCATTTTAACGACTTTGGTATGTCGCGGCCCGGGATCGAACCCGTGACCTCCCGTTCCCCGGAGCGGACACTCTACCAACTGAGCTATCGGGGCCGGTTTGTCTTCTTTAACCTATTGTATACAAGTTGCTATATGTATAAGACAGGTCCATTTTTCTTATTAGGGGAGTCAGGCCTATTTTTTTTTCGTTTTGATTCCAAAATTCTGTTAGCGAATAGTGCAGGCCCTGATCAGACGCATACAATGGGTTAACATTAATGATGAAAGCGTCTGTGGTGTACTCACCTGATAAACCTGCGGTCGTGGGTTCGTTCTCCTGAAGAACAAATTCTTTCCTTTAAGAATATATCCATTTGTGTAGGATCCCCTGCAAGAATGTCAAATATACCCAGCAAGTTCTGCGACTCTGTGGTTAATGCCTATTTGTTTCAAAACCAGGTAAGATCATATCAGCTTTAAGCTAAACAATCTTTGAAACGGAATCAAAATCGCATGAAAAATGCCCGGGAAATGTGAGTTTAAGGGCACAAGGGTCGGTAATCAAAGATAGTCAATGCATCATTTGAAAATTGCTTCTTGCTTAACCCATATATGCCTAGTGGCCCTTTTCTGGGACATTGGCAAACAGTGTAGATCCAGATCAGACGCCGCAGAACGCGGCGTCTGATCTGGATCTACACTGTTTGCTTAAGGAACATTCGTTTTTGTAAAATTTGCCACAAAGAAAACCAAACATGACACCCCTATAATTGGAAATGGACCACTCCAAACTAACTAGGTGGAAGATTCCATTGTCATATATGGGTTAAAACCGTTAAACTTACTCGAACGAATGACTGTAAATTTTGTGTTTCAAAAATGTTGCTGCAGATGATGCTTTGTAATGCTACATGGCTTTGTAATGCTACATGGCTTTGTAATGCTACATGGTACACGTTCCAAGTTCCAGTTAAAAACTGCACGCGATTATTTGGGTGAACTTTTCTGTGAAAAGTCACATCATGATTCTCACCAAATAGGTTGCATGGAATTAACAACTGTTTATCCCATTACACAATCAACTGTATTCCTTGCATGAAGTTCACAAAAATGCCCAGTTTCATTAAAATTAAAACTAAATTGTCTTTCATTAAGTTTGTTTGATTTGAGGTTTAACGTCCCCGTCAACACTAGTACTATTTAGGTCATTTTGGAGACGTTGCTTCCAATTTTGTGGGACTGTTACCCGATATTGAGATGAAATGACATCTCAATCCCTACCGCCCAATGAAACAAATATGGTTTATAAGCATGGACTCGCAGCAATTTTCCTCGGCAGGCTTAGACGTTCTAAGCGGATTACCAGTACTCATGTGCGGTTTGTATCAGCTCTGCGTGGAAGCATCGTGCAGCCCAATCTATTTCTCCAAGCCCCGATGGGCGCGGGCGGCCTTTCATTAAGTGTTTGGTAATTATGGCAAATGTAAGGCATTTCCTAGCTTCGAGAAAAACTCTCTGTTGAAGGAAAAGGCAGGGCTGTAAATCGTTTAGAAGCAGGAATTCAACCAGAGCAGGATGCTAACCAGTTCAACTTTTATCGCAGCACAATATTCCGACCAGCGTCATCGAGAAACGGGGACCGTTTCCGACCGAGCCAGATCCGGATGACCGAAATGCCCGACCCAGCGTAAAGACCAATACATTGCGATCACTGTAGCAAGACGACGGATTGATGGTCCCAGTCTTGAGAGAATGTTGAGACAGCAACGGGGCCCTGGTGCGCGTCTCATCTCGGTGCAGACAGTCCTGAATAGAGTTCGAGCCTCTTAGTGTAAGACCAGAAGACCGGCTAGGAAGCCACATCTCTCTCAACGCCACTCTAAGGCGCCTGTTTTGCACACACTATAGCAGATGGAATGGGCAACAATGATTGCACGTCATTTTCTCTGATGAATCCAGGTTTTGTCTGTGGAAGGTCGACGATCTTATTAGAGTTTGGCGTCGCAACGGCGAGAGACACTTAGAGCCTTGCATCCAACCAACAACGGCGTACGACGACGACAGCGTTATGGTATGGGCAGGTATCAGTAGCAACGGCAGAACTGCTCTTGTCGTCGTGCCTGAACCTCGGTACATTGACGAAATGTTTTGACCACATGTTGTACCGTATGGACCATCTTCCAGGACGACAATGCAAGGCCGCATCGTGCAATGATTGTGGACGACTTTCTGCGACAGAATATCGTTGAACGACTTGTTTGGCCGTAAATATCTACGAACTTGTGGGATATTCTTGGTCGGACAGTAAACAAGCGCATTAAGCAGCAGGCACGACCGGCAGAGACTTCTTCTCCAGGAATGGGCTATGATTCCTCATATTCAAATACAGAGACTTATGAATTCAATGAGGAGACTGAACGAATGTCAGATAAATCGTGGTGGACATACCCATTATTAAGCGACAGAAACTGTGATTTTGTCATTTTTGACACCTAATCCCTGGTGGCTTTAGCGGTTCATTACTCGTGACTCATCGATGCTATTCTGGTTCTGATTTCTGTTTGCGATTATGATTGAATTTTTTTATATGTGGTGTAACATTTCTGTAACATTATTTGACTAGGAGATATACCGTTAAACCCCCAGAGTCGCAGAGTTTCTTTGCTGGGTATATTGAAAATAAAGACATTCTCCTAAAATTACTGCATTCGCCTTAATACTAGATTTGTTTTCTATATTTTCAGATTACGTTCCAGTATACGTCGGAAGCTGGTCGGAAACAACACCGAAGTTTTCGATACATTAACTGACAGTCTTCCAGAAATCATCAACAAGGACGAGAACATTGAATTTTCACTGAATAAGAAAGGAAGATGGGCCCTTCCTAATGAACTCCGCCACAATATACTCTACGGTCGGTTCGAAGGTGAAGAATATGGCGTGCAACTCATAGAAGAACATAGATTGTTGAAAAAGGCAAAATGCATCAGATTTACATCCAACTACGGTAGAATCAGGCAATCATCCAAAAATAACAACCGTAAATGCCCCCGGCGTGGTAGAAAACATAGAGGCTACTTTCAGATTTCGAGTATCCTTAATGCTAACCCAGCTAATGCGGGAAAGAAGCGAAGAAAATGCACACAAAACCGTTCAGCTGATGGTAAAAATGCTGCCCTTATGGCTGAGGACAGTAATGAAGCTTTTAGATGCTCTTCGCATGAATGCAGTTTCCCAGAACTCAGATATGAAATCGTGTACCCTAGTCCAGTCACAAGTTCCATCACCCACAATCCTAAATATATTGATCCTAGCTATGGAGAAAACAAAGCGAACAAACGTCGGGCAAAACTGAGAAAGACTAGAACAAAATTGGCTGATATAATTCAGGAAGATTTAGAAGTTTCTGAGGTTATCTATGACATTGATTTTGATGGCCTTGATGAGGAAGAAACCGTAGCGTATCATGAACCTCCACTGTATAATGAAGAATCTTCTCTTCAAGAAATTCTGTTTCACACGAAGAAGGCAAACATGCTTGTTATGTGTAGTGGGAAACAGCGAACACCGAGGGAAAGTAATGAAACGAACAATAAACACAAAGAAGAGTTGTTGGACACTCGAGAAAATGTATCTGTAGCTGACTATGCGATTTCAGCAGCTAAGTCTCCGTTTCAGAAATTTGCTAAAGGATTACGTTATACCACGACATTAGAACCCGTGCCAGTAATAATTCCATCTGATGACGTAGACGAATGGGTACTAAAACAGAAGTTCGGAAAAAGACTTTTAGAATGTGAGTGCTTCCCTAGAAAATTTATAATTGACATATCCGCAGAAGTTTCCAACCTTGACAATCTCAAGTTTTTTGGAAAGTCAAAAGCGGAACTTACTATAGCGTCACTCATATTTGTTCATGATGTTGACAATGAAATAAACAACGAAAAGGAGGACGTTTATCAAGTTTACCTAAACATGCCATTTACTGTCAAAATTAATCATGTCAAGATAGAAACCATCTTTGACTATGGAATTACCAAAATTGACGATATCATTGAAAAGGCTCTGTTCTTTGTTGAGACATTACCCTATGACGTTTTTAAGAAACAGAAACCAAAAACACTCCCAGTTAAATCTTCATCTGCTTCCAACCTTGAAGAATGTGCAAGCTGGGACACACATTCCTATCGCGTTGATAACAAAGTTCTGCATAAAATGTGTTTTCATAGTAAACCGCTTATAACTGGGGGACATAATGGACTCCAGCAAGTTTGTAAAATGGATACTTTCACATCTGAGCCTGCAGATGTCTCTAGTCCTACAGGTAAATTCTGTTCCGTTTGCTTCGAGGCTGTTGGTGGAACAGTATCTGCAACTGCCCTGATGTCTTGCTGCCACTGGTTTTGTGACGTTTGTTGGAAGGAGCATCTTCTGACGGGAATTGGTGAGGGAAAAACTCGTTTGTTGTGTCCAGAATACGACTGTACAAAAGATGTTGATATTGGAACGCTGCTGTCCCTTGCTGACATGAATCACGCTTTGAAGTACCTGAGACGCTGTCATGACACAGAGGTGGAGCAACAATCAAAAACAAAATGGTGTCCAAATCCAAATTGTGGAGCCGTTCTTAGAGTCCCCTCAGCCGAAGTGAAGACGATGTCTTGCCAATGTGGGAAAAAAGTATGTTTTGACTGCCTCAGTGAGACACACTGGCCTGCTCCCTGTGGTGCAGTGGTAGCATATCATCGGCAAATAACTGGAAGCGGTGACAACAGCATAATGCCTGCTAGGAGTATCGCTACAGTTGTTGTTAGTGGTAAAAATTGTCCTTCTTGTGATAGATTCGTGCAGAAGAATGGCGGATGTCCTTGTATTACCTGTCCATGTGGAAAACGCTTCTGCTGGGGATGCGGAAAGCCCTGGGATACAGCAGTCCACCGAGAATACTGTTACAAGCATGGGTATTCGGACACACATAATACATATTCTAGAAGTATTCAACCAGCAGACCATTTAATCTCAACGATCAGAATCAGCGACAGAGCGGAATGGTATAAAACCGCTTTGGAACACAGAATAAAGCAACACCATGCACCGCTCCGCAACCTGAAAGCACCCATGAAAAACTTGGCCTTTCATCTTCGGCGGTACGTACAAAGTGCAGAGAAAAGAAATGAAAATGTTACTTTTGACTTTGAACTACCAGGAGTGAGATACTTATGCGAAGCAGAGAAAGCCAGCGACTTCTTGCAGAATTTATTGGAGTTGTACATTGAGCTCCACCGTATTTTGGAACACATACCAATTTACCTAGAATCTGTGTATCCTGACAAAGAAGTACCGGCAATAGAAAGAATAACTAGCAGAATGAATGCGCTATCAATACAGATTTGTGACTTGTTGCAATTTGGTGCTAATGACAATCCAAAAGATGTTCTGAACAGACTGAAAGAAATCAGATCTCATGCAAGAAATTGTATCACTGGACTGTTAAAATTTATAAATCCGGGTCACTCAGATAGAACATGCTAAAACTGCAAACTTCACAACATAATTATGGGGAATATGAACATGCTTCAGGCGTATCTCGCATTATCTATACTATGATTGTAGTTTATACTAATTTATTTTAGTTCGATTGCGATGAAAGCTTCAAGCTTATTGAATCGCTCTCGAACACTCATTCCGGGTGTTTTCAAGCGTGCGAAAGAGAGGCAGTGGCTTTTACACTTCTACTACCCATTTACACCTGGGTGGATTGGGGCAGTGTCATTACGTGTCTTGCCCAAGGACACACCTCGATACCTGTGGCCAGATTCGAACACACATCCTCTCGATCATAAGTCGAACGCGTTAACCGCTGCACTATCGAGGCTGACAATATACTATGCTTGTGTACAATGGATCTTGAAGTTTTGTCCAGAAGTATACTCATAGTATCCAAAATCCAGATTTACAATAAGCCACTTCTTTCTGAGTGCTTCTGACCTAATGTGTGCAATAAAAAAAGAAAAAATGCCGAAAGGCATTATGGATGGGTTTTTCATTTTCTTTTGTAAAACGGCCCAAAATCACGGCAATTAAAAGAGAACCAGATAGTACCCCTAAAATCTCGTTTTAAGTTATGGTACCCCTAAAATATCGTTTTAGGTAATATAACTACAATTTTGACGGTTTTGCCCCAAAAAGCTCTTATGTGAAAGAGCTTTACAGATTGCAGCATTTGAAGGAGTACCAAAAGGTACCCAAGGAACAAATGAACATTAGATCCGGTTTTTAAGCCTTTTCATTATCAAAGCACTGAGAGTACTGGTGGGTCGATCGTCTCTGAGTGTAGGTTGGGAAAATATTCCTGAGCTGAGTATCGAACTGTTCGTTTAACTTTAAGCAAGCACAGTAGAGCTGATCTGACATCGCGTTATGTGGCGTCTGATTATGTAGATTATGTTTGCCAATGGCCAAGTGTACGAGGACATTCCATCCACCCCGCCCATCGGGGCTTGAATAAATAGATGGGCTGCATGATGCTTCCACGCAGAGCTGAAAGTCCCGTAACATTGGAAGTAACATCTCCAAATGACCTATACAGTGTTGACGGGGACGTTAACCCTTAAATCAAACAAACAAGCACAGTCAAGAATTTTCACCTTACGCTGCGCTCTGACGTCTTAGGGTAGTACTTGGATTTTGTTCAACATAGTGGGGAGGGTCCAAACGCAGCCCCCTCCCATCCTTTGGAAATTATTTCAGATTCATACAGTTTTCCACCCTCTGCAAAATACCTGAAATTGGTATCCTCAACCCGCCCCTTTTCAGAGTCTGCGTACGGCCCTGAATCATGTTTAAAACTGTTGTTGCATACATATGGCGAACAGTGCCGACCTGATCAGAAGCAATTAATGTACTCTATACCTTGGTCTACGCTGTATGTCTATTAACGGTTCCACCTATAAATATGTCCTATAAAGTCTGGGCTACTCATTTTTGCCTTTAAACATTTCAGGGTTCTAAAATTAAGTTCTTAGCAGGAGTGCGAAAAAGTCTATTTTTACTCGACTTGGCCAATTTTATAAATAGAATGTTCCGAAAGACGTCACGTGACATCGTGGCCTTGATTAAGATATTGTTTTCCTTTCATTACGCGAGCAACCTTGCATTCTTATACTATTTCGTTTAACCCTCAAATGCCACTATTTAAGCAAACAGTGAAGTTCCTGTGCAACCTGCTGACCAGATGCCACATTCCGCGGCGTCTGATCTGGGTATTATCCAGCACACGATTCCTGTCAAGACTCTATAGATAGCTCGTGTTGCATCGATAAAAATAGCGCAACGTTTCAAGTTCTATTAACAAAATATAATATTGGTTTTCCCAAATCAGTGATGGTCACGTGGACAACTGCACTAATCCATTTGGTCATTTAGTAAATTAGGGTCGATCGTAAACCGATCGACCCAAAAACGATTTATGTTTGACAAAACAAAACTAAAAAAAAAAACAAAAAATAAAAACAACACAAGTTGCAAGAAATAAAAAAAAAACCTCTACCAGGATTTGAACCCATGATCCTCTTGTTCAGAGTCAGAGTCCAACACTATATCAGCTGCACTACATATATACCAAGCTTGCTACGGGCCTCCCTGGCCTAGTGGTCAAGAGCGCTGACTCTTGATCATTAGGTCTTTCACCGCTGTGGTTCGAGCCTCGCTCGGGTCACATGTGAGACACCAAGTTCTGCAACGGAAGGTCAGGTGGTTTTTTCTCCGGGTACTCCGGTTTTCGCCCACCTCTGATTAACGATTGGCTCGATATGAGTGAAATAATCTTGAAAGGGCCGTAAAACCAAAACCAAAAAAAAAAAAAAAATATACCAAGCTTGCAAGGGAAAGTTATTATCATAAGCAATATTTGTGTGTAAGTTAAATTAAAATCCATCTATGAATGAAAGCACCAGAATGATGTCAAAGCTTTTTTTTTTCTTCTAAAAGTAGCTAGTGACCTTTAACCTTTAGCTCAGAAACCTGGAAATCAAACATGCTGGAGATTTTATTATTATCAACATTTGTTTGAAAAGTAGAAGTAAAACAAAGATCATGAATCGATACAATTAACTTACTCAACCCATCAAAGTCACCAAAGGGAAAGAAACACAAACATTAAGCGACCAGACCATAATGAAAACCTAAACAAAGGAAGGCCATAGGGACAGTTTCTTTCCCACAAAATGGCCATATGGCCATCCAAAATAAAAAGACACAAGTGATACACACAGTAGGTAACAAACAACAACATAAATAAATCGCCACAGAAGAACTGCCTTGGAACGCTCAGTGGAAAGATTTCCACTGGGGGCTTAAATCGATTTTACGTGGCCACAATCCTCGCCCTTTCTTCCGTCGCAATTTAGACAAATAATCTGTTCAGTCCGCATGAAGGCCTCCTAACTCATCAGTGCAACTTCTCCGTGAACACAAATAATCAAAGAACCACAGAGGTGAGACAACGGTGAGGACTCGACAGCAAGAAACCACTGAAATGCTGGAGCAAAAGAAAACCAACAGTTAGACTCCGATGGGCCCAACCAGAGACAGAGCATCAGGCTCCAACCAACATTACCTTGAATTAGATCTCTCTAATTCTCAATAAGCCTTTACGTTGGAACCGTCATAGAATCTGAGGCCTGACCCACCGGCGTGCAATTAAAGAGGGAAGCAAAGTTGCCAACCGTGATTAGGTTAACTACCATGCATGCAGTCTGTCCTATGCATGCATGCATGCAGTCTGGGTTAACTACCATGCATGCAGTCTGTCGTCTGTGAAGTTACATTAAAATCCATCAACAAATGTAGGCCCTAGAGCAATGACTTAAGTTTTTTTTCTAAAAATAGCCAGTGACCTTGACCTGGGACCCAGGACCCTGAAAGTCGAATTTGCTCAAGAAATTATCATAAGCAATATCACACTGTTAAAGGCACGCGCACAAGGTAAGGAATAAACGCACGGGATAAGGAAATTTTTCCGCTCAGGATAAGGAAAAAAATGGCGGAATCGGCATATCATGTGCAGGTTTGTTGTTGTTCTAGATCTCGTGTTATGGTTGCTAATCAATACAGCTGCTCGCATTAGCTTCTTATCATATGCGTTGTACCCATTTATCTTGCCTGTGGGCGTTGTATTGAAAATGGAACTAGGATTTCTCACAGTGGTCCTTCCAATTTCAAATGTTCCTTAAATCGTAATTGCAACAGTCCGATTTATCATGTGTATGTCTGCAACCAACAAAAAAGTGCATGCCATCTTCCCAGAAGAGCGTTTCATGTAAAATAATGAGATTTCGTGGTTGAGTAGCTCCACTGTGTCCGGTTCTCCGTTTGACTGGCTGTAACTGTTGAATTCGGACCATCGAAGATAAATTTGTGAATAATATGAGTCTTCCGTGAAGCTAATGGGAGCAGCCATATTGATTAGTAACCATAACACGAGATCTAGGACAACAACAAACCTGCACATGAGATGCCGATTCCGCCATTTTCTTCCTTATCCTGAGCGGAAAAATTTCCTATTCCTGTGCGTTTGTTCCTTACCCTGCGCGCTTGCCTTTACCAGTGTGATGTATTGAATATTCTAACATAGCACGCCTATATAGGCAATGGAAAATAACTCTGTTTTATTCTGCAACAAATCACAACTCGGAAGAGCCTGACGACTGACGTCATTAAAAACTGCAAAGTTATGATGTCACAAGTCGATTTCATTGACGTTATTACTAAGAAAAGGTTATAAATGCATGTGTTTCAGTCGATAATTTTAGCGGAATTTCTTCTAACAATGGCGAAAGGTTGTGAGATTTTGAAGGAAACAACAACATTACTGCCGATTGCAGCGTGTTAGAATCGAAATAAATCAGCTCTAGTCTGTGATTTGTTGAGTAATAGATCACAGTTTGTCGGTCAGTTGTAAGTAGACAAATCACGCGCGATACGAGCTCGTGATTTGATCTACTTTACAACTGACCTCCAAACTGTGGTTTATTACTCAACAAATCACAGTTAGTGCTGATATATTCCTTAAACAATATTGCCATTTTCGGGAGACGGCGAAGATAAATACATGCATTCAGTCGGGTGTGAAATTATGTTAATAGAGTTCACCAGTCTCAGGTCAATTTGTTCGTACTATACAAACACATATAGAAATGGGAAGAGTCCACCAGTATACAATGGGTTAAACGCCGAAGAGGCTCATCTTTAATTTGCTAGCGAACCCGCAATGATAATATAATGCTATTAAATCACGTAATTTCGTATTGGCCCAGGTACAGGTTCGAGGTCTTTTTTTAATCTCTGGGATCTGGGGCTGATTAAGGGTCGGCTCTCAGTAAGCGGAATAATCTTGAAAGGGCCATAAAACCAATATACAGCATAGGCATGTCTATTTAAGAGGTAGTCCCCGCACTGCATGACCTTATCAAAAGACTCTAAAACTTGCTGTGAGAGACAGGGATGGGAAGGTAAATGCCATGCTATAAATGATGCAATAAGAGATACAAATAATACAGATTTATTGAGCATTTATTTGCATTTTTAGTTTAAACATATTTATTTCATTATTCGATATACAACACAGATATACACAACACATGAAATACTGACAGGATTAGAACGGAAGCATATGGATACATATAAGGTTCTACTGATTTATTGAGCATTTATCTGCATTTTTCTTACATTATTCCTTGTTGATTCTTCAACATTTGAATAGGTCTTTTTTCAGTTAGCCTTCAAATATCAATCATAAATCTAGCATGCAACAATTAGATACACAGTAAATTTACTATATTCAGACCATCTTTCGAACTAATGACCACTTTTGAACAGTCCAAAAGGTGGTTTCTTAACAGAAGAGACCTAATGTAGGACCACTTTTGAACAGTTCAAACATGGTTCTTTCCAGAGGACACTTACTGCAGGATTTCTTTTGACCAGTTCTAAATCTGGTTACTTACTGTAGGACCACTTCTGAGGAGTTCTAACATGGTTTCTTATTATAGCACACTCACAGTCCTAAAAGTGTTTTTAGCTCACCGTCACATAGTGAGGAGGTGCGCTTTTGGGATCACTTTTTGTCCGTCGTCCGTCGTGCGTGCGTGCATCCGTCCGTGCGTGCGTGCGTGCGTGCGTAAACAATTTCTTCAAACGACATCTCCTCTGAAACCACTGATCGGATTTTGATCAAACTTCACAGGAATGATCCTTAGGTGGTCCCCTTTCAAAGTTGTTCAAATGGTTCCGGTCCGTTGCACATCTGGGTCGTAGGAGCCAAAAATAGATTTTTTTCACCAAAAACTTAAAAAATCTTCTTCTCTGAAACCACAAGGCCCAGGTCTTTCATATTTGGTATAAAGCTTCATCTAGTGGACCCCTACCAAGATTGTTCAAATTATAGTGCTGGGGCCAAAAATGCCCCCGCCCGGGGACCCTTTTGGTTTTACATGGGCTTATATAGGGAAAATCTTTAAAAATCTTCTTCTCTGAAACCGCAAGGCCCAGGTCTTTGATATTTGGTATGAAGCTTCATCTAGTGGACCCCTACCAAGATTGTTCAAATTATAGTGCTGGGGCTAAAAATGCCCCCGCCCCAGGGCCCTTTGGTTTTACATGGGCTTATATAGGGAAAATCTTTAAAAATCTTCTTCTCTGAAACCGCAAGGCCCAGGTCTTTGCTATTTGGTATGAAGCTTCATCTGGTGGACCCCTACCAAGATTGTTCAAATTATAGTGCTGGGGCCAAAAATGCCCCCACCCCTGGGCCCTTTGGTTTTACATGGGCTTATATACGGAAAATCTTTAAAAATCTTCTTCTCTGAAACTGCAAGGCCCAGGTCTTTGCTATTTGGTATGAAGCTTCATCCAGTGGACCCCTACCAAGATTGTTCAAACTAGAGCTGCCGCCTAACGGGCGCCAATTATACCCCCGCATGCGTTGTCAGACAAATTTTTACAAGTATTTGACCTTGAGGAAGGTCAACGTAAAGGTCAAGGTCAGGTTTGTGTATATCAATCTTAAGTACTAGTGGCAAGGTGTGTTGTGTGTGAATATTAAAGAAATCGGTCAAAGAATAAGGAAGTTATGAGCAATGTTAAAGTTTTTTGTAACGGACCGACGACGACAGACGACAAGCTGACTCCTATATACCCCCTTCAAACTTCGTTTGCGGGGTATAATTATAGTGCTGGGGCCAAAAATGCCCCCGCCCCAGGGCCCTTTGGTTTTACATGGGCTTATATAGGGAAAATATTTAAAAATCTTCTTCCCTGAAACCGCAAGGCCCAGGTCTTTGCTATGTGGTATGAAGCTTCATCTAGTGGACCCCTACCAAGATTGTTCAAATTATAGTGCTGGGGCCAAAAATGCCCCCGCCCCCGGGCTCTTTGGTTTTACATGGGCTTATATTGAGAAAATATTTAAAAATCTTATGCTCTGAAACCTCAAGGCCCAGGTCTTTGCTATTAGGTATGAAGCTTCATCTAGTGGACCCCTACCAAGATTGATCAAATTTTAGTGCTGGGGCCAAAAATGCCCCCGCCCAGGGGCCCTTTGGTTTTACATAGGCTTATATCGGGAAAATCTTTAAAAATCTTCTTCTCTGTAACCACAAGGCCCAGGTCTTTATATTTGGTATGAAGCTTCATCTTGTGGACCTCTACGAAAATTGTTCAAATTATAGCCCTGGGGCCCTAAATGCCCCCGCTCTGGGCCCTTTGGTTTACATAGACTTATATAGGGAAAATCTTGAAAAATCTTCTTCTCTGAAACTACAAGGCATAGGTCTTTGATATTTTGTATGAAGCTTCATCTAGTGGACCTTTACCAAGATTGTTCAAATTATAGCCCTGAGACCAAAAATGCCCTGCCTCGGGGGTCCTTTGGTTTTACATAGACTTATATAGGGAAAATCTTTAAAAATCTTCTTCTCTGAAACCACAAGGCCTAGGTCTTTGATAGTTGGTATGAAGCTTCATCTTGTGGGCCTCTACCAAGATTGTTCAAATTATAGCCCTGAAAACAAAAATGCCCCCACCTCGGGGGCCCTTTGGTTTTACATAGACTTATATAGGGAAAATCTTTAAAAATCTTCCATTGTGAAACCACAAGGCCCAGGTCTTTGATATTTGGTGTGAAATTTCATCTAGTTGATCTGTATCAAGTTTGTTCAAATTATAGCCCTGGGGCCCTTTGGTTTTACATAGACTTAGATAGGGAAATCTTTACAAATCTTCTCTAAAACTGCAAGGCCCATGTCTTTGATATTTGGTATGGAGCTTCATCTAGTGGACCACTACCAAGATTGTTCAAAGTATAGCCCTGGGGCCCTTTGGATTTACATAGACTTATGTAGAGATAATCTTTGAAAATCTTCTTTTTTTGAAACAGCAAGACCCAGGTCTTTGATATTTGGTGTGAAGCTTAATCTAGCGGACCTCTATCAAGATTGTTTAAATTAAAGCCCTGAGGCCAAAAATGCCCCCAAGCCGGGGCCATTTGGTTTTACATAGGCTTATAAAGGGAATATCTTTAAAAAAAAATCTTCTTCTCTGAAACCACAATGCCCAGGTCATTGATCTTTGGTGTGTAGCTTCATCTAATGGACCTTTGCCAAGATTGTTCAAATTATAGCTTTTGTTGATATTTGGTATGAAGCTTCACCTTTTAAGACCTCCTTCAACATTATGCACATTATAGCCCTGAGGTCAATAATGGCCCTCCCCGGGTCCCACTTGTTACTCTATGGATCAGGTTTATCAAAGGACCACTTTTGAACAGTTGTAAAAGTGGGTTTTCTCCCTCCTATTGATTCAAAAAGGGCAGTTTTCTGGTGAAAGAATGTGCACTGTATTGGTTAACCGCTTACATGTAAGCCTGCCAAGAAAAAAGCATGGGTAAATGAATTGACTGGCTCAATATGACCTAAATATTGTTGACTGAGCCATTCAACACAACAAGCGGGCCATCTTATCACTAACCTGATTTCAAGATGTCACATAGCCAGAGCAGATCAATTTTAGCTAATTTGGTAGTGGGTCACCTAAACAACATTCCTGTGAAATATGAATCAAATGGGCCCAAGTGTTTATTTGGGAGGAGTTGGCATGTAAAAATATTCAGATTCGGTTTGAAGATTTTCAAGATGGCCACCATAGTGGAACAACAATTTTAACAACAATGAAATCGCAAAAAGAAGCCCATATGCTCCCCATCAAGTTTCAGCGCAATCCCAGTTTTGCTGTCGGAGGAGATATCATTTGAAGAATTTCAAGATGGCTGCCATGATGGCCATCTTGGATATCTGAACAGAATGCTTTCAGCAATGCTAAATCTACATGTAGCCCCCATGTCTCCAATCAAGTTTCAGAGCAGTCTGACTTTGTTTTGGGGAAGACACCCTTTGATTTGATTTACATTGTTTAACAACACTAGGTCATTTTGGAGACATTGCTTCCAATTTTATGGGACTTTTACCCAACATTGAGATGAAATCTCAAGCCCTGCCACCCAATAAAACCAGAAGCCTGCTGAAGGCTTATATGAATTGGATAGTCTGACTCACATCACTTTGCCTGGGCAGGATTAGTCCTTCTTTCTCATGTGTGGTCAGTTTCAGCTCTGCGTGGAAGCACCATGCAGCACAATCTATTTCTTCAAGCCCCGATGGGCGGGGGTGACAATCCTTTCAAGAATTTCAAGACAGCTGCCATCTTGGACATCCGAATAAAAATGATTTTAGCAATTCTGAATCTCAATAAGTAGCCCCAAAGATTTATATTTGACCTTGACCTTCATTTTATGGTTCAATGACTTTGAACTATAGCATCAACCCTAGTATTCACCTGAGTGTTGGAAGTCCATTTCTTTATCAATGATACTCGGTACAAGCTTGCATCTAGGAATCGCAAGTTTTATGCAAGCATCCATGTTTGACCTTGACCAGATTTCATGGTTCGGTGACTTTGTGCCCAAACAGGTTTGACAAAGTCTTCAGCAGAATTCTTGTTCTACATCATATGTACATTTTTGTTTGAATATAACACCCTTGTTTAACTGACATGATCTCTACAACAGTGTTATAACAAGGCTGTGGTGTATTTATAAAATCTGCTGAAAATAATAATTAATGCCATTATGAAAACACACCTATAAAATTTTGACCTTTTATATAGTAAAGCTGGGGTTTACAGGGATCAGGGGTATGAACAGTCAAAAAATCTCAATCCTGAAAATCTGCTATATGAATCCTGAAGTGACCCTAATGTTATCTTGAAATAAAAAATAAATAGGTTTACCCTTCCAATGTCAATGGAGATTAGTTGCTTCATGCTTAGTTGTAGCTAACCATTTAATTAAGTCATGTTAAAACTTAAATGGACAATAATTTATATGCATCATGCCAAAGCTCTCAATCCTGAAATCAGGATTAATCCTGAACTTGATATATTATTGTTCTTATTTCTACTCAAAAAATAGATTGGGGATTTAAAGCCATGTCGCCAAGGCAGTTCTAATGAGTACACACACAATCTATGTTTGAACTGAAATATGAAAAATTTAAGAGACTTTTATCTGAAAATGTTCATTTTAGGTGGTAACATTCTCAATATATTTGAATAGGTGTGTTTTTGTAATAAATTAATATAAATTATAACAATTTATCACATTCGTCACATCTGAGAATGTAATAATGCTATGTAACTGTAATCCACTAGTGGATTAACTAGAGAAAGTGCCCAGTGGGGCACATATACCCCCGACCAGTGCCATCGCCTTTTAGTGGAAATGAAAATTTGTTTGTAGCATTGAACCTTTCCATATAAACTTTCCATTTAGTCCCCTGAGAACAACTATTGCATTTCAACAAAAATATAGTATAATTTATCATATGCAAAGATGAAACTGCTTGTCTTTGCTGAATAATAAAAATTCAAAGTTTGTTGCAATTTGGAACAATTCTACCTGGAAACAACAAACATATAGGCTGTCATAGAACATTTGCTGAATTAAAGTAGCTGTATAATGACATAATAAAGCAATGCATTTTTTTATTATTACTTGCATTTATTATTGTCTGCATTTCAAGAGAAAATATTATGCAAAATTGACAGTTCTAGTCACTGTAGTTTCTAAGATCACAAGGACCAATATATAAGCTGTCAAATCTGACAAGGGTCACAGCATAAAGAAAGAACAAACTAACTAATAATGAACAGATGGAAAGACAAAAACTATAACCTTTGATATACTTTGTATGCAAGGAGTATAATGAAAACAGTTATCAAATCCTGTACCATATACTATTGTGTGATGTATACATGTGAATTTATTCTAATAAATATTGTTTAAACCAAAACAGTTAACACAAAACTTGGACATAATCAACATGTGTAAGTCCTAATTATTGACCCCTAGCCCCACCCAGGGGCTTGACCCAGGAGCTTAGATATTCCATATGAAAGTTAATACTATAGCTATATTCTGTACCAAATATGAAGAGAATCTAACATGAGGTTACAGAGATATAAGCAATCAAAAAGTTTAACACAAAACTTTGATGTAAAAGTTGACAAACTGACAGACAGCCCACCCAGGGGCTTGACCCAAGAGCTTACATATTCCATATGAAAGGTTATGCTATAGAGATATCCTTTACCAAATATGAAGAGAATCTAACATGCAGTTACAGAGATATGAGCAATCAAAAAGGTTTAACACAAAACATTGACTTAAATGTTGATGAACGGGCTGACGGGTGGACAGCCCACCCAGGGGCTTGACCAGCGAGCTTAGCTATTCCAAATGAAAAGAAATGCTATAGAGATATCCTCTTCCAAATATGAAGAGAATCAAACATGTGGTGACAGAGATATCAGCAATCAAAAAGGTTTAACACAAAACTTTGACGTAAAAGTTGACAAACGGACGGACAGCCCACCCAGGGGCTTGACCCAGAGGCTTAGATATTCCATATGAAAGGTAATGCTATAGAGATATCCTCTTCCAAATATGAAGAGAATCCATCATGTGGTGACAGAGATATGAGCAATCAAAAAGGTTTAACACAAAACGGCGTAAAAGTTGACAAACGGACGGACAGCCCACCCAGGGGCTTGACCCAGGGGCTTAGATATTCCATAGGAAAGGTAATGCCATAGAGATATCCTCTTCCAAATATGAAGAGAATCCAACGTGTGGTGACAGAGATATGAGCAATCAAAAAGGTTTAACACAAAACTTTGATGTAAAAGTTGACAAACGGACGGACAGCCCACCCAGGGGCTTAAATATTACATATGAAAGGTAATGCTATAGAGATATCCTTTACCAAATATGAAGAGAATCTAACGTGGTTACAGAGATATGAGCAATCAAAAAGGTTTAACGCAAAACTTTGACGTAAATGTTGACGAACGGCGGGACAGACGGAAGTACGAATGAACGAACGAACTAACAGACGAACGGACAGAAAGACGAAAACTATATACCCCCTGACATACTTCGTATGTCGGGGGTATAAATATGCAAATTAGTTAGATACACCACATATAAGGGTTACACATACGACATCCTTAACAACGTCACATTTACTAATGACAGAATTTTAACATTTTTCTAAACAAATCGTGAATAAAATGCGTTTTAAATGTCATAATTTATGTTAAATAGAATCTTTTATTTGTGCTCATGTATTATTAAATTTATTAAACTCTTTGAGGAAAGAGATAAAATGATTGGCAAAGCCTTGCATTTTAACCATTTTCCTCAACTCGATCAATAGATTCAATTCATATAAGATCCTCTATATACACCACTATATATACTGTAATTACAGTAGTCACCATGATAAGGATAAGGACACAGTCACTTAGACATTACATGCTAAATACAATAAGGCCTTAGAATATTTAACCCTTATCTTGCTGAATATTCATTTAAGCCACACCCATTTCTGTCTATCAACCAATCAAATTACTTGTGTAATTTATTGCTAGAAATTCATAAACTAAATGGCAAACAGTGTAGATCCTGATCAGATGGCTTCTTCAGAAGCCATCTGATCTGGATCTACACTGTTTGCAAAGATAGGGGTTGTCGTGAACAGCAAGATAAGGGTTAACTTCACCACAGCTGGTGTTAACCCTTTTTGTACCAAATGGAATCTTCCTCCTTATATACAGCAGGAGTCCATTTCAAAATTTAGGGGTGTCAGGTTGTGTTTTCTTCAAAATTTATTTGGAAAATGACTGAACTTTTAGCAAACAGTGGAGGCCCTGATCAGACGCCGCGTTCTGCGGCGTCTGATCTGGGCCTGCACAGTTTGCCAAGTTACCCGTTTGGGGTTTCTGGTACAAAATGGGTCAAGGGTATGTGTGGCGGCCGTAAAAAAACTCCCTTGCCCTTCATTATAGTTTGGGTTATATTTTCTATTCTTTTTGGTTCAATTATTCCACTGTGGAATTTCAAAAATATTCAAGGGTCAATGATAAGGCCTATTGGCCAAAACTAGCTAGTCTGGCCCAGAAACAAGAGGCCCATGGGCCACTATGCTCACAAGAGCTCAGGAGGGCACTGCCCGCTGGCAGCCATGTATTTTAACATGATATGATTTTAATAAACAAGAGGGCCATGATGGCCCTGGATCGCTCACCTGATCCATAGAGTCACAAGTGGGCCCCGGGGAGGGCCATTATTGTCCCCAGGGTTATAATGTGCATAATGTTGAGGGAGGTCTAAAAAGGTGAAGCTTCAAACCAAATATCAACAAAGGCTATAATTTGAACAATCTGGGCAAAGGTCCACTAGATGCACCAAATATCAAAGACCTGGGCCTTACGGTTTCAAAGAAGAAGATTTTTTTTTTAAAGATATTCCCTACATAAGCCTATGTAAAACCAAATGACCCCAGGGCGGGGGCATTTTTGGACTCAGGGCTATAATTTAAACCATCTTGACGGAGGTCCACTAGACACCAAATATCAAAGACCTGGGCCTTGCTATTTCAGAGAAGAAGATTTTCAAAGAGTATCTCTATATAAGTCTATGTAAAACCAAAGGGCCCCGGAGCGGGGGCATTTGTGGCCCGAGGTCTATAATTTGAACAATCTTGGTAGAGGTCCACTAGATGAAGCGCCATACCAAATATCAAAGACAAGAGGCCCATGGGCCACTATGCTCACCAGAGCTCAGGTGGGCACTGCCAAATTGCAGCCATGTATTTTAACATGATATCATTTTAATCTGCCAAATGAACCCCCATATCCAAATGAGCATCAATGTGGACTCAGTATATGAAACATTAGGCCTTTTATGAAGTAGAGGGGGTGGGGCATGGACCCAATGGAGCCCTGGTTGGTATCACTAAATGTGTCTTATCACAAAGAACAAGAATATATATGGTTTAGCAGTGGGGATCTGCATGGCTGGAGATATAAGTGGAGGGGTTGGAGCATGCCCTGTCGTTCCCAGGAAAGTCCAAGATTGTTGTCCCTAAATGTGTCTCATCATAAGGACCAAGTATATATATGGTTTAGGGGTGGGAATCTGAACGGTTTCCAAGATATCCTTTCATGAAGTGGAAAGGAGAGGACTGGCCCCTGCGGACACCCCTACAGTAGGTGTGCTAATAATAAGGAACAAGAACATATATGAATATGGGGTGGGGATTTGAATGGTTTCTGAAATATATGGCCTTTTATGAAGTGGAAGGGCGGGGCACATTGCCTCAGCACAAAGAGACCCCCAAGTTGGTGTGACTGAATGAGTCTTATCATAAGGAACAAGAATATATATGGTTTAGGGGTGGGGATCTGAACAATTTCTGAGATATGTGGCTTTTAATGAAGTCAAGCGGTGGAGCAAGGCCCGGGCATGCCCCGGGGACTCACAAGCTGGTGTCGATGAATGTGCCTTATCATAAGGAAGATGAATATATATGGTTTAGGGGTGGGGCTCTGAACAGTTTCTGAGATATAAGGCCTTTTGTGAAGTGCAGGGGTGGGGCAAGGCCCAGGGAGACCCCCAGGTTGGTGTCAATGAAAGTGTCTTATCATAAGGTACAAGAATATATATGGTTTAGGGGTGGGGATCTGTAAGGTTTCCGAGATATTGTGATATTATGAAATGGAGGGGGTGGGGCATGGCCCCAGCACATCCCTGGGGACCCCCAGGTTGGTGTCACTGAATGTGTCTCATCATAATGAACAAGAACATATATGGTTTAGGGGTGGGGATCTGAACAGTTTCTGAGATATATGGCCTTTTGTGAAGTGAAGGGGTGGGGCATAGCTCCGGTGCACCCCGGAAGACCCCCAATTTGGGGGTCAATGAATGCGTCTTATCATAAGGTGCAAGAATATATATGGTTTAGGGGTGGGGATCTGTAAGGTTTCCGAGATATTGGGCCTTTTATGAAATGGAGGGGAGGGACATGGCCCCGGCGCATCCCGGGGGACCCCCAGTTTTATGTCACTGAATGCGTCTTATCATAAGGAACAAGAGTATATAGGGTTCAGGGGTGGGGATCTGAATGGTTTCCGAGATATTGGGCCTTTTATGAAGTGGAGGGGGTGGGGCATGGCCTCGGCACATCCCGGAGGACCTCCAGGTTGGTGTCACTGAATGCGTCTTATCAATAGGAACAAGAATATATATGGTTTAGGGTGGGGATCTGTAAGGTTTCTGAGATATAAGTCATTTTATGAAGTACTGGGGGCGGGGTATGGCCCCGGCACAACCTACTGGACCCCCAGGTTGACATAAAAGCATATGGCTGAGAGAAGTTTACTAAAGGAACATTTCTATGAAAGTTTTGTCAAAATATCTGCAAAGGCTTTGTAGTTAATGCCATTTTTCAATTTTCCCCATTATAAGTCTATGGAAAATCTAAGTTGCCATAGCAACCAAACTAATGAGCCGAATTTCATAAAAAACACAAAACCTGTAAAGGCAAATATGGTGAATATTTCCATAAACTTTCAGCCTCATAGAGCATACGGTTTCTGAGGAGATGATTTTTTAAGTATTTTTTTTCTATTTTTTCATTTTGGTTTCCATGGCAACCAATACAAATGAGCAGTAGGCCTAAAATCATATGGCAGATAGTAGATTGCCTAAGGAATATTTCTATGAAAGTTTTGTCAAAATATCTGCAGTGGCTTGGCAGTAAATGCCATTTTTCAATTTTCCCCATTATAAGTCTATGGAAACTCTAAGTTGCCATAGCAACCAAACCAATGAGCTGAATTTCATAAAAAACACAAACTTTCAATCCCCCAGCCCAAGGATGCTACAGATAAAATTTGGGCTGAATCGGTCTAGTGGCTTCAGAGAAGAAGATGTTTGAAAGTGTTGACGTCAGACGACGACGACGACAACAACGACGACGACGACGCCGGACAACTGCCTATCCTATAAGCTCCCCCAGAGCCTTCGGCTCTGGTGAGCTAACAAGGGCCTTGCAGTTTCAGAGAAGAAGATTTTTAAAGATTTCCCTATATAAGTCTATGTAAATCCAAAGGGTCTCGGGGCAGGGGCATTCTTGGCCCCAGGGCTATTATTTGAATAATCTTGATAGAGGCCCACTAGATGAAATTTCACACCAAATATCAAAGACCTGGGCCTTGTGGTTTCATACAGAAGATTTTTAAAGATTTTCCCTATATAAGTCTATGTAAATGCAAAGGGCCACAAGGTGGGGGCATTTTTGGTCTCAGGGCAATAATTTGAACAATCTTGGTAGAGGTCCACTAGCTGAAGCTTCATACCTAATATCAAAGACCTAGGCTTTGTGGTTTCAGAGAAGAAGAATTTTTCAAGATTTTCCCTACCCTATATAAGTCTATGTAAAACCAAAGGGCCCCAGGGCAGGGGCATTTTTGGCCCAAGCACTATAATTTGAACAATCTTGGTAGGGGTCCACTAGATGAACCTTCATACCATATAGCAAAGACCTGGGCCTTGCGGTTTCAGAAAAGAAGATTTTTAAAGATTTTCCCTATATAAGCCCATGTAAAACCAAAGGGCCTTGGGGTGGGGGCATTTTTGGCCCCAGCACTATAATTTGAACAATCTTGGTAGGGGTCCACAAGATAAAGCTTCATACCAAATATCAAAGACCTGGGCCTTGCGGTTTCAGAGATGAGGATTTTTAAAGATTTTCCTTATATAAGCCCATGTAAAACCAAAGGGCCCCAGGGCGGGGGCATTTTTGGCCCCAGCACTATAATTTGAGCAATCTTGGTAGAGGTCCACTAGATGAAGCTTCACACCAAATATCAAAGACCTGGGCCTAGCGGTTTCAGAGAAGAAGATTTTTAAAGATTTTCCCTATATAAGCCCATGTAAAACCAAAGGGCCCCGGGGCGGGGGCATTTTTGGCCCCAGCACTATAATTTGAACAATCTTGGTAGGGGTCCACTAGATAAAGCTTCATACCAAATATCAAAGACCTGGGCCTTGCAGTTTCAGAGAAGAAGATTTTTAAAGATTTTCCTTGTATAAGCCCATGTAAAACCAAAGGGCCCCGGGGCGGGGGCATTTTTGGCCCCAGCACTATAATTTGAACAATCTTGGTAGGGGTCCACTAGATGAAGCTTCATACCAAATATCAAAGACCTGGGCCTTGCGATTTCAGAGAAGAAGATTTTTTAAGTTTTCGGTGAAAAAAATCTATTTTTGGCTCCTGTGACCTATATGTGCAACGGACCGGAACAATTTGAACAACTTTGAAAGGGGACCACCTAAGGATCATTCCTGTGAAGTTTGGTCAAAATCCGATCTGTGGTTTAGGAGGAGATGTTGTTTAAAGAAAAAGTTTACGCACGCACGCACACACGCACGCACGACGGACGAGGGACAAAAAGTGATAACAAAATCTCACCTTGTCATTTCGTGACAGGTGAGCTAAAAACTGATTATAACGTCTCCCAAACAAACCCCCATCCCCAAATGCGCATCCATGTGGACTCTTATCTGAAATATTAGGAATTTTATGAAGTGTAGGGGGTGGGGCAGGACCCAACAGAGTGATTGGTATCACTGAATGCATTGTATCAAAAGCATATGACTGAAAGAAGTTTATTCAAGGAACATTTCTATAAAAAATTCTCAAAATATCTGCAAAGGCTTGGAAGTTGTCATTTTTCTACTTTCCCAATTATAAGTCTATGGAAACTCTAAGTTGCCATAGCAACCAAACTAATGAGCCAATTTTCATAAACAAGAGGGCCATGATGGCCCTGGATCGCTCACCTGATCCATAGAGTAACAAGTGGGCCCTGGGGAGGGCCATTATTGACCCCAGGGCTATAATATGCATTATGTTGTGGGAGGTCTAAAAAGGTGAAGCTTCATACCCAATATCAACGAAGGCTATAATTTGAACAATCTTGGCAAAGGTCCACTAGATGAAGCTACACACCAAATATCAAAGACCTGGGCCTTGCGGTTTCAGAGAAGAAGATATTCCCTACAAAAGCCTATATAAAACCAAATGGCCCAGGGCTATATTATGCATTATGCTGTGGGAGGTCTAAAAAGGTGAAGCTTCATACCCAATATCAACGAAGGCTTTAATTTAAACAATCTTGATAGAGGTCCACTAGATGAAGCTACACACCAAATATCAAAGACCTGGGCCTTGCTGTTTCAGAGAAGACGATTTTCAAAGATTATCTCTATATAAGTCTATGTAAAACCAAAGGGCCCCGGGGCAGGGGCAGCCTTGGCCTGGGGGCTATAATGTGAACAATCTTGGTAGAGGTCCACTCGATGAAGCTCCATACCAAATATCAAAGACATGGGCCTTGCAGTTTCGGAGAAGAAGATTTTTAAAGATTTCCCTATATAAGACTTTGTAAAACCAAAGGGTCTCGGGGCGGGGGCATTTGTGGCCCCAGGGCTATAATTTGAACAATCTTAATAGAGATCCACTAGATGAAATTTCACACCAAATATCAAAGACCTAAGCCTTGTGGTTTCACTGATGAAGATTTTAAAAGATTTTCCCTATATAAGTCTATGTAAAACAAAAGGGCCCCAAGACAGGGGCATTTTTGGTCTCAGGGCTATAATGTGAACAATCTTGGTAGAGGTCCACTAGATGAAGCTTCATACAAAATATCGAAGACCTTGGCCTTGTGGTTTCAGAAGATTTTTAAAGATTTTCCCGATATAAGTCTATGTAAAATCAAAGGGTCCCGGAGCGGGGGCATTTTTGGCCCCAGCACTATAATTTGAACAATTTTGGTAGGGGTTTACAAGATGAAGCTTCATACCAAAAATCAAACACCTGGGCCTTGCGGTTTCAGAGAAGATTTTTAAAGATTTTCCCTATATAAGCCCATGTAAAACCAAAGGGCCCCAGAGCGTGGGCATTTTTGGCCAGTGCACTATGATTTGAACAAACTTTGTAAGGGTCCACTAGATGAAGCTTCATACCAAATAGCAAAGACCTGGGCCTTGCTGTTTCAGAGAAAAAGATTTTTAAAGATTTTCCCTATATAAGCCCATGTAAAACCAAAGGGCCCCGGGGCGGGGGCATTTGGGGCCCAAGCACTATAATTTGAACAATCTTGGTAGGGGTCCCCTAGATGAAGCTTCGTACCAAATATCAGAGACCTGGGCCTTGCGGTTTCAGAGAAGATTTTTAAAGATTTTCCCTATATAAGTCCATGTAAAACCAAAGGGCCCTGGGGTGGGGGCATTTGTGGCCCAAGCACTATAATTTGAACAATCTTGGTAGGGTCCCATAGATGAAGCTTCATACCAAATATCAAAGACCTGGGCCTTGCGGTAGCAGAGAAGAAGATTTTTAAAGATTTTCCCTATATAAGCCAATGTAAAACCAACTAGCCCCAGGGCGGGGGCATTTTTGGCCCCAGCACTATAATTTGAACAATCTTGGTAGGGGTCCACTAGATGAAGCTTCATACCAAATATCAAGGACCTGGGCCTTGCGGTTTCAGAGAAGAAGATTTTTAAAAAATTTCCCTGTATAAGTCCATGTAAAACCAAAGGGCCCCATCGGGGGTATTTTTGGCCCCAGCACTATAATTTGAATAATCTTGGTAGGGGTCCCCTAGATGAAGCTTCATACCAAATATCAAACACCTGGGCCTTGCGGTTTCAGAGAAGATTTTTAAAGATTTTCCCTATATACGCCCATGTAAAACCAAAGGGCCCCGGGGCGGGGGCATTTTTGGCCCAAGCACTATGATTTGAACAATCTTGGTAGGGGTTCACCAGATGAAGCTTCATGCCAAATAGCAAAGACCTGGGCCTTGCAGTTTCAGAGAAGAAGATTTTTCAAGTATTTCCCTATATAAGCCCATGTAAAACCAAAGGGCCCTGGGGTGGGGGCATTTTTGGCCCCAGCACTATAATTTGAACAATCTTGGTAGGGGTCCACTAGATAAAGCTTCACACCAAATATCAAAGACCTGGGCCTTGCGGTTTCAGAGAAGAAGATTTTTAAAGATTTTCCCTATATAAGCCTATGTTAAACCAAAGGGCCCCAGTGCGGGGGCATTTTTGGCCCCAGCACGATAATTTGAAAATCTTGGTAGGGGTCCACTAGATGAAGCTTCATACCAAATATCAAAGTCCTGGGCCTTGAGGTTTCAGAGAAGAAGATTTTTTAAGTTTTCGGTGTAAAAAATCTATTTTTGGCTCCTGTGACCTATATGTGCAACGGACCGGAACCATTTGAACAACTTTGAAAGGGGACCACCTGAGGATCATTCCTGTGAAGTTTGGTCAAAATCCGATCAGTGGTTTAAGAGGAGATGTTTGAAGAAATTGTTTACGCACGGACGCACGACAGACGAAAAGTGATCCCAAAAGCTCACCTCGTCACTACGTGACAGGTGAGCTAAAAACACATACTTTCGTTCCCCAGCCCAAAGATGCTACAGATGAAATTTGAGCTGAATCGGCCTAGTGGTTACAGAGATGTCGTTTGAAAGTGTTGACGCTAGACAACACACAACTGCCTATCCTATAAGTTCCCCCTTTGGCTCTGGTGAGCTAAGCAAGAGGGCCAAGATGACCCTGTATCGCTCACCTGTGGACAAGGCTATAATTTGAAAATCTTGGTAGAGGTCTACCAGATGAAGGTTCATACCAAATATCAATGACCTGGGCCTTATGGTTTCAGAAAAGACAATTTTTAAAGGTTTCCCATATATAAGACTATGTAAAACATGTGAGCCCAAAGGTGGGCCATTTTTGGCTCAAAAGCTATATTTTGAACAATCTTGGTAAAGGTCCACTAGATGAAGCTTCATATCAAATATCAAAGATCTGGGCCTTCTGGTTTCAGACAAGAAGATTTTTGAAAGTTTTACCTACATCAGTCAATGTAAAACATGTGGGCCCCGGGGCCCTGCCATTTTTGGCCCCAGGGCTATAATTTGAACAATCTTGGTAGGGGTCCACCTAATGAAGCTTCATACCAAATGTCAAAACTGGGCCTTCTGGTTTCGGACAAGAAGGTTTTTAAGGTTTTCCCTGTAAGTCCGAGTAAAACATGTGGGTCCCGGGGCCTGGCCATTTTTGGCCCTAAGGCTATAATTTGAACAATCTTGGTAGAGGTCCGCTAGATAAAGCTTCTGGTTTCAGACAAAAATTTTTTTTAAGGTTTTCTTTATATAAAACATGTGGGCCCCAAGGCCCAGCCAATTTTAGCCCAAAGACTCTAATTTGAACAATCTTAGAAGAAGTCCACTAATTGAAGCTTTATACCAAATATCAAAGACCTGAGACAAGAAGATTTTTTTAAGGTTTTCCCTATATATAAGCTTCTGTAAAACATCTGGGCCGCAGGGTGGACAATTTTTGGCCCCAAGGCTATAGTTTGTACAATTTGATAGCAGTCCTTTAGAGAAAACGTCATACCAAACATCAAACATCTGGGCTTTGCAGTTTCAGAGAAGAAGATTTTTAAGGCTTTCCCTATGTAAAACATCTGGGCCTTGGGGTGGGGGCATTTTCGACCCCAGGGCTATAATTTGAACAATCTTGATAGAGGACCACTAGATTAAGCTTCATAACAAATATCGATGACTTGGGCTAAAAAATCTATTTTTAGCCCCCATGACCTAGATGTGCAATTGACTGGAACCATTTGAACAACTTTAAAGGACCAACTAAGGATGTCCTTTGAAGAAATTGTTTACGGACGCACATACACACACTGATGACAGACAAAATGTGATCACAAAAGCTCAACTTGTTACTACATGACAGGTGAGCTACCGGCCTCGGTAGTTCAGTTGAATGCGTGTCTGGGATGCGGGTTCGATACCTGCCGGGGTCGGCAACATTCTTTCGTGGAGATTGATCATGGAATCTTTTATACGGTCATTCTCTCCCTTCCGCTGATTCAAGAAAAAGTGTGGATTGGAAAACTGACAGGCTCAAAAATGACCTAAAATAGCTTTTTTTTTTTTTTTTTAAACCTGTTTGCTTTATTATCATTAAATTGTTACAACATGTGATATACCTGTTTATCATATGACGTCGCGTCTGAGAGTGTAATAACGCCAGGTAATATTTTGGATAATCCACTAGAGGATTAAATATGCAAATTAGGTAGATACATCCCGTAACGTTATATGTATGGCGTCCATAACGACGTTGTTAACTAATGGCGGAATGTTGACATTTTTGTAAACAATCGTGAATAAAATGCGTTTTAAATGTCATATGATAAATAGAATCTTGCATTCGTGCTCATGTATTATTGAATTTATTAAACTCGTTGAGGAAAATGGATAAAATGCTCGGCAAAGCCTCACATTTTATCTCTTTTCCTCAACTCGTTTAATAAATTCAATAATACATGATCACTCATGTAAGATCCTCTATTTAACCTCTTTCTCTCTTCTTGCATCCATCTTTACATTATTTTCTGCCAATATCATTTTTCTAAAACTTCTCTTACCGTAAAAATCCAGACACCTCGAGGACTTGCTCCAAGTCTTCTAAAATGTTGACTGATTTGTTTTACTGACCGGTGAGGGGTGTAAAAGGTACAGATGGGACAGCAAACAGTGCAGACCCAGCCATTCTGCTCCTTCAGGAGCAGTCTGACTTCGAGCTGCACTGCCCACTTAATCCAATCCGCCCAAATACTAAGGATTATCACGGTAAGCCAACTCATTTCATTTCGCCATAAACTCTAAAAAATTAAAATAAATCAATTATTCTTATCCTTACGATAGTAAAACCACATAACCTACAATTTGTATTCTGACACATTCCAGGAATGATAAATGATTTTTAACACATATAGCAACTCTATTATGACAAAAGCCATGACAAAACAGGTTTTGTTTTTAAGGATGACCCTCTCCTTACTTTAATGCCTATGAATGTTTTCTTCTCTTTTTTTCCCCCCACAAAACTGTGTCAGTTTTATTATTGTATTTTTAATTATTAAGTTTTAACTATTTAATATATATTTATCTTTATCCACTTCTACTAAATAGTAAAAACACTAGTAACATGAATTCATTTTATGAAATCATATTTTTCATTTTCTACACAAACTTTTTTTTTTATTTATTTATTTACCTTAATGCTCTGTTTCTTGGAATACCTGGAATAATGTGGACCATTTTTGCATAAACTTATCAAATTTATTATTTATGATGCTTGTGTATCTGTCATTTGGGAATTTTCGTTTTAGGTAAATTTTAAAATTATTTAAGTTCAAATTATTACTAAAACAAGATGTGTTTGTGAAACACCGATGCCCCCGGACAGCGCCTGTGCAATATGAAAGCCCCATCACTAAAGTATGTCATGTTTGAGGCCACAAGGTCACGAGGTAAAAAATTATGGTACCACTGGAAAGGTCTTGTGAGAAAGAATACACATGTGAAATATGAAAGCTCTATCACTTACCAATCAAAAGTTATGGACTATATTAAAGTTTTTAAAAAGTAGGTCAAACATCAAGGTCAAAGTCACAAGGTCAAAAATTATGGTACCACTAGAAAGGTCTTGTGACAAGGAATGCACATGTGAAATATGAAAGCCCTACCATTTACCAATCAAAAGTTATGGCCAATGTTAAAGTTTTTAAAAAGTAGGTCAAACATCAAGGTCAAGGTCATGAGGTCAAAAATTATGGTACCATTAGAAAGGTCTTGTGACAAGGAATGCACGTGAAATATGAAAGCTCTACCATTTACCAATCAAACGTTACGGCCAATGTTAAAGTTTTTAAAAAGTAGGTCAAATGCCAAGGTCAAGGTCATGAGGTCAAAAATTATAGTACCAATAGAAAGGTCTTGTGACAAGGAATGCACATGTGAAATATGAAAGCTCTATCACTTACCAATCAAAAGTTATGGCCAATGTTAAAGTTTTTAAAAAAGTAGGTCATATGCCAAGGTCAAGGTCATGAGGTCAAAAATTATAGTACCAATAGAAAGGTCTTGTGACAAGGAATGCACATGTGAAATATGAAAGCTCTATCACTTACCAATCAAAAGGTATGGCCAATGTTAAAGTTTTTAAAAAAGTAGGTCATATGCCAAGGTCAAGGTCATGAGGTCAAAAATTATAGTACCAATAGAAAGGTCTTGTGACAAGGAATGCACATGTGAAATATGAAAGCTCTATCACTTACCAATCAAAAGTTATGGCCAATGTTAAAGTTTTTAAAAATGAGGCCAAAAGTAGGTCAAATGTCAAGGTCCAAGGTCACGAGGTCAAAATTTATGGTACCTCTTGAAAGGTCTTGTGACAAGGAATGCACATGTGAAATATGAAAGCTGTATCACTTACCATTCAAAAGTTATGCCCAATGTTAAAGTTTTTGCAGACGGACAAACGGACAAACAGACAAACGGACAAACAGACAAACGGACAAACAGACGGACAGACCAAAAACTATATGCCCCCCAGAATCTTAGATTCCGGGGGCATAAAAATGTTGTTTTGTATATGAAATAGTTTGCTAACACAAGTATATAATTCAGCAAATTGTTTTCTTGTAAAGCTTGTCTAGAAAATATTACATTTTTCAGATTTAGTTGAAGTGTAAGGTTCGTTTGTGTTTGTAACCATGTTTTCAGGGATGACCAGAAGTTTTTAACCTTATTGCAAATGTATGAATAGATGAGCTATTGTTTCAGCTTCCTGTTCACAGAAAGACCACCTGTCATTATTTATTTTGTTTATTTTATATAAGAATGATTTTGTGACTAGTATATAGTTATTAATTTTATATTGGAATTTTTGTAATTTCACCTCTTTCAAGTCCTTAAGTAAATTATTATAACTGTTCCACTCGTCCTGGTTTATGTTACCTACTATATTAACCATTTATTTGGAGGCAAAGTTGCTTCTTTATTTCCCATTATTATAACGTAGAAAACTCTACTCCCTTTTTTATCTTTGGTAAGATATTTTATGTAATAGTTTCTTGATACATTTGTTTTAATGTTTTGACACAATAGGTTATTATCATTTATCTTATTTTTCCATTCCCTTGGGATTTTTCTCAAAAGAGACAAATAGTCTAAGAAGGTACCATTAACATTATATACATTTTTAAAATCATCAAAATCATATAGCGGTCCTGTTCCATCAATTAAATCTATTATTTGTCTTACTCCTTTATTGTACCATTCTTTTATAAAAAAAGCTGTTACCGTGATTTAGCATAGAATTGAACCAAATGGGAGAATCTAGTATATCTTCTAAATTTTCAATTTTTACATGTCCTAAAATAGTGTTGACTGGGCCTTAAACTCCAATGCAAACAAACAAACAGACAACGAAGCCTTGCCATACTATAAGCTCACCTATGAGCCTTCAGCTCTGTTGAGCTAAAAATGCATAGATGTAATTTCATTTTATTTTCAGAAAACAAATTCTTGCACAAGGAAATCCCAGATAGAAATTCTAATCCTTCCTAGGTATAGGATAACAAGAGGGCCCAATGGCCCTATATCGCTCACCTGTGTACCAGAAAAAAAGTGTAGGAGACCACTTGACATTGCTACATACTAAATATCTGAGCTCTTGACCTTATGGCTTTGGAGAAGAAGATTTTTTAATTTTTTTTCCAGTATAAGTCCATAGGTAAATTTTGACCCAAAAGGCATGGCTGACAGGATTTATGTAGGCGACCATTTTATGTTGCTATATACTAAATATCTAAGGTCCGTACTTCATGGTTTCAGAGAAGAATATTTTTGAAGCTTTTTTTTTCCAGTATAAGTTTATTGGAGTTAAGAAGCCACAGGATTTGGCCAGTTTGAACCCCAGGGGCAAGACTCAGGCAGGATTCATGAAGGCAACCACTCCACATTGCTACATGCTAAATACCAAAGCTCTGGGCCTTATGGTTTCACAGAAGAATATTTTTGAAGTTTTTTTTTCCATTTTAAGCTTTTTTTCCATTTTAAGTCCATCCATGGTAGCTAATGGGCCATGGGCGTGGCCAATTCCGGCCCAAGGGGCATGATTGGCAGGATTTATGTAGGTGACCACTTGCCGTTGCTACATGGTAAATATCTAAGCTCTGGGTCCTGTGGTTTCAGAGAAGAAGATTTTTTAAGCTTTTTTCCATTAGGAGTCTATGGGAGCTAAGGGGCCCCAGGGCGCAAACCATTTGGACCCCAGGGGCATGATTGGCAGGATTTATGTAGGTGACCACTTGCCGTTGCTATATGCTAAATACTAAGCTCTGGGCCCTGTGGTTTCAGAGAAGAAGATTTTTGAAGCTTTTTTCTATTAGGAGTCTATGGGAGCTAAGGGGCCCCAGGGCGTAGACCATTTGGACCCCAGAGGCATGATTGGCAGGATTGATGTAGGTGACCATTTGCCGTTGCTACATGCTAAATATCTAAGCTCTGGGCCCTGTGGTTTCAGAAAGGAAGATTTTTGAAGCTTTTTTCCATTATGAGTCTATAGCAGCTAAGGGGCCCCAGGGCATGGTCCGTTTGGACCACAGGGGCATGATTGGCCGGAATTATGTAGGTGACCACTTGCCATTGTTACAAGCTAAATATCTAAGCTCTGGGCCCTGTGGCTTCAGAGAAGAAGATTTTTGAAGCTTTTTTTCCAATATGAGTCTATGGGAGCTAAGAGGGTCCCAGGGTTTGGCCCATTTGGATCAGAGGGGCATGATTGGCAGGATTTATGTAGGTGAACAGTTGTCATTGCCACATGCTAAATATCTAAGCTCTGGGCCCTGTGGTTTCAGAGAAGAAGATTTTTGAAGCTTTTTTTCCATAATGAGTCTATGGGAGCTTAGGGGCCCCCGGGGCGTGGCCCATTTGGACACCAGGGGCATGATTGGCAGGATTTATGTAGGTGACCACTTGCCATTGCTACATGCTAAATATCTAAGCTCTGGGCCCTGTGGTTTCAGAGAAGAAGATTTTTTAAGCTTTTTTCCATTATGAGTCTATAGGAGCTAAGGGGCCCCGGGGCGTGGCCCGTTTAGACCCCAGGGACATGATTGGCAGGAATTATGCAGGTGACCACTTGCCGTTGCTACCTGCTAAATATCTAAGCTCTGGGCCCTGTGCTTTCAGGGTAGAAGATTTTTGAAGCTTTTTTTTTCCATTATGAGTCTATGGGAGCAAAGGGGCCCTGGGGTGTGGCCCATTTGGAACCCAGGGGCATGATTGGCAGGAATTATGTAGGTGACCTCTTGCCGTTGCTACATGCTAAATATCTAAGCTCTGGGCCCTGTGGTTACATGGAAGAAGATGTTTGAAGCTTTTTTTTCATTATGAGTCTATGGGAGCTAAGGGGCCCTGGGGTGTGGCCCATTTGGACCCCAGGGGCATGATTGGCAGGATTTATGTAGGTTACCACTTGCTGTTGTTACATGCTAAATATCTGAGCTCTGTGGTTTCAGAGAAGAAGCTTTTTTTCCATTATGAGTCTATAGGAGCTAAGGGGCCCCGGGGCGTGGCCCGTTTGGACCCAGGGGGCATGATTGGCAGAAATTATGTAGGTGACCACTTGTCGTTGCTACATGCTAAATATCTAAGCTCTGGGCCCTGTGGTTTCAGAGAAGAAGATTTTTGAAGCTTTTTTCCATTATGAGTCTATGGGAGCCAAGGGGCCCTGGGGTGTGGCCCATTTGGAACCCCAAGGGCATGATTGGCAGGAATTATGTAGGTGACCACTTGCCGTTGCTACATGCTAAATATCTTAGCTCTGGGCCCTGTGGTTTCAGAGAAGAAGATTTTTGAAGCTTTTTTCCATTATGATTCTAAGGGAGCTAAGGGGCCGCAAGTTGTGGCCCATTTGGACCCCAAGGGCATGATTGGCAGGATTTATGTAGGTGACCACTTGCCGTTGCTACATGCTAAATATCTTAGCTCTGGGCCCTGTGGTTTCAGAGAAGAAGATTTTTTAAGCTTTTTTCCATTATGAGTCTATGGGAGCTAAGGGGCCGCAAGGCGTGGCCCATTTGGACCCCAAGGGCATGATTGGCAGGATTTATGTAGGTGACCACTTGCCGTTGCTACATGCTAAATATCTTAGCTCTGGGCCCTGTGGTTTCAGAGAAGAAGATTTTTTGAGCTTTTTTCCATTATGAGTCTATGGGAGCGAAAGGGCCCCGGGGCGTGGCCCATTTGGAACCCAGGGGCATGATTGGCAGGAATTATGTAGGTGACCACTTACCGTTGCTACATGCTAAATATCTAAGCTCTGGGCCCTGTGGTTTCAGAGAAGAAGATTTTTAAATTTTTTCCCATAATAAGTCTATAGGAGCTAAGGGGCCCCAAGGCGTGGTCCGTTTGGACCCCAGGGGCATGATTGGCAGGAATTATGTAGGTGACTACTTGCCGTTACTACAGGCTAAATATATAAGCTCTGGGCCCTGTGGTTTCGGAGAAGAAGATTTTTGAAACTTTTTTCCATTATGAGTTAATGGGAGCGAAGGGGCCCTGGGGCGTGGCCCATTTGGAACCCAGGGGCATGATTGGCAGGAATTATGTAGGTGACCACTTGCCATTGATACATGCTAAATATCTAAGCTCTGGGCCCTGTGGTTTCACAGAAAAAGATTTTTGAAGCTTTTTTCCATTATGAGTCTATAGGAGCTAAGGGGCACCGGGGCTAGGTCCGTTTGGACCCCCAGGGGCATCATTGGCAGGAATTATGTAGGTGACCACTTGCCATTGTTACATGCTATATATCTAAGCTCTGGGCCCTGTGGTTTCAGAAAGGAAGATTTTTTAAGCTTTTTCCATTATGAGTCTATAGGAGCTAAGGGGCCCCGGGGCATGGTCCGTTTGGACCCCAGGGGCATGATTGGCAGGAATTATGTAGGTGACCACTTGCCGTGCCTACATGCTAAATATATAAGCTCTGGGCCCTGTGGTTTCAGAGAAGAAGATTTTTGAAGATTTTTTTCCATTATGAGTCTATGGATGCTAAGGGGCCCCGGGCCGTGGCCCATTTTGAACCCAGGGGCATGATTGGCAGGAATTATGTAGGTGACCACTTGCCATTGCTACATGCTAAATATATACGCTCTGGGCCCTGTGTTTTCAGAGAAGAAGATTTTTGAAGCTTTTTTTCCATTATGAGTCTATGGGAGCGAAGGGGCCCTGGGGCGTGGCCCATTTTGAACCCAGGGGCATGAATGGCAGGAATTATGTAGGTGACCACTTGCCATTGCTACATGCTAAATATCTAAGCTCTGGGCCCTGTGGTTTCAGAGAAGAAGATTTTTGAAGCTTTTTTTCCATTATGAGTCTATGGGAGCGAAGGGGCCCCGGGGCGTGGCCCATTTGGCACCAAGGGGCATGATTCGCAGGAATTATGTAGTTGACCACTTGCCCTTGCTACATGCTAAATATCTAAGCTCTGGGCCCTGTGGTTTCAGAGAAGAAGATTTTTAAAATTTTCCCTTTATAAGTCTATGGGAGCTATATGTTGCCATGGCAACCAGAATTCCAATCTGATCAGCCCAAAAACCTTATGCAGCCTTTCCCCCTACCTGATGATGCTTCACATGAAATTTGATCAAGATTGGCCATGGGGTATTAGAGATATACTTATTTGAAATTGTTTACGGACGCACGCACGCACGTCCGGACGGACGGACGGACGCACGCACGCACGACGGACAAAAAGTGATCCCAAAAGCTCACCTCGTCACTACGTGACAGGTGAGCTAAAAAATCCAGTGTTTTCACGTTTTATGTGTGCTGGTTGTATAGGAAGTCATGTGCACCATCTGTAAAAATTTCATTGCATGTCATCAAAACATGGCAAACATTGACAACCAAGTGATGGCATTACAAGATAAAAATCTACCCTCAGGAATGAAAGGTATGCAAGAAAAAGTATCTTACATGGGTATGAGGGGTAAAGAGAAAAATTTGTCCCTCTGGATCACTGTCCAGCATCACTCAGCAAGCCGGAAGTTGCAAGACAGTGACCCCTGGACAGATTTTTCTATCCACCCCAGACACCCTCGTAAGATTATGTTCTGCGTTTCAACGAAAAAGAACTCCAGCTACCAGAAGTGTTTGATTGGTTATAGTTTACAATGGTATCAAATTCCATGGAATATATTGTCTGTTCAGAGGAGGGCCCCTCCACACACACACACACACGTTGTAAAAAGAATCTCAAAATTTTTCAGGTGAATCCAACTACCTCTAGCCCTGCTGTTCCCCTTTGTTATTTTCCCTTGCCAGGTTCAAGAAAGTCTGATCTCTACTCTACATACAGGACAAGTGGCATTTTGCTGAAAGTAGAATACATAAACATAGCTGCAATTAAGGGGAGGTAACAAAGAAAATCAAAGGATAATTTTCTACTTTGAAAAGAATCATCTAGATCACAGGTGAGCTATGACCATGATCATATGCTCCACTGCTTTATATGTCTGGGTTTTGTTCTATCAAGTGTCATTACCGTATTCACCATATAGGAGCACAGTATGTCGAAAGTACAAGGAGCATGCAGTCGAACTTCAATGGCTTGAACATATTTTGGACCACGAAAATCAATTTCGAGACAGGGGTAGTTTGAGCCACTAAGGGTTACTGCCAGAAGGCATTAAGGGGTATATTTTGGGATATCTTTTTGATGTTCCATAATAAAAATGTATGCTGTGTGTACTCATAAGAATCACCTCGATGAGGCGATTCTAATGAGTACACACAACATACTTTGGCAAGATAAAAGTCAAAAATATCCTTTATTTTTCCTTACTGTTTCTTATGAAGAGGAATTCCCTCGGGACTCAAGAACGGGTTCGACTCAGCCATGGTATACAGGCCATCGGTGTTGGAGCCATCAACATTCCACTGTATATGTTAAAACACAACAAGTTTCCTTAATCAAAATATTGGCAATGTCACAAAAGTTTACCAATTGATATGTTAGAATGATCTTTTAGCCCTGTTTCAATTTCAGTAGACTGTAAAGTCTTGCACTTATACATGTAATTGGTGACAAATATACTTCTTGAAACAGTAGTGGTGTGTGTTTATTACAGCATGTGTGCTTATTAATCCTTTTTGTACCAAATGGAATCTTGAATCTTATATATGGCAGGAGTCCATTTAAAATATTAAGGGGTGTCAGCCTGTGTTTTCTTAAAAGTCTATTTGGAAACTGGCTGAACCTTTTGCAAACAGTGTAGGCCCTGATCAGACACAGCACTCTGTGGCATCTGATCTGAGCCTGCACTGTTTGCCAACTATCTGTATTGGGGTTTCTGGTACAAAATGGGTAAAACTAGACAAAGTGCCCAGTGGCGAACATATACCCCAGCCAGTGCCATCGCCTCTACTGGAAATGGCAATGTCTATAGCTTTCCAGATGCAGTCCACTGAGTACAAGAGCCTTTGCATTACAGCATAGGTTGCCTATTTCACGCCTTGTCTAAGTATGTTTTCACATAAATATGAGAAAGGTTTTTTAAACACCTCTTACATGAAGTATTTTTATAAAATTTTATGCCAAATACAAATATATTCAATGCATATGCTATCAAAAAGTATTCAAGATATAAGGCAAAACCATTGAAGAATTCAATATGCACACTGACCTACATACAGTCGAACTTCAATGGCTGGAACACCTTTGGGACCTCGAAGATCTGTTCGAGACAGGGGTAGTTCGAGCCACTGAGGGTTACTGTCAGGAGGCATAACGAGATACTTTTAGACATCTTTTCGGTATTCTATAATGAAAACGTATGCTGTGTGTACTCATTAGAATCGCCTCATCGAGGCGATTCTAATGAGTACACACAACATACATTTGCAAGATAAAAGAATAAAATCTCCTTAATTATCCACCACTATTTCTTATGTAGAGAATTTCGCTAGGGGCTCAAGAATGTGTTCGACGCATCCATGGTAAACGAGCCATCGGTGTTCCAGCCATCGAAGTTCTACTGTACATATTTTGAGGTCAATCATTGGATCATATGGAATTAATATCCCATGTAGACATTTCTCCAACAAATAGTCTTCAAGATATAATTACATTAAAATCACTGAACATGAAATATTAATCGCAATGACACTCCATAAAATATAAGGTAAAATCATTGAACCGTGCAATATAGGTGACCTATATATATTTTCAAGTCGGTCATCGGGTCACATGGAACATAATATTCAGTCAAGAAGTTTGTCCATCAAAGAGTGTTCAAGATATAAGGCAAAATCAACTAACCATGAAATATACAGTCAAACTTCAATGGCTCAAACACCTTTGGGAACATGAAAATCTGTTCGAGACAGGGGTAGTTCTAGCCACTGAGGGCTGCTACCAGGACGCATAACGACATACTTCAGTACATCTTTTTATGCGTTCTATAATGAAAAATGTATGTTTTGTGTACTCATTAGAATCGCCTCATCGAGGTGATTCTAATGAGTACACACAGCATACTTTTGCAAGATAAAAGACGAAAATATCCGAATTTTTACCCTCCCTATTTCTTACATACAGAAATTCCCTGGGGACTCAAGAACGGGTTCGACTCAGCCATGGTAAACGAGCCATCGGTGTTCGAGCCATCGAACTTCTACTGTAAGTCATACTAACCAAGATATATTTTAAGATCAATCATCAGATCAGTTGGAACTAACACCCCAGGTATGACATTTTGCCAACATTAAGTGTTCAAGATATAAGCTAAAATCACTGAACCATGAAATACAGGTCATACTGACCTAGAAAATCACTGAACCATGAAATATAAGTCACACTGACCTAGACAGATGTCATTCAGTGTGTCATACGGAAGTCATACTCCAGACATTTGTCCATCAAATAGTCTTATAAGTTATAGAGTTATAAAGCAACTCACTGAAGCGTGAAATATAGGTCACATTTACCTACATATATGTTTGTCACTCATCAGTTCGCATGGAATTTATATCAAGGTATTAAGTTTTTCTATCAAATAGTTATCAAGATATAAGACAAAATTACTGAACCATGAAATTTACGCCACACTGACCTAGATATGTTTAAAGGTTAATCATTGGGTCACATTGAACAAATATCATAAGTATAAAATTTCTCTATCAAATAGTCTTCAAGTTATAAGACAAAATCATTAACCATGAAAAATAGATCACACTGATAGGTAGATATAATTTTATGTCAATAATAAGGTACAATGAAATTTATTATCAAGGTAGTATTCAAGATATAAGGTAAAATCACTGAACCATGAAATATAGGTTATACTGACCTACATATATTTTAGGGTCAATCATCAGGTTGTATGGAACTAATATAATATAGGCCACAGTGAGCTAGATATATTCTTATGTAAATCATTGAGTCACATGGAACTAACCAGAAACCTCTAAAGGGGGTACCTTGGCAAACAGTGCTGGCCCAGATCAGACGCCACAGAACGCGGCATCTGATCAGGGCCTACATTGTTTGCAAAAAGTTAAACCATTTTCTTAATAAATTTTGAATAAAACACAACCTGACACCCCTAGATTTTGAAATGGACTCCTGCCATATATAAGGTGGAAGATTCAATTTGGTACAAAAAGGGTTACGACCCACACACGAGTACTGGCAAACCGCTTAGAGGATCTAAGCCTGCCCAGGCAAAGCGGTGTGAGTGTCGGACCGTCCATGCATATAAACCCTACTGGTTTCTTTGGGCAACAGGGCTTGAGCTGTCATTTCATCTCAATGTCGGGTTAAAGTCCCACAAAATTGGAAGCAATGTCTCCAAAATGACCTTTACAGTGTTGACGGGGACGTTAAACCTCAAATCAAACAAACAAAAAGGGTTAATAACCTCAATGGCTCAAACTACCTGTCTCCCAACAAATTTCCATGGTCAGTAATATTTGGTGGACCATAACCTCAAAATAATATGGGCATAACTCTGGCAATAAGTGGTGGACTGTAACCTTGAAATAATATGCACTGCTCCACATCAAAGTCTAACTATACATAAAAGTTTCAGCTTCATCAGATGTAAAATGTAGGAGGCGTTGTCCGGAAACAAAATACGTTTAGATCAAGAGGGCCCAGAGGACCCTGATTTGCTCACCTGCGTGTCACTGTCTCTAGTACATTCTATTTTTGGCTCTGGTGGCCATCTTGTTCGTCAGAGTGGAACAAGTTTAGCTATTTGTTCATAGTTGGTGTGATCATACAAAAAAATACAGTAGAACTTCAATGGCTTGAACACCTTTGGGACCATAAAAATCTGTTCGAGACAGGGGTAGTTCGAGCCAATGAGGGTTACTGCCAGGAGGCATAACGAGATACTTTTAGACATTTTTTCGGTGTTCTATAATATAAATGTATGCTGTGTGTACTCATTAGAATCGCCTCATCGAGGCAATTCTAATGAGTACACACAGCATACCTTTGCAAGATAAAAGACTAAATTCTCCTTAATTATCCCCCACTATTTCTTATGTAGAGGATTTCGCTAGGGGTTCAAGAAGGGGTTCGTCACATCTATGGTAAACGAGCCATCGCTGTTCGAGCTATCGAAGTTCTACTGTAAATGAAGTCTCAACGTATGATGAAAAATTCTGTCTGTGACCCTACAGAGATGGTGGTAATTAAAAATATAGACCTATTCCTACCATCATGCCAAATATAAATAGAAACTATCAAAGGGTCTTTATATAATAAAGTCTAATAATCTTTTAACGCAAAAACTTTGACCTGTGATGGAAAGATGAACAAATGAACCAACATACATATGAACAAACAAACGAAAAGGCGAAAACTATATACCCCTTGGCATTAATGCCGGAGGTATAATCAAATATGGTATTAACTGTATATACTTTCCTGAAACAACCTACCTTGATCCATTTATCAATACACTGGACATGGTAGCTATGGAAACATGGCAGTATTTTTAGACTTTCCCCTTCTTCATAATCTCCCATACAAATGTGGCATTCAGTGCTGGGATTATTTTCATCTGCTTTATAAGTTGTTGTAGGCAATCTCTGAAGTTCATTCTTTGAAAGACCTTTCTGTTTGGCGTCACCTAGAACCTCTCCAAGCTGCATTAAAGCCTGCAAAGATAAAGATCTTGACAGACACATTTTTACACAATCACAACAATGGTCATCTGCCTTGTGGCTGCTGGTTACTTTTGAAATCATTGTTGCAAGCAGTATGGACAAAGATCAGACTACTCCTCAGCCTGAATATTAAGAGTTAAATGGCCCAGTCAACACTATTTAAGTCTTTTTGAGCATGTCAGTTCATCTATCCACACTTTCCCTGGGCAGGCTTGAATGTAAGCGGATAGATCACAAAAACATGACTATATAATTTCGACCCTCTTAAACCCCATTTGACCCTCATAAACCCCACTTTTATAAAGTAAAACAGGGGTTTACAAGGGTATCCATTATTTTTCATATTTCTGCACAAAACATAGATTGTGGGTGCTGGTTAAAACTGCTTCTCCAAGGCGGTTCTAACTAGACAAAAGTGCCCAGTGGGGCACGTATACCCCCGGCCAGTGCCATCACCTCAGCTGAAAAAAGCAATGTCAAAAGCTTCTTTGCATATACAGGCCATATTCCATGGAATGGCCATTTTCAAGATTCAAAGGGCAATAACCCTGAAAGTAGGAAAGCAAGAGTTATGGTTCATGTGTTCTGCACGTTGTCTCATGGTGTTTACCATTTATGTGAAGTTTCATGAAAATATATCAAGCGTTTGAAAAATTATGGAGCGGACACGAAAATGCAAGTTAAAACATACAAAGGGCAATAACTCTGAAAGTAGAAAAGCAAGAGCTATGGTTCATGTGTTCTGCACGTCGTCTCATGGTGTTTAACATTTATGTGAAGTTTCATGAAAATATGTCAAGCGGTTTAAAAGTTATGCAGCGGACACGAAAATGCAAGTTAAAACATACAAAGGGCAATAACTCTGAAAGTAGAAAAGCAAGAGTTAAGGTTCATGTGTTCTGCACGTCGTATCATGGTGTTTAACATTTATGTGAAGTTTCATGAAAATATGTCAAGCGGTTTGAAAGTTATGGAGCGGACACGAAAATGTTAACAGACACACAAACACACAGAAAATACGAAAACTATATACCCCATGGCATACTGCGTATGCCGTGGGTATAATTACATTCTTGAGAGGGTGATAGTGAAAAATTGGCACCCTTCAGAATATGAATATCAACTTCTGCTGAGCCTCGGTTGATATTCATATTCCTCATGGTGACATTTTTTCACTATCACAACTCTCAGGAATGTAATTTCTTGCACACCAGACAAGGAAATCCGTGATTTTACCCTGGGATAGAAATTTATGTTCTGACCCTGGTGTTCCGACCCCAAATCGAATATAACCGAGTGTTTGATAAATGCACTAGTTGATTACAACCTCATGCGCGTCGTCGTCATGCGTGACGTCACTAAACATTCCTGTTGTGTCATCACAAAATGGCGGACGTCCGTAACCGAAGTGACGGCAGCATTAAAAATTCGCAACAGAAATGGAAGGTATGCAAGAAAAAGAATCCTATATGGGTGTGAGGGGTGGATAGAAAGATCCGTCCCTCGGGATCACTGTCCTGCATCACTCAGCAAGCCTCGTGATGCCCGACAGTGTCCCTCGGGACGGATTTTTCAATCCACCCCTCACACCCATATAAGATTCTTATAATCTATACTAGATGAACAGACAGATGGACAGACATACAGCCCACCCAGGAGCTTGACCCAGGGGCTTAGATATTCCATATGAAAGGTAATGCTACAGAGATATCCTTTACCAAACATGAAGAGAATGTAACATGTGGTTACAGAGATATCAGCAAAGAGAAAGGTTTAACACAAAACTTTGACGTAAAAGAAGATGAACAGACAGATGGGCAGACATACAGCCCACGCAGGAGCTTGACCCAGGAGCTTAGATATTCCATATGAAAGGTAATGCTATAGACATATCCTTAACCAAACATGAAGAGAATCGAACATGCGGTTACAGAGATATCAGCAATGAGAAATGTTTAACACAAAACTTTTACGTAAAACTAGATGAACAGACAGATGGACAGACATACAGCCCACCCAGGGGCTTAGATATTCCTTATGAAAGGTAATGCTATAGCGATATCCTTTACTAAACATGAAGAGAATGTAACATGTGGTTACAGAGATATCAGCAATGAGAAAGGTTTAACACAAAACTTTGACGTAAAAGTAGATGAACAGACAGACAGACATACAGCCCACCCAGGGGCTTGAACCAGGGGCTTAGATATTCCATATGAAAGGTAATGCTATAGATATATCCTTTACCAAATATGAAGAGAATCTAACATGTGGTTACAGAGATATCAGCAATGAAAAAGGTTTAACGCAAAACTTTGACGTAAAGGTTGACGAACGGCTGGACAGACCAACGAACGAACTAACGAACCAATGAACGGACGGAAAGACGAAAACTATATACCCCCTGACATACTTCGTATGCCGGGGGTATAATGAGTTCTCCCAACTTACGTTTGAACAAGAGGGCCAAGAGGCCCTGTCACTTCATTAGCTAAATTCAGTCAATTGTCATATTTATTACATTAACACATTCTATACTAGTGGACTCTTCTATTGCTATATGCTGGACAAGTCCATTTGTCATATAAGGGGTGTCAGGCCTATTTTTTGTTTTTATTCTATTTTTGACAGAAATTCTGTTAGCAAATAGTGCAGGGCCTGATTGTACACCACGTTCTGTGGCATCTGATCTGGGCCTGCACTGTTTGCCAAGGTACCCCTTTAAGGGTTTCCCGCATGCAATGGGTTAAAAAGACAAGTGATCCACCCAAGGAATATTCATTCTAAATTACAACAGAAACTATCCGATTGACCATTTTGAAGATTTTTTTTTTCTAAATCTTAGTAGCATGGTCAGATTTATGTAGGTGACCACATAACATTGCTACATTATAAATATCAAAGCGCTGGGCCTTATGGTTTCAGAAAAGAAGATTTTTGAAGTTTGTTCCATTGTACTTCTGTGGGAGCTAATGAGCCCTGAGGTGTGTCCAATTTGGACCCCAGAGGCAATGGTTGGCAGGATTTATGTAGGTGACCACTTAACATTGCAACATTAAATACCTAAGTTCTGGGTCTTATAGTATCTGAGATGAAGATACAAAATGTATTTGAAGCTTTTCCCATTGTAAGTCTATGGGATCTAATGAGCCTCTGGGCATGGCCAATTTGGAACCTAGGTATATGGTTGGCAAGATTTATGTAGGTGACCACTTAACGTTGCTATTCACTCAATATCTAAGCTCTGGGCCTTATGCTTTGAGAGAAGAAGTTTTTTAAGTTGGTCCCATTATGAGTCTATGGAAGCTGATGAGCCCAGGGGCGTGGCCAATTTGGACCCCAGAGGCATGGTTGGCAGTATTTATGTGAGTGACCATTTGACGTTGATGCATACTGAATATCTAATGCTCTGGGCCTTATGGTTTCAAGAGAAGAAGACTTTTTTAAGTTTTTCCCATTATAAGTCTATGGGAACACTTGCAAAAGAATGTGCACTGTACTGGTTAACCGCTTACAAATAAGCCTGCCAAGGAAAAGTGTGGATAGGTAAACTGACCGGCTAAAAATGACCTAAATAGTGTTTTACTCGAAAACTAACAAACAAACAAACAAGAGGGCCCAGAGGGCCCTGGTTCGCTAACCTGTGTGTCACTGTCTCGAGTACTTTCTATTTTAAGCTCTGGTGGCCATCTTGTTCATCAGCAGAGTGATTTTAGCTTATTTGGTAGGGAGTAACCTAGGCAACATTCCTGTGAACTTTGAATCAAATTGGCCTTAGGGTTTAGGTGGAGTTTCCGTTTGAATCAAATTTACAATATTTTTCTATTTTTAGCTCTGGTGGCCATTTTGTTCATAGGAGTGGGATGGTTTTAGCCCTTTTGGTAGAGGGTCATCTAAGCAACATTGTCACAAGGAACCTACATGCTAAATATGAAGGCTGTATGTATCTCAAATGCTTCAAAAGTTAAGACAAAGTAGGTCAAAGGTCAAGGTCATGGGTCAAAAGTTTTGAATGGTTGAGAAAACCTTGTCACAAGGAACATTAATGCCAAATATGAAGGCTCTATCTCATATGGTTCAAAAAGGTATGATAAAGTTGTTCATAGGTCAAAGTCACAGGTCAAATCTTTATATGAGTGGGAAGCCCTTGTCGCAAGGAACCAACATGCCAAATATGAAGGCTCTATCTCAAATGGTTCAAAAGTTATGACAAAATAACCTACTGATCTACTTTTTGATTTGACATGACCCATATTCGAACTTAACTGAGATATTGTCCAGATGATCATTCTGAGCAAGTTTTATGATGATTTCACTAAAACTGTGGCCTCTTAAGAGTGTTCAAAACGTTTTTCTATGATTTGACCTGCTGACCTAATTTTTGACCCGACATGATCCATATTCAAAATTGACCCAGATATTGTCAAGATGATCATTCTGAGCAAGTTGGATGATGATGGGACCAAAACTGGGGCCTCTAATGTGTTCACAAGGCTTTTCAACAATCTGACCTACTGACTTACATATTGACCAGACATGACCCATATTCGAAATTAACCGAGATATTGTCAAATGATCATTTTGAGCAAGTTTGATGATGATAGGACTAAAACTGTAGCCTCTAGTGTGTTCAGAGGGTTTTACTATGATTAGACCTACTGACCTGCTTTCTGATGTAACATGACCCATATTTGAACTCGACTGAGATATTGTCAAGATAATCATTCTGGGCAAGTCTGATGATGATCGGACCAAAACTGTGGCCTCTAGTGTGTTCACAAGGTTTTTCTATGATTTGACATACTGACCTACGGTTTGATCAGACATGACCCTTATTCAAACTTCACCCAGGTATTGTCAAGACTATCATTCTGAGCAAGTTTGATGATGATCGGACCATAACGGTAGCCTCTAGTGTGTTCACAAGGTTTTTCTCTGATTTGACCTTCTGACCTACTTTTTGGCCCAACATGACCCATATTTGAACTTGACCAAGACATTGTCAAGATAACATTCTGAGCAAGTTTGATGATGATTGGACCAAAACTGTGGCCTCTAGTGTATTCACAAGGTTTTTCTATGATTTGACCTACTGACCTACTTTGTGACCTGACATGACCCATATTCAAACATGACCAAGATATTATCAAGATGATCATTCTGGGCATGTTTGATGAGGATTGGACCAAACCTGTGGCCTCTAGTGTGTTCAGAAGAATTTTCTATGATTTGACCTACTGACCTACGTTTTGACCATACAACACCCATATTTGAACTTGACTGAGACATTGTCAAGATGATCATTCTAGACAAGTTTAATGATGATCGAACAAAAACTGTGGCCTCTAGTGTGTTCACAAGGTTTTACTCTGATTTGACCTACTGACCTACTTTTTGACCCGACATGACCTATATTCGAACTTGACTGACATATTGTCAAAATAATCATTCTGAGCAAGATTGATGATGATAGGACCAAAACTGTGGCCTCTAGTGTATTCACAAGGTTTTTCTATGATTTGACCTACTGAACTACGTTTTGACCCGACATGATCTATATTCAAACCTGACCGAGATATTGTCAAGATGATCATTCTGAGCAAGTTTGATGACGATTGGACCAAAACTTTGGCCTCTAGAGTGTTCACAAGGTTTTTCCAAGATTTGACCTACTGACCTACTTTTTGACCTGACATGACCCATATTCACACTTAGCCAAGATTTCATCAAGGCAATCATTCTGAGTAAGTTTCATGATGATTGGATTTAAAATGTGGCCTCTAGAGTGTTCACAAGGGTTTTTTATGATTTGACCAACTGACCTCATTTTTGACCTGACATGACCCATATTCAAACTTGAACATGGTGGTTTAAGTTGTGTGCAAGTTTGGTTAAAATCAAATCATAAATGAAACACCTTTTGTGCAGATAAGACCAAAGTAGGCAATTTGTGCCCTTTCAGGGGCCATAACTCTGGAACAGATGATGGGGTATGGGTGGTTCAACAAAGGAACCAAGATCCTATGGTGCTTCAGGTTGTGTGTAAATTTGGTTAAAACTAGAATTTGTTTTTCTACAAAAACACAGATGTCTCCCCCGTTTTTGACTGCTAAGTCTAACCTTGACATTGGAGGTATTGAGCTGGGTCTTGTGTGCAACACATCATCTAATGAAGATGAACATTTCTGCATAGTAACTTTAAAAACGTTCAGAGAAAAATAAAAAAGTTATTGGCCGTAAACAAAAAAAGCACTTTTTAACCTTCGACTTCTAAGTATGGCCTTGACCTTTGCGGTACAACACATCGTCTCATGATGGTTAACATTTCTGCCAAGTAATTTCATAATCCATCAAATAATAAGGAAATTATTGACTGTCCTTTTTTTTACCTTCGACCTCTAGGTATGACCTTGACATTGGAGGTATGGACATTGGTCTTGCACATGACTCATGGTCTAATGACGGTGAACATTTATGCATGGTTACTTTATAAAGTCCATCCAGAAATAAAAAGTTAATGACTGGACACAAAAAAACAAACTTTTTTTACCTCTGACCTCTTAGTATGACCTTGATCTTGGAGGTACCGACCTGGGTCTAGCGTGCACCACATCGTCTCATGATGCTTAACATTTCTGCCAAGTAATTTCACAATCTATCCAGGAAGAAGAAAGTTATTGACTGAACACTAAAAAAAGGCCCTTTTTGTCCTTTGACCTTTTGTCCTTGACATTTGAGGTACCAACTTGGGTCATGCACAATACACATCGTCTCATGGTGGTTAACATTTCTGCCAATTAATTTCAAAATCCATCTAAAAACTAGAAATGGTGTTTGTAAAACACAATACCCCAAACCTTTGCTTGTCCCTAGATGGCAAAATATTCAACAAATATTGTTAAAGACTCAAAAACATACAACAAGAATTCCGCCGAAGGCTATGTCGCATCTGAGTGCATGTGTGCATGCATGTTTTCTTATGGCATGCATTAATGCGTAAGTGCATGCCTTCATGTGCATGCATGTGTGTGTGTGTGTGTGCATGTGTAAGTGCATAAGTGTGCATGCCTGCATGTGCATGCATGTGTGTGTGTGTCTGTGTGAGTCCATAAGTGTGCATGCATGTGTGAGTACCTGCATGTATGCATGCAAGCATCAGTGTGTGTGTGTGTGTGCATGCATGCATGTGCATTTGTATGTGGGTGTGCAAGCATAAATGAGTGATTGTGTATGAGCATACATGTTTGAGTGTAAATGTATGTGTGTGTGCATGCATGCATGTGTAAGTGTTGTGGGCCGGGTTGAGGTGGGTTGTCATGGGGTGGGGTGTTGTGGGGTAGGGTGTCATGTGGTGGGGTGGGGTGGGGTGGGGTGGGGTAGGGTAGGGATATATGCATGCATGTATTTATGTATGTGTGTGTGTGTGTGTGTGCATAGTGAGTGCATAAATGTGCATGCCTGCATGTGCATGCATGTGTGTGTGTGCATGACATTGTGTGAGTCCATAAGTGTGCATGCATGCATATTTGTGTACATGCATGCATGCATGTGTGAGTACCTGCATGTATGCATGCAAGCATCAGTGTGTGTGTGTGCATGCATGCATGTGTGTTTGTATGTGAGTGTGCAAGCATAAATGAGTGAATGTGTATGAGCATGCATGTTTGAGTGTAAATGCATGTGTGTGTGCATGCATGCATGTGTAATTGGAGTTGGCCGGGTTGAGGTGTGTTGTCGTTGGGTGTGGTGTTGTGGGGTAGGGTGTCATGTGGCGGGGTGGGGTGGTGTGAGGTAGGGTAGGGTAGGAATATATGCATGCATGTAATTATGTTTGTACAGGACAAATGGCATATCACCACCCACTATCAACTTTTGTGTAGGGGTCTAATTTCTGTGTTGTGTTTATGAAGAAAAAGAAAAAAAATATATATTCCTAGTCAACAAAGGATTTGTGCATGACTGCATGCATGTGTGTGTGGGGTGGGGCAGGGTGTGGTGGGGTGTTGTAGGGTGGGGCATGGTGGGGTTGGGTGGGGTGGGGTGGGGTGTAGTGTGGTGTGGTGTGGTGTGGTGGGTGGGTTTGAGTGGGGAAGTGTGGGATTGGGTAGGGTAGGGTAGCGATGTATGCATGCATGTATTTATGTATGTACAGGACAAATGGCATATCCCCACCCCATATCAACTTTTGTGTAGGGGTATAATCTCTGTTTATATGTGTTTATGTAGAAAAAAAAAACAAAAAAAAAATAATAAAAAAAAATGCCAATCCACCCGCCCAACCACCCACCCGGACATTGCTATTTTAAAGGACGGAATTTTTGAAAAACCCGTCCAATGAAACCGAAAATTACCATGATTACAATAATAATTCAAAGTGTGTGGCCTTGGCCCAAAGGTTATGCTAACAAATAAATTAAAGGACAATAACTTTTGAAAGGGGCATAATGCGGATGAGAGAAAAATATGTGTCAGCTAATTTTCCATAGCGAATCCATATATGAAATTTCAAAACCCTAGCTTACACGGTTCTTAAGTTAATACGGATGAAAAAAAAATACGTGTCAGGTTATTTTCCATCAGGAACGCATATATGAAATTTCAAAACCATAGCATACACGGTTCTAAAGTTATGGAATGCATCACTTTTAGCATACATTACAATAGACACAAATTACCAAAATGACAAAGGGCCATAACTCAAATTTTGTCAAAAGTTAATCAGGTCATCTACTCATCACCACCAATCTTTTCATCAACTTTCAAGACCTTAGCTATAATAGTTTTGAGATCTCTTGCTGGCAAGATTTTATTAAAAAAACTTCAAAGGGCAATAACTCTTAAAAGAGGCATAATCCGGATGAGAAAAAAAATACGCATCAGCTTATTTTCCATCAGGAATGCATATATGAAATTTCAAAACAATAGCATATACAGTTCTAAAGTTATGCTATGCATCACTTTTAGCATACATTATAATGGGCACAAATTACCAAAATGACAAAGGGCCATAACTCACAAAGTATTTTTCAGAATTTTGTCAAAAGTTAAGCAGGTCATCTACTCATCAACACCAATCTAGGTGTGTGTACCAACATTCAAGGCTGTAGCTATAAAAGTTTTTGAGATATTTTGCTGACAAGATTTTATTCAAAAAACTTCAAAGGGCAATAACTCTTGAAAGGGGCATAATCCGGATGAGAAAAAAATGCTTGTCAGCTAATTTTCCATCAGGAATGCATATATGAAATTTCAAAACCATAGCATACACGGTTCTAAAGTTATGCTATGCATCACTTTTAGCATATATTACAATGGGCACAAATTACCAAAATGACAAAGGGCCATAACTCACAAAGTGTTTTTCGGAAATTTTGTCAAAAGTTAATCAGTCCATCCACTCATCACCACCAATATGTTCACCAACTTTCAAGGCTCTAGCTCCAATAGTTTTTGAGATATCTTGCTGACAAGATTTTATTAAAAAAAATTCAAAGGGCAATAACTCTTGAAAGGGGCATAATCCGGATGCGAAAAAAAATACGCGTCAGCTTATTTTCCATTAGGGATGCATATATGAAATTTCAAAACCATAGCATAGACAGTTCTAAAATTATGCTATGCATCACTTTTAGCATTCATTACAATGGGCACAAATTACCAAAATGACAAAGGGCCATAACTCGCAAAGTATTTTTCGGAATTTTGTCAAAAGTTAATTAGTTCATATACTCATCACCACAAATATACTCAACAACTTTCAAGGCTCTAGCTCCAATAGTGTTTGAGATATTTTGCTGACAAGATTTTATTAAAAAACTTCAAAGGGCAATAACTCTTGAAAGGGGCATAATGCTGATGAGAAAAAAAATATGCGTCAGCTAATTTTCCTTGAGGAATCCATATATGAAATTTCAAAACCCTAGCATACACGGTTCTAAAGTTATGCTATGCATCACTTTTAGCATACATTGCAATGGGCATAAATTACCAAAATGACAAAGGGCTATAACTCACAAAGTATTTTGCGGAATTTTGTCAAAAGTTAATCAGTTCATATACTCATCACCACAAATATATTCACCAATTTTCAAGGTTCTAGCTCCAATAGTTTTTGAGATGTCTTGCTGACAAGATTTTATTAAAAAAATTTCAAAGGGCAATAACTCTTGAAAGGGGCATAATCCTGACGAGAAAAAAAATACGCGTCAGCTTATTTTCCATCAGAAATGCATATATGAAATTTTAAAACTATAGCATACACGGTTCTAAAGTTATGCTATGCATCACTTTTAGCATACATTACAATGGGCACAAATTACCAAAATGACAAAGGGCCATAACTCACAAAGTATTTTTCGGAATTTTGTCAGAAGTCAATCAGTTCATCTTCTCATCACCAACAATCTATTCACCAACTTTCAAAATCCATCTCAAAATAAGAAAGGTATTGACCAAATACGAAAAAAAGGCCCCCTTTTTGACCTTTGACCTCTAAGTATGACCTTGACCTTTGAGGTACCAACCTGCCTAATGTGCACCACACATCGTCTCATGGTTGTTAATAATTATGCCAAGTAATTTTAAAATCCATCTCAAAATTAGAAAGTTATTGACCAAATACGAAAAAAAGGCCCCTTTTTTGACCTTTGACCTCTAAGTATGACCTTGACCTTTCACGTACCGACCTGCCTCATGCGCACCACACATCGTCTTATGGTTGTTAATAATTATACCAAGTAATTTTAAAATCCAGCTCAAAATAAGAAAGTTATTGACCAAATACGAAAAAAGGCCCCTTTTTGACCTTTGACCTCTAAGTATGACCTTGACCTTTGAGGTACCGACCTGCCTCATATGCACCACACATCGTCTTATGGTTGTTAATATTTCTGCCGAGTAATTTTAAAATCCATCAAAAAATAAGAAAGTTATTGACCGGACACGATTTGCCCATACATATATACATACCAACAAACTTCCAAGGGAGATGATTCAAAAAGTATAAATGTGAGAGTTATAGTTCTTGCGCACTGCACGTCGTCTAATGCTGATTAATATTTATACGAAGTTTCGTGAAGATGGCTCTAATGGTTTTCAAGCTACAGAGCGGACACGAAAGTGTGACAGATGGACAGACAGACAGACGGACAGACAGACGCCCGGGGAAAAAACAATATGTCTCTCCGAAAAATTTTTTTTCGGGGGAGACATAATTATATCATAAACAAAACAGCTATCATGCTGACAAGACCAAAACAGCCAATTTTTGCCCTCTCAGGGGCCATAACTCTGGTACCCTTGATGTGATATGCCTGATTCAAGGAAGGAACCAAGATCTTGTGGTGGTACAAATTGTGTGTAAGTTAGGTTAAAATCAAATGATAAATGAAATGGCTATTGTGCAGACAATACCAAAATAGGAAATGTTTGCCTTTTCAGGAGCCATAACTCTGGTACCCATGATGGGATATAGCTGGTTCAAGAAAGGAACCAAGATTTTGTGGTGGTACAAATTGTGTGCAAGTTTAGTTAAAATCAAATCATAAATGAAACAGCTATCATGCAGACAAGACAAAAATAGGCAATTTTTGCCCTTTCAGGGGCCGTAACTCCGTAACACACAATGGGATATGGCTGGTTCAAGAAAGGAACCCAGATTTCATGGTGGTACAAGTTGTGTGCAAGTCTGGTTTTAATCAAATCATAAATGAAGATGCTATCGTGCAGAAAGAATTGTTTACGCATGCACGCATGCATGCACGCACACACGGACGATGGACGAAATGTGATCACAAAAGCTCACCTTGTCAGAACAAAAAAATAATCTAGCAGACTTTCCTACCCCAGGAGAAAGAAAATAGTAAGATCCCGTGAAAAAAAAATTGGTAGGATTTCAATTTTGTTCGTAAGGGTTTCAAGGTATAAGATGCGTGGTCAAAATAAGTTAACATACAATTACGTTTATTGTTATACTTCAAACCGATGCAGCTTTTGTTTTTCCCATGTGATTTTCCTTTGCAGAGGCATCCATCTTGCCGCTGATACCAAAAATTATTTGTTAAATGAGCAGTGATTGGATGCCTTTCCACTGTTAGCCAATGAAATTTAACTTTTCATTTCGTCACGAGAGTAAGCCAATTACGGAAACTCTTATCTTGTTCCGGAATAAGAGCCTGCTTTACCGAACCGAACCCCCCAAAAATACGCCGAATTGCCGATTTTTTAAAACACCGAAAATCGTACTGAATTCATCCACCATTGTAAGGTCATAATTTAGACATAAAAAAGTAAGCCTTACGACCAAATCGTAAGGGTAGGCAAGTCTGATCTAGAATACATTTCTTTTGGATATAAAACAGTTGTTTAACAAACGTAGTTGCTGCTCAGAAGTCCAACAAGAGTGTCATTAATTTGTTTGTTTGATTCGAGGTTTAACGTCCCCTTCAACATTGTAAAGGCCATTTTGGAGACATTGCTTCCAATTTTGTGGGACTGTTACCTGACATGGAGATGAAATGACATCTCAAGCCCTGTTGCCCAATAAAACCAATAGGGTTTATAAGCATGGACAGTCCGACTCTGACCGTTTTACCGAGGCAGGCTTAGATCCTCTAAGCAGTTTACCAGTACTCCTGTGCAGTCGGTTTCAGCTCTGTGTGGAAGCATCATGCAGCCCAAATATTTCTTCAAGCCCGATGGAGGGGGGGGGGGGGCCAAAGGACCCAGCTGTTCAAACCACCCTTCACTTAACAAGCTCCTTTATAAAAGAATATAACTGTTCTAGCAAGAATAGTATCTTATACAAATGCAAACGCTACTCACATTTTTTTCAGCACAAGTACTAGCATATTTTGACATATTAACCCATTTAGTACCAGATACTCCAAAACGGGTAATTGGCAAACAGTGCAGACCCAGATCAGATGCCACAGAACGAGGCATCTGATCACTGCCTACACTGTTTGCAAAACATTCCGCCAGTTTCCAAATAAATTTTGAAGAAAACAACCTGACACCCCTAAATTTTGAAATGGACTCCTGCTATATATAAGGAGGAGTGAGTGAGTGAGTTTTAGTTTTACGTCCCACCAACAGCTAAGGTCATACGGAGACGGGACCTCGGTTTAAAGACTCATCCGAAAGTCTGGAGAAGACCGGGATCGATCCTGCAATCCCTGGTTTTCAAGGCAAGTAGCGTAACCACTGTACCACAGAGGCTTCTAATATATAAGGAGGAAAATTCCATTTGGTACAAAAAGGGTTAAATGATGAAAGTTTTAATGATACATAAAATACCAGTATTGTTAGTTTTGAACAACAGGACCCTTACCTTTGAATCAGTTTCTATCATCATGTCAAGGAGAATGGCAAAAAAAAACAAAAACAAAAAAAAAACAAGAGGGCCAAGATGGCACTGTATCGCTCACCTCATTTGGAGATGTCCCATAGCTTCTGGCAGCCATCTTTTACATCAGAGCATAACAATTTTAGCTAATTTGGTAAAGGGTCACCTAAGCAACATTCCTGTGAAGTCCGCATCAAATCAGCCCAAGGGTTTAGGAGGAGCTGGTATTTAAAGTAAATTGTTGACCTTTTTTTTAGCTCTTGTGGCCATTTTGTTCATCCGAGCCGATGGATTTTGTTTGTTTGATTTGAAGTTTATCATCCCCATCAACAAGGTAAAGGTCATTTTGGAGACGTTGCTTCCAATTTTGTGGGATTTTTACCCGACATTGAGATGAAATGACATCTCAAGCCCTGTTGCCCAATGAAACCAAAAGGATTTATAAGTATGGACGGACCGACTCGCACCCTTTGCCTGGGCAGGCTTAGATCCTCTAAGCGGTTTACCAGTACTCCTGTGCGGTCGGTCTCAGCTCTGCGTGGAAGCATCATGCAGTGCATCTATTTCTTCAAGCCCCGTTGGGCGGGGGCCCACCGATCCGATGGATTTTAGGTAGTTTGGTAGAGGGCAACCTAAACAACATACCTACGAAGTCTGATAGAAATTGGCCCATAAGTTTAGGAGGATTTCGCATTTAAAGCAAATTGTTGATGATTTTCTACTTTTAGCTCTGGTGGCCTTTTTATCCATCCAAGAAACCTGTGATGGTATGGACATATCTCTTGCTCACCAAGCCTCGCCACGACAGTACACCAGGGAACAGTTAAAGGAACTAAGATGTGTGGAAGAGAATAAAAGAGATAGAAAAATAATATCAAGGAGTGGACAGGGTTGAACTTTCATTATGATAAAATACATGTACATTGTAAACTTGACCTCCGAAAAAAACAAAAATTTTAATATGAAAAATTGTTATTTTTCTTATTTCTGCTCAAAATATAGATTGTGGGTACTCGTTAGAACCGCCTAATCGAGGCGGTTCTAATGAGTACCCACAATCTATATTTGAGAGCAGAACCTCGTCGAGGCTGTTCTAATGAGTACCCACAATCTATATTTTAGAGCAGAAATAAGAAAAATAAGGTTTACCCATGTAAACCCCATATTTACTACATAAAAGTAGGGTTCGAGGGGATCAAAATCATATAGGCGTGTTTTTGTGATGGCAGCAGCTCAGAGGGCAGAGTCATCAAAGAAGCGACTACGACCTGCAAGGTCACAGGATAAGTGAAGTGGAGACAAATTATCTTCAAATATTACCCTATTATTATTGTCCATTCTAATGCACTTACGTATGTAACGCGACGTCTGATTGGATAACGTCAAAAATTTGCGACAGTATATTCCACGATATACTCTCGGAAATCCGACGTCACCACGTAACGTCGTTTTTCATTGGCTGACATTTGGTTTTACGCAGCTCACAACGCCTGCCGCTTTGTGCAAAATAGTACAATTTTTAACAAAACAACCGAATAAGTGCATAAGAATGGGGATAATTGTATTGAAAATTGTCATTTGGGGAGGTAAATCGGTGGTTTTACGGTCGCAAATTCCGTTTTACGGCTCAGCTGAGGCGTGGCCGTAAAACGAAATTTCCGACCGTAAAACCACCGATTTACCTCCCCAAATGACAATTTTCAATACAGTTATCCCCTAATAGTACTTCTCCATATCTGGAGCTTTGTCACTCACCTCATAATCATTGCCAGAGGTATTGGGACTGTTGAACATCAAATTGTCCTTAGTACTTCTCCATATCTGGAGCTTTGTCACTCACCTCATAATCATTGCCAGAGGTATTGGGACTGTTGAACATCAAATTGTCCTTAGTACTTCTCCATATCTGGAGCTTTGTCACTCACCTCATAATCATTGCCAGAGGTATTGGGACTGTTGAACATCAAGTTGTCCTTAGTACTTCTCCTTATAAGGAGCTTTGTCACTCACCTCATAATCATTACCAGAGGTATTGGGACTGTTGAACATCAAATTGTCCTTAGTACTTCTCCTTATCTGGAGCTTTGTCACTCACCTCATAATCATTGCCAGAGGTATTGGGACTGTTGAACATCAAATTGTCCTTAGTACTTCTCCATATCTGGAGCTTTGTCACTCACCTCATAATCATTGCCAGAGGTATTAGGACTGTTGAACATCAAATTGTCCTCAGTACTTCTCCTTATCTGGAGCTTTGTCACTCACCTCATAATCATTGCCAGAGGTATTGGGACTGTTGAACATCAAGTTGTCCTCAGTACTTCTCCTTATCTGGAGCTTTGTCACTCACCTCATAATCATTGCCAGAGGTATTGGGACTGTTGAACATCAAATTGTCCTTAGTACTTCTCCTTATCTGGAGCTTTGTCACTCACCTCATAATCATTGCCAGAGGTATTGGGACTGTTGAACATCAAATTGTCCTTAGTACTTCTCCTTATCTGGAGCTTTGTCACTCACCTCATAATCATTGCCAGAGGTATTGGGACTGTTGAACATCAAATTGTCCTTAGTACTTCTCCTTATCTGGAGCTTTGTCACTCAACTCATAATCATTGCCAGAGGTATTGGGACTGTTGAACATCAAGTTGTCCTTAGTACTTCTCCTTATCTGGAGCTTTGTCACTCACCTCATAATCATTGCCAGAGGTATTGGGACTGTTGAACATCAAATTGTCCTCAGTACTTCTCCATATCTGGAGCTTTGTCACTCACCTCATAATCATTGCCAGAGGTATTGGGACTGTTGAACATCAAATTGTCCTTAGTACTTCTCCTTATCTGGAGCTTTGTCACTCACCTCATAATCATTGCCAGAGGTATTGGGACTGTTGAACATCAAATTGTCCTCAGTACTTCTCCATATCTGGAGCTTTGTCACTCACCTCATAATCATTGCCAGAGGTATTGGGACTGTTGAACATCAAATTGTCCTCAGTACTTCTCCTTATCTGGAGCTTTGTCACTCACCTCATAATCATTGCCAGAGGTATTGGGACTGTTGAACATCAAATTGTCCTTAGTACTTCTCCTTATCTGGAGCTTTGTCACTCACCTCATAATCATTGCCAGAGGTATTGGGACTGTTGAACATCAAATTGTCCTCAGTACTTCTCCATATCTGGAGCTTTGTCACTCACCTCATAATCATTGCCAGAGGTATTGGGACTGTTGAACATCAAATTGTCCTCAGTACTTCTCCTTATCTGGAGCTTTGTCACTCACCTCATAATCATTGCCAGAGGTATTGGGACTGTTGAACATCAAATTGTCCTTAGTTCTTCTCCTTATCTGGAGCTTTGTCACTCACCTCATAATCATTGCCAGAGGTATTGGGACTGTTGAACATCAAATTGTCCTCAGTACTTCTCCATATCTGGAGCTTTGTCACTCATCTCATAATCATTGCCAGAGGTATTGGGACTGTTGAACATCAAATTGTCCTCAGTACTTCTCCATATCTGGAGCTTTGTCACTCACCTCATAATCATTGCCAGAGGTATTGGGACTGTTGAACATCAAATTGTCCTTAGTTCTTCTCCTTATCTGGAGCTTTGTCACTCACCTCATAATCATTGCCAGAGGTATTAGGACTGTTGAACATCAAATTGTCCTTAGTACTTCTCCTTATCTGGAGCTTTGTCACTCACCTCATAATCATTGCCAGAGGTATTGGGACTGTTGAACATCAAATTGTCCTCAGTACTTCTCCATATCTGGAGCTTTGTCACTCACCTCATAATCATTACCAGAGGTATTGGGACTGTTGAACATCAAGTTGTCCTTAGTACTTCTCCTTATCAGGAGCTTTGTCACTCACCTCATAATCATTGCCAGAGGTATTGGGACTGTTGAACATCAAATTGTCCTTAGTACTTCTCCTTATCTGGAACTTTGTCACTCACCTCATAATCATTGCCAGAGGTATTGGGACTGTTGAACATCAAATTGTCCTTAGTACTTCTCCTTATCTGGAGCTTTGTCACTCACCTCATAATCATTGCCAGAGGTATTGGGACTGTTGAACATCAAATTGTCCTTAGTACTTCTCCATATCTGGAGCTTTGTCACTCACCTCATAATCATTGCCAGAGGTATTGGGACTGTTGAACATCAAATTGTCCTCAGTACTTCTCCATATCTGGAGCTTTGTCACTCACCTCATAATCATTGCCAGAGGTATTGGGACTGTTGAACATCAAATTGTCCTTAGTACTTCTCCTTATCTGGAGCTTTGTCACTCACCTCATAATCATTGCCAGAGGTATTGGGACTGTTGAACATCAAGTTGTCCTTAGTACTTCTCCTTATCTGGAGCTTTGTCACTCACCTCATAATCATTACCAGAGGTATTGGGACTGTTGAACATCAAGTTAAACACCCCACCAGCTCTCCCCCCTCTAGCTCTTCTGCCACCTCTCCTTCTACCACCAGCCTACAAATTAAAATACAGTAGAACTTCGGTGGCTCGAACCCCTTTGGGACCATGGCAATTTGTTCGAGACAGCGGTAGTTCGAGCCAATGTTGCATACTTCCAGAAAACATAACGGGGGTACTTTTGGACATCTTTTTGGTGTATTGTAACATAAATGTATGCTGTGTGTACTCATTAGAATCGCCTCATTGAGGCGATTCTAATGAGTACACACAGCATACATTTGCAAGACAAAAGTCAAACATCTTAATTATCCCACACTTTTTCTTATGCAGAGGAATTCCCTAGGGACTCAAAAACGGGTTCGACTCACCCATGGTAAACGAGCCATCGTTGTTCGAGCCATCGAAGTTCTACTGTATACACTCAATACTATAAGACTGGTTAATGTCAAGTTAACCCCACCCCCTCTACCCAGCTCTACCCCCTATAAACAAAAGAATACTGTATTTTCCCTATTATTACCTCAACTCCTTATCACTTATCATACCTGTTACAAAATTTGAACAAGTACAGCTTACTGCCCATATTGTGCCCAAAAATAGCTTCATGAGTGGCAAACAGTGTAGACCTTGATAAGAGGCCACATTTTGTGCATCACATCTGACTCTACACTGCTCAGGCCTGTCTATCTGATTTTTTTTCTAGACAATTGATCAAACATCTGAGGCAAATGAGTGCAAAACTGATTTATCCATAATTGTTTATACTTTTGCCACAATATACATTTAAACTCCAATGTCTAGAGCACTGATAGCTCATTTACCATGTCTGTTTCGAACATATTCTTGAGACCCTAGGACAAATTTCCACTAATTGCAGATATAAATATATTTGTTATCAATTTCTTACTCTAGTTTGAAAATGTATGTTGTGTGTACTCATGAATGCCTCAATTCTAATGTGTACACACCACAAACTTCTATTTAACCCATTGCATGCGGGAAACCCCTAAAGGGGTACCTTGGCAAACAGTGCAGGCCCAAGTCAGACGCCGCAGAACGCTGTCTAACGGTTCATTGACTTTTATGAATGGCCGATTATTTTCTTGCCACACAAAACTGCGCATGCGCAAAATTAGGGAATCATGGGATAGCATTTCTTTCGTGACTGCTGGCATCCTAAACTCCTCTATAGCCGTTGTTCTATACAGTGTATACATTTTGCAAGCAAGCTTTTAACTTGATAAATAATCCTTGCTATTTCATTGATTGATGTTTAACCGATCAGTTTCACTGATAAAACAGGATCTTACATGAGTGCCCATGTATTATTGAATTTATAAAACAAGCTGAGGAAAAGGGATAAAATGCCAGGCTTTGCCAAGCCTTTTATCCCTTTTCCTCAACGAGTTTAATAAGTTCAATAATACATGAGCATGAATACAAGATTCTGTTTATCATATGACATTTAAAATGCATTTTGTTCACGTTGTTTTACAAAAATGTCAATATTCTGCCATTAGCTAACACAACATCATTAGGGATCTCGTATGTGTTATGTTACATGGCATGTTTAACTAATTTGCATATTTAATCCACTAGTGGATTACAAAATTTATTACATGGCTTTATTTCACTCTCAGACACAACATCATATGCTGAAGATGTTTAATCCACGACTCCCTTGAATAAACCAATGATCGTCTACTGTAATATCCTTAAAATTCGAACACGTTGAGAACTTGCTGTAATTCTCCTAAAATTTTAACAAATTTATTTCAGGATCCAGCTAGGAATCCAAAAGCAAACAGTGTAGACCCTGATCAGACCTCCTTCAGGACCAGTCTGATCCAGGTCTGCACTGTTTGCTTAGGCCTGCCTGTCCCAATACTTAGGATTATTATGGTGTAACATTTGGGCAGTCTAATCACATCAATATGTACGAGTGGCCACTTCACTTGCCACATCAAGGGAAAAGGTGTCAATATCAGTTGGACTCCCTGGTGATGCAAGATGATGCTTTAGACTCACCCAGCCTGGTCGGTCTAAAACGCTGAAATTCTTGCTGAATTCAGTGACCTGCTGATCAGCTTAAGGGGTATAAAACCCTGAATTGCTAAATTTTACTATTTACATGTTTTTCACGGCATATTTTGCTTGCTTTTTGGGATTCGTTATTGTGCAATCCATAAATATAGGAAGCAAGGATTAAGAGAAATGATTATATATATATATTTTTACTTTGTTTTACGGAAGAGCGACTGAAAATAGCTATAAAACGTGCAGTCAACTGCAAGTACCCCTAAAATGACTATTTGCAGTATTCTATATTCCTACAACTTACATGTGCGCCACCGAAGACTCAAGTCAGGCTGTGCATCCAAGCAGTCTATTCATAATATGCATGGTTTCTCATCATGAAAACATGCCTATATATTTTTTACCCCCTCGAACCCCACTTTTATACAGTAAAATCTGGGGTTGGAGGGATAATATTATTTTTCTTACTTCTGATTTAAAACATAGGTTGTGTGTAGTCGTTAGAACCGCCTCCAATCTAGGTTTTGTGCAGAAACAAGAAAAATAGTTTATTTTGACCTGGAATCAATAAAATTAATAATGTGTTTGAATAGGTGTGTTTTCATTATGTGGATACCAGTTAAGTCTGAGGCCAATATGCCTATATATGGGGTTATGTAGTGCCTATATACATGAGATTTAGGTGACCAATGTAGATACATATTTTTTCCTATTTCTGCTAAACACTCTTTCTAGACTATTCTAATGAGCAACAATGAAGCAATTCTAAAGAGAACCGGTCAGATCGTGAACAGATATCAAATATCATGTATACGCACCTAAAACCCACTTAACCCTATTGGTAACTGATTACATGGACTTGCTTAAGTAAATGTCAGCTACAATTATGTACATAACTGCTTGATGCAGAATAGCAAGCTGGACCACTTTTTCTCTCCGTAACATTAATTCGGGCATGTTAAATAATCTTGACTGAGCCATTAAACTCTACTAGCCAAACCGGAAAAAATAAAGAAATACAAAATAAGTTCTGTGTAAGACTCCATTACTAAATTTGCAACAGACAGCTGGAAAACAACAACTTAACAGTTAATCCTGCAATATTTATATAAGAATGTAAGAAACAGGCATACTTAGACCACACAACTTCTGCATAAACATGTAAACCCGGATCAGACATACTGATCTGAAGCATTGCTTCACACCGAATACATCACGAAAACAGGTCTATAAAATATGACCCCTTTTATATAGTAAAATTTGGGTTTTGGGGTGCACATAATCTTTCTTATTTCTCTCAAAAAACATAGAGTGTGGGTACTCGTTAGATCCGCTTCGCCGAGGAGATTCTAACAAGTTCCCACAACTCTATATTCTGAACAGAAATATGGACAATATCAGAATTTTCTATAAGAAATATTTCATTTTTTGGGATTTTGCTATCCTGTTTATTTTAATAGGCGTGTTTTTGTAAATAAAGGTAATGTCAGTAATACTCACATATTTATACAATAGAATACATTATTGTATATATTTATACAGGTCCAGTATTTTGTCACGGGCTGGCTATCTGGTGTTATAAACTTGCCTTTAATGGCATGGCGGATCACTGTCAAACTTCTTTATCGGTTATGTTAAACATTTAAACACATTTATGGTTTATTGCAAGATTTTTGGGAAAATTGCACCCCCGACCGCAACAATAACACTTGATCTCGCAAATACGATTATATTATAATGAATAAAATAAAACAAGCTATGCCTTGTATAGAGAAAACTGGGCTTTAACCCTTTCTAGAACATATTTATATGGGTATAAAGGCCACAGTCAACACCGTTCATTTGTTTCTGTGTCTCAATAAGAATTATTTCTAGGTCTTAGTCGGATTTTTCCCATATAGCAAAGCGAGCTGAATACAAAGAGAAGTGAAGGCAATGATCAGTAATCAATTCAATTAAGCTACAGCTCCCATCAGACTGGGTGTCATTATATTTCGTGTAGGGCGATCAAAACCAAGACTGTTGAACATGAAAAGGCTGTCAGTTACATCACGAAACGAAACAACCCAGTGATCTCTACCAGTGTGATGGATCTGACAAGCAAATAAAAATCAAAAATGAGTTTTTATCATTCGGGAGGTTTTTCATAGCTGTTGATGGTTCTAAATGCCAGCGACGTTCATTTGAAATGTATTTAGGGACCCCTTCAATGGTTGTAGGCCAGAAATTGAGGGAAACTGTTTGCGTGCGATAATGTTCCCAGCTTCTATTATTTGAGATTTAAGTTTTCCGTAAGAAAGAATGCATTCTTTATCAGTGTTCTTAAGCGCCAAATGTTTCAGCCAAAAATCTTGTGACTCAATTATGTTTTGTCCAAGCATACAAATCATATCATATCAAAAGTATAGCAATGTCTCAAAATGACTTCAACAGTGTTGACGCGAGCCCTGAAGTTTAAATCAAACAAAGTGGGGGGGGCGGGGGGGGGGGGGGGGGGGGGGGTGTGTTAAACCTCAAATCAAACAAACACAGTACAAACTTTTCTAATCGATTCGATTAACTACTGTATTCATGAGTTTGTCATATTCTTTAACCACACTATTAGTACACACACTTATCTAAATGATTGGATTAACTACTGTTGTCCTACTTGTAGGTGTGAATTGTTCTACTTATAGCTGTGAATTGCCGCTTCCTTTACCGTGAGGGCCACCGCACACTTTAATACTTAATGGAATTAAGACATATAGGACAGTGCTATCTTTCCAATAATAATTTTTGAGTGCTCCATTGCCAATTAATTTGGGATGCCAGGTTTGTTTTCGTAAGTATGGCTACATAGCAACGTCAATGTCTGGTAATAGTCCAACACAATTTGATAATTTGTTTGATTTGAGGATTAATGTCCCTGTCAAAACTGTATAGGTCATTTAGGAGACACTGCTTCCAATGGTGTGGGTCTTTTACCCGACATTGAGATGAAATGACATCTCAAGCCCTGTCGTCCAATGGAATCAATAAAGTTTATAATATAGCATGGACGGTCCGACTTGCACTGATTTGACGGGACAGGCTTAGATCCTATAAGGGTTTTATCAGTACTCTTGTGCAGTCGGTTTCAGCTCTGTGTAGAAGCATCATGCAGCTCATCTATTTCTCAAAGCCTCGATTGGTGGGACCCACAAAACTTGACACATCTCCAAATTACCTTAATGCAAAGTTGTGCGAGTCGGATTTTCCATCCATATAAACCCTGTTCATTTCATATTACGAAAACATGCATATTTTAATACATTGTAAACTTTACCGGCGAAAAAACAAAAATTTTAAGAGCAGAAATAAGAAAAATAAGGTTTACCCCTGTAAACCCCCTTATTACTATATAAAAGTGGGGTTCAAGGGGGTCAAAATTATATAGGCGTGTTTTCGTGATGATCAGACGGAAGGCTCGATTCCTGATCATTGCCTCCACTTCTATTTTGAGATCTCATTTGATCTCAGTGTCAGGTAAAATAGTCCCACAAAATCTGAAGCAACGTTTCCTAATTTATTCAGTCACAAAAGGAAGCAATCGGGGTTTTCTTATGAAATTCTATGTCACGCCTTTGCGTGTACCCGGACAGATCAATCTGTTCAGCCGCGCAGCCTTGCATCGATAGAAATTTATTCATTTCAGCCCAAAACAAAGATTCTGGGAACTCGATAGAACAGTCTCAGCGAGGCGGTCCTAATAAGAACCCACAATCCATTTGTGAGCAAAAATATGAAAAATAATGTATACCTGTAAACCCCAGTTTAACTCTGTTAAAGTGGGATTTAAGGAATTTAAATGTACAGTCCAACCTGTATTAAGCAAGCACCTATGGGATATTCAAAAAGTGCTTGCTTAAGACAGGTGCTTGTTTAACACAGGTGAATTTTAATGCATTTTCCTTTTTCGGGAACTGAATGCCGGCTTGCTTAAGACAGGTTGCTTGCTTAATAGGTGGACACTAAGACAGGTTTTACTATATAAAGGTATGTTATCGGGATGCAATTCCTACTTTTTCTTATCTAAGACTGAATGGGAGCCACAGAGACATGCATACCTTTTTGTGGTTGTGATTGTAGAGCTATAATGTAATGACATGACCAATAACCACTCAACGCATTCGTTAATCGATTATCAGACTACCGTATATTGAAACCCTATAAAGTAATTATCGAAAACAACTGACATTCCAATAACCACTCAACGCCTTTGTTAATCGATTATCAAGCTACCGGTTATTGAAATCCAAACCAGAAGTCACAGAGCCGTTGTCATTAATTATAAGTCAAGATTTAAATAAACGAAAGCTACATTAAGCATACCAATCGCCAAAGACACAGATGCTTAAATGGCAGAATCTCTCCAGTATTTTTTTATATGAATTCCGCTTTCAGAGATTCCTTAAATTACATCAGTGTTAGATCTTTGTGAGATCAAAGACACACTTGTCATCTCATCTACCCATTAATCCACCCTGCCTTCATTTTCGGAGGGACAAATAATGTAAAGCCAAAAACGGTTTGTGTGTTTGTTTTGAGGTTTAACAGCCCTGTCAACAATGTATAGGTCATTTTGGATACATTGCTTCCAGTTTTGTGGGACTTGAGATGAAATGACATCTCAAGCCCTGCCATCCAACTCGCACCACTTTTCCTGGGCATGCTTAGAACATTTAAACAGTTTACCAGTACCCATGTGCAGCTGGTTTCAGCGAGACAGACAGACAGATAGATAGATGTGTTCCAGTAAACGTCCCAATCCAAAGGACGGTGCACTTTATGACATTCATCTCTGAAATGATGCCAATGGTGCGTGTTCGGACACCGAAATTTTATCACCGCTGCCCGGGATTGAACCCGTGAACTCTAGCATCAGAGGCAAGTGAACTAACCACTGAGCTATCACGCTTTACTGACTGTTCCAAGGTGGTTCTTCTGTTGTTGTTTATTATTGTCATAATTCATCTTTGCATTCATGTATTGCTTGTATCTTATTATTTTGGACAGTCGTTTGGCCATTTTGTGGGAAACTAACTGTCCTATTGGCTTTTGACATGTGTTGTTTTCATTAGGGTTATCATTAGGTTATTTCATGTTTGTGTTTCTTTTCCTTTGGTGTCTCTGATGGGAGGTGTGGGGTTATTGTATTGATTCTTGATCATTGCCTTCACCTCATATTAAACAGGTAACTTGATGACGGACTACAAAAACTTGTTTCATATATAATTACTTTCTTTTTTTCTATAAAATTAAATATGTAAACAAAACTCACCACTGTAAGCTCATACTCTGAAATAAAAAGCAAAGTCAAAATCATTTTAACCCTTACAGCACCACAGAAAGGGGCCCTCAAATTTTAAAAGTGCGGGGGGAGGGGGACCCTCCCCTTGAAAAAATTGAAAATTTCGGCATAGTGGCCCCATAGCCTTGGCAGTTTTCATTTCACCCTTCACCCACTTCCCTGACCAAATGAAAGTGTGGGCAAGCTGGGGCATTCTAATGAAATCATACCGGCCTATAAATGGATAGGTGAATGTAAATAGTAAACAAATGTAGACATATCTGCTTAAACTTGCCGTTTAGCAACACCTCAGCCTTCACGGAGTCTGTGTGATCAGATGTAATTACTTGCTTAATGAATGTGCTTGTCCTGTAGTTTAAACATTCCGATGATGTAAAACCTTTTATCTTTCTAATGCTTGTTTTGTTCCAAAATTCTTGCACTTTAATATTTTCTATGCACATGCTCAAGGAAGTTTACCACTCCAAATACAAACTCAATGATTGGTAAGCAATGACACTGAATCAACTATTAACCAATCGCTGCTACACTCGGACCTCGTTATAGCAAGATTTGTTGCAGCATGCATTCGGATATAGAATGGTTTTGCTTTGGACCAACCAACATTTATAATTATAATCCAAGGTTTCCATCAAGTTAGAAGCACAACTTTATTTCTCTCCAACATTTAAGTGCAGTAATAGGGTATTTAATACTGTAGTTGTCACCGTCAATAATGTTAATTGCAGGCATGCCATAACCAATTAGCAATTAAAGATACAGTTATATAAACTCATTTAGCTTGACATGCATGATAAACATGAACTGGACAGGCCTCATACAGACCAAGATTTTCCATGCCTAAAAGGCCCGATCATCCTGCTGAATACCAAAAGCATTACCTTTGAAAACAGTATAGATCCAGATCAGATGGCTTCTGAAGAAGCCATCTGATCAGGATCTACACTGTTTATAATGCACTTTGTGAATTGAACAAATTGGTGAATAGTCAGAAATGGTTAATTAATTATACTTAGCAGGATAAGGTAAAAATAGTCATTTTAAACAAAATATGGAAGGAAAAATCAAAATCTAAACGCCTGAAATAAAAAAAAAATGAAGCTCTAAAAGCCTGAAATCCTGCAAATGCCTGAAAAATATGAGGCGTGACTGGTGTAGATATACTCAGAAGATCAAAACTGTCAGGTTAGTGAGATAAGAGATTAAAGAAAGCAAATAAGTTTACAGTTTAATGATCCAGCCACAAGACGAGCACCCCTCCATCCAAAATGAGCCCAAACTTTTACACCCACCCTACAACCAAGTTCAAGGTGATCATCAAAGTTTTCCGCTACCCACACTGCCAAAACAATCCACGGTCCACAAACCACCGCTACCATTTTTATCCCCACCATTCAAATATTGGTGGGGTATTATGTTATACCCTCCGAAAATTTGAGTGTCCATCCGTTTGTACGTTCGTCCGTCCATCAGCGCATCATAGTTTCATGTCCGCTCCATAACTCTAGATACCGTTTGAGATATTTCACGAAACTTTACAGATATGTAGTGCACTATCAGATGACGTGCAGCACATATGTACAGTATCTCTGATTTTCCTACTTTTGGAACTGTTGCCCTTTGAACATTGAACAAAGCCATTTCTGTCATAGTTTCGTGTCCGTTCCATAACTTCGATACTGTTAAGAGATATTTCCATGAAACTTTACAGATATGTAGAGCACCATGAGATGACGTGCAGAATATATGAACCGTAACTCTGGTTTTCCTACTTTTGGAGTTATCACCCCTTTGAACTTAGAATATAGCTGCTGCTATCTGTTTCGTGTCCGCTCCATAACTCTGATACAATTTGAGATATTTTCATGAAACTTCACAGACATGTAAAGCATCATGAGGCGACGTGCAGAACATATGAACCATAACTCTGATTATCCTACTTTTGGAGTTATTTCCCTTTGAACGTTGAAAATAGCCATTTCGGTCATAGTTTCGTGTCCGCTCCATAACTTCAATACCATTCGAGATATTTCCATGAAACTTCACAGGTACGTAGAGCACCATGAGATGATGTGCAGAACATATGAACCATAACTCTGATTTTCCTACTTCTGGAGTTATTGCCCTTCGAAATTTGAATATAGCTGCTGCTATCAGTTTTGTGTCCCCTCCATAACTCTGATACCATTTGAGATATTTTCACTAAACTTCACAGGTATGTAGAGCACTATGAGATGATGTGCAGAACGTATGAACTGTTACTCTGATTTTCCTATTTTTGGAGTTGTTGCCCTTTGAACATTGAACGTAGCCATTTCTATCATAGTTTTGTGTCCGCTCCATAACTTTGATGCTGTTTGAGATATTTCCATGAAACTTCACAGATATGTAGAGCAGAATGAAATGACATGCAAAACATATGAACCATAACTCTGATTTTCCTACTTTTGGAGTTATTGCCCCTTGAACATTGAACACAGCCATTTCTATCATGTAGTCTGTTTGAAGCACTATATCTCCTGAACCTAATGATTGATTCTGACCAAACTTGCATGGTTACATCACTAGGATGGGGGAAAACAGCATTTATGTTTTGGTGGCCTTGACCTTATTTTCAAGGGCACGGGTCCCCCCAAAACTGCCAATTTTGGGCCAAAGATGGCTTGTCTGCACCCAATCTCATGAACACATCAATGAAATGTGGTCTAACTTGGTACAAAGTATCACTGCAATTGACCAAAGATTTGACTACATTTTGAAGACCTTGACTTTAGTTTGAAGGGCACCGGACCCCAAAAACTGGAAATGAGAATTTTAATCCTGGTTTACTTTCTTTTGGAGCCATGGCTCTTCAAACATTGAAAATAGTCATCTTAGTCATGTATTCCTGTCAACTTTATTAACGGAAATAGTAATGCATCCTTTCTTTGAATTCCTTTTTCACTGTGATATGGCACTTGCTTGATGTAATTGTAGTGGCGGCATAAATAAGGTCAAGCATCATGCAGTGCTTGCAGTTTTATTCTGCATGCGGTCGGTAAATGACGTCATATGATCCCAGCAACCCACACATTAATGTCATTGTTTAATATAAATGGGTCGTATTTCTTCCATAAAAAAATTGTTTGGAACCAGTAAAAATCTATGTGACATTTTGTTTGTTTGTACATAATTCTATGACTAAAAGGTTGAGCTTGCCAGGTTTTGAACTCATTTGAGCTTTTATCCCCAGCCTACCAATGTGTAAGTTTCAGGAAGATCCAATCAAAACTGAACAGGCTACAGTGATGTCAAGGTTAAAAAAAGGGATTTTAGCAATCTATGGGACATAACTCTATCATTAATAGGCCCACCTTCCCAGTTTTCGAACTCATTTGACCTTTTATTCTCAGCCTACCTATGTGTAAGTTTCAGGAAGATCCAATCAAAACTGACGGGGCTACAGTGATGACAAGGTCAAAAATAGGCGATTTTCAGCAATCTATGGGACATAATTAATAAGCTGACTTTAGCAGTTTTTGAACTCATCCAAACTTTTATCCCCAGCCTACTTATGTGAACGTTTCCAGAAGATCCAATCAAAACTGAAGGGGCTAGGTTGAAAACAAGGACAACTAGAGCTGTCATTGAAACTGACTAGGGCCCCGGCAGCGCTATCAGAGGAGTAGAAAAAATTTGTAGACGGACAGACAGACAGACAGACAGACGGACAGATGGACAGAGTGATTACTATAGGGCACCCACACTTTCAGTGCGGGGCCCTAATAAAAATAGGCATTTTCATCAACCAAGGGGATATAATTAATAAATAATAATAAATGGGCTGACCTTGCCCATTTTTGAACCCATCTGAGATTCCAAGCTTACTTATATATATATACATGTATAAGTTTCAGAAAGATCCAATAAAACTGAAGGCAGTGACAAGCATTTTCCCATTGTAAGTCTATAGGACCTTGAGGTTGCCAAAGCAACCAAAGTTTTCATTCAATTTCGATAACAAGCTTATGTCATCAACCCCCCACCAGAAGCATGATACAGGTGAGAAATGATTGTGATCAGCCTACAGAAATAGAACAGCCTGCAGAAATAGAACTGGTCAAATGTGTGGACAGATGACCGATGATGGATGGACTACCATCCTATCTCGAGCCTTCAGTCCAGGTGACTTGAAAACCAAAGTGTCGCAAAGTAGACAACGTGAAAACATTATACCCCCCCACCTAGAAACAAAGTTTGTGAGGTCAAGGTCACCCAAATCAAAGCACTTCTTTCTCCCATCCCAATGCAGTATTTGTGGTAGATTGAACAAAATTCCATCTATCAATTCATGAAAGTGTGCACACAAGGCTAATTTTAAGTTTTTATAATGTTGTGACCTTGATGGTCGAGGTCACCAAAATTGTTCTAGCAAGTATAATAGCTTTCAATTACAATAACACACCCGTTCGATGCAGTGTATTTTTTCATATCACCAAAATGGCTACTTTTATGATAAAATCTGTGCTATTCTACTTATTTATACTGCAAAAATCGGTTTTTGGTGTTCGTTAGAACCACCTCATTAAGGCTGTTCTTATGAGTACCTAAAACCTATGTTCTGGAGCAGAAATAAAAAACAAGAGCAATGTCAAAGTTTTTGCAAAAATTCTAAGTTGAAAAAGGGGCATAACTGTGCCAAAAATATTTTGAGGGTTACCTCATCTATTGGTATGAGTTCCCCTTTTCATAATGAACAACTAGTCTGAGTTTCAAGTAAATATGTTCAGTAATGACAGAGATATTACAAAATCTCCAAGTTTTTGCAAAAATTCTAAGTTGTAAAAGGGGCATAACTGTGCCAAAAATATTTTGATGGTTACCTCACCTATTGGTATGAGTTCCCCTTTTCATAATGAACAACTAGTCCGAGTTTCAAGTAATTATGTTCAGTAATTACAGAGATATTACAAAATGTCCAAGTTTTTGTACAACAAGCCGCCGACGCCAGAGCTATGACAATACCTTGTCGTTTTCTTTGAAAACAGCCAAGCTAATAATCATGAATACCCCTATAAACCCCATTTTTCTCTATATACAGTCGAACTTCAATGGCTCGAACACCTTTGGGACCGTGAAAATCTGTTCGAGACATGGATAGTTCGAGCCACTGAGGTGACTGCCAGGAGGTATAACGAGATACTTTTAGCCATCTTTTCGGTGTTCTATAATTCTAATATATGCTGAGTGTACTCATTAGAATCGCCTCATCGAGGCGATTCTAATGAGTACACACAGCATACATTTGCAACTTAAAAAAACTAAAATCTCCTTAATCATCCCCCACTATTTCTTATGCAGAGGATTTCGCTAGGGGCTCAAGAATGGGTTCGACACACCCATGGTAACCGAGCCAACTGTGTTCGAGCCATCGAAGTTCTACTGTAAAATGGGGTTTAGGAGGCTGTTCATTACACGGACTTGTTAACGTGATGCACTCTGATAGTTTTACTATTGATTGATTGATTTGGGGTTTAAGGTTCCCGTCAACACTGTAAAGGTCATTTTGGAGACATTGCTTCCAATTTTGTGGGACTTTTACCCGACATTGAGATGAAATGACTTCTCAAGCCCTGTCGCCCAATGAAACCAATAGGGTTTATTAGCATGGACGGTCCGCCTCGCACTGCGGTTCCTGGACAGGCTTAGATCCTCTTGAGCGGTTTACCAGTACTAGTGTGCGCCCGGATGCAGCTCTGCTTGGAAGCATCATGCAGCCCATCTATTACTTCAAGCCCCTATGGGCGGGGGCCGGATAGTTTTACTAGAAAAATGTGAGTGGCTATTTCTAATGCAATAGATATCCTTTTTTTTCAGCAAAAATAATAGGCTATGAGCTATATTAAGGGCCAATAATGATATTTTAACTAATGACCCTTGAACAACTGGACCGTTGCTAACAAGATGATGAAGCAGAAACTGATACATACCCAGACCAGCATGAAAGCTACTGGCCGCATCAGCCATTAACTCTTCTAGCTGAAATACGAAGATGAAAATAATAGAAATGTAGGAGGCACTTCACATATTACAGTTTATTAGTAACCTTTATCCTGCTGTCCACGACAATCCCTATCTTTGCAAAAAGTGTAGATCCAGATCAGATGGCTTCTAAAGAAGCCATCTGATCAGGATCTACACTGTGTGGCATTCAGTTTATGAATATGTAGGAATAAATTACATCAAGTAATTTGATTGGTTGACAGAAATGGGCATGGGTTATATGAATATTCAGCAAGATAAGGGTTAACAGGCCTTTTTTTCAAAATTAGTACTCACTCCAGTCTAGGTGCCGGCCTCGGTAGCTCAGTCGGATGCGCGTGACACGTGATCAGGACGCGGGTTCAATACCTGCCGGGGTGGGCAACATTCTTTTGTGGAGATTGATCATGAAAATTTTTTCTACGGTCATTCTCTCGCTTCCGCTGATTCAAGATGGGCAGTTGTCAGTTTCTGGCGAAAGAAAGTGCACTGTACTGGTTAACCACTTACAAATAAGCTTGCCCAGTTAAGTGTGGATAGGCAAACTGAGCAGCTCAAAAATGACCTAAAATAGTATTGACTGGGCAGTTAAACTCCAATACAAACAAACAATCTCCAGTCTTGGTACCCCAGTTATATCTGACTGCTAATCATGGTCATGTCAGGAACATTTTTTTTTATGAAGATTGATCATGAAATATTTTCTTTGGTCATTCTCTCAGTAATCCAAGAAGGGCAGTTGACAGTTCCTGGCAAAAGAAATTGCACTGTACTGTTATACTGTTTATGCATAAGTCTGCACAGGTAAAGTGAGATTAGGTAGACTAACAAACTAGATACAGTCGAACTTTGATGGCTCGAACCCCTTTGGGACCACAAAAATTTATTCGAGACAGCGGTAGTTTGAGCCACTGAAGGTCACTGTCAAGAGGCATAACGAGATACTTTTGAACATCTTTCGATGTTTATAATGAAAATGTTTGCTGTGTGTACTCATTAGAATCGCCTCACCGAGGCGATTCTAATGAGTACACACAGCACAAATTTGCAAGATAAAAGAGTAAAACCTCCCTTATCACCCCCCACCCTTTCTTATCTTGAGGATTTCCCTAGGGGCTCAAGTATGAGTTCGACCTAGCCATGGGAAACGAGCCATCGGTGTTCGAGCCATCGAAGTTCTACTGTATGACCTAAATAGTGTTGACTGGGCCATTAAAGTCCAAATAAACAAACAAAAAGTACTCACTAACAAAGTCATTAGCAAATGTAACATTAATAATTCAATCACTAAGTATCGCTGAAATCTCATATTTTTGCTTTTTTCAGCATTTAGATACTTTTCTTGCTGCAAAACAGTTCACATTCTGATCGCTTATGAATTTGTTGATCAAACCAGAGCTATCAGTAAAGGTGATGAATACCCCCACAAAAACTGCCTTGATAGTACAACAGGGCCATTTTGCAATTTTTTCACTTGAAAGGGGCCATAACTATGTCGAAAATTGACGAATTGTAGTGGAAATCATACTTGACCTGTATTTTATGATGTTACATCAGTGTACCAAAAATTATAAAAATCGGTGAAGCGCTTTTTGAGTTATCGTCTGGAAACCAAGTCAACAGACCGACCGACCAACAAGCTCACTCCTATATACCCCCCCAAATTTCATTTGTGGGGGTATAATGACGTTTTGGAACTAGTATTTTATTTTTTTCGCTTTTTGGAGACTTTTTATTATGCATTAAAATATCAATTTAATTTAAGGGGAATGGGAACACCTTAAGGGGAGGCAACTCCTGCAAATGTATCTTTGTCTCACGTGTCAATAGGGGTCAACATTTAAAGGAAAATATTTGCTCCTGGGGACCAAATTCTTTCCTTTAAGAGTAGACGCCTTTTTTCAGTGGGACAGGGCACATAGAAAAGCCAACAGGAAGTCCCAAAAGTTGTCTCCCTTTAAAAAGCTGGCTCAAGAGAAAAGACTATTTATTGCACATGAGACGAGAACAGGCTCAGGTGAGCCCGGACACAAACATCATCTTACCAGACCATTTGTTGCTAAAAAGCACATAGAGACTTTGGGGTATTTACATGTTGGAAGTCATGGTCAAGACGTACTAGATGACTGCATCATTTGAAGAAAATGCCAGGTGAATGCCAAAAGGCCCTATTCTAATAGGTCATGACTCTCCCTCCCTCCCTCCCTCTATCTCTCTCTAACTCTCTCTCATGCATTTTTTTTTTCTTTCGTACACATGGAAGAGTTTGCTGCAATTCAACTATTATACACTCACCTCCAAAGCTGGAATTTCATCTGAAAAACAAACAAAAACAGGAATTCTTATACAAGCCAAACAAAGTGAGCCCAGTTCTTACGACATGAAAGCCGTAATAAAGGAAAGATGCATAGCCTGAAAAAATCCCTGCCTATGGTGGGATTCGAACCCGGGCCGCTCGGGTGATAGTCCAGTGCTCTAACCGCTGAGCCAAAGAGTCGACTCCCTGACGCAGTTGTCAGAGAGTGGTTATAAACCTAGAAGCTATGCATATGATCTACCAAGGCAGATAATGGAAGGGTGGTAACACACCCCCTCTTCAGGAAGTCATCATATATGATGACGTGAAGGATGCCAACTTCGGCACGAAGCCCATTTTCGGCATGTAAAGTCCGATCCCGGACGGGCCCCCATCTTATGACATGAAAGCCGTAACAAAGGAAAGATGCATAGTCTGAAAAAATCCCCGCCTATGGTGGGATTCGAACCCGGGCCGCTCGGGTGATAGTCCAGTGCTCTAACCACTGAGCCAAAGAGTCGACTCCCTGACGCAGTTGTCAGAGAATGGTTATAAGCCTAGAAGCTATGCATATGATCTACCAAGGTAGATAATGGAAGGGAGGTAACACAGTGAAGAAAACAGTCACCTGGCTTCAGTTGTTCAAAACATTAGAGAACTTGTTTTATCATATGACATCGTTGATAATTAGTGTATAACATTGTGTTATAAAAATCATATGACCACACGTGTAATAACACTTTGGCGGGATTAAGTAACATCATGACGACATCCATGTCAACAATGCATTTTCTGTGGAAAAATGGCCAAATTCAAAGGCGATAAAATCCCATTTAAAGTGGTCATATATTAAACAGCATCTTACACTTCTGGTCATTTCATATAAAATTTATGAAACTCGCCAAGGCTCGTTTCATAAATTTCATATGAAATGACCACTCGTGTAAGATTCTCTATATTGGTCAAAATGTTAACTCTTCTAGAAAGTACAATATCTAATACATGGCTTTTTTTTTTTTTGCTGAAAAAAGTGAGTAGCTTTTGCATTTGCATAAGTGCTCACATTTCTTCAGCAAAAATATTAGCATATTTGCCATATTAAATTATCAAAGTTTTATCGGTATGACCAATGACATCCTTAGTTTTGAACAACTGGCTTCTGCACACAATTTAACCCGTTTTGTACCATAAACCCCAAAAGGGGTACCCTTGCAAACAGTGTACGCCCAGATCAGATGCCGCAGAATGCGGCGTCTGATCAGGGCTTACACTATTTGCAGAAAGTTCAGTGATTTTCCAAATAAATTTTAAAGATGACACAACCTGTCACCCCTAAATTTCAAAATGAGTGAGTGAGTGTTTGAGTTTTACGTCCCACCAACAGCTAAGGTCATATAGAGACGGGACCTCGGTTTAAAGACTCATCCGAAAGTCTGGAGAAGCCCGGGATCGATCCTGCGACCCCTGGTTTACAAGGCGAGTAGCGTAACCACTGCACCACGGAGGCTTCTAAATTTCAAAATGGACTCTTGCCATATATAAGGAGGAAGATTCCATTTGGTACAAATCGGGTTAATCAGAAGACAACCTACCATGTTAGTCAGGAGAAAATTTGGGTCATGGCTAGCATATACAATAAAGCAAAGACTCAGATCAGAATGCATGTAAGTGCAGTCTGATCAAAGACTTTGCTGGGCATACAGGCACAATTACATTTGTGCTTGTGTCGATATTAATTAAGTCCTATGTAATAAAAGTGCCGCAAACACTGCATCCTGCCCTGCCACTACACTGTCAAAAAGGAATTCAAACGTGAAGGTGCATATTAGTCTTTTCCTAAATAAAGTTGCCTTGAATACATGACTGAGATTACTATTTTCGAAGTTCAAAGTGCCATAGCTCCAAAAGAAAGTAAACCAGAATTACAGTACTCATTTTCTGCAGAACCTCTCATGGTGCTTTTTCTTCCATGTGAAGTTTACAGAAAATATCTCAAAACAGTTCCATGTTTACAGAAACTGTTACTTTCAATTTTTAAAGAGCCATAACTTAAAACTTAGCTGAAGCAAGACTTATGGTTCTAGTGTTTTCAATTTTTGTAAGACTTCAAGATAACCTCTGAAACTGTTTTGAAGGTATAGAAAGGGCACAAGTCTATGACTAGGATCACTATTTACAATTTTCAAAGGGAGGTAACTCCAAATAGAGAATCTTATATGAGTGTTCATGTATTATTGAATTTATTAAACGAGTTGAGGAAAAGGGATAAAATGCAAGGCTTTGGCAAACAATGTAGATCCTGATCAGATGGCTTCGTCAGAAGCCATCTGATCTGGATCTTCATTGTTTGGAAAAGCCGAGCATTTTATCCCTTTTTCTCACCGAGTTTAATAAATTCAATAATACATGAGCACGAATGCAAGATTCCGTTTATCATATGACATTTAAAACGCATTTTATTCACGATTGTTTACACAAATGTCAACATTCCGCCGTTAGTAAACGCGACTTCCTTACGGGCATCGTACATGTAACGTTAAGGCACGTATTTAGCTAATTTGCATATTTAATCCACTTGTGGATTATCGAAAATATTACATGGCTTTATTACACTCTCAGACGCGACGTCATATGATAAAAGCTCATAATTCAGTGTTCTGCATAACATATCATGGTGATGTACATTTGCATTTTTAAAAAAAAAAAAAAAGTCTCAAACGATTTTCAAGTCATAGAGCAGACACAAATATGTTACAGAACTCCATTTTTCAATGTTCAAAGGGCCATAACTCCAGGAGTACAGTCGAACTTCGATGGCTCGAACTCGCCGGGACCGCCGAAAAAAGTTCGAGCCATCGGTAGTTCGAGCCATTGGAGTCCAACGCGGCAAGATCCATCTTTGTGTACTATGATTTATTACCATAGCTGTGGCGATTTTGCTGACTTCCGGTACATTTATCGGTCATACTTTAAGAGTGAATGATGAGCCGTATTTTTGGCCCGTATTATGATACTGATCACGCGCCTGCGTGACTTGATCGATAAAATTGGAATTTTTAAAAAGGTAATTAGTGCGAGCCATCGGTGGGATTTTACATAGAAAATGCACTCTAGGGACCAGGCTTAGAGTTCGAGGGTTCGAGCCATCGTGGTTCGAGCCAAAGGTGGCATGTTTAGTTAAAATGAATAGGGATTTTGCCGGGACTGAAAAGTCAGTTCGACCCAAACGTGGTGTTCGAGCCTACTGAGTTCTACCCATCGAAGTTCGACTGTAGATTAGCCAGAGTTACGGTTCTTGTATTCTGGACCTCAACTCATCATTCTTTACATTTGTATGAAGTTTCATCGAAATATCTGAAATGGTTTCCAACTTAAAGAACAACGTGAGTAAACTATTGGCAGAAATGGCTATTTTCAATATTTACTAGTTCAAAGGGCCATAACACCAGAAGTAGGTTAAATAGATTTACAGTTCCTGTGTTTTGCAGCTTGTCTCATAGTGCTTTACATTTGTGAGAGATTTCATGAAAATATCTTGAACAGTTTTCATATTTCAGAGCATACATGAGTACAATGTAGATATGGCTATGTTCAATGTTCAAAGGATAATAACTCCAAAAGTAGGCAACCAGAGTTAGGGTTCATATGTTACATGCCAACTTTTAGAAATTATAACCAAATTGATCCATGATCAGCAAGCTTATAATAGGATGGTAAGCACCTAGTCATTAGCGATTAGCAATCGGTAAGACCAGAACGGTAATCGATTGACATTTTCAGGATGATTAGCCAACTCTGCCACATTCTGCAGCATCTGATCTGGGCTTACACTGTTTGCTAATGACTGCATAAAATGTGTTAATAATATACAAAATACATGTAGTGACACAGCTTGCCTGCTTGCACCTAAAACTAACAGTTTTCGAGAGCCTTGAAATTCAGGGCAAGGCCATCCAAACCTAATCACTGTTTACCCCCATCCTAGTGATGTTACCTAGCAAGTTTGTTAGGAACCCATCACTTGGTTCAGGTGATACAGTGCCTCAAACAGCCAACGCTGACACAAAATGCTGAAGCAAGCGAGATCCTCACCAAAAACAATGTGGGGGTCAATCTATGGTGACAGGTTTTGCTTACTTGTGCCTTGTTTGTTGCTTGTTGATTGATTGACTTGATGATTTAAGAAATAATCTCCATGTACCATGTGTTATCGTGATTAAGACACGGTGTTGGAGGGCAGATTGCGAAATATTAATTCACGACGGCGAGGCCGGAGTGAATTAATATTCGCATCTGCCCGACAACACCGTGTGTTAATCACGATAACACACCGGGTGCGTGGAAATTATTTCGATTCTAACATGATGCTAAACTGAAATACAGTAGTAACAAAGCGTTATCTTGGGGACTATTTTGCAGCGGATGTTGACAGCAGGAAATGTTTACATGCAACGTCACGATGACGCCAAATTGCACGCACCACGTTGACGACGTGAATTATCGCATATTTGCAAACGCTTTCGATTCTAACATGATGCTAAACTGAAATACAGTAGTAACAAAGCGTTATCTTGGGGACTATTTTGCAGCGGATGTTGACAGCAGGAAATGTTTACATGCAACGTCACGATGACGCCAAATTGCACGCACCACGTTGACGACGTGAATTATCGCATATTTGCAAACGCTGACGTTTCCACTGGGTTCAATGGGAAAAACGTTAACGTCATGTTAGAATACTTGTTTAACCCTTTTTGTACCATTAATCTTCCTCCTTATATATGGCAGGAGTCCATTTCGGAATTTAGGGGTGACAGGTTGTGCTATCTGTAAAATTGATTCGGAAAATAGCTGAACTTTTTGGAAATAGTGTAGACCCTGATCAGATGCCGCTTTCTGCAGCGTCTGATCTGGGCCTGCACTGTTTGCCAAGGTACTCCTTCAGGAGTTTCCCACATACAATGGGTTAAGACAAATGAGGACAAAACTGATCTCAGTTTTCCATGATTGACTCAACCTCCCTATATACAGTCAAAAAATTGTCTGAGATAGGGACTGAGGGTTAACAACTACACCAGGTTAGAAGGAATACTTACCCCTTATCCTTCTGAATATTTACATTAGCCACACCCATTTCTAACTATTAGCCAATCAGATTACATGACTTAATATTCTTATTCAAATTCACAAAGTGATTTACAGTGTAGATCCTGATCAGATGGCTTTTTCAGAAGCCATCTGATCTGGATCTACACTGTTTGTAAAAGTATGGATTGTTGTGAACTGTTTGCAAAGGTGCTCCTTTAGGGGTCTCCCACATACAATGGGTCAAGGCAAACTAGAACTGACAGAGGATCTGACTATAGCCGCGCTATAGCACTATCAGAAAAGAAAAAATACAAGAAAAAAAATGTTTTCAGCTTTCAGCCTCTAATTAAAGGTGGCAAAAAGGCAATCCAGAGTTATGGTTCATGTGCTCTGCACATCGTCTCATGGTGCTTTACATTTGTGTGAAGTTTCATGAAAATATCTCAAACCGTTTTTGCATTATGGAGCAGACAAGGTTAAAATTGCCATTTTTCAATGTTCAAAGGGCAGTAACTCCAAAGTAGATAATCCAGAGTTATGGTTCATGCACTCTGCACATCATCTTATAGTGCTTTACATTTGTGTGAAGTTTCATGAAAATACCTCAAACAGTTTTTGAGTTATGGAGTGGACAATGTTAAAATTGCCATTTTTCAATGCTCAAAGGGCAAAACCTCCAAAAGTAGGCAATCCAGAGTTTTGGTTCATGCGCTCTTCACATTGTCTCATAGTGCTTTACATTTGTTTGAAGTTTCATGAAAATACCTCAAACGGTTTTTGAATTATCATGAATAACGGAATTTTTTCAATGTTCAAAGGGCAATAACTCCAAAAGCAGGCAATCCAGAGTTATGGTTCATGTGCTCTGCACATCATCTCATAGTGCTTTACATTTGTGTAAAGTTTCATGAAAATACCTTGAAAGGGTTTTGAGTTACAATGAATTACGGAGAAGCCCCCGTGGTGTAGTGGTTACGCTACTCGCCTTGTAAACCAGGGGTCGCAGGATCGATCCCGGGCTTCTCCCGACTTTCGGATGAGTCTTTAAACCGAGGTCCCGTATCCGTTTGACCTTAGCTGTTGGTGGGACGTAAAACTGTAACACTCACTCACTCACTCACAATGAATTACGGAATTTCGGAATCACAGAAGGACAAGGCCAAACCAATATAGCCCCCACTTTTTCAAAGCGGAGCTATTATGAGTACAAAGCTGATCTCAGTTTTCCATGATTGACTCAACTAACCTCTCTATATACAGTCAAACTTTGATGGCTTGTATACCTTTTTGACCACAAAATATTGTCTGAGATAGGGAATGAGGATTATACACGGCACCAGGTTGGGATGAATACTTAACCCTTATCCTGCTGAATATTTAAATTAGCCACATCCATTTCTGACTATTAGCCAATCAGATTACATGATTTAATGTTCTTATTCAAATTCTCGAAGTCAATAACAGTGTAGATCCTGATCAGATGGCTTCTTCAGAAGCCATCTGATCTGGATCTACACTGTTTGCAAAGGAAGGGATTGTCGTGAACACCAGGATAAGGGTTATTTTGTTTGTTTGATTTGAGGTTGAACATCCCCGTCAACACTGTAAAGGTCATTTTGGAGACGTTGCTTCCAATTTTGTGGGACTTTTACCCGACATTGAGATGAAATGACATCTCAAGCCCTGTCGCTCAATGAAACCAATAGGGTTTATTAGCATGGACGGTCCGACTCGCACCGCTTTGCCTGGGCAGGCTTAGATCCTCTAAGTGGTTTACCAGTACACGTGTGCGGCCGGTTTTAGCTCTGCATTGAAGCATTGTGCAGCCCATGTATTTCTTCAAGCCCCGATTGGCGGGGGCCACCAGGATAAGGGTAAAATATGAAAATTTGTTTATGGCCATTACCCCGTCTTCTGTTTCTTGCAGCAGCCAATACAGGGTCAAACAAATGCCAGTCATGTGACACAGGGCTGTGACCTCTCCTTCGCTGCCGTCTCGTGGCTGAAGGACTGTCAATTCTGTGGTGTCCAATGTCCCCAAAGGGAGAGTGGTATCTGTAGTCCAGCTCATTAGAGTCCCTATCTGTTGTATTTGACCTTGACCTTACTGCCTCACTCTGATCTTGTAAATGGAGTGCAAATTCTCTGTCCAGCTCTTCCTGTAACGAGACAAGAACAATGTCTTACCAATAATTCTATCACAGCCTTAATCCTTACAACAGAGGATACTTAAAGGGAATGGGAACACCTGGTGCCCTTTTTCATAGGGAGACAACTTTTGGGACTTCCTGTTTGTTATTCTATAGGCTCAGTCCCACTGAAAAAGGGGTCTACTCTTAAAGGAAAGCATTTGCTCCTCAGGAGCAAATTCTTTCCTTTAAGAGTTGACCCCTATTGACATGGACGACAATAATACCTTTGCAGGAGTTGCCTCCCTTTAAACTTTAACCCATTTTGTTTCTTTCTTTTCAGGTTTTATGCCCCCATCAACACTATTAAGGTCATTTTGGAGACATTGCTTTTGATTTTGTGAGACTTTAACCAGACATTGATGAGATTAAATGACATCTCAAGCCCTACCACCCGAAGAAGCTGTTAGGGCTTTAAGAGATAATCCGACTTGCACCACTTTTCCTGGGCAGGCTTAGACTACTATACGGTTTACCAGTACTCAAATATTAATTTTGTTTAAGCTCTGCAGAGAACTGATATACAGCAAAATCTATTTCTCCAAGCCCCAATGGGTGTGAAGGCTTAACCAATTTTATACTGAACTGAATCTACCATAAAGCAGTCCATTCACTGTCAATAAGTACAGCAAGTTTCATTGAAATTTCTATAGCGGTTTTGAAATTATGAGGGCTTCCAAACTTAGGGATGTCAGATGTGTTAAAAATCTGTTGTAACAATGGCTGAACTTTTGCAAATAGTTTAGGCTCAGATCAGATGCCATGTTCTGTGGCATCTGGTCAGGGCTTGCACTGTTTGCAAGTTTCCAGTTCTGAGGTTTCCCATATAAATTGGTTTAAATTCCTAAATTTAACCCATTTTGTACCAGAAACCCCAAAATGGGTAATTGGCAAACAGTGCATGCCAAGATCAGATGCCGCATAATGCGGCATCTGATCAGGGCATATACTGTTTGCAGAAAAATCAGCCAATTTCCAAATAAATTTTTAAGAAAAACTCGACCTCACCTCTAAATTTTGAAATGGACTCCTGCCATATAAAAGGAGGAAGATTCCATTTGGTACAAAAAGGGTTAAATATAGTGGCACTTCAATGACTCAAACATCTCATTTACCATGGCTAAACAGTAACTCTTCACATAGCTCAGATAATTAGATGCAGTGTAACCTTCATTAAGCAGCCACCCTTGGGGAATTTTAAAACTGGCTGGGTAAAGGAGGTGGCCGTTTAGCAGACAGAAATGACAGTAGACACTGATCAGAATGCTCTTCTGGATCTGCACCTTTTGGACTCCTTCCTGGACAATGAAACAAATTTGTGAAAAATTTAGGAGAATTACAGCAAGCGCTGAAGGTGTCCAAATAAATGTGAATTTTTAGGATTTTTACAGGATCATCTGCTGCTGAACTTTCTACAGCACATTTCTTGTCTGTAGTGTAAAAAAGTACATGTATAAGCAGGTCTTCATGTCAAATGCAGGCACTGCATACTAGGTAACCATTTTCAGCTTCAGTTCAATATTTTGAAGTCCAATCTCTTTGAAAACAAGACATACACTGGTCAATTCATTTTTCTATAATTTTCTTTTTTTTTTCTGCCCTGATGGGCAGACTCACTATTTTTCATGTTTCTTCAAGGGGAATGGGTACACCTTCAGGGGAGGCAACTCCTGTAAAAGTATTTTTGTCTCCCATGTCAATACGGTTTAACTCTTAAAGGAAAGAATTTGCTCCTGAGGAGCAAATTCTTTCCTTTAAGATCTAGAGTAGACCCCTTTAGCAGTGGGACAGGGCTTATAGAAAAGCGAACAGGAAGTCCCGAAAGTGTCTCTAGATCTCTTTGAAAAATGGCAGAAAAATCTCCCAGGTGTTTCCGTTCCCCTTAAATAGCATGAATAAACACTGCCTCTTGACTCCTTGTTTCTGACATGGGTTTTATGACCTTTTCAAATCACTGAGAGGTGAGTAAAAAAAGGTACCTGGAGCCAAGCAAGACTCAAATCCACAGCAATGAAGGACATAATGTTTAAGAGAGGGCACTCTGAACCAGTAGGATAAGGAGTTCCATAAACAAAACACTTATCCTGAAGTTGCTAGGAAACAAAATTTACAATGTATTGCCTAGCAACCCTCCAAAATTCTTAACAACCTTATCCCTTGACCTGCTAAACCAGGATATGCAAGTGTAGATAGAGATCAAATGGCTACTTCATCTGATCAATATCAATATCATCATCATCAACGGATTTTTGATTAACGTGCAGGTACAGGGGTAAAGTCCACATAAGTGGGCCCCCTTCCAGGTAGCTGGCTTGCTGCTCGCATGGCAGGTCTAACACCAGATCTCCAGGCTTGTCTATCATGAGGATCTATAGCAGGGAGCTTCCATTCTCTGCAATCTCTTTCTGTTAGCTGCTTCCAGGTCATCTTGGGCCTTCCTGGCCCCCACTTTCCACCTACCTGTATGTCACAGGCAGTCTTGACTGCACTGTTGGAGCGTTCCACATGACCATACCAGCGAAGCCTTCTCTCTTTCAGGATGAGGTCCAGGTCCTCAATGCCAAGACGCTCAAGTAACTCACTGGACCTGATGATGACAGTGTCCTGTGGCTTGACATTGCAGATCTGTCTGATCATTGCCCTGTCATTCAAACATTGTTTGAAATACAATTTGTGAATTACAGAGGACCATCGCTGTAAGGACAGTATTTGCTCCCTAAAAATTTGCTGCTATAGCAACTTTGCCGCTATAAAGAATCCCAATAAGGAGTAGTGTAATAAGTAATAAAAGACACTTTTCCTTAATTACATGAAAAAGATGTTGTGGACATTTGTTAGAATCGCCTCGGTGAGGCGATTCTAACAAATATCCACAACATCTCTTTCTTGGAGTATTAAATAACAATTTTCTTGAAAATCTCCATTAATCCTCTTGTCCTGCACTAAGGATCCCTTCCTTTGAAATTGCCGTTATAAAAAGTTTTGTCGCTGTATCAAATGTCAGTATAAAGAAGGTTTAAAACTAGGAATACAGTACATCAAGTAATCTGATTGTATGTAAGTCAGAAAACTAACTTATTCAGCATGACGAGGGTTTATTACATTACCTGCAGTTGCCTAGCAACTTCTTCATCCTTTTCCAGCTGACTAACAACATTGATCACTTTCATTGTTTCTGGTGTGGCATCCTCTGAAACAGATACAGGAATTACTGAATTTATCACTTTCATTGTTTCTGGTGTAGCATCCTCTGAAACAGATACAGGAATTACTGAATTTATCACTTTCATTGTTTCTGGTGTAGCATCCTCTGAAACAGATACAGGAATTACTGAATTTTTGTTGGTGTCGAGGTTTTTATGTCCCAGTCAACATTATTTAGGTCATTTTGGAGAAGCTGCTTCCAATTTTGTTGGATTTTTACCCAACATAAAGCTGAAACTAGAGCTGTCAGTGAAACTGACTAGGGCCCCCGCAGCGCTATCAGAGGAGTAGGAAAAAATTTGTGGACGGACAGACGGACGGACAGACAGACAAACGGACAGAGTGATTACTATAGGGCACCCACACTTTCAGTGCGGGGCCCTAATGACATCTCAAGCCCTACCGGTGTTTGGAATGAAAAATAAACAATGGAGAGGTGTCAGATGACTTATACTCATCTGACATCGCTCAAAAGTCTGTTTTCCTTTTAATTAACGTACAGTAAAACCTGTCTTAGTGGCCACCTCTATTAAGCAAGCAACCTGTCTTAAGCAAGCAGGCTTTCAGTTCCCGAAAAAGGAAAATGTATTAAAATTCACCTGTGTTAAGCAAGCACCTGTCTTAAGCAAGCACTTTTTGATTATCCAATAGGTGCTTGCTTAATACAGGTTGGACTGTATATATAACTTATACTGATATTAAAATGCATCAGAAAAGAGAACATTCCAATTTTTACTTCTGATTTTTTGGCTACAGAGTTAACTCTAAAAAAGAGGGAATTTAGTAAAGACGTTGTTCCCTGGAGCAGTGAACTGGCTGCTCAGCAGAGGTTAAATACATGTATATTGCAAAAAACTTTGTGTGAAATGATTGTGGCTGTTGAAGAGAAGTGAATGTTAAAATATGGGGGGTTTACTGAAATGAATATACATGTAATGTTGAATACATGCAGTGCAAAGAGCTTTTTATAAAAAAAAAAAATTCATTGCATTTATCGTTTTTGCATTGCTATCAACAAACATAAAATAGATGGAATTTTTACATAAGGAAAGAGTTTGGAGAAGGCCAAGATGTCCCTGAATCACTCATCTGATTTCTAGCTATTACAACACATCTTCTGAAAGTCATCTAGATGACTGATTTTTTTGTTTGATTTGAGGTTTAACGTCCGCGTCAACACTGTAAAGGTCATTTTGGAGACATTGCTTCCAATTTTGTGGGACTTTTACCAGACATTGAGATGAAATGACATCTCAAGCCCTGTCGCCCAATGAAACCAATAGGGTTTATTAGCATGGACGGTCCGCCTCGCACCGCAGTTCCTGGACAGGCTTAGATCTTCTAAGAGGTTTACCAGTACTAGTGTGCGGGCCGGATTCAGCTCTGCGTGGAAGCATCATGCAGCCCATATATTTCTTCAAGCCCCTATAGGCGGGGGCCATCTAGATGACAGAGAACCATCTTATTCTATGCAGCATTACTGTTGCACTTAGATGGTCACCTGGGCAACATAGCGAAACTGGCTTAAGAGTTTAGAGGAAAGTTGTCATTTAAAGATTTTTCTTGCACACCAGACAAGGAAATCCGTGATTTTACCCTGGGATAGAAATTTATGTTCTGACCCTGGTGTTCCGACCCCAAATAGAATATAATCACGTGTTTGATAAATGCATTGGTTGCTTACGAACTTGTGTGCGCAGTCTTTAAGCTTGACGTCATGCACGATCCGTGACGTCACTTTACATTCCTGCAGTGTCAACACAATATGGCGGACGTTGATAACCGAAATGACTGCAGCATTGAAATTCTGCGCTAAGAAATGGAAGGTATGCAAGAAAAAGAATCCAATATGGATGTGAGGGGTGGATAGAAAAATCCGTCCCTCGGGATCACTGTTCGGCATCACTCGGCAAGCCTCGTGATGCCGGACAGTGACCCTTGGGACGGATTTTTCAATCCACCCCTCACACCCATATAAGATTCTTATATTCTACTTTTAAGCCAGCCATTTTCTTCACTGGAGTAAAACCATTTTGGTAGGAGGTCATCTAAGCAGCCTTCCTATGAAGTTTGAATGAAATTGAGCCACAGGTATAGATGTCATATAAAGATATTTCTATTTTAAGCCATGGCAGCAATCCAAACTGAAGAGGGTCACTTAACCCTTTTTGTACCAAATTGAATCTTCCACCTTATGTATAGCAGGAATCCATTTCAAAATTTAGGGGTGTCAGGTTGTGTTTTCTTAAAAAACCTTTTGGAAATTGGCTGAAAATTTTGCAAACAGTGTAGGCCCTGATCAGACGCCACATTCTGCGGCATCTGATCAGGGCCTGCACTGTTTACCAACTACCCGCTTTGGGGTTTCCGACATAAATGGGTTAAGCAACAATCCTATTAAGTTTGAATGACAGGTAAAGGAGTTGTTGTCATTTAAAAATTTCTCTATCTTTAGCTCTGGTAGCAACCTTGTTCACTCGAGTTGAATGGTTTTAGTTAGTCTAGTAGAGGGTCACCTAAGCACCATTCTTGAGAAGTTTGAAAGAAGTTGGACCAAAATATAAGGAGATGCCATTTAACGTTTTTTTTTTTTTGTTTTTTTTTTTTCAATTTTTAGCTTTGGTGGCCATCTTGTTCATCTGCACAAAACTGTTTTAGCTCTGTCAGCTATTTTGTTTACTGGAGCAAAACTGTTTTAGCTATTTTTGTAAAGGGTCACTTATGCAACAATGCTAAGAAGTCCTAATGACACTGGACCAAAGATATAGAAATTAGCATTAAAATTTTATTTTTCTATTTTCAGCTACCTTGTTCACTGGAGCAGAACCATTTCAGAGATTTTGGTAGAGTATCACCTAAGCAACATTCCTGTGAAGTGTGAATGAAACTGGAAAAAAGGTGATGATGATGATTCTTTATTATCCTCCATAATGGGAGAGCATATTATATACATGTAGGAGGAGTTTTCATTGAAAGGTTTTTCTAATTTTAGCTCATGTGGCCATCTTGTTCCCCAAAGCAGAACATTTTAGCTTTTTTGGTAGAGGGTCACTCAAGCAATATTTCTGTGAAGATTGAATGAAATTGGACCATTCGGCCAAAAAAACAGAATACTAGAAATTATACTTGCTGCAATAATTAACAGTTAAGGGCCTCCGTGGCCTAGTGGATAAAAACGTTGACTCTTGAATCATTATGTCTCTCTGCGCTAGGGGTTCGAGACTGGCTAAGGTGATTTTTCTCCAGGTACTCCAGCTTCAGTTTTCGGTCACCTCTGATTAACGATCAATTTGATATGAGTGAAAAAAATCTTGAAAGGGCTGTAAAACCAAACAAGAGCACTGCATGCGGGTGCCAACGCTCGGCTGCGGTTTCTTTTAGTTGAACAAAAATTCTAAGTCGAAAAAGGGGCATAACTGTGCCAAAAATATTTTAAGGGTCACCTCACCTATTGTTATGAGTTCCCCTTTTCATAATGAACAACTATTCCGAGTTTCAAGTAAATATGTTCAGTAATGACAGAGATATTACAAAATGTCCAAGTTTTTGCAAAAATTCTAAGTCCAAAAAGGGGCATAACTGTGCCAAAAATATTTTGAGAGTTACCTCACCTAGTGGTATGAGTTCCCCTTTTCATAATGAACAACTATTTCGAGTTTCAAGTTAATATGTTCAGTAATGACAGAGATATTACAAAATGTCCAAGTTTTTGCGCGACGACGACGCAGACGACGACAGAGCTATGACAATACCTCGTCTTTTTCTTCGAAAACAGCTGAGCTAAAAACCCCAAAAAACAAGAATTTGTTTTTCTACAAAAACACAGATATCTCCCCCGTTTTTGACCTCTAAGTATGACTTTGACATTGGAGGTATTGACCTGGGTCTTGTGTGCAACACATCATCTAATGAAGATGAACATTTCTGCAAAGTAACTTTAAAAAGTTCACAGAGAAATAAAAAAGTTATTGGCTGTACACAAAAAAGCCCTTTCTTTACCTTTGACCTCTAAGGACAATGTATGGCCTTGACCTTTGAGGTACAACATATCATCTCATGATGGTTAACATTTCTGCCAAGTAATTTCATAATCCATCAAACAGAGTTCTCACTAGGATTTTGAAAACAGGAGTTTAAGAATCCATCCATGGAAAAAGTTGGATTCAAATCTGAAAAGTTGGAGTAAAATTTTGAAAAGTTGGAGTAAAATTTTGAAAAGTTGAAGTTTGAAACTAAAAACGTGTGTCAATTATGGCTAAATGCGTACGGCTGTAGAGTGTGACTCAAAAAAGTGTGAAGTTATATTACCGTCGCTAAATACCGCACATGCTCCTATAAGCGCACATCAAATCTATTTTTGAAAAGGAAATGCATAAGCGCACACTTTACAGTAATCTCCCCTTGTAGCTCTCATAGTAAATCTATAAAAAACTTACCATTATTTCTTCCAACAGTGAAGGCAATGCTTAAGTATCTTTTTCCGTCCCATTAAATATCAGTATGCATCATCTTAGAAGCTGATGTTTTCGTATCAAGTGCAGGGCCCAAGCTAGCCCCAAAAATTTGGGAGAAGTGACTTCTCCCTCCTGGGAAAATAGGGAGAAGTTTGCTGGGTCTAGGGAGAAGTGGGTGCGGCTTAACGCTGAACAACAACAATGTAATGAGTTCTCCTGTAAACCCCTATTTGGAGAAAAGTGTGTTTTATAGGGGTATCAATCAATTCCGCTATTGAGACCACCTGCAATGAAGACTAATTCTGCTTTAAAAAGCTTATTTGGTTGGCTGCAGTTATTCTTTCTTTCTGTTTTCTGCAAACAGTGACCCCTGATCAGAGACCACTTTTGGGACTGTTCAAAAGTGGTCTTAAAGACCACTTTTGAACTGTCCCAAAGGTGGTCTTAATAAAGTAATTTTACTGTATTTGGGCAAGCTGTAACTTTTGTTGTATCCAACCATGTTATAATGAATGGTGAGGTTAGATCATTTCTCACTCAGTTCCTTTAAAACAAGGGAGAACAACCTCGCTAGATGAAAATCAGTTGTTATTTTTTATGAATTTGGATAATTATTGAATATTTACCAGCAAGTGATAATTATTTTCACTTACAAACTAAAAAATTGCTACCTACTTTTGTTGTTGTCCATAAAAAATTAAAACGATTGATGGATGCAAAAGTAATGTTCAAACAAATCAATGGCGAAACAAATAAACCAACTTTATTTAAAAATTATTAAATCCTAATGCAGTGTCAATGCCAATGGTCGGAATAATCTTATTACTGTATACAACAGCACTTAACAAAGTACATCCGCACCCGGACTTTAGCACGAGCTAACGGTACAAATATACCTGTTTAAGTTACATAATCTTGTGTAATCTTAATTGGCTCTTATTGCAATAAAAACTTGTGCAATCAACCGAGATGACAGTACAAGCCTACTAAGTGTGTTGCAAGTGGCTCGAGCGGCATGAGCTAACCGTTAGAATTAAATTACATAACAGTACCAAACTGCAACCGACACGAAGTGCAGAATAAACAGTTAGCTTTGTTCAGTGTAATTACTGAGATTTCTGACACTAGTGGATCGAAGGATTATCGTCACCTTGTCAGTTTACCGTTACTGTTCACAAAGAAGACACCAAAAAACGGGCGAAATTTCAGGGCGAAGTTTTTTTCGCTTTTATCGCCAAAGTCGGCGAAGTGGGCCCCAACAGGGCGACTTCTTCGCCTGAGTCGCCCTCTAGCTTGAGCCCTTAAGTGTGCGCTAATTAGGTAGATTTTTCACCATGATTTTATAACACGATTTTGAAAAAACTAAGCGCACGGTGCGGTAATTAGGGCGAATACGGTATATAAACTCAGATGGCTTCAATCTAATCAGGATTTACACTGTCACTCAGATTGTGAATTTGAATGGATAAATTACATTAGGCTTTGAAAGTCAGGAGTGGACTGGGTAAATTAATTTATTCATCAGGATATGGGTTTAAATTGAGTGTGAGCATTTAACAGTAGTACAGGCTCTGACCAGGCTTCACCAACAGGATAAGTCCGTTCAGGCCATGCACTACATCCTAGTTGATAAATTGGCATATGAAACTTTTGGATTCTTTGATATGTTACACGACCATGTCCTGGAAATTTTTATTTTTGACCCCCCCCCCGGGCTCTACCCCCCCCCCCCCTGGGCCCACCCCTAGGGGCGTGATCAAAGTTCCGAAAGTGACATGCACTCCCCAGACCAAAGATCTGTCAGTTCCCAAAGTTTCAAGTTCTATCACCGTCTAGGAGTTATCCGGTAAGACGGACGGACGTATGACCAAGACCATTACAATAGCCCCACGTGGGGACAAAAAAAAAAAAAAAAAAAACACCAACAGTGCAGGCCCAGATCAGATGCCACAGGTGTCTGTTCCGGACCTCCACTATTAGCAGGCAGTTCAACACTTGATAATTAATTTCTTTCATTCAAATAGGCCCAATCAAGGTAACTTGATAATGCAACAAACTCGAGTCATAATTTTCTTTAATCGTAATAAAGACGATTTATACACTAGATTATCGCATCCCTTAATTATGCCTCCGACATTTTTTCAACAATCAAATTACCGATAATCCAACTGTGTATTCAAGTATCCGGAAACAAAACAGTCAATTAATGTTAATCAGCCACGAGATTGCTGCATCTCACAAACCGCAAGACTGACCTGCCAATCTTCTAGCCGCGGCGCTCTGATTGGCCGAGAGAGTAATACAGACGAATATCCTCGCCAGGTAATGCTTGAACAAGCCTGGCGGCGACAATTAACGGTAAACTTTTGATCCGAAAGCGGTAGCTAAATGTGGAGATCAATTGGACACCCGCTGTCATCTTTTGATGTGACTGAGGTCATTTTTACACTGGATTGCGGACGCGTCAGGCGAAAAAAAAGGCGTAATTAAGAATCCACAACAGGAAATTTTACGCGTACAAAGGCAAAAAAAGGCGTAAAAATACACCGGATTCGGCGTTTCCGAGAACGCTGATCAAAGAATAAAGAAGTTATCCTTTTTTTTTTACCTTTGACCTCTAGGTATGACCTTGACATTGGAGGTATGAACCTTGGTCTTGCACATGACTAATGGTCATACTAAGAATTATGTAGGTGACCACTTGCCGTTGCTACATGCTAAATACCTAAGCTCTGGGCCCTGCAGTTTCAGAGAAGAAGATTGTTGAAGCTTTTTTCCATTATGGTTCTATGGTAGCGAAGGGGCCCCAGGGCATGGCCCATTTGGAACCCAGGGGCATGATTGGCAGGAATTATGTAGGTGACCACTTGCCGCTGCTACATGCTAAATATCTAAGCTCTGTGCCCTGTGGTTTCAGAGAAGAAGATTTTTGAAGCTTTTTTTTTCCCATTATGAGTCTATAGGAGATAAGGGGCCCCGGGGTGTGGCCAATTTGGACCCCAGGGGCATGATTGGCAGGATTTATGTAGGTGACCACTTCACATTGTTACAAGCTTAATATCTAAGCTCTGGCGGTTTCAGAGAAGAAAGCTTTTTTAATTTTTTCCCATTGTAAGTCTATGGGAGCTATATGTTGCCATGGCAACCAGAATTCCAATCTGATCAGCCAAAAAAAACTTATGCAGCCTTTCCCCCTACCTGATGATGCTTCTCATGAAACTTGATCAAGACTGACCATGGGGTATTAGAGATATACTTATTTGAAATTGTTTACGGACGCACGCACGCACGGATGGACCACGCACGATGGACGACGGACAAAAAGTGATCACATAAGCTCACTTCGTCACTACGTGACAGGTGAGCTACAAAATATTTGAAAATGGTGTCTGCTAATCATGTTTGGTGCTTTAAGAGTTAAAACAGTTCTGCAACATTACCTGATATTCTGTCTGTTACTGGAGTTTTTGTCTTAGTGATTCCTTCAGATTTTGTTATTTTTGTTGACTCCTTCCCAGGCTGTGCCTCATGCTTTCTCTTTCTTTCTAGTCTCCTAGCTAAGCTGTCTGTACCAGAACTTCTTGAACAAGTCACGCCACTATTGTTAGAACTTCCAATACGAGTCAAGGCATTCACTGCAGTTCTAGAACCAGACTGACTTGAAAGATCAGAACACAATTCTGTCAAACTCGCTAAACCTGGACTAATCTGCTTATTACAATTTCTATTACATTGAGGAGCAACTGAAGAGGAAGGACATATAGCACCACACCATTCTGGATGTTTACGTTTGCATCCATGTTTAGTCTTCTGTTTGTCTGGACTTGAATGTGATCTGAACATCTTATTGAACAATTTAGCAGGAGATCTATTTGATGTAGCTGTGCTATTAGACATTCCTCTTTCAGAGTGCAATTTGGGAGAGGGAATTTTCTCACCTACAAATGAAGCTTTCTTAAATGATGTCTCCGACTTTTCAGGGCTTTTTGCTGAAGTGCTAGTGGCAGATTTGCTATACAGTTTTTTCTTATGCACCAATGGATTAATTGTGTCAATTTCTAGACCATCATCATTGTCTAGAAACACAACACCTTTGTTAAATTTTTTAGAATGCAAAGTTTCTGTAATTTTTGTAGCTTTTGTTTTGTTTTTACCAGCAGTTATCTCATTTTTTTCACAAGAATCTACTGCATTAGCCAATAACTCATCTGATGAATCTGAATCAGATGGCCATCCATACTGACCAGATGGATTTGTAATATCTCTGTTATGTACTTTATTTTTCTGCTTTGACTTAATTCTATCATAAAGACATGGTGAGGAACCCATATTCACAGGAAAAACTTCTGGTTTCAGACCATTCAAACAATGAACTCTGTTTGTCTTATTCCTTGGTGACATTTCATGATCTAATTCTGACCTGTTGTTTAACAATGCTGAACTTTTAACAAAACCAGCTTTATCTGGTGATAACCTCTTCACAGGAGAAAGACCTGAGTTGCCAAGCATGTTTGAAAATTTGTCTTTAGTTTTTTTCCGTCTTATTGCTTCTGCTCTTTCTCTGGCAAACCTTTCTTGTCCAGGTAAACTAAGAACTCCCCCAGGTGGAGAGAAGTGGAGAGTAGATGGGCAGCCACTGCCCCTGACTGGTGATATGTTGAATGATGGCTGCCTCTTGAAATCCATTGATGTACATGTAGTACGCTTGCTAAACACTGGACTGAAATGTAATATACATGTGAAATAAAAAAAAGCTACAAATAACGTATATACAATTATATTCACAGTATGCCATTAGACATTTCATAAAATCATTAAAATAAGAGGCCCATAGGCCACTACGCTCACCAGGACCAAGAGCTCCGCAAGCAGGGGCATTATACGCCCGATAATATTTGTTGGACTGAAACCTCTAAACAAAACAATAAGAACTGCTCTTTATCATGATCTAACTACATTATCAAGCTTCAGCTTGATCGGATCTAAATTGTAGGAGTTAGCCGGAAATGAAAATGTCTACAGATATTTTGGAAGTGTTATATTTATATAAATATTTGGTGGACAATCCTCTCTAAAGTTGAAACCATGTGCACTGTTCCACATCATAGTCAAGCTTAATATCAAGATTTTGCTAGATCGAATGTTACCTGCAGGAGAGGTTAGCCACAAACAAAATATGTACAGAAATTTTCAAAGGGGCATGACTGGATTAATTTTTGGTGGACCGTAACCTCAAACCAATAAGCACCGTGCCACATAATGGTCTGACTAGATATTAAGTCTCAGCTTCACCGGATATTAATTTAGAAGTTAGCCACAAACAAAATACTTACAGAAATCTGTAAAGGGGCATAACTTTATTTACATGTATATCTGTATGCCATAACCTTGAAACAATATGCGCTTTATTTGATTTGAGGTTTAACGTCCCCATCAACACTGTACAGGTCATTTTGGAGACGTTGCTTCCAATTTTGTGGGACTTTTACCCGACATTGAGATGAAATGACATCTGAAGCCCTGTCGCCCAATGAAACCAATAGGGTTTATAAGCACAGACGATCTGACTCGCACCGCTTTGCCTGGGCAGGCTTAGATCCTCTAAGCGGTTTACCAGTACTCGTGTGCGGCCTGTTTCAGCTCTGCATGGAAGCATCATGCAGCCCATCTATTTTTTCAAGCCCCGATGGCTGGGGCCGCAACAAACTATATATAATTTTTAGCTGGATAAAAATGTTCACCGTAGGAAGAGTTAGCCATAAACAAAATGTTCACAGGAATTTTCAAAGGGGCATAACTTTCAACTGTAACCTTGAAATAATATGCGCTGTTCGACATCTTGGTCTAACTATATATCAAGTTTCAGCTTGATCTGTTCTAAATTGCAGGGAAAATTGCTTACTGAAACTTTCAAAGGGGCATAACTGTTTTTATTTGCTGGACCATAGCCTCAAAACCAGATCACTGACTACATCAAAAAGGGCCCCACATAGAGCTATCTAAGGTGTAGTACAAGTTTTTGTCAGAATGTAGTCTTGTGATGGTAAGTATTTGTGTGACTTTTCATGCGAGAAAGGCAAATACTTTTGAAGTTATGACAAAGGTTAAGTTTTAAATAATAATAATAATAATAATAATCGACCTTATTTATAGAGGGTAACACATTTAGTAAACTAGTACTAATCTTCCATGTGGCCCTCTTTTCCTGGGTAGAACCAGTACTAAGCAATGTGGATAAAGTCTCTTGCTCAAGGAAACAACACTTGCCGCTCGTGGGGTTCCAACCCGGTACCTCTCGATCCCGAGGCCGATACTTTACCACTGCACCACAGCGCTCCATTTCTATCTGTCTATTCTTGCTGTGCTACACGTTTAAAGTGCTTCAGGCTTCAGTTCTTCCGGCTTTGACAGCCATAGAAATATGAGTACGCACAAAATGTAGTCCGGTTTGGCGCAGTAATCAAAATTGTACAAGCGTATTAGTTATCCTGTAAGCGTAATACAAACTTTTGAAGCAGAGGACTTGACGATTTTATCTTACGATTCAGCTGCATCGTGCGACAAGTTTGGCGACAACTGTAGTTGTAAAAGTTCCAGGAAATATCAGACGACACATGTCTTTCGTAAAACGAACAATGAACGTGTTAGTTATCTTAAAAGCGCCTTACAAAACATGAAGCAGACGAATTTACATTTTTATCTTATTTTTCAGGGATTGGATTTCACTTGAATCAGCTGCCTGCAGATGAATCGTAAGAATTATGAAGTTTGTGTAGCAATTTAAGAGAAAAAAAAAGGGGGAAAAAAGATGAAATGGCCTCTGCTACATTTCAAAATGGCCAGGTTAAGATTTTACCCCTTCCACCCGTGAGTTTCTCAAGTTCACTCTTCAGTCACTGAATTTGTAGAACAGAATGTGATGTATCATTATGAGCCATCCCACCAGGTTCTACACTGTTTGCATCTGTAGGTATCTGTACTTGGCTATAAAGGGCTGAAAGGGTACAAACTCATCACACTTACTTGACCTAATTAAATGCGAAGTATGTGACGCTAGAAACTTCACCGTACGGTAGCAAGCCAGCAATAATATACTCTTAACAGTTATCACTGTCCAATTCTGTTGTAGGTCTGAATAACTGAATTTGTAAGCACAATGTTGTGATAAATAATTAGTCACATGCCGCAAAACTTCAAACATCGCACACAAAGTGTTTTCCTTTATTGTAGCGCACGAAATAAGGCAGGTTCTTGACTGAGCCGCGAAACACATCTCAGTCAACATGTGTAAGCTTTTACAAGAAAGTTGCGTCTATGCTTTGTGTTGTCATAAAACTGGCAACTATCCCAGCAGGCACATGACGTACAATGTAATTGTGACGTCACATCAACGTCGGTGCAACGTCATGACGTTGATTTGACGTTGCCCTAGCACCGTGTGCCTGCTGGGTAGTCATTTGCATGTTGTATTATCTATTGTGTGCAAGTAAAATGATGATGAAAGTGTATAACAGCCGATTCACCTCAGTTTTGTGAACCAAACTAAAAATCAGCACTCCAGCGCCATTGTCCTTATCACTGAAGAAAGTAAATCTGAATTTTTCACAGAATCTGTCATTTCAGTGCCTTTTGGCGCTTTGATTTGGTTATGGCAAGACAAACAGACGGATGAAAGCAATATAGGTATGGTTGTTTGTCAGAATATAGGTCTTGTGATGGTGAGTACATATATGTGTATGAAGTTTCATGAGAGTAGGGCAAATCCTTTTGAAGTTATGACCAACGTCACAGCGTTACAAACACACAGACAACAGCAATATAGTTGTAGCTAGTGTGGGGCCTTTACAATATGCACTGCTCCACATCATGGTCTAACTATAAATCAAGTTTCAGCTTGATCGAATGTTTATTGTAGAAACGAAATATTTACAACTAGAAATGCGTCCATAGGACACGGATGCCCCCACCTGAAAATATGTCTATGTTCGTATTCATCCACAGAAAGTTATTGACCGTGTTTAAGTTTTGGACCCTTTTTTCACGTTTGACCTCTAAGTATGACCTTGACCTTGTAGGTAAGGACCTTGGTTTTGTGTGAGGCAGATTGTCTCATGATGGCCAACATTTCCGCCAAATAATTTCAATATCCATCCAGAGATAAGAAAGTTATTGACTGCGTTTAAGTTTTGGACCATTTTTTTTACCTTTGACCTCTAAGTATGACCTTGACCTTGGAGGTACAGATCTGTGTTTGCACGTGACACATTGTCTTATGATGGTTAACATTTCTTCAAAGTAATTTCAAAATCCATCCAGAAACAAGAGCTGTCACATGACAGCATAGCCCGCCTGTTTCACGCCTTCAAGATATAAGGTAAAACTATTGAACCATGAAATATAGATCACACTCGCCTACATATATTTTGAGGTCAATCATCAGGTCACATGGAACATATATTCCAGATTTTACATTTCAGAATCAAATTGTGTCTGAATTATAAGGCTAATCATTGAACCATGAAAATAGGTGACACTGACCTAGATATATTTCTATGCCAATCATCTGGTCACATGGAATGGAATATTAAGGTATGAAGTTTCTCCATCTCAAAGTTTTCAAGATATAAGCCAAAGTCACTGAACCATGTAATATAGGCCACATTAACCTAGATATATTTTCAGGTTAATCATCCGGTTGCATTGAAGTAATATCCCAGGTATAACATCTCGTTATCAAAATATTATTCAAGATAATAGGCAAAATCCCTGAACCATGAAATGTAGGTCACAATGACCTAGATATATTTTGAGGTCAATCAGCAGGTCATATGGAACTAATAATCAAGGTAAGACATTTCTTTATCAAAAAGTATTCAAGATAATAGGCAAAATCAGTGAACCATGAAATATAGGTCACATTGACCTAGATATATTTTGAGGTCAATCATGGGGTCCCATGGAACTAATAATCCATGTATGACATTTCTCCATCAAATAGTATTCAAGATAATAGGCAAAGTCACTGAACCATGAAATATAGGTCACAGTGACCTAGATATATTTTGAGGTCAATCATGGGGTCACATGGAACTAATATCCAAGGTATGACATTTCTCCACCAAAAAGTCTTCAAGATATAAGGCAAAATCATTGAACCATGAAATATAGGTCACAGTGACCTAGATATATTTTGGGGTCAATCATGGGGTCACATGGTACTAATATCCCAGGTATGACATTTCTCCAACAAACAGTTTTCAAGATATAAGGCAAAATCACTGGACCATGAAATATAGCCACAGTGACCTAGATAAACCTGCAGTGTATGTAATATACACCTGCAGTAATGGTCAAATGTGACCGACGCAGTATCAGAAGATAGATAGATAGAAGATAGATAGATATATTTTGAGGTCAATCATGGGGTCACATGGCACTAATATCCAAGGTATGACATTTCTCCAACAAATAGTCTTCAAGATATAAGGCAAAATCACCGAACCATGAAATATAGGTCACAGTGACCTAGATATATTTTGGGGTCAATCATGGGGTCACATGGTACTAATATCCCAGGTATGACTTTTCTCCAACAAATAGTCTTCAAGATATAAGGCAAAATCAGTGGACCGTGAAATGTAGGTCACCATGACCTTCACCCTTTTACACTTGAACAAATGTCACATAGTTGGCTGATATATAACCAATTGTGTTTATAACTTGTTAGCATAATGGAAACGTATATAACAAATTACAAAGGTGTCCTAGATTTTGACCCCTAGCCCCACCCCATCCGTTCTCCCAGGTATGAACCCAGGGGTGTGTTGTCTTGGAATCTCAGATGACACGCCCGGGTATCCAAGTTGTAAAATATGAACCCTTTGTGATAAGTGTCTGTTGAGATATAAGCAATTCAAAAACTTTAACACAGTTTTACAGAGGTGTTCTAGATTTTGACCCCTAGCCCCACCCCGGGGCATGAACCCAGGGGTCTGTTGTCTTTGAACATCAGAAGACCCTCCCAGGTACTTAAGTTCCAAATATGAGTGCTCTGTGATGAGTGACTGTAGAGATATACGCAATTGAAAAACTTTAACGCAGTGTGACGGGAACGCACACGCAAACGCAAACGTGCACAAATGAGGTGACAACAATAGCTCTCCATGTACTTCGTACAGGCGAGCTAAAAAGTAAGTTATTGACTGCATTTAAGTTTCAGACCCTTTTTTTGACCTCTAAGTATGACCTTGACCTTGGAGGTACCGACCTGGGTTTTGCACATGACACATCGTCTCATGATGGTTAACATTTCTACGAAGTAATTTCAAAATCCATCCAGAAATAAGAAAGCTATGTGACTGTGATTAAGTTTCGGACACTTTTTTTGACCTTTGACCTCTAAGTATGACCTTGACCTTGGAGGTACGGACCTGGGTTTTGCACATGACACGTCGTCCCATGATGGTTAAATCCATCAAGAAATAAGGAAGTTATTGACTGCGTTTAAGTTTCGGACACACAGACGCACGGACGGACGGACAGGGGCAACGCCATATGCCCTTTCCACCATTCTTCGAATGGCGGAGGCATAAAAATACTCAAAAGTGCAGAACTCTGTAAATATTTGGTGGACTATCACATCGAAAGTATATGTTCTACATCAGGTCATGGTCTTACTACCGACTAAGTTTCAGCTTGATCAGATGAAAACTGTAGGAGGAGTTATCTGGAAATGAAAAAGTTTCCAAAAATTTTCAAAGGGGCATATGTTTGTTTGTTTGTTTAATTAGAGGTTTAACGTCCCCGTCAACACTGTAACGATCATTTTGGAGACGTTGCTTCCAATTTTGTGGGACTTTTACCCGACATTGAGATTAAATGTCATCTCAAGTCCTGCCGCCCAATGAAACCAATAGGGCTTATAAACATTGACGGGCTGATTCGCACTGCTTTACCTGGGCAAGCTAAGCTCCTCTAAGCGGTTTACCAGTACTCGTGTGTGGGTCGGTTTTAAGCTCTGCGTGGAAGCATCATGCAGCCCAAACATTTCTTCAAGCCCCGACGGGCGGGGGGAGATCAAAGGGGTATAACTCGTAAATATTTTGTGGACCATAACCTCAAAATGATATGCGATACACCAGGTCATGGTCTTACTACATGTATCTACCAAGTTTCAGTTTGTTCAAATGAAAACTGTAGGACTTATCTGGAAATGAAACTTTACAAAAATGTTCAAAGGGGCATAACTCAGTAAATATTTGGTAGACAATAACCTCGAAATGATATGCGCTACATTAGGTCATGGTCTTACTATCTACATGTACGATGTTTCAGCTTGATCAGATGAAAACTGTAGGAGGACTTATCCGGAAACAAAAAAGGTTACAAAAATTTTCAAAGGTGCATAACTCTGTAAATACGTGTATTTGGTGGACCATAACCTTGAAACAATATGTGCTACATCAGGTCATGGTCTTACTACCTACCAAGTTTCAGCTTCATTGGATGAAAACTGCAGGTTATGGTCTTCTATTTACATTTCCATAAGCTTACATGTTAATATTTGACCCTGTACCTGATAAATCTGCATTCCAAATTGATTTTCTTACCCCTAAACATGGTAAACAAACTGCCAACTACAAAATTATACAAAAAAACAAGGGTGTCATGTGGCAATTTCAAGCATTCTAACTGTCCAAGGGAGGTAACCCTGCCTCAAAGTGAAAATTCAGTCTTGGAAATTCAGAGATACCACATGTACAATTATTATCACAACAGAAAATTCAGGAGACAGTTCACTTTGTTTCCTTTATGTGTTTAATGCACATATAATACCCTGCAAGAAAAAAAATAACAGCTAAGTATTTCTCATCAGTTTCATAATTATATCCAATCAAATGTGACTATTGTCTCATACATGGCTAAAAGCTGGGTCCACAACCTCCTTTTCCAGGCTCATAACCTGCAGGAGGAGTTATCCGGAAACGGAAAGTTTACAGACGGACGCCGACCCCATACCATAATACAACCTTTTTTACAAAACGGGCATATAAATAAAAATCTAAAATGAGTTCCTTTAAGAGCAATGAAAACATTCATAAGAAAGAAGATGGGTCATACTACGTAGTTTCGGCTAATAAAGCCTCATCAGTGACCCTGTAATGATCCGGCAACGCGAGCCAGAGGAAATGTACTGCAATTTTGCGAATTTCGAATATGCAGTCGATTCAAGGACTGATATAAATCAAAATGGGGTCCAAATAATTAAAAACCTGTCTAGAATATGAGTCTAAACCAATAATTTATTTCTGATTTCTCAGAATATTTACGCTGTTATCAAAGGACCAAAGTAAAATATAAACTGCATTATGGTTGATGTACTTGCCAGGCTCTGGCAGCCATGTTTTTAAACAAACCACTATCTAAAATCTACCCTGTTTCTGCAATGAAGAGTTTTTAGTCCTTTTTACTATACATGTTCAATCTTTGCCTAATTATCAATATCCATTTAGCTGACTGCAAATATAAAGTCTGATGCCATAGGCTACAAGACAAGCAGAAAAATCCACTGTTTTGTCTTTCTCCAATTAGAAATGCCCAAGTTACTAAATACGACCTTGACATAAAATAGGCCGAGGTCAACCAAAGGTCACCATCTGAGCAAAACTTGCCAGGAATACCAATTTCAATGCCACTGGAATAATGCATGGTTTTGCCTCCAAATGATCAAAGTTGATCTTGACCTAAAATAGGTCAAAGTAAACAAAGGTCACGATTATACAAACATGCTTAGGGCCTCTAAGTCCCCCAAATATACATACCATGTTTCAAGGTCATCGACAAAAGAAGATTTCAAAAGGGTTTGCATGGCGAATGTAGGAAAGAAAGTATTAGGAAAAAACGAATCCGGAAAAATAGTATCAGGAAAAAAAATATCAAGAAGAAAGTCTCAGTTTCATGTAACCAATTTGTGGGAATTTTACCAGATATTGAGATGAAATGACACCGCAAACCCTGCCGCCCAATGAAACTAAATAGGGTTCATGAGCATGGAGGTACGACTTGCACACTTTAGCTTGTTTAATTGGAGGTTTAACATCACTGTAGCTTCCAACTTGTGGGACTTTTACCGGACAGCGAGATGAAATGACTTCTCAAGCCCTGTCGCCCAATGAAACCAAATAGGGTTCATTGAGCATGGAGGTCTGACTTGCACACTTTAGTTTCTTTAATTGGAGGCTTAACATCCCCGTCTACACTATATATGTCATTTTGGACTTTTACCAGACATTGAGATGAAGTGACCTCTCGTCCCTTTTATAAGGTAAGGATTACAGAGATAGGTTGCAAAATTGATTATTAAACTGAAAAACAAATCAAAACATACAAAAGTATCCTAATCATCATATCATTCATTGTAACATAAGAAGCGAATCTGATTAAAACTGATACTTTTTTCCAGATACTTTTTTTCCTACCCAAAACTGATACTTTTTTTCTGATACTTTTTTTCCTGATACTTTCTTTCCGACTACCTTCCATGGCAGTCATCTTGGTTATATGACTCCAATCTTACAAATAAATTTTCATTGGTTCATCCCATATAGGCTCCATATGTAATTTGGTTTCAATCAGCCTGGCAGTTTAAGTGGAAAAGAAGATAAAAATGAATCTGAGCCATCCAGGATGAAGGTCAGTAAATGACCTTGAAATTTGGAATTGATAAACTTCCATTCAGCTGACTCCAAATATCAATTCTGATGCCACAGTCTACAAAAGAATTGAAAAACCAACTGTTTTGCTTTTTTTCCATACAAAGGTCCGGATAACCAAGTTGAACTTGATGTAAAACGGGTCAAGGTCAACTGAAGGTCACCATTAGAACAAACTTGGTAAGGCCCAGGAACCCCAATGTGGCACACCAAGTTTCAAGGCCATGGGCTATTTTGTACCCAAGGAGATTTAAAGAAGTTTTTTTTTTTTATACAGGCATGGTGACCATCCTGGTCATGTGACTCCAACACCACAAACAACTTTTCATTGCCTCATCCCAAAGAGGTTCTTCATGTAATTTGGTTTCAATCAGCCCAGCAGTTTGAGTGGACTGGAAGCTAATAATACCGAATCTGAGCCATCAAGGACAAAGGATAGTAAATGGCCTTGACCTTTGGAATTGATAAATTTCCATTCAGCTGATTGCAAATGTCACTTCTGATGCCACAGGCAACAGAAGATTCAGACAAATCCACTGTTTTGCATTTTTTTCCATACAAATGTCTAAGTGAACAAATTTGACCTTGATGTAAAGTTTGTAAACCAGGTCAAAGTAAACCAAAGGTCACCATTTGAACAAATTTGAAAGGGCCCAAGTCCCTAATGCTGCAAAAAGTCTGAAGGTCATTTGCCAATCAGTTCCTGGGAAGAAGAATTTTGAAGGTGTTTACCATATATGGACATGGCGGCCATCTAGGTCATGTGACTCCAATCTCACCAATAAATTTTCGCTGGCTCATCCCATAGAGGCTCCATATGTAATTTGCAGCAGTTTAAGTGGAGAAGAAGATAAAAATACTGAATCTGAGCCATCCAGGACAAAGGTCAGTAATCTAAATGACCTTGACCTTTGAAATTGATAAATTTCCATTCAACTGTTTGCAAATATCAATTCTGATGCCACAGACACCAATAGAAAAATCCACTGTTTTGCCTTTTTTCCATACAAATGTCTAAGTGACAAAATTTGACCCGGATATAAAACAAGTCAAGGTCAACCAAAGATCACCAGTTGAATAAACTTGGTAGGGCCAGTCCCCTATGCTGCATACTAAGTTTCAAGGTCATTGGCCATTTGGTTCCTGAGAAAAAAAAAATGAAGGTTTTTACCATATATGGGCATGGCGGCCATACTGTTCATGTGACCCAGTCTGTAAGAATACACTTTTGTTCCCTCTTCCCATAGAGTCTCGACATGAAATTTGGATTCAACTGGCCAAGTAGTTTCGGAGAAGTTGTCGTTTGAAAATGTTGATGGCGTAGATGCCGACGCAGACGCAGACAATGTACCAGCGCCTATACTACCGGGTATAAGCTCTCCCAGATCCTTCGGCTCTGGTGAGCTAACAAGAGGACCATGGTGGTCTCTAATGCTCACATGTGTTAAAAAGTACATGTAGGTCAAGGTAACTCAGTGACTATAACATTCAATCACACAATAATATCAAACATCTGGGCCTTCTGGTTTCAGACAAAAAGATTCTTAAAGGTTATTCCCTATGTAAGTCTATGTAAAACCGGTGGTCCTCGGCATGAGGGCATTTTTGGCCCCAGGGCTATAAATTGAACATCCTTGGTACAAGTCCATTAGATACATGTACAATTTCATATCAAATATCAAACACCTGGGCCTTCTGGTTTCAGACAAGAAGAATTTTAAAGGTTTTCTCTAAATAAGTCTATGTAAACTGGTGGGCCCTGGTGTGTGGGGCGTTTTTGGCCCCAGGGCTATAATTTGAACAATCTTGGCAGAGGTCCACTAACTGAAGTTTAATACTAAATATCAAAGTCCTGGGCCTTGCAGTTTCAGAGAGGAAGATTTTTTAAGTTTTCAGTAAAAAAACTACAACTTTGAAAGGGACCACCTAAGGATCACTCCTGTGAAGTTTGGTCAATTTGGTTGGTTGATTTGAGGTTTAACGTCCCCGTCAACACTGTAAAGGTCATTTTGGAGACGTTGCTTCCAATTTTGTGGGACTTTTACCCGACATTGAGATGAAATGACATCTAGAAGTTTGGTCAAAATCCGATCAGTGGTTTAGGAGATGTCGTTTGAAGAAATTGTTAACGCATTCAGGGATGCACACGCACAACGGACAAAAAGTGATCACAAAAGCTCACCTTGTCACTATGTGACAGGTGAGCTAAAAATAAGGTATACCCCTCTAAACCCCAGTGTCACTGTATAAAAGAGGGTTTCAAGGGGGTCAAAAACATGTGTGTTTTTGTGATGGAAGTTATTGAATTTTGCAATTAGTTCTGGTGTAGCTACAGCTCTTACTATTTAATTATTTATATATTCATTAGTTGTTTTTTTTTTTTTTTTAGGTCCTATAAGTTACAAAATTTACACCTTTTACATTCAATAATAATACTTTATTAGACCATGATTCTACCTTACATTCTTCAGAAGCATTTTTTTCATTATATTATTAACTTATTTATTTTTTTTTTATTTATCAAATAAAAATTAAATAATTCATTCTATTTATTTATTCTAACCATAACTTAATGATTAACATCTTTTAGAGTTCTGTTTATTAAACCCGTTTAAGACAAATTATACCATATATACATGTACCTTATTCCTCCCATTTAGCGCCCCTGCTCCTATAAGCGCCCCCTCACTGTTTTTTTTTCAAGAACAAAATAATAAGCTGCTGTCAGATTAAAAAATATTTTGGCTTACCTAAAGTAAAGATTTCAGCCTTCCAATCATTGCCGAATCTGGTGTAAATCGTATCCTGCTATCACAGTCTTTGCTGACCACTTGGTACTTTACATGTCATGATCCCACCATATTCTAATGGAAAACAACCAAGTGTAATTGGTTTTAAACTCTACGTTCTGGTAAGATTATTGTCTCTAAAAAGCGCCCCCTCTTTTTCCCATTTTTAAGCGCCCGGGCGCTAAATGGGAGGAATACGGTAATCAATTATTTTCGTTAGTTTAATTGCATACTTTATTATTTGATTTCATTTTTGTTTATTAATACATGTATCTATTTATAACTTACAGTTACAGAATTTAAACATTGTTCATGTTTTCAATAATTCATTTAAATATATACTTCCAATATCATAGCTGGCTGTCAATAGCCACTTCAAAAAAAAAAAAAAAAAAAAATGTGCATGTCTGCCAGCAAAAGTACATAGCAATTCCACCACATCCTTGAGAATGAATGTCTAAGCACACCATGCCCTTATTACTGGGAAAAAGGTATTTTTCTCACCTTGGTGTATCTGGTATAATGATAACTTCATCACTAAGGTTGTGACTGGATGATGCCTCTGCCATAGTGAATATCTTGATTGGAAATTGGTGCAATGCTTTATGATTCAGAAACCTGCAATGAACAAATTGGTAAACAGTAGTGCAGCACACAAGAACAAGTCCTTGTTAAAAACATCCCCGGTAAACCCTACTTTATACAGAGAACAAGAATTCTGCCTTAGGCGATGTTGCGCCTGTGGGGCGGGGTGGGGCAAAATCTTCATGATCTATGGACTATGGATGCTTGCATTCAAGTTGCCATGATCCCTAAATGCAAATTTGTACCAAATATCATTCACAGGCCTCTTATAGTTCTTGAGAAATGACTTGAACATTCAGGTGAAAGATACCGCTGGCCAAGGTGTCATGTACTGTAAAATACTTAAATTTGGCGGTAGCAAATTTTGGCAGTTTTTATGAGTGGACCTTTTGGCAGATTTATATTTTGGCAGATTTTCGATTGCCAAAAAAGGAAAAAAAAATCTATGACCTGTCTGTCTTATGTGTGCAAGTTTGTCAAGGCGATTTGCATGTATACACAGTGATTTTCAACTGTTTTCCACATTGCACTGTGCTTGGTGTGTCACGAAACAAATCACTTCTATTGTTATTTAATTACTTGTATACTTCTGAGGACTTAGGGTTAATATTCTTGTAGATCTCCTTCTCAGCTTCTTGGCAAGCATGGTGCACTGCACATCTGGCTATGCGTTTTGCCGCAAGATACGATGCACGAGTGCCCTTACCAGTCTTCCATTCCTTAAAGGCTTGTTGCTTGGCTGCAATGACCTTATTAACATGCTCATTCCACCAACAAGATTTGCGACGCCAGCGGTGGGGCCAAGTTGTGCCACACACCTCTTCAGTTGTCTTGAGCAGACCTGTCTTGAGGCTGTTCCATATATCCTCAGTGGTAGCATCAGCTACACCTGCTGAAGCACTCACATGCTGGCTGAAAACCTCCTGGAAATGATTTCTTGTCTGAGATTCTTTCAGCTTCCAAACTTTTAGTCTAGGGGTGAACTCGCGCTTGGGTTTAGGTGGCACATCAATCCTCATGTCATATACAAGTAGCTGATGTTGTAGGGAGTTATTAAAATTTAAAGAAAATTATTGATTTTTTCTTCTATTTTTAGCTCTGGTGGCCATCTTGTTCATTGCAGCGGAACTGTTTTAGCTAATTTGCTAAAGGGTCACCAAAGCAATATTCCTTTAAAGTTTGATTGGGGGTAGTGATAACACAGGATCGATAAATTTAAGGCTTCCCTTCTGAGACCTGTGCAAAATAAGTCATTTTAAAATCAATATTTCTCCATGTAATTTTGATATTTTCAAAAAAAAGAAATCGATTTTGATATAATTTAACTAATCTATCTGTCTTTCATTATTTAATAATTTTATGAGAGGTATAATCGGACAATTGAGAAACAAATAATCAAAGTTGACACCTGTCAGCAAAATTTTAACACGTTTCAGCAGCAATGAATACAGCAGAAATCTCTGAAATTAGCATGTCGTGACCCTGCGTTGTTTTGACCTAGCTCAGTCGCTATCCAATCAATTTACAGAAAAAATAATTAATGCAGGATGACATAGTTTTCATCACAGAATCTCGTGGTCATTTTTTAATTTTTAGAATTTCCGTTTATTTCCGTGAAAAGCGCTGCAAAGATTGGTCAATCTTTAGAACCGAATATCTCCGTAATTTATGCATCCGAAAGCAATTGAATGGTACATGTATCTTAATGAATCCAGGGATTTTCTCTACAAACTGATGATATTTTTAGAAGTATAAACATTTGCACATTTTGTGCAAAGTGATCAAACACACCCACTGTTTGCATTGCCGTCAATTGAGAAATGCCACTTGGCAGAAAATCGGATACATCATGAAAGGTAGAACACAAAAATACTTGGCTGAGTGATGTGTAAAGTGATCAATAAATTGACAAACTTGAATGGTTGTGATGTTTGACATGGCGTAACTTTTTTGTTTCTTCTGACACGGAAATTAAAAATTTAAGCGCCATTATTTTGTAAATGAAATGAATTGTACCCTGCTGTTTTTATTTTTGAAAAATCTAAATTTTCAGAAATCCTGTATTATTGCTACTGGGGGAAACACTTTTCTCTTCTTTTTTTTTCCTCCTATTCCCACGATTACTGCTACTTGCTCACATCTGGGCCAGGCCGCGAAGCCAAAAATGCCGATCCGAAGATTTTATATTTCGTCTCGTGTTATATTTAAGATATATATTGTAGTCCATTGGGTATCAAATTATTATAAATGACATATTTGATAACTGCACGAAGGTTTATCGCTCTACATTGTTTAATTTTCTTGTAATAACCGTTTTTCCGAAATCGAGGGGTATAAAAGCCAAGGCGGGAAAAAATGATAATATTTCTTAATTTCTTGCAAATTTACAGGTTAAAGTACCTCTTTTTGCCCTGAAAATATTTGAATTTGATTATTGTCATCGTTTGTCCATAGAAAAATATAACAAACATATATAAGACTACCTTAAATTATCAATTTTCTTATTTTCTAATTGTTTCTATTTTTAGATTGACTTAATTAAAGAAAACGACCGAAAAGGTACGGAAGGGAAGAAAGTTTTGTTTACAGCTAGCTGGAATTAAAGAAAAATAAAAAATAACTTTTTTCTCTTTATCATTTTAATATATACATATATATAAAAGCGTAAGAAATTAAGAAATATTTTCATTTTTCTCGGCCTTGGCTTTTATACCCCTCGATTTCGGAAAAATAGCTATTTCAAGAAAATAAAACAATGTAGAGAGATGAACCTTCATGCGGTTATCAAATATGTTATTCATAATAATTTTATACCAAGCTGACTACAATATATATCTTCATTGTGACAAGAGACATAATATAAAATCTTTGGATCGGCATTTTTGGCTCGGCCCAGCCTTGGGTTTTATACCCGACCATTTATTAGTTTTCCAAATTAATAACGTTTTTTGCACAAAAATAGGTTATTCAAGGTGATTTCGGTAATTTATGAGGTGATTTCAGTGATTTCACTAAACCGTCTGACTGGAAGCAATGTCTCCAAAATGACCTATACAGTGTTGACGGTGACCTTAAATAAAACAAACTATTACGCAATACCCGGAAAACAGATACAGCGCTGCACGAAAACTAATGACTGCAGTAACTGTAGGTGAACCACAGGCACTTGTTTCATAGAGAAAAAAAAATCCAACCTCTACCTTCTCAGGTAGATAATAACACAGGAGCTTGACGTATTACACTATTAAGGGTCTCATCTCTACGTTTCTATGTAATAGAAACGAAGGACGGACACTGTTTCAGAGATCCGTTGATTTTCATGCGAAAATCTCATAATCTACATATTGCTCTTGACAGGAATGGAACCTGTATCAAAACCTGATTTAAATGCAGCTCAACCAGTGCCATTTGCTGTCAATATTATTAGTGACCGCTCTAGACCAAGCCAGTCTGTTAGAGTAATTAATTCTTTACAATCATCTTTTACAAATACAGACTATAGCAACTCAGCAAGTCCGTTTCAAGTCCAACAACCAACCAATAATCAGTTGTCAAACAATAATGTTAGTGTCTCAGAACACAATAATGTTTTTTCCACTGAGGACAATTTTGTTACATATACAGTATTAATGACCCTCAAACTGAAGACAGCAGAACCAGTATAAAAGATAATTCTTCATATTTTAACCCTAGTACTGTTATAAAATCCCTTCAATTTGCATCGCTTAATGTCTGTGGACTGAAACGCAAAGTACTGTTCCCAGAATTTTCGGATTTGGTTAATAAATACGATCTGTTCTGTGTTTGCGAAACTAAGCTTGATAAGCATGATGTTATCAATTTAGCTGGATACGATTTCATTTCACAATGCAGAAAGCAAAATATATCCGTAAAAGTGGAGGTATAGGTGTTTCTGTCAGAACCACATTAATATTAATTGACAAAAATATTGGTGCTATGACATTTCGCAATCAGTCTGTTATTGATTACTCAATAATTTCTCATCAAGCACTAAAACTTGTCAATATGTTCAGTATAATAGAACTTGACTCTCTATTTTCGGATGGTCATTCCTTGTTAAAAACTACGCTTTCTTTCACAAAGAAAATAGCACAAACTGCAACTGTGAGAAACCAGATGAAGAGAGCAAAACCTAAGCTTCCAGAAGATAAAAAGATATTATTTGTTCAAAATTTGGACCACTCAAAAATATATGAATTACATAATGATATAATTGATGCAAAAAATAATTTAAACACAGTAAATTTAGACAAGATAAATAATATATGTCATCACTTTTCAGAAATATTCAAAGAGTCAGCCCAATTATGCACTAATAATAATTCAAGTCTGAACCATAAAAAGGGTAAAAAGGCCTGGTTTGGGGCACAGTGTGAAAAGGCCCGAAAACAGTATCATCGTGCAAAATCAAAACACTCTAAATACTCTTCAGCTTCAATGAAACTTAACCTAAGAAAAGCAAGCAAAACATATAAGAAAAAGATGAATTATTTCATTAATAAACGCATTAAAACAACACAAAATAAATTAAGGAGCCTGAAAAATAAAAGCCCCAAGGAATATTGGAAGGTAATAAATAGTATTGATAATAAAAAAACTGACAGCAAGATCGAGCTCGATACTCTTTATACCTTTTTCAAAGACCTTAACAAGCAGCCAGATATTGATGATAATAACTGTGAAAATAATATAGATATTTCTATTGATGATGACAATGAGATTTTAAACTCACCAATAACTGACAGTGAAATTTTAAAATGTATTAAATCTCTAAAAAATAATAAAGCATGTGCAAATGATGAGATAATCAATGAATATATTAAGAGCACATCTCATATTATGCTTCCATTATACACCTCCTTTTTCAATTTGTTACTGGATACCGGCCATATACCGGAAGATTGGCTTGAAGGCATCATCATACCAATTTACAAAAAGAAAGGGGATCCTCTACAACCAGAAAATTACCGCCCTATAACAATCCTTAGTTGTTTTGGAAAGCTCTTCACTGCAGTATTAAATCTAAGATTAAATAATTTGTTAAATGAGTATCACATATATATTGGAAGAAAATCAGGCAGGCTTCCGGGCAGGATACTCAACTTGTGACCACATTTTCGCTCTTCATGCAATCATTGAAATTCTGAAAGTTAAAAAATTAAAACTGTTTTGTTCATTCGTAGACTTCAGTAAAGCATTTGACTCGGTCTGGAGAGTGGGGTTGTGGTCAAAACTGTTGAAGAATAATGTTAATGGCAAGTTTTTCCGCATTGTTTTTAATATGTATAAGGGAATTAAATCTTGTTTATCTTTCAGCGGGAATCAGTCAAGTTTCTTCCCTTGTCTGCGTGGGGTGCGACAAGGGGAAAATTTGTCACCGGTCTTATTTGCTTTATTTTTGAATGACTTAGAAACCTTTATGCAGTCTAACAATTGCTCTGACATTAACCTGAAATTTGACTCAGATAATGTATATATTTACCTTCGACTTTTTGTACTGCTATATGCTGATGACACTGTCATTTTTGGTGTAGATGAAACCAGCTTCCAGAAGAATTTAGACATGTTTTATGAATATGCTAAAAGGTGGCAACTTGACATAAATTATGACAAGACTAAAATTTTGATATTTGGTACCCGTAATGATGACCGCTTTGATTTTAAAATGGGCACCAATAAAATATCAGTATGTAAAGAATTCAAATATTTGGGGGTATTTTTCACAAAGAGTAGAAGTTTTTGTAAAGCCAAAAAGCATAACTACGATCAAGCCAAAAAAGCCATGCATCTTTTATATAAAAGAATACGAAACCTAAATCTTCCTATTGACTTACAACTACAGCTTTTCGAACACACTATTTTACCAATCGCTCTCTATGGATGTGAGATCTGGGCATATGAAAATACAGATATTATTGAAAAACTCCAAAATGAATTCCTCAGGTATATCACAAATACAAGAAAGTCCACCCCAGCTTATATGTTACACGCAGAAGTTGGCTTCAAGGCTATTGATATTAAAATAAAAACCCGAATGATTGGCTTTTGGCTGAACATAGTAAATAGTAAGGAAACTAAACTATCAAAATTATTATACAAGTTTCTTCTTGGTGAATATAATGGTGGCATTTATCAGCATAAATGGATCCACTGTATAAAAGAAATCCTAATAAGTGTAGGGTGTGCTGATCTTTTACATAAAGAAGTCATTGAAAACCCCAAATTGATCAAAATGCAAATTTCAAAAACTTTGTCTGACCTATACATTCAACAGTGGCATACAAAAGTATCGTCATCCTCCAAAGGAAAAACTTATAAACTTTTCAAACATGATGTTAATTTTGAAAATTATTTAACCACATTAACTAAAAAACACTACTCTACATTACTTAAGTTCAGATTAAGTAACCATAGGCTCCCAATTGAGACTGGTCGCTGGGAAAACATTCCTTTGGAAGAAAGAAAGTGTACCCTTTGTGAGAAAAATGACATTGGTGATGAATTTCACTATCTATTTGTATGCAATCATTTCAATTCAAAGCGGAAAAAGTTTTTACCCTCATATTTCAACAAACGCCCCAATATTATTAAATTCAAGGAGCTATTGTCTACGGAAGATAAAAATCTTCTCATCAAATTATCCTGCTTTACGGAAATCATAATGAAGAAATTTTCAAATGCCGGCTAAGTTTTCTGTAATTTATCACTGCATGCCACTGTTATTATTATGTTTCTCTCTCAATTTTTTTTTTTTTTTTTTTTTAAACTTCACACTAACAGGTCTATGTGATCTGTGTCCAAGACCTCAACAACCCCAACTTATGTAGGAGGGAGTGGTATTTTCATGGGCATACATTATTTTTTCCTGCACCAGTTATGGGTGTGGAGTGTGGCTGGCTTGTAGAACTACCTAAATGTGATGGTTCTAGTGGGATCCACAGTTCTTTTTTACTATTTTGCATAGGCCTGGTAATGTATTTTGTTTCACTTTCATTATTGTATTTGCTTGTTTACATCATGGGTACATGCCTATAAAATTTCGAACCCCTTCAACCCCACTTTTATATAGCAAGACTGGGTTTACAGGGGTACGCATTATTTTTCCTGTTTTTGCCCGGGGGCATGGGTTGTGGGTGTCTGTTTGGAACCGCCTCAATGAGGCGGGCCTAGCGGGTACCAGCGATTTGTGTTCTGGGCGGGATATGAGGAACATTAAAATTTCTATATGAAATTTTCTCCTCCTTTGGTGGTAAAATTCTCAATACATTTGTATAGGCATGTTTTAGTGATGAAATATGTCTGTTTATCACATGTCACCTGTTTGTATATTATGCTCTTACGCCACCTGCGAGTGGCCTGAGTTTAACTTCAATAAAGTTATGTTCTGTTCATTGAAATACAATATTGCTTATGTTAATGAAGAAACGTAAACCTTCCGCCGCCTATTATAGAACTGCTTTGTCATATAATACACCGTTAAGTGAGTGTTTCTTAAAAATATCCCATTCGCATAGTTGCTGGTTATGGCGCCATTTTGTTTTTGTTAGGAGAATCGCATTTAATTTTTTTCGCGTTTTATTGGTCACCAAGCACGTGACGGTTTTCTTGGGTTGTTTTAGACCAATCAGACAACGCGCATGGACTCACTCCGAGTAAACAAACATGGCGACCTAACCAGCATCTGTGCGAACGGCAAATTTTAAAGAAACAGATGGATTGTCGTGGATTCAAGAGTAGCGAAGTATTGTTAGGTGCGGCGGAAGTTATATTGCACATTATACTGGTGTTACTAGTTACCGGTGTATTAAGTGTTCAAGTCAGTATGTAAAACAAACTATTCAACTGATTCAGATAAAGTGTGTCTAGATCAACTTTTATTTCATTCCTTCAACGGATATAAACAATATATTTTTAAACAATAAATACCAACCGGCCAAATGCTTTATTTTTATGGGCCTACCCCTGCCACCATTTCCAATGTCCGGTGTTACTAATTACCGGTGTATATGTGAACAAATCCTGTAGAAAATTATTTGGGTAAAAGGGTCTACATGTGATGAGATTATATAATGAAATAGTTATTGGCCTTCAAAATGAAAGCAAAAAGGGCCTGCTTGAAAGCTTTTTTTCTGTTTCTATAGCATGTTTGATGAAGTATACCATTTTATGTTCTACACAGGGTAGAACATACGTCATGATTTATTACTACATATAAAAGGAATCATATACCCTGAGACATGAAATTTCTGTTATATATTTGCCGATTTAGACAGAGGGAAAAGTGTCTTGTAAATGATAAAGGGCGAAATTCCAAACGATAATAACGCACGCCATAGCGATTCGGGTAGAACGGAAAACACCGTTAATTAGTATACACTGGTAATAAGTGTATGGTCGTCCACCCAGTTTTCGACTACACTCTGTTTTCGACGATATAAGCGGCTGTGAGATTTTCACGTGATTTGTGACGTCACTGGGTTTCTTATATCAAACTAAAGGAAATTCCATCTGTCTGTCCTAATGAATAACCGAAAATATACACCAAGCCTGTAAATTTTATCAGATTAATTACACTTTTTTTTAGTTGCCTGTAATATGTTATTTGTTTTAGAATTTAGTATTTGGATTCTGTCCAAAAACACATACCAAGCCATTGTACGCAAAATGATAAATTCAGTGGTGTTCCAAATGAGCGGGCTTTGCAAAACGGCATTGTCTGGTAGGTATTGTAACTGATTTTTTTGTATTGGCTGATAAAAATAGTTATTTATACATGCTTTGTCATATTTATGATGATGCTAATTCTCCATCGTCGAAAACCGAGTGCTGACGTCATGACATTTTGACATGTCAGGTGATCAAATATGGCGTCCGGTGGACAAGCAAAATGGCATGAACCTTTTCAATGATTGGTTGTAGCTGGCATAAGGAGTGTATCTGCATATTTTAGCGCACCACAGTAATGAAAATTATTTTCTTTTTATCCGCTACATAAGTGGTAAAACTTTGATCGTCGAAAACCGGGAGTGGCGGCATATAAGGGATAATTAAATGTTTTAACGTTGCATTTCGACAGAGCAATATGCAGATGTTGAGACTTTTGAATGTAAATCATCTGACCTCTGAAACAGTGTCCGTCCTTCGTTTCTACTTTATAGAAACGTATGGACAACCCTTTAAGGACATTCAACATGGCCGCCTGGACAAATGAGCAAAAATGACAGTGGCTCTGAATATGCAAGAAATTCAATGCAACCCTTTTGTTTTAGCCAACTAATATAATTGGAACATAAACTTGATTTCTTAAAGTTATTTAAATACCTGTTAGAAAAGTAAAATATTGTTCAGAGTTTTTTCTTCACTCACCTGAAAAATGCCAAACTTTGTGTATCAAAACTGGAAAATTCCCACAAGTAACAATGACAAAAAGAAATCACTGAGTAGTTACATGTTTCCTTAAGGTGCACCAGGAATCAAAATTTTGATTAGCTGCACTAAATTCAAATAAACTGTTTTCAACCAAGGCATGTTTTGTGTTCAGGAAAAAAATCTTGTCTTTTTACTTTACACATTTCTTGACACAATAAAAGAAGTCCTTTCTGTGTATGGAGAGATAAACTTGCATTCATTGGAATAAATATGCAGATAAGTTTATTTTTTGTGGCTGACTGAACACACCTGTGTAATGTTTACAGGTAGGAAAAAAGAAAGGGAACAAATCAAGACCAATCTTTAACACTGGCTACTGTGATTTTAAAGTTGTTATTAAATTTTCTTTCGCCTAAAATCTCCATTAACTTTATATAATTTTGTCAAACATATCATTTATATCTAAAAATGCATTACAATCATGATTAATGCTGTGTAACTATTTTGTAAAACTAGGTGGTGAAGTATACTTCTCACACGTGTCTAATGTTTACATTTGTAACCAACGACATACACGAGGATTCTCATAAAATACTGACGGATCGATATGCAGTATGGTGACCAGGGGGTGTAAAATAAATTACTTAATATGTAAAGGCAAAAGATACGAAAAATGGTTGTGGTTTAAAGAGAAATATTTATAAAATCAATTGAAACTCGTCGCTGCGACCATTATTTTCCTCCATGAAAAATTGACAGTTTGTGACATCAATCTGGTTACCGGCTTCATATCTGGTTCAAGATTCTTTGACTACGTCTTTGGGCGTTTACAACATCACTCTTCTCTAACGACCGGTCTGTGCCGTTTATAAGTGTTCGTGAGCAGGACTGAGCTAGTCTGGACATAAATTTAGCTTGAAAATGCTGCCAAAGTAAATGTAGGCTACACTGAACCACTTTTCCTCGACACAATTCTCTCGTTTTGAGCGATGACAAAATTCTTGTAAAAGCCAAACTTGTTTAAAAATTAAAGTACTAGGCTCCATCCGGAAACCAGCATTTCCATAACAGTGCTCTCCCTTCAGACAAATCGCGTATGAAAAGTAGTTTCAAAAGTATTTATTGAATAAATGTATATATTTTTTCTTTGCCGGTGACATCCCCTGGAATCCTAAAAGAAGATTTCATAACGTACATAAATGTATTACAATAATGTAAATATGACGAAAAATAACTCGATCTTTCGATGATAAAAAAGTGCCTTGGCGTATTAATCTAATGTTTTAGCCAGGGTGTTGTTCGGCTCCTTGCCGAAAGACTTTACACAAAGTAACACAACAAATGTATTGTCGAAATGTTAGTATTTGATAGTTCCTATGTGAAAATCGAATGGTGCGGTTTTAAAGATGTATGTTTTGGGCTTCAAATTATATCGAGTACCTTGGCGATCCCGTCATGGTTACGCCAATACGAACGTGTGAACTTGCGTGTAAACACATCCCCAGATGTTCGGCCATGATGAATTTTGTTTCGAAATTTTCTACACACCACGTGAACAAAAATTAATTATTCGCTTTTGGAGCTGTTTTATGAAAAAATATGTCCCGGTGCACCTCCCCTGTACAATTATTCATACACAAGTGGCAATATCTTTTATATTTATTCATAAACAATTTGGTTCTAAGTCTAAAACAAACGAGCATATATTGCAATATTTATTTTACATTTCTCTCGTTATAGTAATTCAGATATTTAAGTGGTTTTGTCTTGAGTAAACTTTGCCCTGTTATTTTTTACACTTATAAGAAAAAAATTTCTGAGACCTTTGCTTAATGCTCAAATTCATAATTTCTTTTTTCAAGTGCATATTGTGCTATTTCAGCCATGTTGGTCGCAGAATATCCTTAAATTTTATTACGTCAAGCTCCTGTGGATAATAAGGGTGGGGGATTTTTCATGCTACAAGTGCCTGTGAGGTGAACACTGAAACACATAAAATAAATATTCATTGGACATTGAAAGGAATAAAAGAATCACTTCAAATTCTTTTTCATACACAAATGCTGCTGAGAAGAAAATTTGAAAAACGCGATTACTTTTTTTTTTTTTGCTTTCGCTTTTTTTTCATTGATTGAATGATAACTATTGTTTTATTTACCGATTTGTAAGCCGTTCTCGTGTCGGCGTATGAGCGGTACCTATATTGAATCACCGGAACGCCCCTGAAACACCGGAGCTTGAGTGTGCGTCACCCGTTTGGCGTCCATATGTTAAAACTCAGATTCAGCAGGTGGAGAAGGTGCAGAGGACAGCTGCTCGATGGACCTGCAGACGATGGCGAAATAGAAGTAGCGTCGGTGACATGCTTGATGAACTAGAGTGGCCATCCCTGGAGACCCGTCGTGAGCAGTCCTCCTTAACCTTCTTCTACAAGATACATTCTGGTACAGTATCAATTAACAAGGATAGGTATTTGACCCCTGCAACAGTGTCAACACGGACAAGGGCATCAAGAGCAAAAACTCACAGTATCGTAGGTACCAGTCCTATAGTGATGCCCTGAAAAACTCTTTCTTCCCTAGAACTATTCCTCAGTGGAATAGTCTTCCATCTTCTGCGGTGAATGCCAAGACTGCAGGAAACTTAGCATTTTAAAACTAGCGAATAAACGCATTTCTTTCTATTCTCAAAATACTAACTTATTACCTCCTTAGCCCAAAACGTCTTTAGGTCATCTTAAACTAGGTATTCAAGAATTTCATAAGAAGTTTGTTTTGGCCCCTGCAGACAAGGCCGCTAACAACGTCATCGTTGTGTGACGGCTCCACTATGTTAACACGCTTAAGCAGGAGCTTGGTGGTACTAAGGCCTATGAACTTCAGCCTTTAGCTGAAGAGAGAGCTATATTAGATAAACATGTTTGTCTTTCAGCCACCAAGTTTGCTGTGTGTGTTAACGAAGGCCAAGGCAACCTTCCTACGCTATACTGCATGGTTACCAAAACTTCATAAAAAACCTTACAAAGCACGGTTTATTGCAAATTCTAGCTCTTGCACTACCACTGAACTTTCTAAATTATTAACTTCCCGTCTTACTGCTATTAAAACGCATGTAATTAAATATTGTGATAAAGTCTTTGAAAGATCAGGAAGAAATCTGTTTTGGTCTATAAAAAATTCGAATGAGGTTTTAAATAAATTGAAATCTAGACATTTTCGTGCTTCTAGTCTGTCTACCTACGATTTTTCCACTCTTTACACTACACTTCCTCATAATCTTATAAAAGAAAAGCTTAATGATTTAATTGAATGGGCTTTTCACAGAGAAGATTCTCTCTATCTTGCATGTAATGTCAGAAATGCATTTTTCACTTCTAAAGAGCATAAGAATTATACACTTTGGTCATGTCAGAAAGTGTGTGAGGCCCTCACCTTTCTACTTGACAATATTTATATTAGATTCGGTACTAAGTTATTTAGACAAATTGTGGGTATTCCGATGGGTACTAATTGCGCACCTCTTGTGGCTGATCTGTTCTTGTATTGTTATGAAAGAGACTTCATAATCTTATAAAAGAAAAGCTTAATGATTTAATTGAATGGGCTTTTCACAGAGAAGATTCTCTCTATCTTGCATGTAATGTCAGAAATGCATTTTTCACTTCTAAAGAGCATAAGAATTATACACTTTGGTCATGTCAGAAAGTGTGTGATGCCCTAACCTTTCTACTTGACAATATTTATATTAGATTCGGTACTAAGTTATTTAGACAAATTGTGGGTATTCCGATGGGTACTAATTGCGCACCTCTTGTGGCTGATCTGTTCTTGTATTGTTATGAAAGAGACTTCATTTTGTCGCTTTCCATTGATAACCAATCTGAAATTATTGAAGCTTTTAGCTCTACTTCTAGATATTTAGATGATTTATTAAATATTGATAATACCTATTTTGATGGTTTGATCAGTCAGATTTACCCTCTAGAACTTCAGTTAAATAAAGCAAATTCTTCTGATACCGAGGCCCCGTTTCTGGATTTACATCTATCTATTGTAGATGGATTTGTTTCTTGCAAAATTTATGATAAACGCGATGACTTTGATTTTGAGATTGTAAATTTTCCTTTTTTGGATGGTGATGTTCCTCGTGCGCCATCCTATGGCGTTTATATTTCGCAATTAATTCGATTTGCTAGAGTGTGTAGTCATGTAACTGACTTCAACACTCGTAATAAATTATTAACGGCTAAACTCCTTAATCAGGGTTATCGGTACCATAAACTACGCAAAGCCTTTTCAAAATTTTATAGACGCCATTCTGATTTAATTTCAAAATTCAATATTGGACTTAAATCTCTTCTGCAACAAGGTCTATCGGAACCCGAATTTTATGGTGACTTAGTATATAAATTCAGAAAAATATATAACCGCAATGATTTCAGCACCCAATTTCGTAAAATCATTCTTCGATATAAAAAGATTGGGTACAACATGGATATTATACGACAGACTGCATGCATGGTAGTTAACCCAATCACGGTTGGCAACTTTGCTTCCCTCTTTAATTGCACGCCGGTGGGTCAGGCCTCAGATTCTATGACGGCTCCAACGTAAAGACTTATTGAAAATTAAAGAGATAATGTCGGTTGGTGCCTGATGCTCTGTCTCTGGTCGGGCTCATCGGAGTCTAACTGTTGGTTTTCTTTTGCTCAAGCATTTCAGTGGTTTCTTGCTGTCGAGTCCTCACCGTTGTCTCACCTCTGTGGTTCTTTGATTTCTGTGTTCACGGAGATGTTGCACTGATGAGTTAGGAGGCCTTCATGCGGACTGAACAAATTATTTGTCTAAATCGCGACGGAAGTAAGGGCGAGGATTGTGGCCACGTAAAATCGATTTAAGCCCCCCAGTGGAAATCTTCCACTGACCGTTCCAAGGCGGCTCTTCCGTGGCGATTTATTTATGTTGTTGTTTGTTACTTACTGTGTGTATCACTTGTGTCTTTTAATTTTGGATGGCCATATGGCCATTTTGTGGGAAAGTAACTGTCCATATGGCCTTCCTTTGTTTAGGTTTCCATTATGGTCTGGTCGCTTAATGTTTGTATTTCTTTCCCTTTGATGTCTTTTATGGATGGAGTAAGTTTATTGTATCAATTCCTGATCTTTGTTTTACTTCTACTTTTCATTTTGACGCTTTCCATTGATAACCAATCTGAAATTATTGAAGCTTTTAGCTCTACTTCTAGATATTTAGATGATTTATTAAATATTGATAATACCTATTTTGATGGTTTGATCAGTCAGATTTACCCCCTAGAACTTCAGTTAAATAACGCAAATTCTTCTGATACCGAGGCCCCGTTTTTGGATTTACATCTATCTATTGTAGATGGATTTGTTTCGTGCAAAATTTATGATAAACGCGATGACTTTGATTTTGAGATTGTAAATTTTCCTTTTTTGGATGGTGATGTTCCTCGTGCGCCATCCTATGGCGTTTATATTTCGCAATTTATTCGATCTGCTAGAGTGTGTAGTCATGTAACTGACTTCAACACTCGTAATGAATTATTAACGGCTAAACTCCTTAATCAGGGTTATCGGTACCATAAACTACGCAAAGCCTTTTCAAAATTTTATAGACGCCATTCTGATTTAATTTCAAAATTCAATATTGGACTTAAATCTCTTCTGCAACAAGGTCTATCGGAACCCGAATTTTATGGTGACTTAGTATATAAATTCAGAAAAATATATAACCGCAATGACTTCAGCACCCAATTTCGTAAAATCATTCTTCGATATAAAAAGATTGGGTACAACATGGATATTATACGACAGACTGCATGCATGGTAGTTAACCCAATCACGGTTGGCAACTTTGCTTCCCTCTTTAATTGCACGCCGGTGGGTCAGGCTTCAGATTCTATGACGGCTCCAACGTAAAGACTTATTGAGAATTAGAGAGATAATGTTGGTTGGTGCATGATGCTCTGTCTCTGGTCGGGCTCATCGGAGTCTAACTGATGGTTTTCTTTTGCTCCAGCATTTCAGTGGTTTCTTGCTGTCGAGTCCTCACGGTTGTCTCACCTCTGTGGTTCTTTGATTTTTGTGTTCACGGAGATGTTGCACTGATGAGTTAGGAGGCCTTCATGCGGACTGAACAAATTATTTGTCTAAATCGCGACGGAAGTAAGGGCGAGGATTGTGGCCACGTAAAATCGATTTAAGCCCCCCAGTGGAAATCTTCCACTGACCGTTCCAAGGCGGCTCTTCTGTGGCGATTTATTTATGTTGTTGTTTGTTACTTACTGTGTGTATCACTTGTGTCTTTTAATTTTGGATGGCCATATGGCCATTTTGTGGGAAAGTAACTGTCCTTATGGCCTTCCTTTATTTAGGTTTCCATTATGGTCTGGTCGCTTAATGTTTGTATTTCTTTCCCTTTGGTGTCTTTTATGGGTGGAGTAAGTTAATTGTATCAATTCCTGATCTTTGTTTTACTTCTACTTTGCAGAGGAGTTCAAAGCCCGCACAGTATAAGATTGAGACTCAGAGGTATGCGTTTTAGGATAAATCTGTGCTTGGATTGTAAATAGTTTTAAGGACTCATCCAGAGATGATTTTTTTTTGCTAAATGCTAAATTTAGCCACCCACCCAACTGAGGTAATGGCCAAATATGACCGACTCAGTATAAGAAGATAGATAGCTATAGATAGATAGATAGATAGATAGATAGATAGATAGATAGATAGATAGATAGATAGATAGATAGATAGGAGCGGACTTTAAAAAATCGATAATAGAGTCTACTAAATCTTTATTATTAATATAACTTGATACAGGTTTTAAATAATAAAACGCTTAAGAAATATAATAACCTTTTTTGTTTTCGGATTGGTCCGTTGTGGCGTGCCTACTGCAGCTTCACATTACGTTGAGACACCAATGCAATAACGTGAGTTCAGCTCGGCTGGGCAATCATGGGTGGCAATCGGTCCCAAACATCATGTTCACAGCTTTTCTGAATTAACTGCCACTCATCACCTGATTAATCAGATAATAAGTGTAGCAATTAAGTCATATTCAGAGCCTATATTAAGATGATTTTTTTTAGAAAAAAAAAATGCCAAAAATAAACTAGAAACTATTTTATCTAATATGCATAAATAAATATTATAAAAATATTGTGATAGTTAAACAGAAAAATAAAGTATTAATGTCGGCTTATTAAGCTTTATAACTATTGTGGGCCGAATTTGTTATGTGCCAAGTTTGTATGGGCCGAGTTGGTTATGTGCCGAGTTGGCCATGCGCCGAGTTGCTATGTGACGAGTTGTCCCGCTACCCACTAGATGAGTCCTAAAAACTATTTACAATCTGATTAACAGGTGTATGCTAAAACGCACACCTCTGAGTCCCAATCTACACTATACGGGCTTTGAACCCTTCTGTGGTTTATTTTGTTATGGTTTGTCTTTGAATGTGTGTGCCGCTTGTGTTATTTTGTTTTGGATAGCCAATTGGCCATTTTGTGGGAAAGTAACTGTGCTTTTGGCTTTCCGGTATTGGTGTTTCCATTGGGGTATATTTGTTTCATGTTTGTGCTTCTTTCCCTTTTGTGTCTCTGGTGGGGGGCTGTGGGTTAATTGTATCGATTCCTGATCATTGCCTTCACTTCTATTGTTTTGCATCTACCGCAGACGAGGAAAGACTATTCAACCGAGGAATAGTTCTGGGGAAAAGAAGAATGCTTTAGGGCATCACTATAGGCCAGGTACCTACGATATTGTGTGTTTTTTACTTTTGATGCCCTTGTTTGAGTTGAATCTGTCACTAGGGTCAAGTATTTATCTTTATCCAGAGACACTATACCAGAGTGAATCTTAGAAGGAGGTTAAAGAGAACTGCTCACGTCGGGTCTCAAGTGACGGCCACTCCAACTCGCTAAGCATGTCACCGACGCTACTCTTATTTCGACATCGCCGGCATGTCAATCGAGCTGCTGTCCACTGAACCTTTCCAACCTGATGAATCTGAATTTTAAAATGGGGATGCAAAATGGGTGATGCATATTCAAGTTGAGGGCGAACCAATGTTTTGTATTAATACAAATTCCACGGTCAAGAATGTGTAGTTTTTCAAAATGAAAGAGTTTAGCGAAATTGGGCCCCGGTATACTACACGGGAAGACGTGTCGGACATTGCTTCAAGCTATTTATAGCTTTCGCTCAAATCCTTACACAATAACATGTTTGTTTTCTGTGGATGATATGTCATATATTTCATGAATAAATACGTTTAAACCAGCCAATGTTTTATATGCAACACCCTTTGTCTGCCTAGGTGCAAAAGCCAAATTACGTCTTAGAAATCCTATAGTCTTAGTTGCTTTTGATGTAATCTCTGAAATATGATGACCAGTCAAGATCGTCAGTGATGGTGACACCAAGATATTTGGCGGATTAAACCTGCTCCAAAGTTTCGTGGTGTAGTGAATAATCAAACTTAAAGAGCAATTACAAAGAAATTAAAAAAATTCTTAGTATGAAGCAGGGTGAAAGCAGACACAAGGAGGGTCATTTTATTGAAAACCGCATGAAAAAAAATCGCATTCGTTCCAAAGTTTTGCTCATTTATATTTGATACATACCTATTTACCTCTAAGAGTAACTTCCCCTGAATTTTCTTTGATTGTAACACACAATGCAATATTCTGTGATGTCATAGTGGCTTTAAACTTTTTAAAATAAGTTTAAACTACCATATTTTCCATTTTGTAGTTGCCTCATACAGTTTGTTTCATACCCTTTGATTTCTCTGTATCTTGTTCATAATTTAGGATAGAAATGAGAAATTTTATTTCGAAATTCAAGCTTAAATTTACAAATAAAGTATTTTTTAAAATGTTTAAAACTACCATTTAATTCAAAATTTCATTCCAACTAGTTAATGTAAGTGTTTTTACATGCCTTTTGAACAGATCAGTAAGTTCTGTTTGTTATATCATCCACTTACAAATGCAGGAACTTGAATTTAAATTATTTTTAAAAAGATCTTAAGTTTGAATTTAAGGTTTGCAATTGAAATTATGAGAAAACTGGTTTAGCATATCAGGTGAGATCATTTTCAATAATTCAAAAAGGTGATTATACCGCTCCTAAGGACTATAAAACACAAGGTATTTCATATTTAAAAAGTTTAAAAATTTTAATGTGCATCTATGACATCATAAAATACCTCATGAATATTAATGAGACAGTCTGAGGCTGCTCTGTTTCCATGAAATATGTCCCACTTCAAATTGTAATATCCTGGAAACTAATAAAGATAATTTGATGCGGTTTTCGCCCTTCGATTTCTTGAACCAATGTCTTTTGAAATTTAATGGATTTCTATACATTTGTATATGACCTTTAATCCTAACCACGCATGCTTATATTCCCGCTTCTATTAGAACGGGCGGCAGTGTCTCACCTCCTTGGTTCTTTTCCGGAAAACCTGCAATGTATAGAGGGATCCAATGTTTTGACACGTGACCTTGTTTATAAGCACGAAATGCAAATATAAAAGCATCACGTCAACATTATGGCCGTGAAATGCATTAACATAGACTGTGGGCACACATTCGAGTCACTTCCGCGTGGCAATTCTAACAAGTACCCACAATCTGCTTTTGATCAAAAGTAAGAAAAATAATGAACATCCCAATGTTGACTTAATGTTAAAAGTGGGGTTAAGGGGCTAAAAAATATATAGGCGTGTTTTCGTGATGAATACCCCCTTTTGTGAGTACAAGACAGGAAGAGAGGAAATTCTAATTTGAAAAAGTAAGATTTTTTTGTCCTTAACAAATTGATTGAGTAGTCGTATCGAATATCAACAATTTATGCTTTAAGATCGAATGAATACACCTGTTGTACATCCCAGTATCATTATATGAAAATGGTTTTCTAGGGAGATCGAAATAACTTGGGCGTCTATTTCCTCCAAGAATAAATAAGTATTAAAAGAATTATTTTCTTACGTACTAAAACCTTTTTTTCCGCTTAAATAACATAATCAAACACGTAATGAACCAGTAAATGACATTATAATCCATTAAATTTATCTATTATCGATTTTCAGGGGCGTTCCGGTGTTTCTAGTCGTTCCTGTGATAAAGTTACCCACATATGAGATGCTTTCAGGTAGAAAAGCACTGGCAGGAGTGTAACTGTACAGTGTGTCACAGTTGCTCCGTTCACAGGGACCAGTATCAAGCCTTTTTGAGAGGAAAGATATACTATTCGGTAATAATATAGACTATATTATTATAGGACAGTATATCTTTCCTCTCAAAAAGCTTGCACCTATGCAGACAAAGGATGTTGCATATAAAACATTGGTTCGCCATCAACTTGAATATGTATCACCCATTTGGTATCCCCATGTTAAAACTCAGAGTGAACAGGTTGAGAAGGTTCAGAATACAGCAGCTCGATGGACAGGTCGGCGATGGCGAAATAAGTGTAGCGTTGGTGATGCGTGGTAGCTCAGTGGTTATTGCACTTGCCTATCATGCTAGAGGCCCCCAGGTCGATTCCCGGCAGCGTAATAAAATCGCAGTGTCCGAACACGCTTCACTGGCACCATTTGCAGGGATGAATGCCACAAAATGCACCGTCCTCCGGATCCCGACGTTAACTGGATGTCCCCTGTGCAGGGAGAACCACCCCCTGTGTAGGTAAAAGAGCCCTACTTTAATTACGTTTACAGTGTAGGCTTTCATCCTGCAAACCTGGAGTGTAGGTAATGTACACCTACACGTAATCCTCGAGAGGGGGTGTTGCAGTATATATAGATAGAAACAAGAGGGCCAATATGGCCCTTAATCGCTCACCTGATTTCAAGATGTCACATAGCTTTTGAAAGTTATATGGATAACTGACAGCCATCTTATTCGGTGAAGCAGTTCTGTTGCACTTCCATAGACGGTCACCTTGGCAACAATCTTGCAAAGTTTGAAAGAAGCAAATTGTTGACGTTTTTTCTATTATTAGCTCTGGTAACCATTTGCCCATCAGAGCGGAACTGTTTTAGCTACTTGGTAGAGGGTCACCTGAGCAGCATTCCTTCGAAGTTTGAATCAAATTGGCCAAGAGGTATAGGAGGAGTAGTCATTTAAAGATTTTTCTTTTTTAGCTCTGACGGTTATATTGTTCATCGGAATGGAACCATTTTAGCTTCTGTTGGTAGAGAGCCATATAGGCACCATTACGGTGACGTCTGGATCAAATTGCCCAAGGGTATAGTAGACTGATGAGTTGGTATTTCCCTTTGACAATACAGAGCTGACTTGTATTTCACTATCTGGGTACCTTGTGGACATTGAGGGTCAGGTCCTAGTGCACCAGACCAGAGTTGAACTGACTCACTCTAACTAGCAATGCCTTAACTCTATAAAACAAGAGGACCAAGCTGGTCCTGTATCGCTCACCTGAGCTAACAGATTCAAAGTTTCAGGAAGTGCCAAGTAGAATGTAACTCTATGATAAATGGGCTGACCTCACCAGTTTTCAAACTCATTCAAGCTTTTATTCCTGACTTGCTAAGAAGATCCAATATAAACAGATGGGGTTATGGTGATGACAAGTTAAAAAATAAGCAATTAACTGCTGCAATCAAACGCATGTTACTCTGTGACAAATAGGCAAACCTCACAAGTGTTCAAACTCCTCCAAGCTTTTCTGCCTGACTTATTTGTTTGTAAGTTTCACAAAGATCTGATCAAAACTGAAGGGGGGAGCAGTGCTAACAAGGTCTAAAATAGGCATTTTAAGCAATCAAAGGCAAGGAATTCTATGATAAATGTGCCGACTTGACCAGTATTACAACTCATCCCAGGTTTTATTTCCAGCCACCTTACATATAAGTTTAAGAACGATCTGATCAAAACTGAAGGGGCTACGGTGATAACAAGGTCAAAATTTGGCATTTTTAGCAATCAAAGCGATGTTACTCTAAAATAAATGGGCCGACTTGGCCAGTTTTCGAACTCATCCGAGGTTTTATCCCAAGCCACCTTATATCTAAGTTTCAGAAAAATCCGATCAAAACTGAAGGGGCTACGGTGATGACAATGTCAAAAATCAACATTTTCAGCCATCAAAGGGACATAACTCTATGATAAATGGGCTGACTTGGCCTGTTTTCTAACTCATCCGAGATTTTATCCCCAGCCACCTTACATATAAGTTTCAGAAAGATCCGATCAAAACTGAAGGGGCTATGGTGATGACCAGGTCAAAAATCGGCATTTACAGCAATCAAAGGGACGTAAATCTATGATCAATAGGCCACCTTGGCCGGTATTCGAACTCATCCAAGGTTTTATCCCCAGCCACCTTACATATAAGTTTCAGAAAGATCCGATCAAAACTGAAAGGGCTACGGTGATGACAAGGTAAACAAATTGTCATTTTCAGCAATCAAAGGGACGTTACTCTGTGAGAAATGGACCAACTTGGCCGGTTTTCGAACTCATCCAAATTTTTATCCCCAGCCACGTTACATATAAGTTTCAGAAAGATCCGATCAAAACTGAAAGGGCTACAGTGATGACAAGGTCAAAAATCGTCATTTTCAGCAATCAAAGGGACGTTACTCTGTGATAAATTGACCAACTTGGCCGGTTTTCGAACTCATCCAAGTTTTTATCCCCAGCCACCTTACATATAAGTTTCAGAAAGATCCGATCAAAACTGAAGGGGCTATGGTGATGACAAGTTCAAAAATCGGCATTTTCAGCAATCAAAGGGACGTAAATCTATGATAAATGGGGCGATTTTCAGCAATCAAAGGGACGTTTCTCTGTGATAAATGGACCAACTTGGCCGGTTTTCGAACTCATCCAAGTTTTTATCCCCAGCCACCTTACATATAAGTTTCAGAAAGATCCGATCAAAACTGAAGGGGCTATGGTGATGACAAGGTCAAAAATCGGCATTTTCAGCAATCAAAGGGTTGTAAATCTATGATAAATGGGCCAACTTGGCCGGTATTCGAACTCACTATAGGTTTTATCCCCAGTCACCTTACATATAAGTTTCAGACAGATCCAATCAAAACTGAAGGGGCTACGGTGATGACAAGGTCAAAAATCGACATTTTCAGCCATCAAAGGGACATAACTATATAGTAAATGGGGCGACTTGGCTGGTTTTCTAACTCATCCGAGGTTTTATACCCAGCCACCTTACATATAGGTTTCAGAAAGATCTGTTCAAAACTAAAGGGGCTACAGTGATAACAAGGTCAAAAATCAACATTTTCAGCAATCAAAGGGACCTAACTCTATGATAAATATGCCACCTTGGCCCGTATTCGAACTCATCCAAGGTTTTATCCCCAGCCATCTTACATATAAGTTTCAGAAAGATCCGATCAAAACTGAATGGGGGACGGTGATGATAAGGTCAAAAATCGGCATTTTCAGCAATCAAAGGGACGTTTCTCTGTGATAAATGGACAAACTTGGCCGGTTTTCGAACTCATCCGAGATTATATCCCCAGCCACGTTACATATAAGTTTCAGAAAGATACGATCAAAACTGAAAGGGCTACGGTGATGACAAGGTAAAAAATCAGCATTTTCAGCAATCAAATGGACATTACTCTAAGATAAATGGGCCGACTTGGTCTGTTTTCCCAGTCATCCAAGTTTTTACCCCCAGCCACCTTACATATAAGTTTCAGAAAGATCCGATCAAAACTGAAGGGGCTATGGTGATGACAAAGTAAAAAATCGGCATTTTCAGCAATCAAAGGGACGTAAATCTATGATAAATGGGCCAACTTGGCCGGTATTCGAACTCATCCAAGGTTTTATCCCCAGCCATCTTACATATAAGTTTCAGAAAGATCCGATCAAAACTGAAAGGGCTACGGTGATGACAAGATCAAAAATCGTCATTTTCAGCAATCAAAGGGACGTTACTCTGTGATAAATGGACCAACTAGGCCGGTTTTCGAACTCATCCAAGTTTTTATCCCCAGCCACCTTACATATAAGTTTCGGAAAGATCCGAACAAAACTGAAGGGGCTACGGTGATGACAAGGTCAAATATTTGCATTTTCAGCAATCAAAGGGACGTAACTCTATAATCAATAGGCCGAATTGGCCGGTTTTCGAACTCATCCGAGCTTTTATCCCCAGTAACCTTACATATAAGTTTCAGAAAGATCCGATCAAAACTGAAGGGGCTATTGTGATGACAAGGTCAAAAATCGGCATTTTCAGCAATCAAAGGGACGTCACTCTATCATTAATGGGCCGACTTGGCCGGTTTTCGAACTCATCCGAGCTTTTATCCTCAGCCACCTTAAATATAAGTTTCAGAAAGATCCGATCAAAACTGAAGGTGCTACGGTGATGACAAGCATTTTCCATTGTAAGTCTATGGGAAATTGAAATTGCCATAGCAACCAAAGTTTTCAATCAATTTTGATAAAAAGCTAAATTCTTCGTTGCCCCACCCAAGGCATGCTACAGATAAGAAATGATTGAGATCAGCCTGCAGGCTGCAGAGATATAACTGGTCAAAGGTGGTGACGGACAGACGACGGACGACGGACGGCGGATGACCAGTTATACTAAAAGCTCCCCTGGAGCCTTCGGCCCAGGTGAGCTAAAAACCAGTGGGACCAAGGGCAGGTCCATTTTTGGCACCAGGGCTATAATTTGAACAATTTGGCTCCAGGGCTATAATTTTAACAATCTTAATAAAGGTCCCCTAGATTAAGCTTCATACCAAACATCAAAGACCTGGGCCTTCTGGTTTCAGAAGAGAAGATTTTAAAGGTTTTTCCTATATAAGTCTATGTAAAACCGATGCGCCATTTTCAGCCCCGTGGCTACAATTTGAATAATCTTCGTAGGAGTCCCCTACATGAAGCTTCATGCTAAATATCAAAGTCCTGTGGTTTCAGAGAAGAAGATTTTCAATTGTTTTCCTAAGATAAGTTCATGTAAAACTGGCGGGCCCCGGGGCGGGGCCATTTTTGGGACACGGCTATAATTCTAACAATATTCGTAGAGGTCCCCTAGATTAAGCTTCATGCCAAACATCAAAGACCTGGGCCTTCTGGTTTCAGAAGAAAAGATTTTTTAAGGGTTTCCTTATATAAGTCTATGTTAAACTGGTGGGCCCTGGGGCAGGGTCATTTTTTGCCCCAAGGCTACAATTTGAACAATCTTGGTAGAGACAATTTTTAAAGATTTCCTTTATGTAAGACTATGCACAACATGTGGGCCCCAGGGCGGGATAAAAGGGTATATATTTGAAAGTCTTGGTAGAGCCTATATTTCAACTTTCTTAGTATAGGTCCATAAGATGAAGCTTCATACCAAATATCAAAGACTTGGGCTTTCTGATTTCAGACAAGAAGATTTTAAAAAGTTTTCCTTATATAAGTCTGTGTAAAACCGGTGGGCCCCGCAGCGGGCCATTTTTGGCCCCATGGCTATAATTTGAAAATCTTAGTAGAGGTAGCCTAGATGAAGCTTCATACCAAATATGAAAGATCTGGGCCTTTTGTATTCAGAAAAGACAACTTTAAAAGATTTCCCTTACGCAATTCTATGCACAACATGTGGGCCCCAGGGCGGGACCATTTTTGGCCCCAGGGAAACGCCTAGATGAAGCTTCATACCAAATATCAAAGATCTGGGCCTTTTGGATTCAGAAAAAGACAATTTTTTAAAGATTTCCCTAACGTAAGACTATGCACAAAATGTGGGCCCCAGGGCGGGACCATTTTTGCCCCAAATATGTTCTATAAAAGGGTATATATTTAAACATTCTTGGTAGAGCCTATATTTCAACATTCTTGGTATAGATCCGTAAGATGAAGCTTCATATGAAATATAAAAGACCTGGGCTTTCTGGTTTCAGACAAGAAGATTTTAAAGGTTTTCCTTTTGTAAGTCTGTGTAAAACCGATGGACCCCGCGGCGGGCCATTTTTTGACCCCAGGGCTGTAATTTGAACAATCTTGGTAGAGGTCCACTAGATGAAGCCTCATACCAAATATCAAACACCTGGGCATTCTGGTTTCCTACGAGATGATTTTTAAAAGGTTTCCCTACATATGTCTATGTAAAACAGGTGGTCCTCGGCGCGGGGGCATTTTTTGCCCCAGGGCTTAACTTTGAACAATCTTTGTAGAGGCCCATTAGATACAACTCAATACCAAATATCAAACACCTGGGCATTCTGGTTTCAGACAAGAAGATTTTTAAAGGTTTTCCAAATATAAGTCCAAGTGAAACCGGTGGGTCCCGGGGCGGGGCCTTTTTTTGGCACCAGGGCTATAATTTTAACAATCTTCGTAGATTACGCTTCATACCACTTATCAAAGACCTTGGCCTTGCGCTTTCAAAGAAGAAGATTATTTAAGTTTTCATTAAAAATATTTTTGGCTCCTGTGACCTAGATGTGCAACGGACCGGAACCATTTGAACAGATTTGAAAGGGGACCACCTAAGGATCATTCTTGTGGAGTTAAAATCCGATCAGTGGTTTAGAAGGAGATGTCGTTTGAAGAAATAATAAACGCACCCTCGGCGGACAAAAAGTGATCACAAAAGCTCACCTTGTCACTACGTGACAGGTGAACTAGAAAAAGGTGACATGCTTAGCGAGTTGGAGTGGCCTTCCCTTGAGGCCCGTCGTAAGCAGTCTTCTTTAAACTTCTTTTATAAGTTACACTCTGGTATAGTGTCTCTGGATAAAGATAAATACTTGACCTTAGTGGCAGATTCAACTCAAACAAGGGCATCAAAAGTAAATATTACAAAATATCATAGGTACCAGGCCTATAGTGATGCCCAAAGCATTCTTTTTTCTCCAGAACTATTCCTCGGTGGTATAGTCTTCCTTCGTCTGCATTAGATGCCAAGAGTTCAAAATAGAAGTGGAGGCAATGATCAGGAATCGATACAATTAACCCACAGCTCCCATCAGAGACACCAAAGGGGAAGAAACACAAACATAAAATAACTACACCCAAATCGAAACATCAATAGCTGAAAGCCAAAAGCACAGTCACATTCCCACAAAATGGCCTATTGGATATCCAAAACAAAAAGACATAAGCAATACACACTCTCAAAGACAAACCACAATCAGAAATAGTGTTTGTAAAACACAATGCCCCCAACCATATGCTTGCCCCTAAATGCCCAATTTTCCAAGGGCCATAACCAAATGCATGTGTCCATGCATGTATGTAAGTGTGTGCGTCCATGCATAAATGTGTCAGTGCATGCATGTATGAGTAGTGGATGCACATGCATGTATGTATGTGAATTGCATGCATCATGAATGTGCACATGAGTGTATGTGTGCATGCATGTGTGAGTGATTGCATTTATGTATAAGTGTGTGATTGCATGTATGTGTGAATGCTTGCATGAGTGGATACGTTCAAAAAGTCCCGAATATTGTTTCACTGATTTCTCGGTATTTCCACTTGAGTGTTCACTAAGTGAAGAAGATACATGTAAAGAATTTATCTCTGGAATTAACTCCAACTGAACTGAGGAATCATAAGACAACAATGAGTCACTATTACCGCTAATTACGTAAAAATCAGCTGTTGTAATTTTCCTGTGTGTTTTCGCTGTCGTGTTTATTTTTTCCTATGATAGGCAACTTTTCTTTTTGTCCATATGCATAAGCCTTTGTGTCTGTTTTGTAGATCTTATGCCGTTTTTTCATTCTGTTTATAACTGACTCATTTAAAAGATTGATTGAGCTTCCTGTATCCACTAATAATTTACATTATAGTCCATTGATTAAAATTTCTGTTTTAGGAGGTTTTCGCTTTACCTGGTTAACTGTTATTCCAAAGGAAATGTCCGTTTCGGCATTTTCCGCCTCATCAGTTTCATTCTCTGAATCTGTGCAGGTAACGGGATCTTCTAAATCCACCTGTTTGACACGATTTTGTCGTTTTTCTTTCTTGTTCTTCTTAAAACAAACAGATACAAAATGATCTCTTTTCTTTCAATAAGCACAGAAGTTCCCTTTTGCAGGACATGGTCCTTGTCGTTGAGAGAAATCGCCACCACAATTGCGACATTTATTATTTCTATTCTGCGATGGATTTAGCTGACCTTGGTACTGTTTGTTTTGTTTAAACGCCGTCCGTTCGTTTTTCTGTATTTTAACTTTGTTTGTTTGTTCAGATCCTAACACGCCGTTATGTCCATTTTCTATTTCTCTGGCCTGCGCACTCGCTAATTTCATTGTTCGAGCAGCTAATATTAAATTTGGTACATCCAAATTTTCTTAGAGAACTTTTCGCCTTAATTTTGTAGATTTGCAGCCTTGTATGATCTGTGTCTTTATTTCATTTGTCTTGTCTGTAAATCCGCAGTATTCAGCTTTTTGTCTCAGGCATGTTGCGAAGTCATCGACTGTTTCGAAGTCTGTCTGTTTCCAAAGTAGTGAGACTTGCAAATATAACAAAAAGTGGCAACCAAATCCGCTAAGATACATATCTCACCTGACAAGTCAGTCTTAGACAGAGGGCAAGTAACTCTGAAGTAAAAAATCCGATCTGGCCCAAATTCGAACCCATCCGAGATTTTATGGATATGCTGATTATCTGTAAGTTTGATGAAGACTGGATCAAAAATAAACAAGTTACTGAGCGGAAACCATATTGTTTGGCGTTCAAGGGCAAGTAACTCTAAAGGGCAAAATCTGATCTGGCCCAAATTCGAACTCGTCCGAGTTTTTATGGATATGCTGATTACCTGTAAGTTTCATGAAGATCCAAACAAAAATAAGTTATTGAGCGGAAATGATTTTCACCATTATAATTCAATGTAAGCTAACTGTTGCCATGTAAACCAGAATTTTGATCGAATCTGCCCAAAAACATTATACTGCCAATCCCCCTATCCAACAATGGTGCACATGAAATTTGATCAAGATTGACCCACTGGTCTTAGATATATTCTTGTTTGAAAGTGTGGACGACGACGGACGACGGAACCGTGCTATACTATAAGGTCACCTTGTGAGCCTTAGGCTCAGGTGAGCTAAAAAATCTTTAAACGACAACTCCTCCTGTACCTTTGATATATATAGATATATTCATGTTTGAAAGTGTGGACGACGACGGACGACGGAACCTTTCTATACAATAAGCTCACCTTGTGAGCCTGCAGCTCAGGTGAAATAAAAAATCGATAATCCCTAACAATATAGTTAAATCTTTCCACTCTGATGAACAAGATAGCCACCAGAGCTAAAAATAGAAAAAAATCTTTAAACGACAACTCCTCCTGTACCTTTGGGCCAATTTCATTCAAACTTAATAGGATAGCTAAAACGGTTCTGCTACAATGAACAAAATGGCTGCCAGAGCTAAAATTGACAAGAGGGCCAAGATGGCACTGAATCGCTCACCAGATTTCAAAGATGTCAAATAGCTTCTGAAAGCTCTGGTGGTCATCTTGTTTATCAGAGCAGAACAAGTTTATCTAATTCGGTAGAGGGTGACCTAAGCAACAATCCTGTGAAGTTTGAATCAAATTAGAAGCTGGGTTTATGGGGAGTTGGCATTTAAATTAAACTGTTGAACTTTTTACTATTTTTAGCTTTGGCGACCATTTCGTTCATCTGAGCCATTGGATTTTAGCGTGTTTGGTAGAGGTTCACATACGCAACATTCCTATGAAGTTTGATTGAAATTGGACCAAGGGTTTATGAGGAGTTAGCATCTAAAGCAAATTGTTGATGAGTTTAGCAAATTTGGTAGAGGGTCACCTAAGCAATATTCCTATTTTGTCCGAGTGAAATTGGCCCAAGGGTGTAGGAGGAGTTGCTTTTTTAAGATTTTCAATTTTTAGCTTTGGTGGCCATCTTGTTCATCAGATCGGAACGAATTTAGCTATATTGGTGCTGAGGTCACCTAAGCAACAATTTTATAAAGATTGATTGAAATTGGCCCAAGGATTGAGGAGAAGTTGGCATATAAAGAAAATTGTCGGCATTTTCTATCTTTAGCTGTGGTGACCATTTTAGTCATCAGAGCTGAACTGTTTCAGCTATTTGGTAGAGGGTCACCTAAGCAACATTCCTATGAAGTTTGAATGAAATTGACCCAATGGTGGCGGAAATGTTATCATTTAAAGATTTGTCTATTGTTAGCACTGGCGGCCATTTTTCTAATCGGAGTGGAACCATTTTTTCTATTTCGGTAGAGGGTTACCTATGCAACATACCTATGAAGTTTGACTGAAATTGGCCCATGGGTATAGGAGGAGTTGTCATTTAAAGATTTTTCTCTTTTTAGCTCTGGTGGCCATATTGTTCACCAGAGTGGAACGATTTTAACTATTTTGAAAGAAGGTCACCTAAACAACATTTTTATGAAGTTTGATTGAAATTGCCCAAAGGGTTTATACTGAGTTAAAGCAAATTGTTGACGTTTTTCTGTTTGTTCTTTAGCTCTGGTGGCCATTCTGCCCATCAGAGCTGAACCGTTTTAGCTTGTTTGGCAGAGGGTCATCTAAGCAACATACCTATGAAGTTTGGGTTAGGAGAAGTTGGCATTTAAAGCAAATTATTGATGTTTTTCTATTTTTAGCTCTGGTGGCCATTTTATTCATTGGAGCGAAATGGTTTTAGCTTTTTTGGTAGACGGTCACCTTAGCAACAATCAAGGTTGAATGAAATTGGCCTAAAGGTATGGGAGGAGTTGTCGTTTAAAGATTTTTTCTATTTTTATCTCTGGTGGCCATCTTGTTCATTGGATTAGTACGATTTTAGCTGATTTGGAAGAGAGAGTCACCATTCCTATGAAGTTTGTTTGAAATTGGCCTCAGGGTTTAGGAGGAGTTAGCATTTAAAGCAAATTGTTGATGCTGCAAGATTCACGACATACGACGGACATTGACTGTTCCAATAGCTCACCATGAGCTTTGCTTAGGTGAGCTAAAAAACATCGTAAATTTGCTTCAAATGCGCACTCCTCCTCAACCCTTGGGCCAATTTGATTTAAACTTCAAAGGAATGTTGTCTGGTTGGCTCCCTACCAAAATAACTAAAATCGTTCTGCTCCGATGAACAAGATGGCCATCAGACCTAAAAATAGAAAAAATCTTTAAAAGTGGCAACTACTCCTGTACCCTTGGATCAATTTCAATCAATTTTCAGAGGAAAGTTGCTTAGGTGACCCTCTACCGAAATAGCTAAAACTGTTCTGCCCCATTGAACAAAATGGTCGCCAAAGCTAAAAAAATAGAAACACATCGTAAATTTGCTTCAAAAGCGAACTCCTGCTAAACCCAGGGCCGTGGTTTGATTTGATTAAATTGGTCCATGGGTATAGGAGGAGTTGTCGTTTAAAAGATTTTTCTATTTTTAGCTCTGGGGGCCATCTTGTTAATCAGAGCGGAACTGTTTTAGCTTTTTGGCAGAGGATCACCTAAGCAACATTCCTATGAAGTTTGACTGAAATTGGCTCATGGGTATAGCAGGAGTTGTCGTTTGATGATTTTATTTTTTTTTTTTTGTTGGCCATCTTGTTCATCAGAGCGAAATGATTTAAGGTATTTTGATAGAGAGTCATCTAACCAACATTCCTATGAAGTTTGAATGGAATTGGCCAAAGGGTTTGGGAGGAGTTGGCATTTAAAGCAAATTATTGACATTTTTCTAGTTTTAGCTCTTGTGGCCATTTTGTCCACCAGAGCAGTACCGTTGTATCTATTTTGGTAGAGGGTCACCTAAGCAACATTCCTAAGAAGTCAGAACGAAAATGACCGAAGGGTATAGGAGGAGTTGTCGTTTACAGATTTTTTCTATTTTTAGCTCTGGTGGCCATCTTGTTCATTGGAGCAGAACTGTTTTAGTTTTTTGGCAGAGGGTCACCTAAGCAACATTCCTATGAAGTTTGAATGGAATTGGCCCATGGGTATAGGAGGTGTTGTCATTTAATGATTTATTTATTTTTAGCTCAAAGCAGAACAATTTTAGCTATTTTACGGGCCTCCGTGGCCTATCGGTTAAGAGCGCTGACTCTTGATCATTATGTCTCTCACCGCTGTGGTTCGAGCCTCGCTCGGGTCACATGTGAGACGCCAAGTTCTGCAACTGAAGGTCAGGTGGTTTTTCTCCTGGTACTCCGGTTTTCGCCAACCTCTGATTAAAGATCGGCTCGGTATGAGTGAAATAATCTTGAAAGGGCCGTAAAACCAAAACCAAAAAAAAGAAAGAAAAAAAAAAAATTGCTATTTTGATAGAGGGTCACCTAAGCAACATTCTTATGAAGTTTGAATGAAATTGGCCAATGTGTTTGGGAGAAGTTTGCAGTTAAAGTAAATTATTGATATTTTTTTCTTTTTTTACTCTGGCAGCCATTTTGTTCATCGTAGCAGAACCATTATAGCTATTTTGGTAGAGGGTCCCTAAGCAACATTCCCATAAAGTTAGAATAAAATTGGCCCAAAGGTACCGGAGGAGGTAGAGGGTCACCTGAGTAACATTCCGATGAAAAGTAGAAGAAAAACAAAGACCAGGAATCGATACAATTAACTTACGCCACCCATCAAAGACACCAAAGGGAAAGAAACACAAACATTAAGCGACCAGACCATAATGGAAACCTAAACAAAGGAAGGCCATAAGGACAGTTACTTTCCCACAAAATGGCCATATGGCCATTCAAAATAAAAAGACAGAAGTGATACACACAGTAAGTAACAAACAACACCATAAATAAACCGCCACAGAAGAAGTCTGAATGAAATTGGTGCAAGGGTTTAGGAGGAGTTAGCAATTAAAGCAAACTGTTGACGCCCGACGACCCACGACAGACATTAATTGATCACAATAGCTCACCATGAGCACACAGTGCTCAGGTGAGCTAATAAAATATGTAAATCTCTTAGCTCAGGTGAGCAATATAGTACCCTCATGGTCCTCTTGTTCAGATAAACATTGTTTAAATGAAAGGTAAAGGTGAAGGTTACGCTGGCACCTTATGAGTACATTACACTCCGACTCAGCAGCAAGATGTATCTACCTTCACCTACCATGTTTGGTCTTTAAAGGTTGTAAAGTTGAAGAGATACAGTCAACCCTCTTTATGCCGCTATTCTTTATAATGGCTTTTTGAATGGAATCACTACCTAGCTAAAGGCTTAGCCTCGGTTCCGAGTGGCGTGGGCTCCCCTCAGGTTGGAAATGCACAAATCGAGTCCATAGTCATGAAAGGATCTTATTATCTAATGCTTCAAGAAACAAATGTTATAGATATTTGTTAGAATTGCGATTCTAACTAATGTCTATAACATTTGTTTCTTGAAGTAATAATGGGGAAAAGGCCTCTTATTACCTATCATAATCCTAACTGGGATTCTTTATAACAGCAAATTCTTTATAACGGCACAATAATAGGGAACAAATACTGTCGTTATAATGAGGGTCATGTGTACACTCCAAACTAGAGCTATTCCCTAACCTCAAATTTCCGAAGATTTCCGTGCAAATACGAGCAATTACGATCAAATATTGAGCGGAGTATTGGGACGTTTTCTACAAAGCCATTTTTATGGAAAAATCAGAAAGAAAAAAAAACAGCAGAAATTACTTTGAACTTTTCTACGCATAATCGTAGTTTGTGTAGTGGACTATTGTGGAATAGATTTTCGCAGACTAACTCCAATCATTCGTAGGAAATGTCCCAATACTCTGCTAGTTCGTATTTTGCTCCACATAATCTGCCAGTTTGGATTTAGCACCGCATGACTGCGTAGTTGTGTCCGCATGACCGTAGTTTGCGGAGCCAAGCAGAGTATTGGGACAATATCTACGCATGCCTACACAGACTTACAAACCATAGCATGCATAAGCTTCGTAGAAAATGTCTTAATACTCCGCTGGTTCGTAATTAGCTCCGTTGACTGCGTAGTTGTCTCCGAATGACCTATCTCAAAATATCTCCAAGGCTTCATAGTAGTCTATGAACCTGCGGAATTTAGCTGTATGAATGGATGGATGACCGATCAATTAATTGCCCAAATGGATTGATCAAACTGTTCATCCATGCAGTCTGTTCAATATGCACTTTCCGTATGTAGTTGAGTATTCCGAAAATCAAAATTCTTATACGGCATCATTTACATTTAATTAAAGATATGTTTTTAATACATATAGTAAAGTAAAACCTGTCCTTGTGGTCACCTATATTAAAACAAGCAACCTATCTTAAGCAAGCAAGAATCAGAATTGTTTACTGGTGACACATCCTTGGACAATCCTTCACCAGGATCTTCGACAGACTGAACTAATCCCTAGACCTCACAAGGGTGGTGAGTCCAGAGATGGAGTCATCTGCACCTTCTGCAGACATCAAGAGAGAAGAGGGGAGCTTGTTCCAATCTGAGATTGTCCTCAACCCCATTATCCCATTCCCTAAAAGGCAAATGCTTTAAAACACACCTATATTAAACAAACATCTGTCTTTAGCAAGCACATTTTGATTACCCAATTGGTGCTTGCTTAATACAGGCTGTACCTTTTACTTTGCAGAATCAAGGAAATTAATATGAGATTTTCACAAGGAATGCTTCTTTTTTTTTCTTGTAAGAAAAAGGAAATGAAATATTTTTTCATTTTGCAAGAACTTGCACTGAAATCTATTTAGTATTTACATGTGTGTTTTGTGTTAGCAAAGGAAGGAACTACGAACAGAGATCGGAGAAAGCTCCGTTCATTCGTAGACAACTACAAGTGCTTTCTACTTTTGTGCGGAAATATGTTCATAAATTAGCGTATTTCCGCAGACCATCATAAAAAAATTACGAAAAAATATGCAGTCTCTGATCCAAATTACGCAAAACTACAACAGACTCTGCATGTTTACTAAGAAAATTTGAGATTCGGGTTACATGTATTTGAGGCCAAAGTTGATGTTGACACCAAATGAGCATGTAACACACAGATTACCAAGATGTATTCACCTACCAAGTTTGGTTTTTGTTTTGATTGAAATGGGGTTTTACGTCCCCGTCAACACTATTTAGGTCATTTTGGAGACATCGCTTCCAATTTTATGGGACCTTCACCCGACACTGAGATAAAATTACTTCTCAATCCCTGCCGCCCAAACAAACCAATAGAGTTAATAAGTAGGGACGGCCCTACTCTCATCACTATTTCTGGGCTGGCTCAGACCCCTAAGCGGTTTACCAGTACTCATGTGCAGCCGGTTTCAGCTCTGCGTGGAAGCATCATCCAGCCCAATCTATTTCTTCATTGGGGCGAAACCAAGTTTGGTATTTAAAGGTTTTATAGTTCAGGTGATATGCTCTAGACTAGGGATTTAACCCGTTTTGTACCAAACAGAATCTCCCTCCTTATATATAGCAGGAGTCCATTTCAAAATTTAGGGGTGTCAGGTTATGTTTTCTTCAAAATTTATTTGGAACCAGAAATTCAACTTCGGTGAAGTTGATGTCGCACCTGCTCCCCACCTGCCCAACACAAAAAAATAAAGTTTATTTAAGGCAGAAGAAATGAATATAGGGCTTTGAGAAGAATCCATACCCTATATATGTGAGGTAAAAAACTGACAAAGTTTAAAACGTGATAAAAAGAACTAAAATGATCCAAGAATTATATCCAAAGCATATGAACATCCTCATATCATGGAGAAAACACAAGCTAAGTTTCAAAATTATTAGTATAAAACTGTAAGAGAAGTTGCGATGACGAGGTACCTATCATATATCAACTGAAGGTTAACAATGACTAAGTTCACAATGTGGAAAAAGTGACAAAAATTGATCTGAAGATTAAGTCCAAACCACATACAGAGCCTCATGCCATGGCAAAAACACATGCAAAGCTTCAAAATGATTAGTATAAAACTGTAAGAGGAGTTGCGGTGACAAAGAGGTACCTCCTGTATATCAATTGAAGGTTAAAAATGACTAAATTCACTATGTGCAAAAAGTGGAACAAAATATTCCGAGAATTATGTCCAAACCACATGCACATCTTCATACCATGGTGAAAGCACATGCAAAGTTTCAAAATGATTGGTATAAAACTGTAAGAGGAGTTGCGATAACAAGAGGTACCTATGGTATATCAATTGAAGCTCAAAAATGACTAAGTTCACAATGGGCAAAAAGCAAAAAAAAAAAATTCTGAGAATTATGTCAAAATCACATGCACATCCTCATACCATGGCAAAAGCACATGCAAAGTTTCAAAATGATTGGTATAAAACTGTAAGAGGAGTTGTGATGACAAGAGGTACCTACCATATATCAATTGAAGGTTAAAAATGACTAAGTTCACAATGTGGAAAAAGTGATAAAAATTGATCTGAAGATAATGTCCAAACCACATGCACATCCTCATACCATAGCAAAAACACAAACAAAGTTTCAAAATGATCGATATAAAACTGTAAGAGGAGTTGCGATGACAAGAGGTACCAATTGTATATCAACTGAAGCCTAAAACTGGCTAAGTTCACAATGAGCAAAAGGTGAAAAAAAATATTCTGAGAATTATGTCGAAACCACATGCACATCCTCAAACCATGGCAAAAGCACACACAAAGTTTCAAAATGATCGGTATAAAACTGCAAGAGGAGTTGCGTTGACAAGAGGTACCTATCATATATCAATTGAAGGTTAAAAATGACTAAGTTCACAATGTGGAAAAAAGTGACAAAAATTGATCGGACGATAAAGTCCAAACCACATGCGCATCCTCATACCATGGCAAAAACGTGTGCAAAGTTTGAAAATAATCGGTATGAAACTGTAGGAGGAGTTGCGATGACAAGACACCCAGTGTAAAATGTTGACGGAAAGACGGACGGACAACCGGAGGGACGGAATCTTGCATGCCTATGTCTTCCTGCTAAAGCAGGTGCGACAAAAATGACTGATCTTTTAGCGCACAGTGGATGCTCTGATCAGATGCCGCATTCTGTGGCATTTGATGTGGGCCTGCACTGTTTGCCAGGGTACCCCTTTTGGGGTTTCTGGTAAGTGTTTGAGTTTTACATCCCACCAACAGCTAAGGTCATACAGAGAACCACTGCACCGGGGTTTCTGGTACAAAATGGGTTAATATGAAGGAATGGCTGACTGAATGACAATGGAAGAGGGCAGCATTATATCCCCTAGCCAAAAAGTTGGTTGGTGCATAAAAAGAGAAATATTGACAACACATGATGAATGGTGCCCATACAATGGACACAGGGTAATCACAATAGTTCACCATGAGGAGAACTAAACAAGAGAACCATGATGTTCCTAGCTAAATGATTTACATATTGAAGTTTCACACAAGTAAATTGCTTTAAGTACTTATTATGTTTTAAGAGCAGTGATCTTAAAGGTCTTACCGAAATGGAGGGTGGGACATTGTGGTCTTATCATAAAGAACACCAATATATATGGTGTAGGGGTGGGGATCTGATAGGTTTCCAAGATATTTAGCCTTGGGGTGGGGACCCCCAGTCAGTGTTTTTGAATGTGTCTTATCGTAGAGAACAACAGTATGTATGTATATGGTTTTGAACTTTTTTTTTGAGAGTTCAAATATGTTTGATAAAAAGGTAATCCTTTGGAAGCAATGTTTAATACACTGTAGAACTAAATTGGATGTGAGTGTACAAGTTTTTTTCCTGGGCCAGACTTGCTAGTTTTGGCCAATTAGGCCTCATAGGTGACCCTCAAATATTTTCAAAACTCCACAATGGAAACAATGATCCAATAAAACAAGAAACAAGAGGGCCCAGGGGGCCCTGATTTGCTCAACTGAATGTCACTGTCTGTAGTACATTCTATTTTAAGCTCTGGCAGCCATCTTGTTCGTCAGAGCAGTGCGATCTTAGCATTTTTTGTAGGGTGTCACCTAGGCAACATTCCTGTGAAGTTTGAATCAAACTGACCCAAGGGTTCAGGAAGAGTTCGCGTTTGAAGCAAATTTACAATGTTTTTCAATTTTTAGCTCGGGCGGCCATTTTGTTCATCGGAGCGGGATCGTTTTAGCTATTTGGTATTTGGTCATCTAAGCAACATTCCTATGAAGTTTGAATGAAATTGGCCCAAGGGTACAGAAGGAGTTGTCGTTTGAAGATTTTTTTCTATTTTTAGGTCTGGCGGCCATCTTGTTCGTCAGAGAGCAATGATTTTAGCTACTTTGATAGGGAGTCACCTAGGCAACATTCCTGTGAAGTTTGAATCAAAATAGCAAAGGGTTAAGGAGAAGTTCACATTTGATGCAAATTAACGTTTTCTATTTTTAGCTCTGGTGGCCATTTAGTTCATTGGAGTGGGATCATTTTAGCTATTTTGGTATTTCCTCATATAAGCAACATTCCTATGAAGTTTGAATGAAATTGGCCCGAGGGTACAGGAGGAGTTGTCGAAGATTTTTTCTATTTTTAGCTCTTCATCTTGTTCATCAGAGCACAACGATTTTAGCTATTTTTGGTAGGGAGTCACCTACGTAAAATTCCTCTGAAGTTTGAATCAAATTAGACCAGGATTTTACTTGTAGTTCGCGTTTGACGCAAATTTACGATGTGTTTCTATTTTTAGCTATGACCCTGGGTAGGTTTGGTTCGAATCCATTTAGTGATTTACAAGATGTTTTTTAAAGAAATTGTAAATGAACAGACAGACGGAGGGAGGATGACGGATAGTGACTGATCACAGTAGCTCCCTTGGAGCCTTTGGCTCAGGTGAGGTAAAGTCATTGCCTAACATGATTTTCTAAAATCAATTAATTTCTTTGTTTCAAGTCAAATATATTGCAACTGCTATATAAACCACAGCCTGAAAAAAAAAAACTGTTTCTGTCGTCTGTGAGGAGCACACCTGCCTGCACACCTTTATTATTCCACATCAATTTTGTTAAGATTTAGGATTATTAATAAAACTATGAGAAGATTTTCAGAACTTTATTAACATCAAACAATATAACATAAGTTTAAGTGCAGCCCAACTTCAATAGCTCAAACACAGATGTCTCTTTTACCATGGCTGGGTAGAACCTATTCTTGACTCCCTACGGAATTCGTCCAATAGCTGCAGATTTATTTACTCTTGAAAAACTCCATCGTGTATACACATTAAAAAATTGTCTCGATGAGGCAATTCTAATAAGTACATGTACACCACAACCTCTTTATAACACTATTAATGGGGTCCAAAACAGAAACCGTGTTAGTTAAACAACCATGTTATATCCAAACAAAAATGTATAGATTATATAGAAAAATGACCATTTTTGGCCATTTTTCTATATAATTTATACATTTTGACCATTTTTGGTCATTTTTCTATATAATCTATACATTTTGACCATTTTTGGTCATTTTTCTATATAATCTATACAGTTTGACCATTTTTGGTCATTTTTCTATATAATCTATACATTTTTGGGATCTATCTTGAATCCGTGTTATATCCAATACCGTGTTATAATTAACCGTGTTATAATGAGTGTGTGGTGTAAATACAACATACCTTTTTAATGGAAGATTGAAATGATGTCCCAAAATTAACCTCGTTTTTCCCCCTGACCTCGCGCTGTGAGTGACCCTCAGTGGGCTCAAACAAGTTTTCAAGGTCCCAAAGGTGTTTGATGTTTGACTCTAAGCAATTTGAGAAAAGGATACTCTTGCATAAAATCCCATGAACGTAGCTATTTAAAGTTATTCTTGATAGGGCCAGTAGCTGTCTTCAAACAACAAAGACAATGTTCACATCATGAAATTCATCTGCAGTTTGAACTTGAGTTTTGAACTTTTGATATCACAAGATGGGCCTTGCTTTGTTTACATTATGCTAAGTGATGTAAAGTTGTTGCCCTGTACACAGCATTTTTATTGGTTAATGATGTCAAAAAGTCACTGCAGAACTGAAGTCATTGTTAACAACGTTCTGAACTAGCTGCAATTTTGGTCTCACAGTTGTTATTTTAATAAAGAGTTTATATGCAGTCTTTGGGCGTTTTCTTCAGAATTTGGCATTTAAATCATAAGTTATGCAAGAATTACAATCACCCATGCTAATTTTATTGCAATAATATATGCTGGGTCCCTTGGAAGATGTTTGAACACTTGGCCGAGCTGCCTTAGCCTTGTATATTGTCACACAAGTGACTTATATTGTAAAGGCTCAGGCAAGCTTGCACATAAGCCCAGTCTCACCAGAGCATTTGCTGCCTGCAAGCCTGTAGAGATCTCAGGCATTGTAGCTTCCCTGCAAGCCTGTAGAGGAGATCTTGGGGTATGTAGCTTCCCTGCAAGTCTGTAGAGATCTTGGGATATGTAGCTTCCCTGCAAGCCTGTAGAGGAGACTTCAGGGTATGTAGCTTCCCTGCAAGCCTGTAGAGGAGATCTCAGGCTATGTAGTTTCCCTGCATGCCTGTAGAGGAGACCTCAGGGTATGAAGCATCCCTGCAAGCCTATAGAGGAGACTTCAGGGAATGTAGCTTCCCTACAAGCCTGTAGAGGAGATCTCAGGGTATGTAGCTTCCCTACAAGCCTGTAGAGTAGATCTCGGAGAATGTAGCTTCCCTGCGAGCCTGTAGAGGAGACCTCAGGGTATGTAGCTTCTCTGCAAGCCTGTAGAGATCTCGGGGTATGTATCTTTTCTGCAAGCCTGTAGAGGAGACCTCAGGGTATGTAGCTTCTCTGCAAGCATGTAGAGGAGATCCCAGGGTATGTAGCTTCCCTGCAAGCCTGTTGAGGAGATCCCAGGGTATGTAGCTTCCCTGTAAGCCTGTAGAGGAGATCTCAGGGTATGTAGCTTCCCTGCAAGCCTGTAGAGGAGGTCTCAGGGTATGTAGCTTCCCTGCAAGCCTATAGAGGAGACCTCAGGGTATGTAGCTTCTCTGCAAGCCTGTAGAGGAGATCTCGGGGTATGTAGCTTCCCTGCAAGCCTGTAGAGGAGACTCAGGGTATGTAGCTTCCCTGCAAGACTGAAGAGGAGATCTCAGGGTATGTAGGTTCCCTACCAGCCTGTAGAGTAGATTTCAGAGTATGTAGCTTCCCTGTGAGCCTGTAGAGGAAACCTCAGGGTATGTAGCTTCTCTGCAAGCCTGTAGAGATCTCGGGGTATGTAGCTTCTCTGCAAGCCTGTAGAGGAGACCTCAGGGTATGTAGCTTCCCTGCAAGCACGTAGAGGAGACCTTAGGGTATGTAGCTTGCCTGCAAGCCTGTAGAGGAGATCTCGGGGTATGTAGCTTCCCTGCAAGCCTGTAGAGGAGATCTCAGGGTATGTAACTTCACTGCATGCAAGCCTGTAGAGGAGATCTCGGGGTATGTAGCTCCCTGCAAGCCTGTAGAGATCTCAGGGTATGTAGCTTCCCTGCAAACCTGTAGAGGAGATCTCGGGGTATGTAGCTTCCCTGCATGCAAGCCTGTAGAGGAGACCTCAGGGTATGTAGCTTCCCTGCAAGCATGTAGAGGAGATCTCGGGGGTATCTAGCTTCCCTGCAAGCCTGTAGAGGAGACCTGATGATACGTAGTTTTCCTGCAAGCCTGTAGAGGAGACCTGTAATCTCCGGTTATGTAGTTTCCCTGCAAGCCTGTGGAGGAGACCTCAGGGTATGTAGCTTCCCAGCAAGCCTGTAGAGGAGACCTCAGGGTATGTAGCTTCCCTGCAAACCTGCAGAGGAGATCTCGGGGCATGTAGCTTCCATGCAAGCCTGTACAGGAGATCTCAGGGTATGTAGCTTCCCTGCAAGATGTAGAGGAGACCTCAGGATATGTAGCTTCCCTGCAAGCCTGTAGAGGAGATCTTAAGTATTTAGCTTCATGTAAGAAGTTGTGGGTGACCCAATTAGTTCATGCTACACATTCACAAGCTAAGAAAATAAATTGGAAAATGCAAAGGGCCCTTCTCTCATGTGTCAACTCATTCATCTGTTTGACAATAAATGCAACAACAAATGGATACTGATCAAATATAGTAAAATCTGTCATAGAGGCCACCTCTATCCTGCAAGCTACCTCTATTAAGGGGAATGGGAACACCTGGCAGATTTTTCCGCAATTTTTCAAATGGGAGACAACTTTTGGCACTTCCTGTTCGCTTTTCTATAAGCCCTTTTTCACTGAAAAAGAGGTCTACTCTTCAAGGAAAGATTTGCTCCTGAATTGTTACCTTTAAGAGTTGATCCCTACTGACATGGGAGACAAAAATACTTTGCAGGAGTTGCATCCCCTGCAGTGTACCCATTCCCCTTAAGCAAGCATACATTCTGTTCCCGAAAAAGACAAATGCATTTAAACTCACCTGTGAGGTGGCTAAACTAGTATCTTATTCAATATATGAACACCGTTGTGAGCAATCCTGTCTTCAGGGTTTTTGAGCAGATAACACACACACTGATCTGCTCAGCTAAACATAGAATATTAGATATAGAGTCTAGAGGTATTGTTTTATCCCGGCAATGAATACAAAGGTGCTGATCAAGGCCAGTCTGTATCGCTGTTCATCATGAAAACACATCAATATAATCTTGAACACCTGGAACCCCACTTTTATATAGTAAAACTGGTGTTTGCAGGTGTAAACCTTATTTTTCTTATTTCTGCTCTTAAATATAGATTGTGGGTACTTGTTAGAACTAAGATGGTTCTAATGAATACCCAAATTCTATATTTTGAGCAGAAATAAGAAAAATACCACAATTTTTCATCTTAAAATGTGCTTTTTTTTCTTTGGCAATAAAGGTTGCAATGTATTTGCATAGACGTGTTTTCATAATGTGTTAAAAATGCCATAAAACAGGTTTTTTCACAATGCAGCACATATATCATAAATAGATAAATATATGTAAACACTTATAAATATATCACAGACTTGTGTTTGTAGAGTTCAAAGTGCTAGCCACCCTTGCCATAAGGCATCTTCTCTTCAGAGTAAAACCCTATTTCGAAGGGTTTCATTCCAACTGGAAGCCAAAAAAGTTGTCACACTTGCAAAAAGGAGTCTATATAACTCTTAAAACAAGATGACCATGATGGTCCTATGCTGCTCACCTGAGTTAATAGACTTGAAGTTGCACACAACTACAGCCTCCACTATAGGTCACCTCCAATAAGCTGTTGGCAATGAAACAACATTCCAAGTTATACCAAATTTCATGGAGTCATTCACAAGATAGGGTCCAAACAAGCTAAACTGACAGTTTTGGGGGCCTGTGCCCTTGGAAATAGGATCAAAGTCACCAAAATCTAATCAATCAAATGGTATATATGCCAACATTGTCACATTTTGAAAAGTCACCAAAATCTAATCAATCAAATGGTATATATGCCAACATTGTCACATTTTGAAAATCACTCAAGCTTTTATCCCTAAAATACTTATATATGTAAGTTTTAGGAAGATCCAGTCAAAACTTAAGAGACTTATGCCGATGACAATGCCAAAAATAGGCTTTTTCAGCAATCAAAGAGACATAACTCTATGATAGATAGGCCAACTTTGCCAGTTTTGAACTCATCTCAAAAGTTATGATAAAGTAGGTCACAGGTCAAGGTCACAGGTCAAACTATTTTGTACAAGTCGGAAGCCTTTGTCAAAAGAAACCTACATATCAAATATGAAGAAAAAATCTCAAATGGTTCAGAAATTATGAAAAAGTAGGTTACAGGCCAAGGTCAAGATCACAAGTCAAATTTTTTGTATGATTGGAAGCCCTTGTCATTGTGAACCTACATACCAAATATGAAGGCTCTATTTCAAATGGCTTAAAAGTTATGGTAAAGTAGGTCACAGCTCAAATTTTTTGTATGGGTGGGAAGCCCTTGTCACAAGGAACCTACATGCAAAATATGAAGGCTCTATCTAAAACAGTTCAAAGTTATGATAAAGTAGGTCACAGGTCAAGTAACAGGTATTTTTTTTACGAGTGGGAAGCCCTTGTCACAAGAAACCTACATGCCAAATATGGAGGCTCTATGTCAAACGGTTCAAAAGATTTTTCTATTATTTTACCTAATGACCTACTTTTTGACCAGACATTAATCATATTCGAACTTGACTCAGATATTGTCAAGATGATCATTCTAGTTTTTCTATGATTTGAACTACTGACTAACTTTTTGATCGGACATGACCCATATTCGAACTTGACTGAGATATTGTCATGATGATCATTCTGAACAAGTTTGAAATTGATTGGACCAAACCTAATCCCTCTAGAGTGCTCACAAGGTTTTTCATTTGACCTACTGACCTACCTTTTGACCTGACATGACCCATATTCGAGATCATTCTGACCAAGTTTGATGATGACTGGTCCAAAATGGTGGCCTCAAGGGTGCTCACAAGGTTTTTCTATGATTTGACCTAGGTTTTGATTCCAACATGACCCATATTGGAACCTGATGCAGATATTGTCAAGCTGATCATTCTGAGCAAGTTTGGTGATGATTGCACCAAAACTGTGGCCTCTAGAGTGCTCCAAAGATTTTTCTATGAGTAGACCTACCGACCAACTTTTTGATCAGACATGACACATATTCAAACTTGACTGAGATATTGTCATGATAATCATTTTGATCAAGTTTGATGATGACTGGACCAAAACTGTGGCCTCTAGAGTGCTCACAAAAACGAAGTCCAAATTAGGCATTTTCATAATAATCTGTAAATAAAGGGCCACCATCACCAGTTTTCGAACTCATCCAAGCTTTTATCCCTGACTTACTTAAAAAGTAAGCTTCAAGATGACCTGATCAAAACTAAAGGGGCTTCAGTGGTGACCAGGTCAAAAATAGGCATTTTCAGCAAACAAGAGGACATAACTCTATGATTAATATGCCAACCTCACCAATTTTCGAACTTATTTGAGCATTTACCCCAAGCCTACTAATGTGTAGGAAGATCCGATCAAAACTGAAGGGGCTATGGTGGTGACAAGGCCAAATATAGGCATTTTCAGTAAACAAGGGGATGTAACCCTATGATTAATGGGCTGACTTCGCCATTATTTGAACTCATCCAAGCTTTTACCCTAGGCCTACTTATATATAAGTTTCAGAAAATCAAAACTGAAGGTGGTGACAACCATTGTCCCATAGTAAGTCTATGGTACCTTGTGGTTGCCATAGCAACCAAAGTTTTTATTCGATTTCGATAAAAAGCTTATGTCATCCATGCTCCACCAGAGACATGCTACAGGTGAGAAATGATTGAGATCAGCCAGCAGGATGCTAAGATATAACTGGTTAAAGGTGCTGACGGACAGATGGACGGACGGCAGATTAACTACCATATTATAAGCTCCCCAGGAGCCTTTGGCCCAGGTGAGCTAAAAATTTGCTCTTTCAATGCAACTTCTTTCCTATAAGAGTTGTGCCTTTTTTCCGAACAGATTAAATATAACTTAAAAAAAGCAAAAAGGAAGCCAAAAAATGTGTTGCGCTTGTATAATATGGCATATCCATTATGAATGCCACAGCCCAACATTTTCTATGACAGATTAGTTGTGTTGTGCCGAAGTTAGTATGTATCCTCAATGTACCATTTTGCAATGAAAATATTAAATACCCCTCCAGCTGTCTGTAAACAAGGTTTGAGTTCACTAGGGTGTTGTTTACAAGGACTTGTTGATATGATGAATCTCAAGATCATTTTATGGTTTGCTGGTTTCAATGTCTATATTATACCAGAATTAGTATCTCAGTTGTCTTAAGCCTTCAAGCACTACCATAATGATCCTAAGTTTTGGGACAGATAGGCATGAGCAAAAAGTGCAGACCCAGATCAGACTGCTCCAGCAGTCTGACCAGGGTATACACTGTTTGCCATTCTATCTGCACCTTTTGGACTCCTTGCTGGATTGTGAAACAGATTAGTTTAAATTTTTCGGAGAATTACAGCAAGTCCTCGGGGTGTCTGAATCTTTAGTATTTTTAAGGAACTCACGATAAGCAAATTCAAAGAATTTTTTCTAACTGTTCAAAGAAAACAAGGCTGATCATTACATGTGAATTTCACATAAATATAAATAAAAAAATACATCTGCTCCAGAATTTTCTGCAGTCATTGAACGGTTAAGCATATGATAAGACTTTTGTAGCAGACAGTAATTGTGTGACACAGTCTATATATAGATTATTGGTATTTCCGATTCTTTCCTTCGCTTCCTCTGACACAGTCTCCTGAATCAGGTGGTACATGTTGGACTTGAACTGAAATAGAAATTAACATACAGTAGAACTTCGATGGCTCGGACACCGATGGCTCGTTAACCATGGCTGAGTCGAACCCGTTCTTGAAACCCTATGGAATTTCTGTACATAAGGAATAGGAAGGGTAAAATTGAGGATATTTTCTCTTTTATCTTGCAAATGTATGCTGTGTGTACTCATTAGAATCGCCTCGATGAGGCGATTCTAATGAGTACACACAGCATACATTTTTCATTACAGAACACCGAAAATATGTTCTAAAGTATGTTGTTATGCCTCCTGGAAGTAACCCTCGTTTGCAGGGGTATAATGAAAATGTATGCTGTGTGTACTCATTAGAATCGCCTCATCGAGGCGATTCTAATGAGTACACACAGCATACATTTGCAAGATAAAAGACTAAAATCTCCTTAATCATCCCTCACTATTTCTTCTGTAGAGGATTTCGCTAGGGGCTCAAGAATAGGTTAGACACATCCATGGTAAACGAGCCATCGGTGTTCGAGCCATCGAAGTTCTACTGTAATTTACTCTATGTGCTCTAACCAAACATGGAACTTTTCCACTACTGTTGAATCACACATCACGAAAACACACCTATATAATTCTGATCCCCTGGAACCCCACTTTCATATTATTAAAACTGGGGTTTACAGGGGTGTACATTATTTTTCTTATTTCTGCTTCAAAACATAGATTGTGGGTACTCGTTAGAACCCGCAATCTATATTTGAGCAGAAATAAGAAAAATCTCGCAATTTTTTTCGGTAAATTTACAATGTATTAGTATAGGCGTGTTTTCGGAATGGATACGGAATGACTTACCTGAACATGTCAAATAAAGTACATCTCTCATGCAGTTTAACCCCCACCATGCTAAATATTTCAAATAGGGGATAACTGTTTTCAAAATTGTGATTTGGGGAGGTAAATCGGAGGTTTTACGGTCGGAATTTCGTTTTACGGCGACACATCAGCGGAGCCGTAAAACGTAATTTGTGACCGTAAAACCGACAATTTACCTCCCCAAATCACAATTTTGCAATACAGTTATCCCCATTCTAATGCACTTCTACGGTTGTTTTGCCAGCCAATGAAAAGCGACGTTACGCGATGACGTCGGGTTTCCGACAGTATATTGCAGAATATACTGTCGCAAATTTTTGACGTTATCCAATCAGATGTCGCGTTACATACGCAAGTGCATTAGAATATGCTACACACCTTCCCAAAATCCTTCCATTGTGCTGCATGATTTCTATTATTACCATGGAATTAGAAGCAGAATGGATCTATCTTGTTTTCCAAAAGGGATATAGTAAATACATGGTTAGTGTCTTTAATAATAAAATATAATCAGTGAGCCTTAGACAATTTTATAGGGGCGAGCTTTAGCGAGCCCCTATAAAATTGTCGTGGCAAACCGATTATGTTTTATTATTAAAGACACTAATCATGTATTTAGTTTATACCGCGATTTTTGTTTTTGCAATAATTTAGCAAATTTAAGCAAAAAAAGACAGCAGACAGTGTGGTATACTTAACAACATTCAGTGCCATGGCGCGCACACGTAGTATAACGTGACGTCAACGAGTGCAAAGTTTCTGACGTCACCACGCAACAAAGACATAGGAAACAACATGGACGCTCGAATAAAAGTTTCTCAGCGTTTTACATTCTGTATGAAAATATGCAAATAAATAGTTTATTTTAGCTTTAGACATTATTTTTGAGGTTGAGACTCAACTGCAGTAGCAGTGCGCAGTTATTCCAACGGGCCATTCAAACCTGGAAAGGCTGAGAAGGTAAGAATTTAGCTGAAATTTCTGAAAATCTGTTCAAATAAATATTGCAAAGATTTTAACTTGCAGTTTCGTTGTTTTCTCATGTATAAAAGGTTGCAAGTTATTGTTTACACTTGTAAATTAGTGACCTGCATAGTAGGCCCGGTCTATAAACGGTCACTAGACGTATTATAGGTCAGTAGAAGTTATTATAGGTCACTAGCGATTATAGCGTGCAGTTATTCGACCCCTATATTAGGTTACTAGAATGCCTGATTGCGGTATAAAATTATATCAGCTCGGGTTCAGTACGGCGAGTCTGAATAGCTCAGGCCTCATACTGACCAAGCTTTTCCATGCCTGAAAGACCCGATTTCGCAGCCTCAACCCTCATCCTGCTGAACATGACAACCACTACCTTTACAAACAGTGTAGATCCAGATCAGATGGCTGAAGAAGCCATCTGATCAGGATCTACACTGTTTGTAATGCAATTTGTGAATTGAACAAATACATTACATCAAGTAATTTGATTGGTGAAGTCTGAAATGGGGGTAGCTAAATAATTTTATTCAGAGGATAAGCCTTAAACAGTCATTTTAAACAGAATATAGGAGGAAAAATCAAAATCTAAAAAGCCTGAAATCAAGAAAAAATCAAGCTCTAAAAGCCTGAAATCCTGCATATGCCTGAAAAATATGAGGCCTGATAGCTACAGTGGTTTAATTCAATTCATAAAACTAGAACATAATGGGTTTGATAGGATTCTCTTTCCAGTGTTTGTGTAGATCATCCAAATTATTACCAGGTCAACCAATATCAGGCTTAGGTCAATAATCAATAATATAATGTTATTAATCAAATAATTTCGTATTGGCCCAGTTACAGGTCCGAGGTCTGCTGTATTGGCACGAGGCCATCAAATAATTTCGTCTTGGCCAATACGAAATTACTTGATTAATGACAATTTTATTAATTGTCGCAATTAAAAACATGATTTATGATTTTGCAATATTGACTGACCTTGTGTAATACGTACAGGATAATCAATTAATAATCATGTTTCTTAATTGTGCCAATGAATAAAATTCTCAATAACAAAGTAATTTCATATTAGCCTAGTTATAGGTCCAAGGTCTGCTAAATTGGTCCTCAGCCTCACGTCAATACAGCAGACCTCTGACCTGTAACTGGGCCAATACAAAATTACTTGATTAATAATATTATAGTCACGACATTGTACTGAGACTGATATGACTTTGCATCAGTGTTAATACAACACTTTATCATATGACGTCGCGTCTGAGAGTGTAATAACGCCATGTAATATTTTCGATAATCCACTAGTGGATTAAATATGCAGATTAGCTAGATATGTCCCGTAACGTTACATGTACGATGTCCTTAACGACGTCGCATTTACTAATGGCGGAATATTGATATTTTTGTAAACAATCGAGAATAAAATGCGTTTTAAATGTCATATGATAAATAGAATCTTGCATTCGTGCTCATGTATTATTGAATTTATTAAACTCGTTGAGGTAATGGGATAAAATGCTCAGCAAAGCCTCGCATTTTATCCCTTTTCCTCAACTCGTTTAATAAAGTCAATAATACATGAACACTCCTGTAAGATCTTCTATGATATGTTATTGTCTACACCCTGTATGCCTGATAGGATATAGTTTCTCATTACTAACCACTATAGTTTTGCTTTAATATTCTAGGGCATAGCAAATAATGGTTCAAGCTGCTTGGACCTGACTTTGGCCATAAAACCCCCAAAACATCATGTATATATTACCCATTTTATATGTGAAACCTGAAAACAGGTCATTGGCAAACAGTGCAAGCACAGGGTCTGATCAAGGATTACACTGCTTGCAGAAAGTCCAACCATTTTCTAAATAAATTTCAAAGAACAAGTGAACCTGACACCCTAAATTTAGAGATTAATTTCAAGGTGGTCTCCATCTTTATATAAACAAGAGGATTCCATTCAGTACAAAATGTGTTAACCCTTATCTTGCTGTTCACGACAACCCCTATATTTGCCAACAGTGTAGATCCAGATCAGATGGCTTCTGAAGAAGCCATCTGATCAGGATCTACACTGTTTGGCATTAAGTTTATGAATTTGTAGCAATAAATTACATCAAGTAATTTGATTGGTTGATAGACAGAAATGGGTGTGGTTTAAATGAATATTCAGCAAGATAAGGGTTAAATCAGATGTAGTTTACTTACATGAGTGCCTTCTGCATATTCTTCACTGTAGACCTCGTCAAACTCTGTCATCTTCAGTTTCATACAGCGCCTCTTTGTCATCAGAAACAGGGACCAGTCCTCCTACAGAACATAAACAATGCATTGACAGCACTGACTGGATGATCATCTCTGAATGAAGGCTGCAAAAATTGTCCGAACTTGGACTTACCGTATTCGACCTATTTACCGCACCGTGCGCTTAGGTTTTTCAAAATTGTATGAAAATATTTTGGTGAAAAATCTACCTAATAAGCGCACACTCAATTCGAAAAAAGATACGAAAAACAAAAGCTTCCGATATGATTATTTTTTAGAGTTGAATTTCAGCATAGGGGTTCACCAGTCACCACATATACATATGATTTCCCCGGGTCAAAGATGCAGCAAAACTCAATATGAATTTGTTGGGAGGTTACTGTAAAGTGAGTGCTTGTGTATTTTTTTTCCAGAAAAAGCTTGTGTGTGCGCTTATAGGAGCATGTGCGGTAAATAGGTCGAATACGGTATTATTTAACCATTAAATTCCTGTACTTCAAGCAAACAATATAATTTCTGATCAGATGCCATATTCTGTGGTGTCTGATCTGGGTAGGCATATATGGGTTAACCAATCTGAATAATGAAGCATGCTTTCTGATACTTGCCGTCTTTTATTTTCATTGCACTCTGTTTATTGTTTTTTGTTTTGGATGCAACCTCACTTATCTCTTATCCTGCTGACCATGACTCCTACTTTTTCAAACAGTGTAGATCCAGATCAGAGGGCTTCTTCTGAAGAAGCCATCTGATCAGGATATCCACACTGTTTGTCTTTCTATTTGTGAATTGAAAGCCTACATTATACAGTCGAACTTCAATGGCTTGAATGCCTTTGGGACCACGAAAATCTGTTCGAGACAGGGGTAGTTCGAGCCACCGAGAGTTACTGCCAGGAAGCATGACGGGGTTAATTTTGGGACATCTAATAAAATGAATGCTGTGTGTACTCATTAGAATCGCCTCATCGAGGCGATTCTAATGAGTACACACAGCATTCATTTGCAAGTTAAAATTCGAAAATCTCCTTAATTAACCCACACTACTTCTTATGCAATAGGATTCTCTGGGGACTCAAAAACGGGTTCGACTCAGCAATGGTAAACGAGCCATCGGTGTTCGAGCCATCGAAGTTCTACTGTATCAAGTAGTAATTTGAATGGTTGACAGTCAGAAATAGGTGTGGCTAAAGTAATTCATTCAGCAGGATAAGGGTTAATTGGTCAGTGATAATCACATGGCTAACAGCAATAAAACCTGTTGGGCTTTTTCTTGGTTTTGTTTTTATGGCTTTTTCAAGATTATTTCACTTATTTAAGCCAATCCTTAATCAAAGGTGGCTGAAAACTGGAATACCCAGAGAAAAACAACCTGACCTTCCTTTGCAGAACTTGGCATCTCACATGTGACCTGTGCGAGGCTCGAGTCCCACTGCTGTGATAGACATAATGATTAAGAGACAGGGCTCTAAACCACTAGGCTACAGAGGACTGCCACCTGTTGCAGTACTGTTAACTTAGGGTTGAGAAACAATCAACCCAAAAATCACCATTGTTTCTACCTACTGGACAAGAACATATAAACAAACCACAGGTGCATGAACTTTTGGAGCAAGTTTGATGAGGATTTGAGGTGTTTCAATACTGAGGGTAAATACAGTAGTTCCTATTTTATCTTTATGTTGTGTGGTGTATATACACTCCAGGGCTCCAAAAAGAGGCTGGTTTTGCTGGTTCCGGGTTCCCTGAACCTATGAAAGGCGATTCCAAAATTGGTCCATAATTCAATAACATTTTCAAACAAGAGGGCCCACAGGGCCCGGAATCGCTCACATGAGTATCAGCGACTCTAGTACATTCTTGGCCCAAGGGCTATAATTTGAACAAACTTGGTAGCGGTCCACTAGATGAAGCTTCATACCAAATATCAAAGACCTGGGCCTGTTTCGCCATAAATAATATTTTTTAAAAGACAAGAGGGCCATGATGGCCCTGGATCGCTCACCTGATCCATAGAGTAACAAGTGGGCTCTGGGGAGGGCCATTATTGACCCCAGGGTTATAATGTGCATAATGTTGAGGGAGGTCTTAAAAGGTGAAGCTTCATACCAAATATCTACAAAGGCTATAATTTGAACAATCTTGACAAAGGTACACTAGATGAAGCTTCACACCAAATATCAAAGACCTTGGCCTTGCGGTTTCAGAGAAGAAGATTTTTTTAAAGATTTAACCTATATAAGCCTATGTAAAACCAAAGGGCCACAGGGCGGGGGCATTTTTGTCCCAAGCACTACATAAGTCTATGTAAAAGCAAATGGCACCGGGGCGGGGGCATTTTTGGCCTCGGGGCTATAATTTAAACAATCTTGATAGAGGTCCACTAGATGAAGCTTCACACCAAATATCAAAGACCTGCGCCTTGCTGTTTCAGAGAAGAAGATTTTCAAAGATTATCTCTATATAAGTCTATGTAAAACCAAAGGGCCCCGGGACGGGGGCATTTGTGGCCCGAGGGCTATAATTTGAACATGCGGGGGCATTTTTGGCCCCAGGGCTATAATTTGAACAATCTTGATAGAGGTCCACTAGATGAAATTTCACACCAAATATCAAATACCTAGGCCATGTGGTTTCACAGAAGAAGATTTTTAAAGATTTTCCCTATACTATAAGTCTATGTAAAACCAAGGGCCTCGAGGCAGGGGCATTTTTGGTCTCAGGGCTATAATTTGAACAATCTTGGTAGAGGTCCACTAGCTGAAGCTTCATACCAAATATCAAAAACCTAGTCCTTGTGGTTTCAGAGAAGAAGATTTTTCAAGATTTTCCCTATATAAGTCTATGTAAAACCAAAGGGCCCCGGTGCGGGGGCATTTTTGGCCTCAGCACTATAATGTGAACAATCTTGGTAGGGGTCCACTGGATGAAGCTTCATACCAAATAGCAAAGACCTGGGCATTGCAGTTTCAGAGAAGAAGATTTATAAAGATTTTCCCTATATAAGCCCATGTAAACCCAAAGGGCCCCGGGGCGGGGGCATTTTTGGCCCTAGCACTATTATTTGAACAACCGTGAAAGGGGTCTACTAGATGAAGCTTCATACCAAATATCAAATACCTGGGCCATGTGGTTTCAGAGAAGAAGATTTTTAAAGATTTTCCCTATATAAGCCAATGTAAAACCAAAGGGCCCCGGGGCGGGGGCATTTTTGGCCCCAGCACTATAATTTGATCAATCTTGATAGTGGTCCATAAGATGAAGCTTTATACCAAATATCAAAGACTTGGGCCTTGCGGTTTTAGAGAAGAAGATTTTTAAAGATTTTCCCTATATAAGGCCCATGTAAAACCAAAGGCCCCAGGGCCGGGGCATTTTTGGCCCCAGCATTATAATTTGAACTATCTTGGTAGAAATCCACTAGATGAAGCTTCATACCAAATATCAAAGACCTGGGCCTTGGGGTTTCAGAGAAGAAGATTTTTTAAGTTTTTGGTGGAAAAATCTATTTTTGGCTCCTGTGACCTACATATGCAACGGACCGGAACCATTTGAACAACTTTGAAAGGTGTCCACCTAAGGATCATTCCTGTGAAGTTTTGTCAAAATCTGATCAGTGGTTTAGGAGGAGATGTCATTTGAAGAAATTGTTTACGCACAGATGACAGACAAAAAGTGATCCTAATATAAAACACAAGAGGGCCATGATGGCCCTGGATCGCTCACCTGATCCATAGTGTAACAAGTGTGCCCCAGAGAGGGCCATTATTGGCCCCAGGGCTTTAATGTGCATAATGTTGAGGGAGGTCTTAAAGGTGAAGCTTCATACCAAACATCAACAAAGGCTATAATTTGAACAATCTTGGCAAAGGTCCACTAGATGAAGCTACACATCAAATATCAAAGACCTAGGTCTAGCGGTTTCAGAGAAGAAGATTTTTAAAGATTTTGCCTATATAAGCCTATGTAAAACCAAAAGGCCCCGGGACGGGGGCATTTTTTGCCCCAGCACTATAATTTGAACAATCTTGGTAGGGGTCCACTAGATGAAGCTTCATACCAAATATCAAAGTCCTGGGCCTTGTGGTTTCAGAGAAGAAGATTTTTAAAGATTTTCCCTATATAAGCCTATGTAAAACCAAAGGGCCCCGGAGCGGGGGCATTTTTGGCCCCAGCACTATAATTTGAACAATCTTGGTAGGGGTCCACTAGATGAAGCTTCATACCAAATATCAAAGACCTGGGCCTTGTGGTTTCAGAGAAGAAGATTTTTAAAGATTTTCCCTATATAAGCCTATGTAAAACCAAAGGGCCCCGTGGCGGGGGCATTTTTGGCCTGAGCACTATAATTTGAAGGGGTTCACTAGATGAAGCTTCATACCAAATATCAAAGTCCTGGGCCTTTGGGTTTCAGAGAAGAAGATTTTTAAAGAATTTCCCTATATAAGCCTATGTAAAACCAAAGGGCCCCGGGGCGGGGGCATTTTTGGCTCCAGCACTATAATTTGAACAATCTTGGTAGGGGTCCACTAGATGAAGCTTCTAACCAAATATCAAAGACCTGGGCCTTATGATTTCAGAGAAGATGATTTTTAAAGATTTTCCCTATATTAGCCAATGTAAAACAAAAGGGCCCAGTGGCGGGGGCATTTTTTGTCCCAGCACTATAATTTGAACAATCTTGGTAGGGGTCCATTAGATGAAGCTTCATACCAAATATCAAAAACCTGAGCCTTGTGGTTTCAGAGAAGAAGATTTTAAAAGATTTTCCCTATATAAGCCTATGTAAAACCAAAGGGCCCCGGGGTGGGGGCATTTTTGGACCCAGCACTATAATTTGAACAATCTTGGTAGGGGTCCACTAGATGAAGCTTCATACCAAATATAAAAGACCTGGGCCTTGTGGTTTCAGAGAAGAATATTTTTAAAGATTTTCCCTATATAAGCCAATGTAAAACCAAAGGGCCCCGTGGTGGGGGCATTTTTTGTCCCAGCACTAAAATTTGAACAATCTTGGTAGGGGTCCACTAGATGAAGCTTCATACCAAATATCAAAGTCCTGGGCCTTGTGGTTTCAGAGAAGAAAATTTTTAAAGATTTTCCCTATATAAGCCTATGTAAAACCAAAGGGCCCTGGGGCGGGGGCATTTTTGGCCCCAGCACTATAATTTGAAAATCTTGGTAGGGGTCCACTAGATGAAGCTTCATACCAAATATCAAAGACCCGGGCCTTGTGGTTTGAGAGAAGATTTTTAAAGATTTACCCTATATAAGCCTATTTAAAACCAAAGGGCCCCGTGGCGGGGGCATTTTTTGTCCCAGCACTATAATTTGAACAATCTTGGTAGGGGTCCACTAGATGAAGCTTCATACCAAATATCAAAGTCCTGGGCCTTGTGGTTTCAGAGAAGAAGATTTTTAAAGATTTTCCCTATATAAGCCTATGTTAAACCAAAGGGCCCCGGGGCGGGGGCATTTTTGGCCCCAGCACTATAATTTGAACAATCTTGGTAGGGGTCCACTAGATGAAGCTTCATACCAAATATCAAAGTCCTGGGCCTTGTGGTTTCAGAGAAGAAGATTTTTAAAGATTTTCCCTATATAAGCCTATGTAAAACCAAAGGGCCCCGGGGCGGGGGCATTTTTGGCCCGAGCACTATAATTTGAACAATCTTGGTAGGGGTCCACTAGATGAAGCTTCAAACCAAATATCAAAGACCTGGGCCTTGTGGTTTCAGAGAAGAAGATTTTTAAAGATTTTCCCTATATAAGCCTATGTAAAACCAAAGGGCCCCAGGGCGGGGGCATTTTTGGCCCCAGCACTATAATTTGAACAATCTTGGTAGGGGTCCACTAGATGATGCTTCATACCAAATATCAAAGACCTGGGCCTTGTGGTTTCAGAGAAGAAGATTTTTTAAGTTTTTGGTGAAAAAAATCTATTTTTGGCTCCTGTGACCTAGATGTGTAATGGACCGGAACCATTTGAACAACTTTGAAAGGGGACCACCTAAGGATCATTCCTGTGAAGTTTGGTCAAAATCCAATCAGTGGTTTAGGAGGAGATGTCGTTTAAAGAAATTGTTTACGCACGCACGGACGCACGGACGCACGCACGGACGGACGCACGACGGACAAAAAGTGATCCCAAAAGCTCACCTCGTCACTACGTGACGGTGAGCTAAAAAGAGGAAAATAATACATAAACTAGAAATGTGTCAATACAACACAAATGCCCCCACCCAGGGACCTACCTCACCCCCCCCCCCCCCCCCCCCCCCCCACCCCCCATCACCTTAAGGTCATGCGGCAGGGGCCGGGTTATGGCTGAATGAAACTTATGACATGTATCTATCATCATTCCAAATATGTAGCAAATCCATTACATGGTTCAAGAAATATGGACTCTCAAAAAATATAATATAAAAAATTTCTATGTCTGTGACCTTGAACTTCAGTTAAGGGGTGGGGGGTATGGCTCAATGAAACTTTGGACCTGCAACTATTGTCATACCAAATATGGAGCAAATCCATTATAGAGTTTGGAAAATATAAGCTATTAACATACTTAATTTTGAAAATTTCTATGTCTGCAACATTGCCCTTGAAGTCATAGGCATGGGTGGGGGTATTACTGAATAAATCTTTGGACCTGCATCTATCATTAAACCAAATATGAACCAAACGAATCATAAAAGTTAAAGTTCAACGTGGTACAAATACCTTAATCTGAGTGTTAAACATTAAAAATTTCTAAGTCCGTGACCTTGACCTTGAGACCACGGGTAGGTGTGGGGGTATTGCTGGATCATATTAGATATATAAACCACATCCATTGCATGGTTTGAAAAATATGAGCTCAAGTTCTACCCTGACCAAAAACCTTAACCTGAGTCTCAAACATTAAAAATTTCTAAGTCCGTGACTTTGACCTTGAGACCATGGTTAGGTGTGGGGGTATTGCTGGATAAAACTTTGGACTCATATCTATCATCATACTAAATATAAACCACATCCATTGGATGGTTTGAAAAATATGAGCTCAAGTTCTACCCTGACCAAAAACCTTAACCTGAGTCTTAAACATTTTAAATTTCTAAGTCCGTGACCTTGACCTTGACACAATGGTTAGGTGTGGGGGTATTGCTGGATAAAACTTTGGACCCATATCTATCATCATACTAAATATAAACCACATCCATTGGATGGTTTGAAAAATATGAGCTCAAGTTCTACCCTGACCAAAAACCTTAACCTGAGTCTAACAAGATGACGTATGTACGTACACACTTTCGTACAGAAGGACATGCATTTGGACACCAGTACGCATGTAGCCACGGACGCACGTACGGAAAACCGAAAAACTCTATGCCCCCAGCATCATCCGATGCGGGGGCATAAAAAGAACCGAACAATGAATATATAAAACTACATCCTTAGCCGATAACTTCAGGGACTAATGCAAGGTGCACTTCTCAATCCTATTTTCTTCTGTATAACAGACTGACCGGAAAAATCATGAAACTTTTTCATCTTCATTTCAAAAGTTTACATTTTGCATGCTTGCTTATTTGTTTCTTTGATAGATTGTTTGTTGTTTTTTGTTTTCTGCTAGATGCCGAGACTCAGATCAGCCAACGCAGGTTGCTCTTAAAGGAACTCATTTTTGATTTTTATTTCCATATGACAGGGCCATAATTCCACTTTGCAAATTTATTGTTGGCCTTGAAAGGACCACATGGGGCTAATGGCAGTCTCGGCTGTTCACAGTTTTGTTTGATGTTTCTGTTTTATTAGTCAGAAATAAACATTGTAGTAAATGTTTTGATAGTCTTATTATCATTTGATATCCTGTGTATATGGTCGCCTTTGTCATAGGAAAAACGGACCTTATGAAAAGTGACAAGAAAATGCAGATCAGTTTATGAGAAAATCTTCGATTTTCTGAAAAGTGTTACTTTTTGTTACTTCTCATACAAGGCCGACAAGTAGCCTTATTTTAGTAATCTTTCACTCTTTGTCTCTCTTTACCTTTTTCCCCTTATTGAGGGATCTTTTCTCTTGACCAGAACAACACCAAGTACTCAGATTGTGTCATTAACATTGAATGGCAGCCAACAAACGAAATGTGAGACTGCACATGTCTCCGTTGATCTTTTAATCCTTTCAGACATGTGATGACTGTGAACATGATAAAACCCATGTTTTTGTGGCAAGTCGTCTGATCAGGTTCTATACGATAATGGGTCATGTATATGAAGAACATATTGATTATGACTGTTGCTTTCATTTTTAAGGGGTGACATGCTTGGGAATGAGTTTGCTCCATTTAGCAACAGTTCGGTTTAGAATTTGCTCTATCTGGAAACATCAACACTTTGTTCGAGGATCTAAGACAAACAGCAAAGAATAACGGATCAACGTGATGCAAACGGCGATATGACGTGACGACGTTGTAACGCTGACGCTGACGGCCCAATGTTGGTCCACTATTGCGTGCTAGCTTGGTTTGAAGTTACCTGTGTCAGCAGAAAATTTGATGGACTGTCTACACATTTAAAAACCTAAAGACCGGGACATACTTGGTATTTGCAGAAATCATTCTTAAAATTGAACAACATCCTTTGAACTCTATTTCGGAACCTCTTCAAAAGGTACTGAATGTCAGATTAGTCAACCGTAATGTGCTGATCACGAAAGTGTAACTGTCCACCGGGGCAATCAAATATTCTTGCTTGCAAACAAATTAGTATACGTATCTGATTTATGTAGACTTGGATTAAATAAGGAGATTAAGGATAATTAAAGAAATGAACATGACAATCAAGAGGTAATTATTTATTTATTACCGGGTATTGTAAAAACACGGTAAGATAATCCATCAATTATGAACCGATCTGTTAGATGTTTTCTCTTTCATTATTTCTTTGTCGATATGCGCCAATACTTTTGGCTGTGTTGCGGCACATTGCGACTACCCCTTCGACCCCAAACCAAAGTTTTGGGACACCTAAATAAATAATTATTTTTCATCGACCTAAATATTGGGACAGCTCAAAAAGTTTTTTTTTCTGTCCCAATTTTTAAGCACAATACGATACAAAAATGTCTTGAGCACAAGTTGTTATAATGCTTCATTATCTAACTAGGTGAAAATCAGATAAGTCGTTGGGTTCTTTGATCTTATCACAGGGAAATATGATCCGTGTGTCAAAATTATGTAATCAGATTTGTTCAATTTGATGCAGTGTTTCTGATATTGGCAATATGACTGATGTGTGAAAACAAAGTGTCTCGTGTTACATTAGATGGGCAGTTTTGTAAAGGTCAGAACACTACACCTGCTTAGTCACGCATTACAATAATAAAAGATTTTTTTTTTGCTCTGTTGTTAATTGGTTTACGGTAACTATAATTGCCAATTATCTGAGATGCGACATTTTAATTAAGGGGATAAGGTTAAAGTTTGATTTTTAACCCATATATGCCTAGTGGCCCTTTTTTGGGACGTTGGCAAACAGTGTAGACCCAGATCAGACGCCGCATAACGCAGCGTCTGATCTGGGTCTACACTGTTTGCTCAAAGAACATACATTTTTGTACAACTTACATTAAACAAAACAAATCTGACACCCCTATAATTGAAAATGGACAACTCCAAATTTATAAGATGGAAGATTCCATTGTCATATATGGGTTAATTGTCTAATACACAGAAAGGTGTTAAAATCAGTCCTGCTCATAACAGAGTAACAGTTTTAGTTGAAAGTATTTAATGCTTGTAACATCGTTTTATATCGCCTTTTCTGTTTTAGAAATGGCACATACAGCATAGCATTTTGTCTGTGTTGCCACTGCCGAAGTTGGATGTGCTGGCACAGGGGCGAAACACTACACTTTTCATTGGTTTTAGAAAGAAAACAAGATGTGTTTGTGAAACACTGATGCCCCCGGACAATGCATGTTAAATATGAAAGCAGCATCACTAAGTAATCGAAAGGTATGGCCAATGTTCAAGTCTTAAAAAAGTAGGTCAAGGTCACAAGGTCAAAAATTATGGGATCTTTGGAAAGGTCATGTGACATAGAATACACATGTGAATTATGAAAGCCCTATCACTTACCAATCTAAAGTTATGGCCACTGTTAAAGTTTTTAAAAAGTAGGTCAAATGTCAAGGTCAAGGTTATGAGGTCAAAAATTATGGTACCACTAGAAAGGTCTTGTGAAAAAGAATGCACATGTGAAATATGAAAGCCTTATCACTTACCAATAGAAAGTTATGGACTATGTTAAAGTTTTTAAAAAGTAGATCAAATGTCAAGGTCATGAGATAAAAAATTATGGTACCACTAGAAAGGTCTTGTGACAAGAAATGCACATGTGAAATATGAAAGCCATACCACTTACCAATCGAAAGTTATGGCCAATGTAAAAGTTTTTAAAAAGTAGGTCAAATGTCAAGGTCATGGTTACGCGGTCAAAAATTATGGTACCACTAGAAAGGTCTTGTGAAAAAGAATGCACATGTGAAATATGAAAGCCTTATCACTTACCAATAGAAAGTTATGGACTATGTTAAAGTTTTTAAAAAGTAGGTCAAACGTCAAGGTCAAGGTCACGAGGTAACAAACAAGAGGCTCAATGAGCCTAAACCGCTCACCTGAGGAACTTAAGTTTTAACTTAACTACACAGACTTGACTACTAAATCTGCTAATAGAATCCAGCCCATTGACCCTTACAGGATATAAGTCATGATTATTGCATTGCATTCCAAGTTTGAGACTTCTAGCTTCTATAGTTCCTGAGAAATCTTTGACGAAAATTTAACATTGGTCAAAATGGAGAGAAAGAAGAATGAAAGAACAGATGAACAAATAAGCTGAGAAAGCCCAATGTCTCTTACACAAAATAAGTCATCATTATTCTATTGAATACCAAATTTGATGCTTCTAGCTTTTATAGTTCCTGAGAAATCTTTGATTAAAAATTTAACATTGGTCTATTATCTCTATATGGAGAGAAAGAAGAATGAAGGAACAAATGAACCAGACTAGCTCCAAAACCTAATGCAGCCTTTCCCCTTGCCCAATGGTGCTACACATAAAATTTAAACAAGATTGGTCGACTGCCTTCTGAGATATGCTTCATTGAAAGTGTGGACGACGGATGGACGGACGACAGACGACAGACTCCGGAGCCTTGGTATACTATCGGCTCACTGGAGCCTTTGGCTCAGGTGAGCTAAAAATTCAAGTCGCTATTTCTGTCAAAACATTTTCCCTACGTTAAGTCTATGGGCAAATTTTTTTGTCTCTCAAGGTCACGTAACTCCGAGGTCAATATTCCGATTCGGCCCAAAACCGAACTTAACCGAGATTTTATGCCTGTCCTCGTTACCTGCAAGTTTGAAGCTGATATGAATAAAAATAAAGTTGCTATCGTGGTCACAACGTATTTTTTTATGCTCAAGGGCAGGTAACTCCAAGGCAAATATTCCGATTCGGCCCAAAATCGAACTTAACCGAGATTTTATGTCTGTCCTCGTTACCTGCAAGTTTGAAGCTGATCTGAAAAAAATTCAAGTCGCTATCGTAGTCGCAACATTTTCCCTAATTAAGTCTATGGGCAAATTTTTTGTCGCTCAAGGTCACGTAACTCCGAGGTCAATATTCCGATTCGGCCCAAAATTGAACTTAACCGAGATTTTATGCCTGTCCTCGTTACCTGCAAGTTTGAAGCTGATATGAATAAAAATAAAGTTGCTATCGTGGTCACAACGTATTTTTTTATGCTCAAGGACAGGTAACTCCAAGGCAAATAATCCGATTCGGCCCAAAATCGAACTTAACCAAGATTTTATGTCTGTCCTCGTTACCTGCAAGTTTGAAGCTGATCTGAAAAAAATTCAAGTCGCTATCGTAGTCACAACATTTTCCCTATGTAAAGTCTATGGGCAAATTTTTTGTCTCTCAAGGTCAAGTAACTCCGAGGTCAATATTCCGATTCGAACTTAACTGAGATTTTATGCCTGTCCACGTTACCTGCAAGTTTGAAGCTGATCTGAATAAAAATAAAGTTGCTATCGTGGTCACAACGTATTTTTTTATGCTCAAGGGCAGGTAACTCCAAGGCAAATAATCCGATTCGGCCCAAAATCTAACTTAACCAAATTTTATGTCTGTCCTCGTTACCTGCAAGTTTGAAGCTGATCTGAAAAAATTCAAGTCGCTATCGTAGTCACAACATTTTCCCTATGTTAAGTCTATGGGCAAATTTTTTGTCGCTCAAGGTCACGTAACTCCGAGGTCAATATTCCGATTCGGCCCAAAATCGAACTTAACCGGGATTTTATGCCTGTCCTCGTTACCTGCAAGTTTGAAGCTGATCTGAATAAAAATAAAGTTGCTATCGTGGTCACAACGTATTTTTTCATGCTCAAGGGCAGGTAACTCCAAGGCAAATAATCCGATTCGGCCCAAAATCGAACTTAACCAAGATTTTATGTCTGTCCTCGTTACCTGCAAGTTTGAAGCTGATCTGAAAAAAATTCAAGTCGCTATCGTAGTCACAACATTTTCCCTGTGTTAAGTCTATGGGCAAATTTTTTGTCGCTCAAGGTCACTTAACTCCGAGGTCAATATTCCGATTCTGCCCAAAAACGAACTTAACAGAGATTTTATGCCTGTCCTCGTTACTAGCTACAGTGATGACAACATTTTCTCCATGTTAAGTCGATAGGCAATTTTTCGGGCGCTCAAGGGGACGTAACTCTTGAGTGAATTATCTGATTCGGCCCAAAATCGAACTTGACCGAGATTTTATGCCTGTACTGGTTATCTGCAAGAATGAAGTCGATCAGAAAAAAATTGACGGAGCTAGAGTGATGACAAGCTTTTTCCTATGTGAAGTCTATGGGAGCTAGATGTTGCCATGGCAACCAGAGTTCCACTCAGATCTGCCTGAAAACCTAATGAAGCCTTTCCACTTGCCCAATAATGCGACACATGAAATTTGATCAAAGTTGGCCGAGTAGTCTTTAAGATATACATTTTTGAAATTCCCATTAACCCTAATGCAAAAACACACAAGGGCAGGTAACTCCTAAGTGAATGATCCGATTCTGCCAGTTATCGAACTTGACCGAGATTTCATGGCTGTGCTGGTTATCTGCAAGAATAAAGCCAATCTGAAAATAATTGAAGCAGCTACGGTGATGACAACATTCTCCCCATGTTAAGTCAATAGGCAATTTTTTCAATGCTCAAGGGCACGTAACTCCTGAGTGAATAATCCGATTCAGCCCAAAATCGAACTTGATCGAGATTTCATGCCTGTCCTCGTTATCTGCAAGAATGAAGTCGATCAGAAAAAAATTGACGGAGCTAGAGTGATGACAAGCTTTTTCCTAACGCTAAAGGGCACGTAACTCCTGAGTGAATAATCCGATTCAGCCCAAAATCGAACTTGATCGAGATTTCATGCCTGTCCTCGTTATCTGCAAGAATGAAGTCGATCAGAAAAAAATTGACGGAGCTAGAGTGATGACAAGCCTTTTCCTATGTTAAGCCTATGGGAGCTCTTTGTTGCTGTGGCAACCAGAGTTCTCATCCGATCTGCACGAAAACCTAATACAGCCTTTCCCCCTACCTGATGATGTTTCATATGAAATTTGATCAAGGCCGGCCCACTGGTTCCAGAGATATACTTCGTTGAAAGTGTGGACGACGGACGACGGCTCGTGGTATACTAATACCTCACATGAGCCTTCGGCTCAGGTGAGCTAATTATGGTACCACTAGAAAGGTCTTGTGACAAGGAATGCACATGTGAAATATGAAAGCACTGTCACTTATCAATTGAAAGTTATGGCCAATGTTAAAGTTTAAAAAAAAATGAAAAAAGTAGGTCAAAGGTCAAGATCAAGGTCACGAGATCAAAAATTATGGTACCACTGGAAAGGTCTTGTAATAAGGTATACACATGTGAAATATGAAAGCTCTATCTATTGCCATTCAAAAGTTATGCCCAATGTTAAGCTTTACGCAGACAGACAAACGGACAGACAGACAGACAGACCAACTAGAGCTGCCGCCTAACAGGCGCCAATTATACCCCCGCATGCGTTGTCAGACAAATTTTTACAAGTATTTGACCTTGAGGAAGGTCAACGTAAAGGTCAAGGTCAGGTTTGTGTATATCAATCTTAAGTACTAGTGGCAAGGTGTGTGGTGTGTGAATATTAAAGAAATCGGTCAAAGAATAAGGAAGTTATGAGCAATGTTAAAAGTTTTTTGTAACGGACCGACGACGACGACAAATTTTTACAAGTATTTGACCTTGAGGAAGGTCAACGTAAAGGTCAAGGTCAGGTTTGTGTATATCAATTATAAGTACTAGTGGCAAGGTGTGTGGTGTGTGAATTTTAAAGAAATCGGTCAAAGAATAAGGAAGTTATGAGCATTGTTAAAGTTTTTTGTAACGGACCGACGACGACGACAAATTTTTACAAGTATTTGACCTTGAGGAAGGTCAACGTAAAGGTCAAGGTCAGGTTTGTGTATATCAATTATAAGTACTAGTGGCAAGGTGTGTGGTGTGTGAATTTTAAAGAAATCGGTCAAAGAATAAGGAAGTTATGAGCAATGTTAAAGTTTTTTGTAACGGACCGACGACGACGACAGACGACAAGCTGACTCTATATACCCCCTTCAAACTTCGTTTGCGGGGGTATAAAAACTATATGCCCCTCCCCCAATCTCGATTCCAGGGGCATAAAAAATCTAGTGATCAAACCATAATGTTTGTTTTCCCTTTAGCGCTCTTCAGTTACTGAGTGACCCGGATATTGTGAAAATGAAAGAAGATGAAATCTGGCATGTCTGAACGATGTGAGCAATAATTGCTATTTATAATCGAGATACTGATGTTCATATTCATTGAACAAGTGTAAGAGCATTATTGGTATGTCATGCGTTACCCTTTAACACATCAGCACTTTGTATTTTGAAATTGCAAAGCATACTCGAAAGAAACTAAGGACATTTACGAAAATTACCGAAAATTCGGTTTGGCAATTTCCGTAATTTTTTTGGTGTAATCTGGCTGGACCGATTTGGATTCTTCAGTTTCTCGAGCCCTGGTATACTCATTAGAATTGCCTCACATACCTCTACTCAAAGAAGACAGAAAAGACATTCCTAATTTTACCCACTAAGATTAACCCTAATTGACTGCATCTACAAGTTCCCAACTGTGCTCCAGCCATCAAAGTTCAACTGCACTTAACCCATAATATGCCAATCACAACAATTGTCATCTGCTTTGTTGTCTAATACTGACTTTAAAAGTCATTTTTGCAAACAGTGCAGTCGAGATCGGAGCAGTCTGATCAGGGTCCACACTGTTTGCCTGTCTGCAAAAATATGTTTGAAAGGTTTGCGGGTAGACGCAGCAGATGAACAAAAAGACAACATTTTCAGATGCATATTTTCTTGGATTCTTAAGGAGAATGGATACACCTTCAGGGGAGGCAACTCCTGCAAAAGTATTTTTGTCTCCTATCCCTGCAGGCACAAAACGTTGACTCAACGTTGAACTAACTGGCCTTTCTTTGGGAGATTTTTGCTTAGTCTTGTCTATAAGACGGGTATAATTTTTTGCAAGTTGCCGGGAGGGGTGTCACCGCCGTAGACATTTCATTTTCAGAGTGAGATAATGGTTGATCAATTTATCTTCGGCTGCATTCATGTTTTTTTTGCAACAATATTTGCCACTTTTTTCCAAAGCGGCCATTTTGTTGTTTACACTAAGAGAGACAACTCTAACAGACTGTAAAAGGCAGCAGTCAATAATGACGCTAAATAACGTTCAAGGCAATGGATATCTACATTAAATGGCACACAATCAAAAGGCCTTGGTCTTTTGCACTTTTGCAAGAAACTACCTCGTGTTTTTTTTTTTTTTTTTCTCCGTGTCTACGAGCAGCAAAGGCTCTGGCGAGACTGCGCCTGTGCATAACTCTCATGCACAATAACATTCAAGGCAATAGATAATAAGGAACCGGCACACAAGAGAAACGTTTTTCTCCGTGTCTGAGTGCAGCACCATTGTAATGATGTCCGTTTTCTCATAAACTGTGTATCGGCGAATTCAACACCTTTCAACTTTTAAGCTTAGACATGGTGAGAGTTTATCTGACACAGTGTTTGTTTAACACATGCGATAAATGCAATCAATTTATTGCCAACATGTGGTCATTGAAGCTGATTAAGACTGACCTCTTTAGACCACACCCCAATAAATCTGTGGATTTGGACTTAAGCCATGATTGGTCATTAGTTGCGGTTGTAATTATGACAGACGGTGAGACCCCGCCCTCATTGAATATTAATGTATCACTTGACAATATGCCGCTCAAGATTTACTTTAAAGAAATGTTGATTGATGGCTGTGGATTATCTCACGGTACATAGTTTTCTTTAACTGCTACCGGTAACTATAAATTTTATCGCTTTATTGCCCGAAGATAAACATAATTATCACAAGGCGATTATGCGATTCAAGATGATTGCAGCTGGCTAGACAAAAGAAGCTCAGCTTGTTTACGTTACTTGCTAAAAGTTACCAAATTTTATAAGGAAATAATAGATGATGACCAACTTCCTTAGTTGCACACTATCTGCTACAGTATGCACGTTTATCTGCCAGGTGTTTTGAAAGAAAATTGACATTTTCCATACATCTCTGACTTTCCGGACTTTGCCTAAATTTTCAAGGATGCCCAAGATCTCGGCTATAAGAGGGGTGTAAAAATTTGGGGTTATTCTGGCGGTAAAAAACCCGTCTTATATCCGGATCATTACGGTACTTCAGGCAGTGGCCTACCTTAAGCAGAGGCCTAGCTAAAGCAGTGGCTTACCTCAGGCAGTGGCTTACCTCAGGCAGTGGCTCATCTTGCAGAGCCTCACAAGTCTGGAATAAAACTTTTTCTCTATCTTGTGTGTCAGCATTCCACTTGGAGTAGGAGAATGCCATTGCTGAGGAAACCATAGCCATCTGTTCATAACACCATGTCTCTATCACTGGGTGCTGAAACACAGAAGATAAAACAATTAACACTTAGGGCTGTTCCAGTAAAATCTATATGGTGGGGGAGGAAGGCACTTAGATTTTCACATAGCCTACGCTTTAAAACAATTTTTTTTCAATACAGCCTACGGATATTTGTATTTTTTTCTAGATATAACCAACGGACATTTGTATTTTTTTCTAGATATAACCAACGGGGTAAAACTATTTCAGGTAGAGACAACCCACAGGTAATTAAATATATATTTAGATATATTCATCAGAAAAGATCTTGCGACTAAAAATCTTTCCCTCTTTATAAACTGAAATCCTGGATCATGTGTAAAAACCATTGTCACAGTTGGTGTCTTTATATTGATTATTGAATGCCCCAAAAATGAATAAATTTTATCATGAAAGTTGTTTTTTGTTTACTTAAAAAAAAGAGAAAAGACAAGAAAGCAGTCTGGAGGACAGCCAAATCCCCCGCCGCCTTTAGTATCAAGGCTTAACCTTGTGACCTTCGCCTGTGACCTTGACCTTGAGTTGGCATGGTTAGCTCACTGAGGGGGATAATTGACCCAAAGTTTAATGAAAATCCTTTTAGGGGTAAAGGAGATATGGAAGGGACAAAAAATTCAAAGTTTTAAACTCGTGACCTTCAAATGTGACCTTGACCTAGAGTCGGCATGGTTCATTTATAGGTTCTGCATATCAGCTCACTGAGGGGGATAATTGACCAAAGTTTAATGAAAATCTATTAAAGGGTTCAGGAGATATGGAACGGACAAGAAAAAGTTACGGACAGACGGACAGACTGATAGACAGATGGATGGAAGGACATGGGTTCTGCACATCAGCTCACTGTGAAGACTATTTGACCAAAGTTTAATGAAAATCCTTCCAAGGGTAAAGGAGACATGGAAGAGACAAAAAATTCCAAGTTTCAAACTCGTGACCTTCAACCATGACCCTTGACCTTGAGTTGGCATGCTTCATTTATAGGTTCTGCACACCAGCTCACTGAGAGGTATAATTTACCAAAGTTTAATGAAAATCTATTAAAGGGTTCAGGGATACTGAGCGGACAAGAAAAAGTTACGGACAGACGTACGGACAGACAAACTGACAGACGGACAAACGGACATGGGTTCTGCACATCAGCTCACTGTGAAGAATATTTGACCAAAGTTTAATGAAAATCCTTCCAAGGGTAAAGGAGATATGGAACGGACAAAAAATTCCAAGTTTCAAACTCGTGACCTTCAACCATGACCTTGACCTTGAGTGGGCATGGTTCATTTATGGGTTCTGCACACCAGCTAATTGAGACGAATAATTGACCAAAGTTTAATGAAAATCTATCAAAGGGTTCAGGAGATATGGAGCGGACAAGAAAGTGTTACGGACAGACAGACAGACTGACGGACAGACGAAGGCCATTCCTATAATCCCAGCTCTGCTCCGCTTCGTGGCGGGGGATTAAAAATTCAGACAAGGCTAAAAAAATGTGTTTCAGGTAACCTGACTATTCCTATTTTTTTGCCCTCAATCCTATTTTAAATGGTTGACGATGATTCTTTTGGACTTTTCCATTAAAAATATTGTTTTCTTATCCTCCCCATTGGATAAATTTCAGGAAAAGCCAAAAAAAATATCTTACCTTCCGACGGTATTCCAGGTTACCTGACTTAAGTTGTGGGTACTCGTTAGAACTGCCTCAATCTATACCCACAACCTATGTTCCGAGTATAAATAAGACAAATATCAAAGTTTTCAATGGAAAAGTAGCCATTTTGGAGAAATCAAAGAATGCACTATGACACATGGGTGTGATTTTTTTTATAAAATAATATAATAAAATAAAATAACTTTTATCGTCTATCTATCATTTTTGCACCCCCTTCCCCAACTTTACTTTTTTTTCAAATCAGTGTATCAACCACCCCATAGCCAGCTCACCCCAAAGAGCTGGCTATGGGGTGGTTGATACTCAAAATGTGTTTGAGTTCTTGCGATCGCAAGGTTACTTTGTCAGGGGAGATATCTAAAATATCTTGGCACCCAGAGTTGTGGTTCTTGTCCAAGACACATCGTCTTAACCTCTTGTATTTCTGTACCAAGTCCCATCAATATATCTCAAAGGGTAATGGAGTTATGGCAACCACAAGGTTACATTGTCAGGGTAGATAACACATTGCCAGGGGAGATAGCTAAAATACCATGGCACCCAGCGTTTTGTTTCTTGCTCACGACACTCTTTCTTGACCCCAAGTACACTTGTACCAACTACCATCAAAATATGTCAAAGGGTATAGGAGTTATTGATCGCAATGTTATTTTGTAAGGGGAGATAACTATAATACCATGACATCCAGAGTTATGGTTATTGCTCATGACAACCCTTCTTGACCTTATGACAATATGTACAACGGTATCAAGTCAATCAATATATCTTCAAATATATAGGAGATATTGTGATCACAAGTTTATATTGTCAGGGGAAATAACTAAAATACCAGGACACTCAGAGTTTTTGTTCTTACGGCATGCTTTTTGAACCTCATGTTCTATTGTAACAAGTACCGACAATCTATCTCATAGGGTATTGTAGTTTTGGCTATCACAATTTGGTGTCTGCGGACGGACGGATGGACGTCAGGCTGATCGCTATAACCCCAAACCTATTTGGTCAGGGGGATAAAAAATAAAACGCACCGTCAGCGGTCAGACCCTAATCAGACGTCACATGATCATTGTACAGCATCTGGTCTGGGTCCGTGCCGTCGCATATGCCGTCTACAAACCTGTAGACCCTATTCAGACGCCGTATAATAATTGTATGACGTCTGATTCACTGTTTGCACCTTTGTGTTCTGTCTATTGTCATACAGACGGACGGGTAGATGACGCCACGCTGATCGCTATATCTTCCGAGCCTGTTCAGACTAGGGATAAAAAACACCACCGTCGGTGATAAGACCCTGATCAGACGCCGCATTGTCGTTGCGCAGCGTCTTGTCTTGGTCTGCGCCATCTCAGATGTCGTTTCAAACCTGTAGACCCTCATCAGACGCCGTTTAATAATTGTATGACGTCTGATCCGGATCTGCATTGTTTGCATCTGTCTGTTGCGTCTACGGACGGATATTTGAACGGACGCCACTCATAATGTTGTGTCTACGGATGGGCGGATGTACGGACGCCAGGCTCCGAACCTGTTCAGACTAGGGATAAAAAACACCACCGTGGGCTATAAGACCCTGATCAGACGCCGCATTATCCTTGCGCAGCGTCTTGTCCGGGTCTCTGCCATCTCAGATGCCATCTGCAAACCTGCAGACCCTCAACAAAAGCCGTTTAATAATAGTACACTGCAACCTCGTTATAGTGCTGATCGTTTAAGCGCGGAAATCAGTATAACGCGGTTGTTCCATGGCTCCCGATTTTTTTCCGTCGGGCGAGATTCCGCGCGTCCGAAATTGACTGGGGCGAACCGGCAGATTTTTTCGCGCGGCCGAAAGTGACGGGGGCGAATCAGCTGATTCGCGGAAATAGATTTGCGACAAGCCGCAGACTTGAATCCGTGGCATAGTAGAGCTTCCGCGCATCCGAAATTTACTGGGGCGAACCGGCCGATTTTTTTTCCAGCGTCCGAAATTGACGGGGGCGAATCGGCCGATTAGCTGAAATAGATCTTTGACAACCCGCACACTTGAATCCGGCGCATAGAACTTCCGCGCATCCGAAATTGACTGGGGTGAATCGGCCGATTTTTTCCGAGCGTCCGAAATAGACGGGCGCGAATCAATGAGATGAAACCACCGCTACAGTTTTTTCTGCACGCGATCGGTAAATGACGTCATCGGACCCCAGCAAGCCCACACGTGTCTATTGTTTTATCTAAATGGGGCGTATCTCTTTCATTAATTGTTTGGAAACGGTAAAAAAATTCTCGATAGCAAAACGGTTGTGGAAAACAGAGCTTTCTGAAAGCTCCGTGTCAATAACCAACAACAGCATACAGATGTGTTAACACGAATTTTTCTCCAACTTTTCTCGCCAAGCGTCTGCTATTTGGCGCCAAAACATAATCATTCACGAGATAGTAGAATAGTCGTAGCAACTCGTCTTAGGAGCAATTAAAATATTTTCACATTGATTGCGGATTAAATTTTATGATCGGGGAATAAACGCAAATTAGAGACATAACTTGACCATATTTTCACACCTTATCGACATGCACCGCAGGGTGGCAATTATATGTCAGGGATTAACAATAGTGTCATAATTGAACCGTTATAAATCATCAAACAGTGTAAATCCAAATCAGATGTCTGCGGCGTCTTTCTGAGGTGTCTGATCTGGGCTTGCCGGTGCCCCCAAATTTATAACGCGGTGATCACCACTAACGCGGTTGGGGTTCTTGGACCCCACCACCCGCGTTATAACGAGGTTGCAGTGTATGGCGTCTGATCTGGATCCGCATTGTTTGCATCTGTCTGTTGTGTCTACGGACGGACGGACATTTGGACGGGCGCAAGACTCATCGTTATATCCTTCAAACCTATTCGGTCGCGGAAAATAAAATAAAATGAACTGTCGGCGGTTGGAGCTGGATCAGACGTCGCACAGTGATTGTGGAGTGTCTGATCCGGGTGTCGTAGCATTATAAGGTCCTAAAATCTGTAGACCCTGATAAGGTGCCGCTAAATAATTGCGTCTGTCTGTCTGTTCAAGTCTCAGCGTTGAGGCCCTGATCAGACGTTGCATATTTTTTTTAAGAAATTAATATTTATTAAAGGGACTGAAACAATTGACCAATGAAAGGCTGTCTACCCATCTGTGGGTTTTATTGCCCGTCCGATGACCACCTGGGTACACTTTTGGGTACTGTTACGTAATTTATTACAGCTCAAAGCTCGGCACGCTCTGGGTGGCATCCGCTGTATAAACATTCCTTGGGTATCATAATCCCCAATTAACTAATTATCTCGGGCCATAAATCCCTTGAAGCTTACTGATTAAACAGCGTGCTAATATTGTGTTTACATAAATCATGCAAATCATGCGCTACCAACACAAGTATTTTTTTTTTGGAACGGGGATTATTGCGTCATTCAGTAACTAAGCCCAGTAATTTTCCATTATGTCAGGCAAGGTCATCGCGTCCCGTTACCGGATATTGATTTGTGTCCTACTCAAACGACCTTTGACCTGTAAACAGCAGTAAAATTGCCGAGCCTTTCTTTTTTTCACAATTTCAGCGTTGCTTTTTGTTTAAAATCTCTGCGGAACTTCAAACTGAACGATTCAGATGTCTGGGCCCTGTTGTTATTTGACAACCTACAACAATTATTTATTTTCTTTCAACATAGCCTACGGGATTTTTTAAAAAATCGGTAGTACAACCTACCGTAAATTTTAAAAATTCTGTTGTACAGCCTACGGCCTATTTTGTTTTTCTAAAACCATAGCCTACGGCCACTAAATAAAAAAGTTGCCGTCCGCCCCACCCTAATAGATTATACTGGAATAGCCCTTAAGCAGAATGGGAACACCTGGCACATTTTCTGCCATTTTTTCAAAGGGAGACAACTTTCGGGACTTCCTGTTCGCTTTTCCATAGGCTCAGTCCCGCTGAAAATGGGGTCTACTCTTAAAGGAAAGAATTTGCTCCTCAGAAGCAAATTAATTCCTCTAAGTGTTGACCCCTATCGACATGGGAGACAAAAATATTTTTGCAGGAGTTGCCTCCCCTGAAGATGTTCAAATTCCCCTTAAACTGCCAATCGTGACATTTGCGGACGGTATTCTGGAGAAGCCACTGTTACGAGACAGGCGTAGCAGAAAGAAAAAGCAAAAAAGCATTTTGGAAAAATTTAACAAAATTTATTTACAAGTTATCTTTAACCCATAGAAGTAAGAAAATTAAATGTACTTAGCTCTGCTATGAAATATCCTGAATGAATCTATTTTCCTTGATCCTACAGAATTCACCGTCCGAAATGAAATATAATATCCTTTAACAATCCAACACAGAATTCAGAAATAACTTTTCTTAAAAGCCCAAACTTCAAACTCCAAAGTCTGACTCCAAGAGAAAATTGAGCTCTTTTATAGACCCTAAGATTTCTCTAGAATGTTCCTCAGGGCTGTGGAATAAGATGATGTAGTTTTCTAAAAATAATGCAAACCTGAACTTTCTGGAAGGTTCTGAAGTACTTTTCCTTGTGCACAAGTTGTTTACGAAAATGAAATTAATCTGTGACTCAGGTTTTTGAGAATCTTCTATAAGAAGATAAACAAGATATTTATAGCCCTATTAGGTCACCCAGTGGGGTGAAAGTGGGAATCAGAAAAATAAATTCTTATGCATAACACCACCTGATCTGGATCTTCAATGTTCTTTATCAGTTTGTGAATTTATAAGAATGAATTACATCATTTTGTCTGGTTCATACAGATAGTCAGATGGCCCTGAATCCCTCACCTGATTTCGAGATGTCACATGCTTCTGAAAGTCATAAGGATAATTGAAGCCAACTAAGCATAAGTGTTGCGCTTCAACAGGTGGTCACATTGGCAACATTCTTACCAAGTTTGAATGAAGCTGGCTTAAGAGTTTAGGGAAGCTGTCATTTAAAGATTTTACTACTTTTAATATTCTCAGCCATTTTCTTCATTTAAGCAAAATAAGTTTTGAATGAGCTTCCTGTGAAGTTTGAATTAAATTTAACCAAAGGTATAAGAGGACTTATCAGTTAAGATATTTCTATTTTAAGCTTTGGCATCCAAGCAGAACTGTTTAGCTTTTTTTGTAGAGGGTCACCTAAGCACCATTCCTGTGATGTTTGAATGAAATTGGACTAAAGGTATAGGAAGAGTTGTCAGTTGAATGTTTTTACACTTTTAGCTCTAGCGGCCAGCTTGTTTTTCGGAGTGGAGCAATTTTAGCAATTTTGGTAGAGAGCCCCCTAGACAACATTCCTGTGAAGTTCAAATGAAATTGGCCCAAAGGTTTAGGAGGAGTTGTCTTCTAAATCAAATTGTTGACATTTTTCTAATTTTACGTCTAGCTGCCATTTTGCTCTTTAGAGCTTAACAGTTTTAGCTATTTTAGTAAAGGGTCGCCCAAGCAACATTCCTATGAAGTTTGAATGAAATTGAGACCATTGGCCATCTTGTTCATCAGAGCGGAACAATTTTAAATATTTTGGTAGATGGTCACCTAAGCAACATTCCTATGAAGTTTGAATGAAACTGGCTCAGGGGTTTGGGAGAAATAGTCATTTAAAGATTTTTCAATTTTTAGCTCCAGCGGCCTCTTGCTCATTGGAGCAGAATGGTTTTAGCTATTTTGGTAAGGAGCCACCTAGGCAATATTTCTATGAAGTTAGAATGAAACTGGCTCAGGGGTTTGGGAGAAGTAGTCATTTAAATATTTTTCAATTTTTAGCTCCAGCGGCCTCTTGCTCATTGGAGCAGAATGGTTTTAGCTATTTTGGTAAGGAGCCACCTAGGCAATATTCCTATGAAGTTAGAATGAAACTGGCTCAGGGGTTTGGGAGAAGTAGTCATTTAAATATTTTTCAATTTTTAGCTCTAGTGGTCTCTTGCCCCTTGGAGCAGAACGATTTTAGCTATTTTGTTAAGGAGCCACCTATGCAATATTCCTATGAAGTTTAAATGAAATTGGCCCAAGGGTTTAGGCAGAGTAGTCTTTTAAAACAATTTCTTGGCGATGGACATTGACTGATCACAACAGCTCCCCATGAGCACTTTGTGCTCAGGTAAGCTTAAAATGCGTGTGGCAAAATTAATTTATTCAGCAGGATGAGGAGATGGTCACATGATAAATCAATTCTGTCACACAAAGACAATTATTCTTACCTTATTCTGTACACTGACATACTTCTGTGAGTCTTCAGCTGGGAAAATATTGAGACCTGACAGCCGTAATGTCTGAAATAGGAGTACAGAGGAATTTTTTACAGGTATGTATTAACCGGCCCCATAGCTCAGTGGTAGAGCGTCCGCTTCGGGAATGGAAGGTCGCGGGTTCGAGCCCCGGCCGCGCCATACCAAAGGCGTGAAAAATGGTACTAGGTGCTCCCTTGGCTGACGCTCGCATTATCAGGGGTAGACCTAGGAAGATAAATGAAGGCAGGTAAGTATTTGTTAAAGGATACTTTGTTTGTCGCAATAAAAGCTCTACAGAGTTTACGATATTTGTTTTGGATATGCGACATTAAATAAAGCTTCTTTATCTTTATCTTTGTATGTCTTATCAATAAAGTCAAATTTCAATGGCTCAAATACCTCTGGGAAATTTCTTCAAGACAGGATAGTGTGAGCCACTGAGAGTTATTCATAGCACTAGATAAGGATGATAAATATAATTATTGGAATTACCCCATCCATGGTTGACAAGTCATCAATGTTAAAATCCTTGAAGTTTCAATGTACGAGGGTAGGCCGAAAAGTTCTGAGCCTGACCAAGAAGCAGGCATTGAACAGCCATGAAATTTTGTATTCATTAAATCCAAACCTTTATTACTTGATTTGACTCAAATGAGTTCAAGTTTACCTGCAATAACGTAGAAATTCTAGACTTTGAAAATTGATACTAGCACGTTTTTGAGAAAATGGACGAAATCTGGCATCGTGGTGTCATCAAGTACCTCCATAAAAAGGGGTAGCTCCTAAGGACATTCATGCCGATATGGTTGCTACATTAGGGGATGATGCTCCCTTGTATGCAACTGTGAAAAGGTGGGCAGCAAATTTTAAGATGGGCAAGGACAACCTTGAAGATAATGACCAGTGTGGACGACCAACAACGGCAACAACTGAGGAAACCATCAGCCAAGTGCACAGGGCCGTGATGGATGACAGGCGTTTAACTGTGAATCAGTTAGCTAACACTGTTGGCATCTCCTGTGAACGAGTAGAGAACATTCTACACAGTGAATTAGGAATGTCAAAGGTTTCCGCCAGATGGGTGCCACGGCTTTTGACGCCTGACCAAAAGATGGTTTTCTTGACCGTTTCGTCACTCAGGATGAGTGTTGGGTTCATCACTTTGAGCCAGAGACCAAAAGACAATCCATGCAATGGAAGCACCCTGGCTCACCCCCTCCAAAGAGGGCAAAGATCGTCTCCTCTGCAGGGAAGGTGATGGCATCAGTGTTCTGGAATGCCAAGGGTATAATATTCATAGATTACCTTCAGAAGGGCAGAACAATTAATGGGGAGTATTATGCAGATCTGCTAAAACAATTGCGAAAAGCAATTAAGGCTAAACAACCCAGAAAATTGACAAAAGGGGTCTTATTCCATCAGGACAATGCGCCTGCTCATAAATCGGTTGTCCCAATGGCTGCTGTGCATGACTGGGCCTTCACACTTGTCGATTACCCTCCGTAATCACCTGATCTAGCTCCATCAGATTATTTCCTGTTTCCAAACATGAAAAAGTGCTTCGCTGGGCCGCATTATCGGTCAGATGAGGAGGTGATAGCTGCTGTGGAGGAGTTTTTCAGGGACCAAGATGAGACCTTCTATACCACTGGGATCCAAGGACTCCAGCATCGCTGGAGGAAGTGTGTGGACAGGAAGGGAGACTATGTTGAAAAATAAGGCACTTTCAGCATGGACAAACCATTGGATCTTGGTCAGGCTCAGAACTTTTCAGCCTACCCTCGTAACTAACTGCTCTGTTGAACCACAGAGGAAGAAAAAAAGAAAATATCAGCATCATAAAAAATTACACCTGTGCAAAAGCAAAGGGAAAGACAAAAAAAAAATGATAAAAAAATATATTACACCATCAAATACTATTTAAAGTACATTTAGCAGATGGGGTTTTCACAGTAGTTTTCTTATTTTTCAGCAAAATAAGGCTTGACAAGATGATTCACATAAAATGTCAAGCCTTATTACAAAGTTTACACTAAAAAAAAAGATTAGGGTTAAATCTGTAAAGGTTGTAACATGCTAGAAGGAATTATTTACCAAGAAAATGTCCTGTTTACTTTGTAAAGAAGCTTCTGGTCAATATTTTTCTATACTGCCCGTAGTCAAGTTCATATAGCCCAATAGAACAACAGAACTACTTTCAAATTTGTCGTGTTGTTTGAAAGAACTTAAAACAGAATGAATATAGGCTGTGACAAAGTGCACAAAGTGCATTTTATGCTAGCAAATATGACCTACCTGCAATCTGTTTAGTTTTTCAATAATTTCTTTCAGGAAATGAGGAGTATTTTGAAAGAAATTAAATGTACACTTCGGAAAAAATGGCGTCCTGCATTAGGAGACATCAATGTTTTTAATGACGTCACAGCCACCAACGTACTATATATAAAGGTGGGGTTTAAGTGGGGGGAGTCAAAATTATATAGGCGTGTTTTCATGAATAGGCTTTGATCTATCAAGTTTCATCCGTGGCTTTGGAAATGGGGAAATATATCACTCCCTGCATGTGTGTTTTATGTCTGTAGTGACTATCACTTCTACATTTCCCCCGCCCCAGCCCATCGGGGCTTGCAAAAATAGATTAGGCTGCATGGTGCTTCCACGCAGAGGTGAAACTGACCACACATGAGTACTGGTAAGCCGGTTAGAAGGACTAAGCCTGCCCAGGCAAAGTAGTGCGAGTCTTTGGTTTCATTGGGCGGCAGGTCTTGAGATGTCATTAAAAGTCCCACAAAATTGGAAGTACAGCACAACCTCTTTATAACACTATTAATGGGGTCCAAACCAGAAACCGTGTTAGTTAAACAACCGTGTTATATCCAAGCAAAAATATATAGATAATATAGAAAAATGACCATTTATGGTCATTTTTCTATATAATCTATACGTTTTTGGGATCCATTTTGAAACCGTGATATAATGAACCATGTTATAATGAGGCTGTGGTGTAATGTCTCCAAAATGGCCCAAATAATGTTGACTGGGACGTTAAACCTCAATGCAAACAAACAATTCTACATTTCTCTCAAGCACACCTCATAGTTGACATTGTCTTGAGATATGCACATTAAATTAAATAAATAGCCAGATTAAATTAAATAAAATCAGAAATCCTTCCAATACTATTAACCCTTATCTTGCTGAATATTCATTTAAGCCACACCCATTGCTGTCTATCAACCAATCAAATTACATGATGTAATTTATTGCTACAAATTCATAAACTGTATACCAAACAGTGTAGATCCTGATCAGATGGCTTCTGAAGAAGCCATCAGATCTGGATCTACACTGTTTGAAAAGATAGGGGTTGTATATCTTCTATCATGTCAATATTAACAGACAAACATAACTTTGACAGACTTCTAGTGCACAGCTATATAAAATTCTAGCTGTTTGTACCCAATGAGGTAAACTTTACACACAGCATATGCTTATCAGCTACTACCGGAGTAGGCCTATTGCCTTGATGCCATTTCATCTCAATATTGGGTCAAAGTCCCACAAAATTGGAAGCAGTGTCTCCAAAATGACCTAAATAGTGTTATCAGGGGTGTTCAACCTCAATTCAAACAATTAAAAACCTAACAATCACCACAATGTTTTATGGAAATAAGAAAAAACAAATTCTCATGTATTCTTACAACAAATTAGTACCTTTAGACCATGTCTAAACCAGCTGTTAGTAAAATTAAACACTGTCAAACTTGACATGACTGATTTCAACTCAAGTGACAACACAATTCAAATTGTCAATTACAGTCGAACTTCAATGGCTCGAACACCTTTGGGATCTCGAAAATCTGTTCGAGACAGGGGTAGTTCGAGCCACTGAGAGTTACTGTCAGGAGGCATAACGAGATACTTTTACACATCGTTTCGGTGTTCGATAATGAATATGTATGCTGTGTGTACTCATTAGAATCGCCGCATCGAGGCATACATTTGCAAGATAAAATACTAAAATCTCCTTAATTATCCCCCACTATTTCTTATGAAGAGGATTTCGCTAGGGGCTCAAGAATGGGTTCGACACATCCATGGTAAACGAGCCATCGGTGTTCGAGCCATCGAAGTTCTACTGTATTATTTTATTTTCAGCAACACGGCAAAATATATGGGCCTAGGCTCCAAGAGTTCAACACTAACAATGTTGTAAGCTAATGCATTGTTAAAGTTTGATAACTCATTATGGCAAAAATGGCAATATTTTTGCTGAAAAAATGTGACCAGCTTTTACATTTGCAAAAGCGACACACAATTTTCCAGCAAAAAATACCAAAGTATGAGATGTTCTACTTGCAAGAAGAGATAAGAGTTTGACCGATAATGAACTTGTTATGCTTATGATGCTTTGAACAAATGTTATTTGTTAACCCATATCTTGCTGTTCACGACAACCCCTATCTTCTGAAGAAGCCATCTGATCAGGATCTACACTGTTTGACATGCAGTTTATGAATTTGTAGCAATAAATTACCTCAAGTAATCTGACTGGTTCAAAGTCAGAGATGGGTGTGGCTAAAATGAATATTCAGCAAGAGAAGGGTTAACATTATTCCAAAACTTTAATCATTCAGTATAGCAAAATGCTAATAGTTTTGCTAAAGATATGAGTAATTTTTGCAAGACAACATTTTAGAATATTTACCATAAGCAAATTTGTTTATCTAAAATTCTTAATCTAATTCCAGCAGGGCTGGAATATTCTTCTCGTCCACTGGCACGGACAAGTAAAATTTTTGGAGGATGAGTAAACACTTTGTCTAGTTCCTATGAAATTTATCAAAATCTACAATCTACATGTCATGCGGGACAAGTGAATCTGTGAAGAATTTACCCTGGCATGAAAATGCCTGGCCTAACCCATTGTATACTAGTGGACTCTTCCATTGCTATATGTTGGACATGTCCATTTGTCATACAAGGGGTGTCTGGCCTTTTTTTCTGTTTTTATTCCATTTTTGACAGAAAATCCTGTTAGAAAATAGTGCAGGCCCTGATCAGACGTCACATTCTGTGGCATGTGATCACTGTTTGCCAAGGTACCCCTTTAGGGACTTCCCGCATAAAATGGGTTAAACAAATGGGCTCTGGTGACTACATCATGGCCTTAGTCTCCTTTCCTAAAATACCTACCTTGATAAGCTCTTTAGGAGTCATCCATTTGTTTCTAATCTTATCCAGCTCTGCACGATCTTCCGGTTTGCTCAGGCAACACATTCCATCCTGTAATCAATCATTTTAGTCAAATAAATTTAGCAATAGATGTGCCACGACTCATGAAAATGTTTCTCATAATGTGGACCTGGTAAAGACTCAGATTAGACTGCAGTCTGGTCAGAGTCTTCACTGGGAGCTTCATAGACAACCAGAGAAGCAAAGCTTTTTGAGGCAGACAAGAAAAGCCCTGCCATAACTGTCTGATCAAAGTATGCTATTTTTTTTTTTTTAGATTTCGCTGTATGCACACGCTTGTTGTAAGGGACAGACAATTAATAGAGCTGAATCACACAGAAATAAGCTTTATAATTTTTGTGCTGAGATTTGGCACCGGTTGCCTGGGAATCTAAAAAAGTTGAATTTTGATGGCTTAAGCATCTTTACAATCATAAAAATTTTTGAGACAGGGTTGTTCTAGCCACCCGGGTTAACCCATAAAACGCCAATCACGACAATTGTCATCTGCTTTGCAGTATGCCAGTTACCTTAAAAGTATTTTTTTTACAAACAATGTGGACCCAGATCAGACTGCTCCTGTAGGAGCAGTCTGATCAGGGTCCACACTGTTTGCCTGCATGCAATTTTTAAGCTTGCAAGAAATTCAGCAGACGACATAAGCAGACGACATTTTCAGATTAGTTTTTCTCGGTCAGGTCAGAAGGCATATTGGGAACAAGAGTAGTCAGAAGACAACATAGCTCGCCTTTGGGGGCCTAAGATGGATGAGGGCAAGTTATCAATTTTTTTTCTTCTGCAAAACAGCCCAACAGACTGCAGCAAATGAAAGAGAACCAAAAAGTACCCCTAATCAGCCTGTTTTCAAGCCTTTCCACTGTAAAAAAAATGAAAAAGAAATCTATATTTGATAAAAAAAATTCTACAAACTTCCAAATAATAACAAGGCATCACAGACGATACAAATCCCCTCGCGCAAGACAAATTAAAACAAGAGGGCCATGATGGCCCTGGATCGCTCACCTGATCCATAGTGTAACAAGTGGGCGCCAGAGAGGGCCATTATTGGCCCCAGGGCTTTTATGTGCATAATGTTGAGGGAGGTCTTAAAGGTGAAGCTTCATACCAAACATCAACAAAGGCTATAATTTGAACAATCTTGGCAAAGGTCCACTAGATGAAGCTACACATCAAATATCAAAGACCTGGGCCTTGCGGTTTCAGAGAAGATTTTTTTAAAGATACTCCCTACATAAGCCTATGCAAAACCAAATGGCCCCGGGGCTATATAAATCTATGTAAAACCAAAGGGCCCCGGGGTGGGGGCATTTGTGGCCCCAGGGCTATAATTTGAACAATCTTGGTAGAGGTCCACTACATAAAGCTCCATACTAAATATCAAAGGCCTTGGCCTTGCAGTTTCAGAGAAGATTTTTAAAGATTTCTCTGAGGGCCCCTGAGCGGGGACATTTTTGGTATCAGGGCTATAATTTGAACTAGAACTGTCAGAGGATCTGACTATAGCCCCGCTATAGCCCTGTCAGAGGAGAAAGACTCATGAATTAAAGGTAAAGACTTGTGAGACGGTTAAATCCCTAACAAGGTACCTACGCCTTATAGACTTTTCGCGTTATTAGATCTGAAAAACAGTCTAAGTTAAAAAATAGGTTTTGGATAATGAAAAAAGCACATGCACATCTTCAGACGTATATGAAAACACCTGTTAAATTTCAAAAGGATTGACTAGAACTGTAAGAGGAGTTGCGATCACAAGGTAGCAACTCCCTATACATTTTAACATTAGTAGATCTCAAAAATTGTCTAAGTTAAAAAAGGTGAAATAAGTGAAAAAAATTATTTAAGGATAATGAAAAAAGAATATGCACATCTTCAGACCTATATGAAAACACCTGTAAAGTTTCAAAAGGATTGACCTAGAACTGTAAGAGGAGTTGTGGTCACAAGGTAGCTACTCCCTATACATTTTAACATTAGTAGATCTCAAAAATTGTCTAATTTAAAAAGGGGAAATAAGTGAAACAAATTATTTAAGGATGATGAAAAAAAAATATGCACATCTTTAGACCTATATGAAAACACCTGTAAAGTTTCAAAAGGATTGACCTAGAACTGTAAGAGGAGTTGTGGTCACAAGGTAGCTACTCCCTATACATTTTAACATTAGTAGATCTCAAAAATTGTCTAAGTTAAAAAAGGTGAAATAAGTGAAAAAAATTATTTAAGGATAATGAAAAAAGAATATGCACATCTTCAGACCTATATGAAAACACCTGTAAAGTTTCAAAAGGATTGACCTAGAACTGTAAGAGGAGTTGCGGTAACAAGGTAGCTACTCCCTATACATTTTAACATTAGTAGATCTCAAAAATTGTCTAAGTTAAAAAAGGTGAAATAAGTGAAAAAAATATTTAAGGATAATGAAAAAAGAATATGCATATCTTCAGACCTATATGAAAACACCTGTAAAGTTTCAAAAGGATTGACCTAGAACTGTAAGAGGAGTTGCGGTAACAAGGTAGCTACTCCCTATACATTTTAACATTAGTAGATCTCAAAAATAGTCTAAGTTAAAAAAGGTGAAATAAGTGAAAAAAATTATTTAAGGATAATGAAAAAAGAATATGCACATCTTCAGACCTATATGAAAACACCTGTAAAGTTTCAAAAGGATTGACCTAGAACTGTAAGAGGAGTTGCGGTAACAAGGTACCCACTATCAAATATTACAGACAGACAGACGGAATTCCGGACAAATTACAGACAGACGGAATTCCGGACAAGCCAAATCCAATATAGCCCCCACTTTTTCACATTGGGCTATAATAATCTTGATAGAGGTCCACTAGATGCAACTTCGTACCAAATATCAAAGACCCAGGCCTTGTGGTTTCAGAGAAGAAGATTTTTAAAGATTTTCCCTATATTAGTCTATGTGAAACCATAGGGCCCCAGAGCCCCAGCACTAAAATTTGAACAATCTTGGTAGAGGTCCATTTGATGAAGCTTCATACCAAATATCAAAGTCCTGTGCCTTGTGGTTTCAGAGAAGAAGATTTTTAAAGATTATCCCTATATAAGCCTATGTAAAACCAAAGGGCCCCGGGGCGGGGCCACTTTTGGCCCCAGCACTATAATTTGAATCATCTTGGTAGGGGTCCTTTAGCAAAAGCTTCATAACAAATATAAAAGACCTAGGCCTTGTGGTTTCAGAGAAGAAGATTTTTAAGGTTTGGTTTGGGTTTTAAGGCCCTTTCAAGATTATTTCACTCATATCGAGCCGATCGTTAATCATAGGTGGGCGAAAACCGGAGTACCCGGAGAAAAACCACCTGACCTTCCATTGCAGAACTTGGCGTTTCACACGTGACCCGAGCGAGGCTCGATCCCATGGCGGTGAGAGACCTAATGACTAAGAGTCAGCGCTCTTATCCATTAGGCCACGGAGGCCCGTTAAGTCTATGTAAAACCAAAGGGCCCCGGAGCGGGGGCATTTTTGGCCCAAGGGCTATAATTCGAACAATCTTGGTAGGGGTCGACTAGATGAAGCTTCATACCAAATATCAAATTCCTGGGCTTTGCGGTTTCAGAGAAGAAGTTTTTTTAAGATTTTCCTTATATAAGCCTATGTAAAACCAAAGGGCCCCGGGGCGGGGACATTTTTGGCCTCAGCACTATAATTTGAATAATCTTGTTAGGGGTCCTTTAGATGAAGCTTCATACAAAATATAAAAGACCTAGGCCGTGTGGTTTCATAGAAGAAGATTTTTAAAGATTTTCCCTATATAAGTCTATGTAAAACCAAAGGGCCCCAGGGCGGGGGCATTTTTGGCCCAAGGGCTATAATTCGAACAATCTTGGTAGGGGTCGACTAGATGAAGCTTCATACCAAATATCAAATTCCTGGGCTTTGCGGTTTCAGAGAAGAAGTTTTTTAAAGATTTTCCTTATATAAGCCTATGTAAAACCAAAGGGCCCTTGGGCGGGGGCATTTTTGGCCCCAGCAATATAATTTGAACAATCTTGGTAGGGGTCCACAAGATGAAGCTTCATACCAAATATCAAAGACCTGGGCCTTGTGGTTTCAGAGAAGAAGATTTTTAAAGATTTTCCCTATATAAGCCAATGTAAAACCAAAGGGCCCCGTGGCGGGGGCATTTTTTGTCCCAGCACTATAATTTGAACAATCTTGGTAGGGGTCCACTAGATCAAGCTTCATACCAAATATCAAAGTCCTGGGCCTTGTGGTTTCAGAGAAGAAGATTTTCAAAGATTTTCCGTATATAAGCCTATGTAAAACCAAAGGGCCCCGGGGTGGGGGCATTTTTGGCCCCAGCACTATAATTTGAACAATCTTGGTAGGGGTCCACTAGATGAAGCTTCATACCAAATATCAAAGACCGGGGCCTTGTGGTTTCAGAGAAGAAGATTTTTTAAGTTTTCGGTGAAAAAAATCTATTTTTGGCTCCTGTGACCTAGATGTGCAACGAACCGGGACCATTTGAACAACTTTGAAAGGGGAACATTCCTAAGGAACATTCCTGTTAAGTTTGGTCAAAATCCGATCAGTGGTTTAGGAGGAGATGTTGTTTAAAGAAATTGTTTACGCACGCAAGATGCACGACGGACAAAAAGTGATCCCAAAAGCTCACCTCGCCACTACGTGACGGTGAGCTAAAAAGCCTAGCCTAGCATTTGTATAAAATTACATTATATCCATCAATAAATGTAGGTACTTAAGAGTGATGACTAAGTTTTTCTAAAAATAGCCACAGTGACCTTGACTTTGAGCCCCAGAACCTGAAAGTTGAACTGACTCGAGATATTATCCTACTCAACATTTGAATGAAGTAATCTTTAAATCCATCAATAAAAATGTGGACAGTAGTGCAAATCTTGTTTTTCTAAAAACAAGAGGACCATGATGGCCCTGGATCGCTCACCTGATCCATAGAGTAACAAGTGGGACCCGGGGAGGGCCGTTATTAACCCTAGGGCTATAATGTGCATAATGTTCAGAGACGTCTAAAAAGGTGAAGCTTCATACCAAATATCAACAAAGGCTATAATTTGAACAATCTTGGCAAAGGTCCACTAGATATGCTACATACCAAATATCAAAGACCTGGGCCTTGCGGTTTCAGAGAAGAAGATTTTTATTAAAGATATTCCCTACATAAGCCTATATAAAACCAAATGGCTCCAGGGCGGGGGCATTTTTGGCCTCAGGGTTATAATTTAAACCATCTTGATAGAGGTCCACTAGAGGAAGCTTCACACCAAATATCAAAGACCATGGCCTTGCTGTTTCAGAAGAAGATTTTTAAGGAATGTCTCTATATAAGTCTATGTAAAACCAAAGGGCCCCAGGTCGGGGGCAGTTTTGGCCCTAGCACTATAATTTGAACAATCTTGGTAGGGGTCCACTAGATGAAGCTTCATACCAAATACCAAAGACCTGGCCCTTGGGGTTTCCGAGAAGAAGATTTTTAAAGATTTTCCCCATATAAGCCCATGTAAAACCATAGGGCCCCGGGGTGGTGGCATTTTTAGCCCAAGCACTATAATTTGAACAATCTTGGTAGGAGTCCACTAGATGAAGCTTCATACCAAATAGCAAAGACCTGGGCCTTGCGGTTTCAGAGAAGAAGATTTTTAAAGATTTTCCCTATATAAGCCCATTTAAAACCAAAGGGCCCCGGAGTGGGGGGGGGGGGGGGGGGGGGGGAAGAAGGACCATGGCCGTGTGAGATGAAGCTTTATACCAAATATCAAAGACATGGGCCTTACGGTTTCAGAGAAGAAAATTTTTAAAGATTTTCCCTATATAAGCCCATGTAAAACCAAAGGGCCCCGGAGCGGGGGCATATTTGACCCCAGCACTATAATTTGAACAATCTTGGTAGGGGTCCCCTAGATGAAGCTTCATACCAAATATCAAAGACCTGGGCCTTACGGTTTCAGAGAAGAAGATTTTTAAAGCTCTTCACTATATTAGCCCATGTAAAACCAAAGGGCCCAGGAGCGGGGGCATTTTTGGCCCCAGCACTATAATTTGAACAATCTTGGTAGGGGTCCACTAGATGAAGCTTCATACTAAATATCAAAGACCTGGGCCTTGCGGTTTCAGAGAAGAAGATTTTTAAAGATTTTCCCTATAAAAGCCCATGTTAAACCAAAGGGCCCCGGGGTGGGGGCATTTTTGGCTCCAGCACTATAATTTGAACAATCTTGGTAGGGGTCCACTAGATGAAGCTTCATACCAAATATCAAAGACCTGGGCCTTACGGTTTCAGAGAAGAAGATTTTTAAAGATTTTCCCTATATAAGCCCATGTAAAACCAAAGGGCCCCGGAGCGGGGGCATATTTGACCCCAGCACTATAATTTGAACAATCTTGGTAGGGGTCCCCTAGATGAAGCTTCATACCAAATATCAAAGAGCTGGGCCTTACGGTTTCAGAGAAGAAGATTTTTTAAGTTTTTGGTGAAAAAAATCTGTTTTTGGCTCCTATGACCTAGATGTGCAACGGACCAGAACCATTTGAACAACTTTGAAAGGGGACCACCTAAGGATCATTCCTGTGAAGTTTGGTCAAAATCCGATCAGTGGTTTAGGAGGAGATGTCGTTTAAAGAATTGTTTACAGACGCACGGACGGACGCACGGACGCACGCACGACGGACGACGGACGAAAAGTGATCCCAAAAGCTCACCTCGTCACTACGTGACGGTGAGCTAAAAAGCCACAGTGACCTTGACCTTCAGCCCCTGACCTGCAAAGTCAAAGTCACTCAAGATATCATCATACCAAACATTTGTGTTAGTTATATTAAAATCCATCAATAAATGAAGGTGCAAGAGCTATGACAGTTTTTCTAAAAATGGCCACAGTGACCTTGAACTTCAGCCCCAGACCCTGAAAGTTGAACTCGCTCAAGCTATCATCATTACCAACATTTGTGTGAAATTATATTAAAATCCATCCATAAATGTTGGCACTAGAGCAATCACTAATTTTTTTCTGAAAATAGCCACAGTGACCTTGACCCCAGACCCTGAAAGTTGAACTCACTCGAGATAATCATCATACCCAACATTTGTATGACGTTATCTTTAAATCAATTTATAAATGTAGACACTAGAGCAATGACCAAGTTTTTCTAAAAATAGCCACAGTTACCTTGACCTTCAGCCCCTGACCCTGAAAGTCAAAGTCACTCGCGATATCATGATACCCAACATTTGTGTGAAGTTATATTAAAATCCATCAATAAATGAAGGCGCAAGAGTGTTGACAAAGTTTTCCTAAAAATGGCCACAGTGACCTTCACCTTCAGCCCTGGACCCTGAAAGTCGAACTCGCTAGAGATATCATCATACCCAACATTTGTGTGAAGTTATGTTAAAATCCATCCATAAATGTAGGCACTACAGCAATCACAATTTTTTTCTAAACATAGCTACAGTGACCTTGACCTTCATCCCCGGAACCTGAAAGTCAAAGTCATTCAAGATATCATCATACTCAACATTTGTGTGAAGTTATATTAAACTCCATCCATAAATAAAGGCACAAGAGTGAAGATTTTTTTCCTTCTAAAAATAGCCACAGTGACCTTGACCTTCAGCCCCAGACCCTGAAAGTCTAATTCCCTCGAGATACCATCATACCCAACATTTGTGTGAAGTTACATTAAAATCCATCCATAAATGCAGGCACTAGAGCGATCACAAAGTTTTTTCTAAAAATTGCCACAGTGACCCTGACCTTCAGCCCCGGAACCTGAAAGTCGAACTTGCTGGAGATATCATCATACCCAACATTTTTGTAAAGTTATATTAAAATCCATCAATAAAATAAGGTGCAAGAGCGATGACAATGTTTTTCTAAAAATAGCCACAGCCACCTTGACCCCGTGACCCTGAAAGTAGTGACCTTGACCTTAAGCCCCGGACCCTAAAAGTCAAAGTCACTCGAGATATCATTATACCCAACATTTGTGTGAAGTTATTCTACAATCCATCAATAAATGAAGGCGATGACAATGTTTTCTAAAAATAGCCACAGTGACTTTGACCTTGAGCCCCAGAACTGCTATGTTTGTTGAAAAAAAAAAAAAAAAAACATTCCTCCCCCGGGATTTGAATTCATGCAGCTTGCAGGTAAACTTTAACACAGGGAAATAAAGGAGGTAATACAGAGAAAATGTCCGTCTGCGCCCCCGTGGCTTAATAATTATGTACGAAGAGCAATTCAGAAACGTAAACGAGCACATAAAAAGGCTAAATCTATAAATACTGACGAAGCCGGGAGAAAGTACAAGGTCCTTTGAAACAAGTCAGTTAAACTTCTAAGAACAGGTAAACATGATTATAAATCTAAATTGGCCAATAAGTTAATTACGAATAACATGTCTTCAAAAGACTGGTGGAAAATTTTTAAAGCATGTATGGGTAAGGACTCGCAGGAGTGTATACCTCCCCTGAATAATAACGGAAAATAGTTAACGACCCAAAGGAGAGGGCAGATATTTTTAATACCTATTTTCATTCACAAACTCTATTAAATGAAACCAACAAGGATGTACCTATCCTTCCTGCTCCCGTCAATTCTCTTGATTCTATTCATTTGGAAGCCAACGAAGTCAGTTGCATACTTAAATCACTCCAAATAGCCAAAGCTAGTGGTCCTGACCTCATTAATAATACAATATTGAAAGAAATTGCTGAAAATATCTCACCACCCTTCACCGAAATATTCAACATGTCTCTTTTACTTGCAAAAGTACCAAATATATGGAAAAGATCTAACGTTAGTCCCATCCACAAGAAAGATGACAAAACTAACGTTGCAAATTATAGGCCCATTGCATTAATAAGCTCTATCGGTAAAACATTCGAAAAATTAGTTCACAAACACATTCATAATTTTGTCTTAGAAAATCACATTATAACGCCATTTCAGTCAGGTTTCACCCCCGGTGACTCCACAGTCAATCAGTTAGTCGACCTGTATAATACCTTTTGTCAGGCCCTGGCCTAGCTCCAGACTACCTGGTTGATCTTGCTCCGCCCCGTGTTAGAGACAATGCTCCCCATAGACTTCGTAATACTGATAATTATCAACAAGTCCGTGCATCCTCTTGACTGTATTTCGACTCATTCATTCCCTCTCCGATTCGCGAGTGGAACAACCTTTCAGATGACATTAAATCTGCCCAGACATTGGCATCATTTAAATACAAGTTCGAACGAAATAGTCCGAAAACACCTAAATATTATTTTACTGGTGATAGGCTCAGCCAGATATTACACACGAGACTACGAATGGAATGCAGTGCTTTATGCCACTATCTTTTTAGGAGAAATTTGATTCCTGGCCCTTTTTGCACTTGTGGAGCTGTTGAAAATAACTATCACTTTCTATTAATGTGTCCAAAGTTCAATGTCATGCGCAGAGAATTGTTAGATACAGTTAACAATTACGTTGTTGCAGCTGAAGCTGTTCTTCTCTTCGGTGATAGCTCATTATCCGACGAAGTTAACAAAGTTATTTTTAAGACAGTCCATAAATATATTGGTCAAACTAAACGATTTTCTCTTGATGCTTAAGGGTACTTATGTGCTTGGTATGTAACGATGAAAACATTAATCTGTGTCTCTAATAGGTATCTCTTGGCATTCCACGACACCAGGCAGGCTAAAACTACTTATACTTAACTCACTATAAGCAGCACCTTTCCCTCTTCCTTTTTTTTCTTCGTTCCTTTTTCCCCTTCTTTTTTTCTTTCTTTCTTGATTAATATTGAGTTTCACATGGCAAATATTTACATCTGTACCTTTTGACTTAGTGAACCTAGTTCAATATACTCCATTCTTACTGTATATTTATTGCAGGAGATGATTCAAAAAAGCATGACTGCTTGTTTTCAAATCCTGTATGCATGTACTATTGTATTCTGTCTATGTATGAACTTGTAAATTTTTGACAAATCAAAATAAATAATGTTTATTATAAATAATTAAACCAATACAGAGAAAAATATTAACTTCTGAAAAAGCCCAATTTAAGCCAAAAAACCTGGGAAAAGGAGTAAAAAGATTATGTAAAATACTGATTTTTACCTATTGTTTATTTTATTTGAAAATAAATTTGTGAAACATCACAAATAAGAGCTTGCAGGTAAATTTTAACCCAATGCGGACGCTGCCGACGAACGCCCGGGGGTATGGCAATAGCTCCCCCTTTACTTTCCTAAGGCGAGCTAATAATATATCTATGAAACAAAGATATAGTTATGTTGTGTGCGCTCCAAAGAATTCTTACGTATGTTGTGTATGCCCATTAGAATTGTATCATTTAGGCAATTCTAATGTGTACACAGAACAGAAAAAACTCCTGAAACTCTAATTTGTTTTTCTACAAAAACACAGATGACTCCCCGCCTTTTGACCGCTAAGTATGACCTTGACATTGGAGGTATTGACCTGGGTCTTGTGTGCAACACATCATCTAATGAAGGTGAACATTTCTGCAAAGTAACTGTAAATAGTCCATGATCTCATGATGGTTAACATTTCTGCCAAGTTATTTCAAATTCCATTAAGGAATATGAAAGTTACTGACCGGACAGGAAAAAGAAGACCATTTTTGACATTTGACCTTTAAGTATGACCTTGACCTTTGAGGTACCAACTTTGATCTAGGGAGCAACACCTTGTCTCTAGATGGTTAACATTTCTGCCAAGTAATTTCATAATCCATCAAAGAATAAGAAAGTCATTGACCGTACATGAAAAGAAGACCCCTTTTTTACCTTTGACCTCTGAGTATGACTTTCCCTTAATAAAATTGACAAAAATACATGACTGAGATGACTATTTTCAATGTTCAAAGAGCCATGGCTCCAAAAGAAAGTAAACCAGAATTACAATTCTCATTTTCAGTTTTTGGAGGCATGTGCCCTTTAAAATAAAGTCAAGGTCTTCAAAATCTAATCTAATCTTTGTCTTTTGGTTTAATTGGGCGGCAGGGCTTGAGATGTCATTTCATTTCAAAGTTGGATAAAAGTCCCATAAAATTGGAAGCAATGTCTCCAAAATGACCTGAATAGTGCTGATGGGGATGTAAATCCTCAATTCAAACAAACAAACAAACAAATCAAATCTTTGGTCAGTTGAAAAGATATATTGTACCAAGTTAGACCACATTTCATTGATGTTCTCATGAGATTGGGTGTAAACAAGTCATCTTTGGCCCAAAATTACAGTTTTGGGGGGCCTGTTCCCTTGAAAATTAGGTCAAGGTCATCAAAACCTAATAGCTGTTTTCCCCCATCCTAGTGATGTAACCATGCAAGTATGGTCAGAATATAGTACAAAAAGTCAGGAATGAACTAGAAATGTGTCCATAGAACACAGATGCCCCCGCCTGAAAATATGTCTATGTTCGTATTCATCCATAAAATTATTGATCGTGTTTAAGTTTTGGACCCTTTTTTCACGTTTGACCTCTAAGTATGACCTTGACCTTGTAGGTAAGGACCTTGGTTTTGTGTGAGGCAGATTGTCTCATGATGGCCAACATTTCTGCCAAGTAATTTCAAAATCCATCCAAAGATAAGAAAGTTATTGACTGCTTTTAAGTTTCGGACCATTTTTTTACCTTTGACCTCTAAGTATGACCTTGACCTTGGAGGTACGGATCTGGGTTTGCACCTGACACATCGTCTCATGATGGTTAATATTTCTTCAAAGTAATTTTAAAATCCATCCAAAAATAAGTAAGAAATTGACTGTGTTTAAGTTTCGGACCCCCTTTTTTTACATTTGACCTCTAAGTATGACCTTCACCTTGGAGGTATGGATCTAGGTTTGCATGTGACACATTGTCTCATGATGGTTAACATGTCTTCAAAGTAATTTCAAATCCATCCAGAAATAAGTAAGTTATTGACTGTCTTTAAGTTTCAGACCCTTTTTTGACCTTTGACCTCTAAGTATGACCTTGACATTGGAGGTACGGACCTGGGTTTTGCACATGACACATCGTCTCATGATGGTTAACATTTCTACAAAGTAATTTCAAAATCCATCCAGAAATAAGAAAGTTATTGACTGCGTTTAAGTTTCGGACCCTTTTTTGACCTTTGACCTCTAAATATGACCTTGACCTTGGAGGTACGGTCCTGGGTTTTGCACATGACACATCGTCTCATGATGGTTAACATTTCTACAAACTTATTTCAAAATCCATCCAGAAATAAGAAAGTTATTGACTGCGTTTAAGTTTCGGACCCTTTTTTCGACCATTGACCTCTAAGTATGACCTTGACCTTGGAGGTACGGACCTGGATTTTGCACGTGACACATCATCTCATGATGGTTAACATTTCTGCTGAGTAATTTTAAAATCCATCAAGAAATAAGGAAGTTATTGACTGCGTTTAAGTTTCGGATGCACGGACGGACGGACGGACGGACGGACGGACAGGGGCAACGCTATTTTCCCTTTCCACCATTCTTCAAATGGGGGATGGGGGGCATAAAAATGGCTTCAACATAAGAGATACTATTGAGACAGCTGAATCGAGATAGCGGGAGTCACCTATATTTCAATCTCCATCTCACTGACAGCAGCTAAAATAGTCCATGTTTTGTACGGCCTGATCGTCAGGACAAAAACTCACCTTTATTTCAATTTCTATTTCACTGATAGCATCTATAACAGTCAATGTTTTGTGTGGCCTGATCTGTCACCTGGAACTCACCTTTATTTCAATTTCTATTTCACTTATAGCAGCTATGAAAGTCAATGTTTTGTGTGGCCTGATCCGTCAGGACTAGAACTCACCTTTATTTCAATTTCTATTTCACTGATAGCGGCTATGATGGTCAACAAGGCTGCATTTGTTTTGTGTGGCCTGATTTCCCAGGACTGGAATGGCATGTTGATGTGAGCATCTTGGAATAACGCCATTGTACCAAAGTATGATGTTTTAAACTGGTAGATTCTGTTCTCTGAAAAATGAACATCAGAAAAAATCAAATCACTGACAGCTTTGATTGGTTGATTGTCTCTGAGTGTAGGCTGGTAAAACGGTACTGAACTTGGACTTTGGACTGCATCAAACAAAAAAAAACAACAACAAACAAACAAAAAATGCCTATATGAGCCCCGCCAAGCGAATTTGGGTCTTCGAGCATTCCGTCATGACAAATTTTAACTGCGCATGCCCAGCCATTGAGAGGGGCCAGGGATATGGCTTTCTGTCTGAAGGTTCCTCTTGATTCACTGCTTGTATGAGCGAGCAGCGAAGGTTCTGGCGAGACTGCACCTTCGCTGCTCGCATAGGCGATAAGTACCAAAATTGCTTGACGAGGCCCATATAATTTTTACCCCCTAAAACCCCCACTTTAACAAGGAAACTGGGGTTTACAGGGGTGCACATTATGTTTTTTTATTTCTGCTCAAAAGCATACATTGTGGGTACTTGTTAGGACTGCCTCTTACAGGCAGTTCCAATGAGTACCCACAATTTACAGAAATATTAACAAGAGTTGTCGGAAGACAACATAGCTCGCCTTTGGGGGCCTAAGATGGATGAGGACCAAAAAGTACCCCTAAACATGAAAAAGAAATCTATATTTGATAAAAAAAAAATCTACAAACTTCCAAGTGATAACAAGGCATCACAGATGATACAAATCCCCTCGTGCAAGACAAATTAAAAAAAGCCTAGCCTAGCATTTGTGTAAAATTAAATTATATCCATCAATAAATGTAGGTACTTAAGAGTGATGACAAAGTTTTTCTAAAAATAGCCACAGTGACCTTGACTTTGAGCCCCAGACCCTGAAAGTTGAACTGATTCGAGATATTATCATCCCCCAACATTTGCATGAAGTTATCTTAAAATCCATCAATAAATGTGGACACTAGAGCAATGATCAAGTTTTTCTAAAAAATAGCCACAGTGACCTTGACCTTCAGCCCCATTACCCGGAAAGTCAAAGTCACTCAAGATATCATCACACCACACATTTGTGTCAAGTTATATTAGATTCCATCTATAAATAAAGGCCCAAGAGCAATGACAAAGTTTTTCTAAACATAGCCACAGTGACCTTGACCTTCAGCCCCAGACCCTGAAAGTCACACTTGCTCAAGATATCATCATTGCTAACATTTCTGTGAAGTAATATTTAAATCCATCCATAAATGTAGGCACTAGAGCAATCACTACTTTTTTTCTGAAAACAGTCACAATGAACTTGACCCCAGACCCTGAAAGTTGAACTCACTCTTGATATCATCATATCCAACATTTGTATGAAGTTATCTTTAAATCCATTTATAAATGTGAACTCTAGAGCAATGATGCAAGTTTTTCTAAAAATAGCCACAGTGACCTTGACCTTCAGCCCTGACCCTGAAAGTCAAAGTTACTTGAGTTATCATGATACCCAACATTTGTGTGAAGTTATATCAAAATAGGTTGATAAATGAAGGCGCAAGAGCGATGACAAAGTTTTCCTAAAAATGGCCACAGTGACCTTCACCTTCAGTCCTGGACCCTGAAAGTCGAACTCGCTTGTAATATCATCATACCCAACATTTGTGTGAAGTTATATTAAAATCCATCCATAAATAAAGGCGCAAGAGCGATGAAAAAGTTTTTCTGAAAATAGCCACAGTGACCTTGACCTTCAGCCCCAGACCCTGAAAGTCAAACTCGCTTGAGATATCATCATACCCAACATTTGTGTAAAGTTATATTAAAATCCATCCATAAATGTAGGCACTAGAGCGATCACAGTTTTTCTAAAAATAGCCACAGTGACCTTGACCTTCAGCCCCGGAACCTGAAAGTCAGTCACTTGAGATATCATCATTCCCAACATTTGTGTGAAGTTATATTAAAATCCATCCATAAATATAGGCGCAAGAGCGATGAAAAAGTTTTTCTAAAAATAGCCACAGTGACCTTGACCTTCAGCCCCAGAACCTGAAGTCGAACCAACATTTGTGTTATATTAAAATCCATCCATAAATGCAGGCACTAGAGCGATCAGAGTTTTTTCTAAAAATAGCCACAGTGACCTTGACCTTCAGCCCCGGACCCTGAAAGTCAAACTTGCTAGAGATATCATCATACCCAACATTTGTGTGAAGTTATATTAAAATCCATCAATAAATTAAGGTGCAAGAGCGATGACAATGTTTTTCTAAAAATAGCCACAGTGACCTTGACCCTGTGACCCTGAAAGTAGTAACTGTGACCCTAAGCCCCGGACCCTGAAAGTCAAAGTCACTCGAGATATCATTATACCCAACATTTGTGTGAAGTTATGTTAAAATTCATCAATAAATGAAGACGCTAGAGCGATGACAATGTTTTTCTAAAAATAGCCACAGTGACCTTGACCTTGAGCCCCAGAATAGCTATCTATTTAAAAAAGAAAAAAAAAAAAAAGAAAAGAAAAAAAAAAGAAAAAAAAAACATTCCTCCTTCGGGATTTGAACTCACGCAGCTTGCAGGTAAACTTTAACACAGGGAAATAAGGGAGGTAATACAGAGAAAAATATTAACTTCTCAAAAAGTTCAAATTAAGCCAAAAAACCTGTAAAATGAACTACAATGATAATTTTAAACATTGTTTTTTACCAATTGTTAATTTTATATTAAAAAAAACTTGTAAAACATCACATATAAGAGCTTGCAGGTAAACTTTAACCAAATGTGGACGCCGACACCGACGCTGCGGCCGACGACGGGGGCATGGCAATGGCTCCCCCTTACTTTCGTAAGGCGAGCTAAAAATATCAGAATTTTTATATGAAAATTTTCACTTTTTGGTGGTAAAATTTTCAACTTATTGAAATAAGCAACTGGTCTAAGCAGTTCAATATACCAACAGACCTTTTGGTACTGGCAGTTCCTTATTTTCACTGCACTGCTTATTAACCCATATATCAGGCCTCCTAGTGGCCCACTTCGAAAATATAGTTTTTTTGTATTCTTCTTACTCAAAATATAGGTTATTTACAGGTTTTTATAACAGATATTGGCCAAGAAAAGGTTCTTCCAAACTCACATAAAGATTTAAAACTATAGAAAAAATATTTTGAATGTTTGCGCCATGATTAATCAGATAAAGATGATTTGAATCTTACAAAGTCTGAGCGAGGGAGGAAAAATAATACAATTTCTTGACACTTTTCATCACACTTTTTGGACTAAATAGTAACAAGAGCACTGCAAGCAGTTGCCATGCTCATCTGTTTTTTCTTATGTCACAAAGAAAGAAACATCAGTCAAATTGCATGACAGAGTTATGGAATTTGTGTAAAGTTTCATGAGGCTGGGCCAAAATCTTTTGAAATTATGGCCAAGGTTAAAGATTTTAGCTGAATTTTCGGAAAACAGGTCAAGGTTCAAAGTTCAAAGTCATTGGTCAAATATTCTTAGATGGAAAGCGTTTTCTTGCACACCAGACAAGGAAATCCGTGATTTTACCCTGGGATAGAAATTTATATTCTGACCCTGGTGTTCCGACTCCAAATCGAATATAATCCCGTGTTTGATAAATGCACTGGTTGATTACAACTTCATGCGCGGCGTCGTCATGCGTGACGTCACTAAACATTCCTGTTGTGTCATCACAAAATGGCGGACGTCGGTAACAGAAGTGACAGCAGCATTAAAAATTCGCAATAGAAGTGGAAGGTATGCAAGAAAAAGAATCCAATATAGGTGTAAGGGGTGGATAGAAAAATCCACCCTCGGGATCACTGTCCGGCATCACTCGGCAAGCCTCGTGATGCCGGACAGTGTCCCTCGGGACGGATTTTTCAATCCACCCCTCACACCCATATAAGATTCTTATAGTCCCAAGGAACACACATGTGAATTTTGGAACCTGTATTGTTAGTGGTATTAAAAGAAAGACCAAAACGTTTTTTTTGAAATAGGTGTTTTTTCATATGCCACAAAGGGAGATAAATCAATCAAAAAGCATGATATATTAACCCTTGTCCTGCTGAATATTTATATATGCCACACCCACTACCAATTATCAACCAATCAGATTACTTGATGCAAATTATTGCAACAAATTCACAATCTGAACGGCAAACAATGTAGATCCTGATCAGATGGCTTCGTCAGAAGCCATCTGATCTGGATCTACATTGTTTCAAAGATCAGACATATCCGGGCTCAGCAGGACAAGGGTTAATGGAACTAGGTTAGGATGTAGCTCTTGTAATCATACAAATCTGCGCCAAGTTTCATGAGGCTATGGCAAATAGTTGTGAAAATATGGCAAGGGTTAAAGTTTTTGGTTACATTTTCGAAAAATAGGTCAAATGTCAATGGTCTAGCGCACAGGTCAACAAACTTGGTATCAATGGAAAGGTCTTGTCCCAAGAAAAACCCATGTGAAGATGAAGACTTTATTGTTAGTGGTATTAAAATGAGTCACAAAAACATGTTTTAAACCAGAAAAAGTGTCCATAGGACATGGATACCCCCGCCAAATGCAATTCATAAAAAATATTACAAATGTATTTCAAATCAATCATAAAATATATGCATCAAGGGCAGATAATCCAAAAACCAAAAATGCAAGAGTTGTCTTCCTTGTTCATGACACATCATCTCAGTGTGATGAATGTACCTGTGAAGTTTCATGAATATATTCCATACGGTTTAGGAGTTATGGCCCGCACACGGTTTACTATATGGTACTAAGTCAAGGGCAGATAATTAAAAAATGCAAGAGTTGTCTTCCTTGTTCATGACACATCGTCTAAGTGTGATGAATGCACCTGTGAAGTTTCATGAATATATTCCATACGGTTTAGGACATATGGCCCGGACACGACATACCATTTGACTATATATGGATGTTAGTCAAGGGCAGATAATTCAAAAACTAAACAAGCAGGAGTTGTCTTCTTTGTTCATGACACATCGTCCAAGTATGATGGATGCACCTGTGAAGTTTCATGATTATATTCAATACAGTTTAGGAGTTATGGCCAGGACACGGTTTACTACATTGTACTAAGTCAAGGGCAGATAATTCAAAAACCAAAAATGCAAGAGTTGTCTTCCTTGTTCATGACACATCGTCTCAGTGTGATGAATGTACCTGTGAAGTTTCATGAATATATTCCATACGGTTTAGGAGTTATGGCCCGGACACAGATTACTATATGGTACTAAGTCAAGGGCAGATAATTAAAAAATGCAAGAGTTGTCTTCCTTGTTCATGACACATCGTCTTAGTGTAATGAATGCACCTGTGAAGTTTCATGAATATATTCCATACGGTTTAGGAGTTATGGCCCGGACACGACATACCATTTGACTATATATGGATGTAAGTCAAGGGCAGATAATTCCAAAACTAAACAAGCAGGAGTTGTCTTCCTTGTTCATGACACATCGTCTTAGTGTGATGAATGCACCTGTGAAGTTTCATGAATATCTTCCATACGGTTTAGGAGTTATGGCCCGGACACGATGTCGGGACGGACGAACGGACGGACGGACAAACGGAATAACGGACAGGGGTAAAACTTAATGCCCTTCCCGTATTCTCCGAATACACGGGGGCATAAACAGAGAAAAGGGGAGATAATTCTCTATCCCAAAGGCTCTATCCCAAACAGTTCGAAAGTTATGACCAAAATGTTTATTTTTTTAAGTAGGTCAAAGGTCAAGGTCACAGGACAAAATGTTTTGCATGAGTGTAAAGCTCTTTTCACAAGGAACCTACATGCTAAATATGAAGGCTGTATCTAAAATGGTTCAAAAGTTATAGCCAATGTTAACTTTTTCTTTTATGTAGGTCAAAGGTCAAGGTCACATATCAAATTTTTTTGAGTGAATGTAAAGCTCTTGTCACAAGGAACCTAAATGCAAAATATGAAGGCTCTATGTCAAACCGTTCAAAAGTTATGACCAAAATCTTTTTTTTATTCTAAATAGGTCAAAGGTCAAGGTCACAGGTCAAAATTTTTTTGCATGAATGTAAAGCTTTTGTCACAAGGAACATACATGCCAAATATGAAGGCTGCTGTATCTCAAGTGGTTCAAAAGTTATGAAAAATGTTATTTTTTTCTTTTATGTAGGTCAAAGGTCAAAGTCAAGGTCATAGGTCAAATTTTTTTGCATGAATGTGAAGCTATTGTCACAAGGAACCTTCAGGCCAAATATGAATGCTCTATCTCAAACGGTTCAAAAGTTATGACCAACGTTAAAGTTGTCCACATACAAACCAACAAACCAACAAACAGACAGGGCAAGAACAATATGTCCCCGCTTCGCTACCGGGGACAAAAAAATATAGGTTTTTTTAGTGAAAAATACAGGCTTTTTATTGGTTTTATGAACAAAATAAGCTTTTATAGGTTTGACACAAAAATATAGGTTTTAATAAGTTTTGCTAGGAGGCCTGCATATATGCATAGCGTCCTAAAAATGGGGCATCTGCATCAGTTAAGACCCTGATCAGAGACCACAGAATGCAGCATCTTATCAAGGTCTTTACTTTTTGCTTATCCTAAGACATGATAGTCATAATGATCCCACCCCCAGGGGGAGGGGGGGGGGGATGGCCAATTTAGACCACAGGGGCATGGTTGGCAGGATGTATGTAGGAGACCACTTTATATTGCTACATACTAAACAATTAACTGTGGGCCTCATGGTTTCAGAGAAAAAGTTTTTAAGTGTTACCCTGGTTTTAGCTCAACAATCACACAATCCTCATACAAAACCTACATAATTTCTATGTATTTCCCATGCAAAATACTTGCATGGCTTCCAAGATTTTTCCTGCAGGACTGTAGGGGATATAACCATCAGGGTGTGGGTACAGTAGAAGTTGCCATGAAAACTAGGCTTCTAATCCAATCTGCCCTAAAACCTTACAAAGCCTTACCTGATAAGGTTCCACATGAAATTCGTTCAAAATTGGCCATCTGGTATTACATACTTATTTTGAAATTGTCGATGGGTGACAAGGACAACTGAGCATTGGCATACTAATATCTCACATGAGCCTTTGGCTCAGGTGACCTTATAATGATCAAAACGGGACACTAGCAATAGTTCAGGCCCAGATCTGATCCTGCAGAATGTGGCATAAGATCAGGGCCTGAACTCTTTGCCAATGTCCCATTTTTTAATCTCCTGCCTGAAATGGGTTAAATATGAAATACTTGAGCAGGACCATTTTAGTCTGCACTATTTCAGCAAATTTTTCAGCTTGACTATCAAAGTATCTTTATTACAACTATAAACAAGAGCTCCGCAAGCGGGGCATTATATGCCCATGGCAATTAGTAAGATGGAGCATATATACTGACTGTTGTACAAGTTTGGATGTGTGGAATGTAACCAAGAAACAATATGTGCTCCATATATTCTTACCTGGCACTATTAATAACCCTCAATGGCTAAAAAAAACCTGACTCCAACAAATTTTCATGGTCGGTAATATTTAGTGGACCATAACCTCAAAATAATATTGGCATAACTCTGGCAATAAGTGGTGGACTATAAATATGTTCCATAAAAGGGTTATCCATAGAAGCAAGGAATACACCACAGAAGTGAAAAATATGGAGTGTACATATTTTCTGGGCCAGACTTCCTAGTTTCGGCCAATTAGGCCTCATTAGTGACCCTCAGATATTTTCAAAATTCCACAATGGAATCAATGATCCCAAAGGACAAGAAAATATAATCTACACTATGATGTAGGGCAGGGAGAAGTTTTACCGCCGCCACACATTCCCACACACCAGCTGTAGTGAAGTTAAATATGTTCTATAAAAGGGTTATCCTTTGGAAGCAAGGAATACACCACAGAAGTGAAAAATATGAGTGTACATGTTTTCTGGGCCACCTACTTTGAAATAATATGCGCTGCTCCACATCATAGTCTAACTATACATAAAGTTTCAGCTTCATCAGATGTAAAATGTGGGAGGCATTATCCCCGTAAACAATATATGTTTAGTTTCGTTTCCGGTAACTCCTCCTACAGTTTACATCCGATCAAGCTGAAACTTCATACATAGTTAGATCATGATGTGGGCAGCACATATTGTTTTGAGGTTACAGTCCACCAAATATTTAACTCTGGCAGCCATCTTGTTCATAGGAGTCATACCATTTTAGCAATTGTAGTAGAGTGTTGCCTAAGCAACATTCCTGAGAAGTTTGAGTTAAATTAGTCCAAAGATGTAGGAGAAGTTGACATTTGAAGTTTTTTTCTATATTTAGATAAGGCAGCCATTTTGTTCATCGCAGCAGAATGGTTTAAGCTATAGAGAGTCACCTACACAACATTCTTATGAAGTTTGATTGAAATTGGCCCAGGTGCATAGGATGAGTTGCTTAAAGATTTTTCTATTTTTAGCTCTGGTGCCCATCTTGTTCATCAGTGAGTAATAATTATAACTTTTTTGGTAGGGAGCTACCTAGGCAATATTTCTGTGAAGTTTGATTCAGACTGGCCTAAGGGTTTAGGAGGAGTTCACATTTAAAGCAAATTGTTGATTTAGCTCTGGCAGCAATTTTGCTCATTGGAGCAGCACTGATTTAGCTATTTTGGAGAGGGACACCTTGGCTTGAGTTTGAATGGAATTGGCCCAAAGGTATAGGAGGAGTTGTTGCTTACAACTGCATAACTAGCTGCTCAGCAATATGACATCTCTCATCGATTCATTAAAGTGAAAATATGTCAAAATAACAATAATTTATGTCTCAAGTGACGTGTTTGTCAAAAGTACAAAGAAACTGTTATCCATATTAAGCATATTGAAAAACTGTATTCCGCTTCTCACAGAAAGCGGAATGGAGCTTAGCGATTGTCAAAAAATCTATACCACTACAATCCTTCCCTGTTTGGATTTGTACTGCATACTAAAAAATGTTTATTAAAATTGCGTCAGTTATCTGAAGGTTTTGGCCAATCGACTTGGAAGGACTAGCTATGCAATCGTTCTGCCAATGTTGTCAGTCATTCCCAATACCTGTTCAGAAACACGTTAGAAAGTTCAATATGTTGTGACTAAGCTTTCAGCGCATCTTTCATTTTTGTTGCAAACAGCATCAAACCTGCGACAGGGAGGTCTTACTGCTAAACTGCTGGTTGCGTGGTTATAAAGATGTTTCAACAAGAACACACACCTAATCAAATTATATCTTCAATACATTCTTTTACATGAATTACCTTCATCATAGTTAAAATCTGTAAAGCCATCAAGTCTCCAGTTATTATTTTCATAGTCCCAACGAGCTATCTGTGGTTCATCCACGAACAAAACATCATCTGGCAACCTACAAAAATCAGATCTCATTGGCAGGTTGATTGTCTGTGAGTGTAGGCTGGGAAAATAGTCCTGAGACTTTGTTTACTAGTGGACTCTTCCATTGCTATATGTTGGGCAAGTCCATTTGTCATATACGGGGTGTAAGGCCTATTTTTTCATTTTTATTCTATTTTGACAGAAAATTCTGTTAGCAAATAGTGTAGGCCTTGATCAGACACCGCGTTCTGCGGCATCTTATCTGGGCCTGCACAGTTTGCAAAGGTACTGGTACCCCTTTAGTGGTTTTCCGCATTCAATGGGTTAATTCCATTATTTTATGTACACAATGTAAACCCTGATCAGATGCCATGTTGTGTGGCATCTGATCTAATGTGGCATCTGATCTGGGTCTATACTGTTTGCCAATGGCCCAGTACATAAGCCCAGTCTGTATATTAATGATAACCAACCCCCAACCATCCCCCACTCACTTCACACTGATGCACCACATTTGTTAGTGAGCCATCAATGCTTGAGCCATCACTGTATACAGAAAAAATTTCAAAGACTCAACCAACAATCATATGTTAAGGGCTGATCTGAAGTTTTTCTTGGGCCCTTTAGAACTTCTTCACAAATTTTCAGGTAACAAATATTTAGGACTAAAACTAAATATTTTTTCCTATTTTATCTTGAATACTCATGATATATAGTGTGTATATTCATTAGAATCCCTCCATTAACCCTTCTCTTGCTGAATATTCACTTAAGCCACTCCCATTTCTGTCTATCAACCAATCAAATTACTTGATGTAATTTATTGCTACAAATTCATAAACTGAATGCCAAACAGTGTAGATCCTGATCAGATGGCTTCTTCAGAAGCCATCTGATCTGGATCTACACTGTTTGCAAAGATAGGGGTTGTCGTGAACAGCAAGATAAGGGTTAAGGTGATTCTAATGTATACACCTCAATCTATTTAACTAGAATGTATCCAGAGTACACAGATGGCCCCTAAACAACACTGTTTTCAGGAAGTATTGCTCCAGAAAAGGGATTATATATACTATTAAAACTTTCACCTACATAGGACTATGTATTGGAAGTCAAGGTCCCACTAATTGTACCTATATGTGTTATACTCTCACTCGGTATGCGTGACACTCCGACTCAGCAAGATGTATTTACCTCCATCTACCAAGCTAGGTATTTAAATCACTGAATACTAGTGAACTCTTCCATTGCTATATGGTGGACAAGTCCATTTGTCATATAAGAAGTATCAGGCCTATTTTTACATTTTTATTCCATTTGTGACAGAAAATCCTGTTATCAAACAGTGCAGACCCTGATCAGACTCCTCATTCTGTGGCATCTGATCTGGGTCTGCACTGTTTGCCAAGGTACCCCTTCAGGGGTTTCCCACATGCAATGTGTTAAAGGTTAAATAGTTCAGGAGATATGCTTTGAACAACGGATTACATATATCTGAAGCCTAAGGTCAAGATCATGTTCACACCAAATGTGTATGTGACACTCTGCTTTCCAAAGGGGTATTCACACACCAAACCTGGTATTTAAAGGTTCTTTAGTTTAAACAAGAGGGCCATGATGGCCCTGGATTGCTCACCTGATCCATAGAGTAATAAGTTGGCCCCGGGGAGGGCCATTATTGACACCAGGGCTATAATGTGCATAATGCTGATGGAGGTCTAAAAAAGGTGAAGGTTCATACCAAATATAAACAAAGGCTATAATTTGAACAATCTTGGCAAAGGTCTACTAGATGAAGCTACACACCAAATATCAAAGACCTGGGCCTTGCAGTTTCAGAGAAGATTTTTTGTAAAGATATTCCCTACATAAGCCTATGTAAAACCAAATGTCCCCGGGGTGGGGGTATTTTTGGGCTCAGGGCTATAATTTCAACAATCTTGATAGAGATCCACTAGATGAAGCTTCACACCAAATATTCAAGACGTGGTCCTTGCTGTTTCAGAGAAGAAGATTTTTCAAAGATTTTCTCTATATAAGTCTATGTAAAACCAAAGGGCCCCAGGGTGGGGGCATTTGTGGTCCGAGGGCTATAATTTGAACAATTTTGGTAGAGGTCCACTAGATAAAGCGTCATACCAAAATATCAAAGACATGGGCCTTGCAGTTTCAGAGAAGAAGATTTTTAAATATTTCCCTATATAAGTCTACGTAAAACTAAAGGATCTCGTGGCGGGGGCATTTTTGGCCCCAGGGCTATAATTTGAAGAATCTTGATAGAGGTCCACTAGATGAAATTTCACACCACAGACCTAGGCCTTGTGGTTTCACAGAAGAAAATGTTTAAAGATTTTCCCTATATAAGTCTATGTAAAACCAAAGGGCCCCGAGGCGGGGCCATTTTTGGTCTCAGGGCTATAATTTGAACAATCTTTGTAGAGGTCCACTAGATGAAGCTTCATACCAAATATCAAAGACCTAGGCCTTGTTGTTTCAGAGAAGAACATTTTTCAAGATTTTCCCAATAGAAGTCTATGTAAAAACATAGGGCCCTGGAGCAGGGGCATTTTTGGTCCCAGGACTATAATTCGAACAATCTTGGTAGGGGTCCACAAGATGAAGCTTCATACCAAATATCCAAGACCTGGGCCTTGTGGTTTCAGAGAAGAAGATTTTTAAAGATTTTCCCTATATAAGCCTATGTAAAAACAAAGGGCCCTGGAGCAGGGGCATTTTTGGCCCCAGGGCTATAATTTGAATAATCTTGGTAGGGGTCCACTAGATGAAGCTTCATACCAAATATCAAAGACCTAGGCCTTGTGGTTTCAGAGAAGAAGATTTTTAAAGATTTTCCCTATATAAGTCTATGTAAAACCAAAGGGCCCCGGGGCGGGGGCATTTTCGGCCCCAGCACTATAATTTGAACAATCTTGGTAGGGGTCCACTAGATGAAGCTTAATACCAAATATCAAAGACCTGGGCCTTGTGGTTTCAGAGGAGAAGATTTTTTAAGTTTTCGGTGAAAAAAATCTATTTTTGGTTTTTGGCCTTGTGGTTTCAGAGAAGAAGATTTTTAAAGATTTTCCCTATATAAGCCTATGTAAAAACAAAGGGCCCTGGAGCAGGGGCATTTTTGGCCCCAGGGCTATAATTTGAATAATCTTGGTAGGGGTCCACAAGATGAAGCTTCATACCAAATATCAAAGACCTAGGCCTTGTGGTTTCAGAGAAGAAGATTTTTAAAGATTTTCCCTATATAAGTCTATGTAAAACCAAAGGGCCCCGGGGCGGGGGCATTTTTGGCCCCAGCACTATAATTTGAACAATCTTGGTAGGGGTCCACTAGATGAAGCTTCATTCCAAATAGCAAAGTCCTGGGCCTTGTGGTTTCAGAAGAAGATTTTTAAAGATTTTCCCTATATAAGCCCATATAAAACCAAAGGGCCCCGGGGCGGGGGCATTTTTGGCCCCAGCACTATAATTCGAACAATCTTGGTAGGGGTCCACTAGATGAAGCTTAATACCAAATATCAAAGACCTGGGCCTTGTGGTTTCAGAGAAGAAGATTTTTTAAGTTTTCGGTGAAAAAAATCTATTTTTGGCTCCTGTGACCAAGATGTGCAACGGACCGGAACCATTTGAACAACTTTGAAAGGGGACCACCTAAGGATCATTCCTATGAAGTTTGGTCAAAATCTGATCAGTGGTTTAGGAGGAGATGTCGTTTGAAGAAATTGTTTACGCACGGACGGACTGACGACGGACAAAAAGTGATCCCAAAAGCTCACCTCGTCACTACGTGACGGTGAGCTAAAAAAAAGTATTCCAGAGAATGGAATATGACAGAATGATGGAACAGAGAAACACTATATGTATATGCCCCAGCCCCTCAAAATTCAGGGGTATATTCAAAGATGTATCCTTAACCCTTATCTTGCTGAATATTCATTTAAGCCACACCCATTTCTGTCTATCAACCAATCAAATTTTTTTATGTAATTTATGGCTACAAAGCCATAAACTGAATGCCAAACAGTGTAGATTCTGATCAGATCGCTTCTTCAACATGCTGTTGTTATGGACACAACGAGAATACCACGGGATTTCAGTTGGCGGTGCTTACACACATTTCTACTAGGAAAATGGAATGTAAATACCGCATATGATCTGTACTGTGTGTGGGGTCGGGTCCGTGGTGTGGTGTATGTGTATGTGTGTGAAGGGGGGGTATTTAAATACATGGCTGTGCACCCCCCCCCCTCGGGACCATGGTGTGGTGTATGTGTGTGTGTGTGTGAAGGGGTGGGGGGTATTTAAATATATGGCTGTGCCCCCCCACCCCCTTACACGCTGTTTCTCTACAAAGAGCGAAACGGCCTTGACATCACCAATGTCCGTAGAAAACCACGTCACTGAAAATCATGTGTTTAGATTCGATGCGTTAATGGAAGTATGAACTACATTGTTTTCTATAGGTTTACATTAGACTTTACACTGGAAATATAAATATTCAGCAAAGACTCGGTGTTGTGAAGACGTTTGAAACACCGCTTCAATAAACAGCCAACCATGGTTTTTGTCCCACCTGCTATTAGCATGGCACGATATAGGTACCCGGTTTTCTGTCTGTTCGTCCATCCGTTCATCCGTCTGTCCATTTGTCAAGGCGTCAACATTTGCGGCCACCCTAGCGTTCACCCTAAGGTTCAAGTTTATTTCTCAAGAACTATAAGAGCTTCTTTAATGATACTTGGTACAAACTTGTATCTGGGGATGGCAACTTAAATGCAAGCACCCCTATTAGACCTTGACCAACATTTTATGGTTCACTGACTTTGTAAAATATTGCGAGCACCCTAGCGTTCACCCTAATGGTCAAGTTTATTTCTCAAGAACTATATGAGCTTCATTAATGATATTTGGTACAAACTTGAATCTGGGGATAGCAACTTAAATGCAAGCATCCATATTTGACCTTGACCTAAATTTCATGGTTCACTGACTTTGTAAAATATTACGACCATCCTAGCGTCCACCCTAATGGTTAAGTTAATTTCTCAAGAGCTATAAGAGCTTCATTAATGATTCTTGGTACAAACTTGTATCTGGAGATGGAAACTTAAATGCAACCATCCATATTTATCCTTGACCTACATTTTATGGTTCACTGACTTTGTAAAATAATGCAACCACCCTAGCATCCACCCTAATGGTTAAGTTCATTTCTCAAGAATAATTACAGCTTAATTAATGATACTTAGTACAAGCTTGCATTTAAGAACCATTATGGCAACTTTTATGCAAGCATCTATGCTGACTTTAAGTTTGCTGACTTTGCACCCCAACAGGCGCAACATAGCCTTCGGCAGAATTCTTGTATGCATTAACATTTGCTGGATCCCGAGAAAGCTGTTTGAATACTAAGCCGCAAGGTCGAAAGTTCCAGTATCCTTCAAGGGACCTGGCAAATGTTATTGCAATGTATTAACCTAAGATGATCATTGTTCTTGCATAAATTTCGGTTCCAACAATAAATTACTACGAAAACCCGCCAAAGCTCCATATAAACCTAATATACACTCATCAAATGCCACCGACAAATACAACTAGAATCGCGCAGTCGATGGCAAGCCTTCGCATTTCCCCACGCTTCCCCGTGGGCCCCACCCCCTGGGCCATCCCCTAGGGGTGTTTGACCTGAGGGGTAAAATTTTGATTGTGATGTATTCTACTCATCATGCCTTTCGATTTAATATGCTACACGACCATGTTCTGAAAACTTTGATTTTTTATCCCCAAGGTGCCCCACCCTGGCCCCACTCCCAGGGGTAGGATCAAAACTCAGAAAGTGTTATGCACTCCCCCGACCAAAGTTTTATCAGTTCCCAAAGTTTCAAGTTTCTATCTATAATGGTCTAGGAGGAGTTATCCGGTAACAGTAATGTATGGGGGTAAAGGGGTCAAAATCAGTTTTTGACCTCTGGTGACCTCAAAATTGACCCCAGGGGTCAAATTTTGGTTGTAATGTTTTCTACTCATCATGCCATTTGCTTTGATATATTACACGACCATGTTCTGGAAACTTTGTTTTTTATCCCCCGCGGGCCCCACCCCCTGGGCCTACCAGTAGGGGTGTGATCAAAATTCCTAAAGTGTCATGCACTCCCCAGACCAAAGATCTATCAGTTCCCAAAGTTTCAAGTTTCTATCTATAACCGTCTAGGAGGAGTTATCCGGTAAAGGGGTCAAAATCAGTTTTTGACTTCTGGTGACCTCTGGTGACCTCAAAATTGACACCAGTGGTCAAAGATGTGTTGTAATGTTTTCTACTCATCATGCCGTTTGCTTTGATATATTACACGACCATGTTCTGGAAATTTTGATTTTTGACCCCCGCGGGCCCCACCCCCTGGGCCCACCCGTAGGGGTGTGATCAAAATTCCGAAAATGTCATGCACTCCCCAGACCAAAGATCTATCAGTTCCCAAAGTTTCAAGTTTCTATCTATAACGGTCTAGGAGGAGTTATCCGGTAAGACGGACAGACGGACGTACGGACGACGAAGACCATTACAATATCCCCACTTTTTCTTTGAAAAGCGTGGGGATAATGATGGAAGTTACGCAGTGATCTTCTGACATCATCCATAATCAAACAATGCCAATCCTGTGATATCAAAAGTTCAAAACCCATGTTCAAACGGCCTGCAGATTTCATGATTTGAACATGGTTTTTGTTGTTTGAACTCGACTTTGGGTCCATTCAAGTATACCCCCCCGCCCATCGGGGCTTGAAGAAATAGATGGGCTGCATGATGCTTCCAATCAGAGCTGAAACCGACCCACACACGAGTACTGGTAAACCGTTCAGAGCATCTAAGCCTGTCCAGGCAATGCGGTGCGAGTCGGCTGTCCATGCTTATGAACCCTATTGGTTTCATTGGGCGGCAGGGCTTGAGATATCATTCCATCTCAATGTTGGGTAAAAGTCCCACAAATTTGGCAGCAACGTCTCCATAATGACCTTTACAGTGTTGACCGGGATGTTAAATCTCAAATCAAACAAACACAAAAAACATTCAAGGATAGCTTAAAACAGCTATATCCAAAGGATTTTATGCAAGAACATTGGACTTTTTGTGTTCCGGCACCAACGCATACAAGTACTTTGAGCGGGAATTTACATATTATCCTCAAACAACATGGCAACGGTTTGGATCTGCGTTAATAAGGACGCCACTTGTAACGTGACTTTAACGTTAAGTTAAATCACTGCTGTGTTCTTGCTGGGGCTTTGTTTGATCACAGGAGCTTTGAAGTTCTGTTCATAAGTAAAATCAAAAGTGACATGAAGCCATTTCGTAAGAATTTCTTTGAAAATGGTTCAGTTCGCATGAAGGATTTCTAACTCGTCAGTGCAAACCCTCATCCTTGAAATACCCCAGCATGGACCTACAGCTGTTTCACTGTATTATGTACATTTTTGTCTCCCTTATCAACAATGGTGTACTATTAACCCAAGTTCTGCTGAATCAGAATATGTATTACCTCTTACAAACAGTGTAGATATAGATCAGATGGCTTCTGAAGAAGTCACCCATGTCCTGCTGATTCAAAATATGTATTACCTCTTACAAACAGTGTAGATATGGATCAGATGGCTTCTGAAGAAGCCATCCATGTCCTGCTGAATCAGAATATGTATTACCTCTTACACAGATCAGATGGCCTCTGAAGCCATCCATGTCCTGCTGAATCAGAATATGTATTACCTCTTACACAGATCAGATGGCCTCTGAAGCCATCCATGTCCTGCTGAATCAGAATATGTATTACCTCTTACAAACAGTGTAGATACAGATCAGATGGCTTCTGAAGAAGCCATCCATGTCCTGCTGAATCAGAATATGTATTACCTCTTACACAGATCAGATGGCCTCTGAAGCCATCCATGTCCTGCTGAATCAGAATATGCATTACCTCTTACACAGATCAGATGGCCTCTGAAGCCACCCATGTCCTGCTGAATCAGAATATGTATTACCTCTTACACAGATCAGATGGCCTCTGAAGCCATCCATGTCCTGCTGAATCAGAATATGTATTACCTCTTACACAGATCAGATGGCCTCTGAAGCCACCCATGTCCTGCTGAATCAGAATATGTATTACCTCTTACACAGATCAGATGGCCTCTGAAGCCACCCATGTCCTGCTGAATCAGAGTAGGTATTACCTCTTACACAGATCAGATGGCCTCTGAAGCCACCCATGTCCTGCTGAATCAGAGTAGGTATTACCTCTTAGACAGATCAGATGGCCTCTGAAGCCACCCATGTCCTGCTGAATCAGAATATGTATTACCTCTTATACAGATCAGATGGCCTCTGTAGCCATCCATGTCCTGCTGAATCAGAATATGTATTACCTCTTATACAGATCAGATGGCCTCTGTAGCCATCCATGTCCTGCTGAATCAGAATATGTATTACCTCTTATACAGATCAGATGGCCTCTGAAGCCATCCATGTCCTGCTGAATCAGAATATGTATTACCTCTTACACAGATCAGATGGCCTCTGAAGCCATCCATGTCCTGCTGAATCAGAATATGTATTACCTCTTATACAGATCAGATGGCCTCTGAAGCCACCCATGTCCTGCTGAATCAGAGTAGGTATTACCTCTTAGACAGATCAGATGGCCTCTGAAGCCACCCATGTCCTGCTGAATCAGAATATGTATTACCTCTTAGACAGATCAGATGGCCTCTGAAGCCACCCATGTCCTGCTGAATCAGAATATGTATTACCTCTTACACAGATCAGATGGCCCCTGAAGAAGCCACCCATGTCCTGCTGAATCAGAATATGCTTTACCTCTTAGACAGATCAGATGGCCTCTGAAGCCACCCATGTCCTGCTGAATCAGAGTAGGTATTACCTCTTAGACAGATCAGATGGCCTCTGAAGCCACCCATGTCCTGCTGAATCAGAATATGCTTTACCTCTTAGACAGATCAGATGGCCTCTGAAGCCATCCATGTTCTGCTGAATCAGAATATGTATTACCTCTTATACAGATCAGATGGCCTCTGAAGCCATCCATGTTCTGCTGAATCAGAATATGTTTTTCTTCTTACAAACAGTGTAGATACCGATCAGGGGCCAGTTGTTCAAAACTAACAATGTCGTTAGCTAACATAGGTTAAAACTTTGATCATTCAATATGGTGAAAACAATATTTTTGCTAAAAAATTTGAGCAGCTTTTGCAAATTTGCTCACATTTTTTCAGCAAAAATACCAAAATTTTAGATATTGAACTTGCTAGAGCTGTCAGAGGATCTGACTATAGCCCCGCTTCAGCGCTGTCAGAGAAGAAAGTTATTTAAGCTGCAGAGAAAACAGTTATGAACAAGAAATAACTGTTGAAAATTTTACATTATCTGGAAAAACTCTAAGAGTTGTGAGCCCTTGTCCCTCATTTCAATGAGCATGATACATTACCAGAATGTCCATGTTTATACTAAATTTCATCTTCCATTTTTCAATGTTCAAAGGGTAATAACTCCTAAAGTAGGCAAATCAGAGTCAGGGTATCTGCGCTCTGCACATTGTCTCATGGTGCTTTACACTTGTGTGAAGTGTCATGAAAATATCTCAAATGGTTTGTGAGTTATGGAGCCGACACAGTCAAAATTGCCTTTTTAAATGTTCAAAGGGCAATAACTCCTAAAGTAGGCAAACCAGAGTTATGGTTCCTGCACTCTGCACATCATCTCAAGGTGCTTTTCATTTATTTGAAGTTTCATGAAAATATCAGAAACGGTTATGGAGCGGACATAGTTAAAATTGCCATTTTTTAATATTCAAAAGCCTATAACTGAAAAAGTAGACAATCCAGAGTTTGGGTTCCTGCGCTCTGCACACGTAATATGGTGCTTTACATTTGTGTGAAGTTTCATAAAATTATCTCAAACGGTTTTTGAGTTATCGAGCAAAGACGGCTAAAATTGATATTTTTCAATATTCAAAGGGAAATAACTCAAAAATTAGGCAATCCAGAGTTATGGTTCCTGCACTCTGCACACCATCTCATGGTGTTTAATGTTTGTGTGAAGTTTCATGAAAATATGTGAATGGGTTTTAAAGTTATGGAGCGGACACGAAAATTGTTAACAGACACAGACAGACACACAGACAGACACACAGAAAATACGAAAACCAGAGTTATGGTTCTTGCGCTCTGCACATTGTCTCATAGTGCTTAACATTTGTGTGAAGTTTCATGAAATTATCTCAAAACGGTTTTCGAGTTATGAAGCGGACACTGTTAAAATTGCCATTTTTCAATGTTCAAAGGGCAATAACTCCAAAAATAAGCAATGCAGAGTTATGGTTCCTGCGCTCTGCACATCGTCTCATAGTGCTTAACATTTGTGTGAAGTTTCCTAAAAATATCTCAAACGGTTTTCGAGTTATGAAGCAGACACAATTAAAATTGCCATTTTTCAATGTTCAAAGGGCAATAACTCCAAAAGTAGGCAATCCACAGTTATAATTCCTTCGCTCTGCACATTGTCTTATGGTGTTTAACATTTGTGTGAAGTTTCATGAAAATATGTTAAGCAGATACAAAGTTATGGAGCCAACACAAATTAACGGAATCACGGAATTACGGAAAATGTTCAAAGGGCAATAACTCCAAAAGTAGGCAATCCACAGTTATAATTCCTTCGCTCTGCACATTGTCTTATGGTGTTTAACATTTGTGTGAAGTTTCATGAAAATATGTTAAGCAGATACAAAGTTATGGAGCCAACACAAATTAACGGAATCACGGAATTACGGAATGACAGAAGGACATGGCAAATCCAATATAGCCCCACTTTTTCAAAGCGGGGCTATAATAAGTAGGAAAATTAGAGTTACGGTTCATATGTCCTGCACGTTGTCTCATAGTGCTCTATATATCTTTGAAGTTTCATGAAAATATCTCAAACAGTATCAGAGTTATGGTAAAAAAAATACAGCTGTGTTTCCGCTAACATGCCCAAAAAAATTAGGGTTGGTAGGTGGATTAAACTTTTTATTTGTTGTCAACTTTTTATTCGATTGAAAAGAGCAAAAAACTTTAGAAGGGCTTAATTACAGCCATATTACCAGAAAACATTCAAATAATGAAGTTTAGAGCATCAAGGAATCAAAACAACAGGATTTTAAGTATTAGTTTTGCTTTTTATACAGTTTCATGATATTTTATCAAAAGTGCTAGAAAATATTAAGGTCAATAGGCAAGAAAAACTTTTTTTTTCTGGATGGCCATAAAAATTGCAGGGTTGGCACAAAAAATCAGGGTCGGTCAGGTTTGCATAAACACCACTATTTTTTTTAGGCCTTATGTAAACCAGACTTTTCCTGGGCAGACCTATACATAAGTGATTCACCAGTACAGTGTACAGTCTTTTGCAAGAAAACAGTGAAATGAAATCAGAGATAGAGAATGAATGTTGAAAACCTTTTATGATGAGAGGGATAAAATGTTTTTAAAACAGTTGCAAAAGTTTCTTCATTCCGATTACCCTAAAGATGTAAGAAAAACTAAAATCTGTTTATGTCATCTGCTGTATCTTCTTGCAAACCCATTGTATACTAGTGGACTACTCCTTTGCTATATGTTGGACAAGTCCTTTGTCATACAAGGGGTGGTGGGCCTATGTTTTCATTTTAATTCTATTTTTGATGTAAAATTCTGTTAGCAAAAAGTGCAGGCCCTGATTAGACTCTGCCGCTATCTGTGGCAACTGATCTGGGCCTGCACTGTTTGCCAAGGTACCCCACTGCATCTGTATATGTTGTCTGCCACATCTTCGGGAAAATATTTCAAACAATTTTTCGCTTACAGGCAAACAGTGTGGACTATGATCAGTCTGCTCCTCTGGGAGCTGTCTGATCTGGGTCCACACCATTTACAACAATGACTTTTAAAGTAACCAGCCGACACAGGAGATGCCAATGGTTGAGACTAGGGTCTTACAGGTTAACCCTTGTCCTGCTGAGCCAGGATATGCCTTATCTTTCTTACACTGTAGATCCAGATCAGATGGCTTCTGAAGAAGCCATCTGATCAGGATCTACATTGTTTATCATTCAGATTGTGAATTTGTTGCTATAATTTGCATCAAGTAATCTGATTGGATGAGAATCGCTAGTGGGTGTGGCAGATTAAAATACTCAGCAGGAGAAGGGTTAATATCTCCTACCTCATAGTAACACTGATAGGTGGTTTCTCATCTCTCTTAGCTTCTGCTGTTTTTTCTTTTTCTTTCTCCTGGGTTGGTGAGGCGCCCTCTTTATTCATTAGGGCAGGGTTCACACTGTCCGCTATATAGTTCATGCATTCCAGTTCTGGTGGGTCAATCACTGGAAACAGATATTGTTATTTCTTGCACACCAGGCAAGGAAATCCGTGATTTTACCCTGGGATAGAAATTTATGTTCTGACCCAGGTGTTCCGACCCCAAATCGAATATAATCGCGTGTTTGATAAATGCACTGGTTGATTACAACCTCATGCGCGGCGTCGTCATGCGTGACGTCACTAAACATTCCTGTTGTGTCATCACAAAATGGCGGATGTCGGTAACCGAAGAGACAGCAGCATTAAAAATTTGCAATAGAAATGGAAGGTATGCAAGAAATAGAATCCAATATGGGTGTGAGGGTTGGATAGAAAAATCCGTCCCTCGGGTTCACTGTCCGGCATCACTCGGCAAGCCTCGTGATGCCGGACAGTGTCCCTCGGGACGGATTTTTCAATTCATCCCTCACACCCATATAAGATTCTTATATGATATACCATAAAAATCCTAAAAATTCGGACAACTTGAGGACTTACTGTAATTCTCATAAAATTTTAATAAATTTGTTTCACGGTCCAACAAGGAGTCCAAACGGTGCAGATGTAATGGCAAACAGTGCAGATCCAGATCAGACTGCTCCTGAAGGAGCAGTCTGATCGCGGTCTGTACTGTTTGCTAAGGCCTACCTGTGCCAATACTTAGGATCATTATGGTACAGCATTCTGATAAGAACCCATTTGCTCAAAACTATGTTGTTTATTAACATGTTAAAACTTTGATAATTTCACATGGCAAACAGGCTTCTCACATTTTTCCAGCAAAAATATCTACCATATGAAAGAGGTATTGTACCTGCTAGACATTTTAACTACTATCTGAAAAGGGATAAAACCTGTTTCCTTCAAAATCCAAGGTTGTTCCGATATGTAAAAATCACAAAACTTGAGGCCCAAGTGGGCCAGAATCACTCATCTGGATGAGGCTGATCATATACAGTAGCCTCTCATTATCTAAAACTCTGATATCTCAAATAATGGCTTGAGTCAAACTAAATTTTGTGCCCTGTTATGTTAGTTTTTCTATATGCTCCTTACAGTTCAACTCATTCTATCTCAAACTACAGTTATCTTAAACCAAATATTCCAGTCCCTTGGAGTTTGAGATAACAAGAGTATTACATTGTGCCTTGGTGACCATTTTGTCAGATCACATTGCCTTTAGCAATTCTGAATCTGCATGTTATCTTGATGCTTCTTGCACACCAGACGAGTAAATCCGTGATTTTACCCTGGGATAGAAATTTATGTTCTGACCCTGGTGTTCCGACCCAGGCAACTAACATAAATGCGCTTCAATTCTATTGAACTGCCGGAACTACTTCCGCACTACTTTTATTTTGTAAGCAATATACATGTGCGAGCTGTCAAAACTAACCGGAGGTGTTGTGCAAGAAAAAGAATCCAATATGGGGTTCTGTTGTAGATGAGCGTTTCCAACCCGAGGGATGATCGTGCTGAGCGGAACCGAGGCATCTTCAACAGAACCCAATATAAGATTCTTATAATCTCATTAAGTTTCTGAACAGCTTAGTCTGATTTAGGATACAGGAAGAGATGATGTTGATGCAGAGTGGAAGTTTATAGTTTATAATCTGGCAGGCCAGAGCTATCATTTGGCATATTCTGCTATCAAAAATGTAAACCAAGACAACCAATCATGAAACTACAACTGCAACACAAACAAGAAAGCGGTCTGAGGGACAGCCAAAATCCCCAGCCGCATTTTGTATCAAGGTTCAACCTTGTGACCTTCACCTGTGACCTTGACCTTGAGTTGGCATGGTTTATTTATGGGTACTGCACATCAGCTCACTGAGGGGGTATATTTCACAAAAGTTTAATGAAAATCCTTCCAGGGGTAAAGCAGATATGGAACGGACACAAAATTCCAAGTTTCAAACTCATGACCTTCACCTGTGACCTTGACCTTGAGTTAGCATAGTTTATTTATGGGTTCTGCATATCAGCTCACTGAGGGGGATATTTGATGAAAGTTTAATGAAAATCCTTCCAGGGGTAAAGGAGATATGGTATGAACACAAAATACAAAGTTTCAAACTTGTGACCTTCAACTGTGACCTTGCCCTTGAGTCGGCATTGTTTTTTTATGTATTCTGCATAATATTATCAGCTCACTGAGGGGGGCATTTGACCAAAGTTGAATGAAAATCCTTTGGTGGGTAAAAGAGATATGGAACGGGAACAAAATTCAAAGTTTCAAACTCGTGACCTTCGAATGTGACCTTGACCTGGTGTTGGCATGATTTATTTATGAACTCTGCACATAACCTCACTGAGGGGGATAACTGACCATAGTTTAATGAAAATCCTTTGAGGGGTAAAGGAGATATGGAACGGACACAACATTCAAAGTTTCAAACTCTTGACCTTCAGATCTGACCTTGAACTTGAGTCGGCATGATTCATTTGTGGGTTCTGCACATCAGCTCACTGAAAAGAATATTTGACCAAAGTTTAATGAAAATCCTTCCAAGGGTAAAGAGGCTCCTACACTGTCACAATTTTGGCCACATGGTTGATCGTGATAGTTCGGGAGTGACCACGACTTTTTTGGACAGGTTCAAAACATTCGTGACGATTCGGCATCATTTTTCAAATCGTAGAGAAATCATAGCTCAGTCGTGAGCCGCCGTCATGGTAATCGTGGCCAATCGTGAATAATCGTGACTGAATTCTACCAAGATTGAGCTACGTTGAGACAAGATCATCTACAACACCTCTACGATTCCGCTGCCGTATGATCTACTACGATATCACGATGACTGCTCACGAAAATGCAAGATTCACCAGGAATGCACTACGATTGATGACGATGCTAGCACGATTTATCCCGACAAACACTTTTATATACCCAGATCATTATAAATCCTGACGAATCGGGAGAAGTCTTGGTTAATAGCGAGTAAATCCTATCGAATCCTCCATGATCGTACTGAGTCTTTCATCATCGTGCCAATTCGGCCTTGGTCGTAGAGCAGTCTTGCAGGGATTGTGAGAAATCGTGTATGATCGTCTGATATCTTGAAGCAATCGTGGTGCCATTGTAGAAGAATCCTAGAGGATCGTAAGACATTGTGGTCGATCGTGGAGGATCGTTGTAAATCGGCTCCATTATTGTACAGCAATCGTGATTGTTCGTAGAAGTGTCGTAGCAATGTCGTGAGTATTCGTAGGGTAGTGAAATCGGAACCCTGTATGCCACGATTTGCCACAATTTTCATGGTCCCCATTGGTCGTGGACAGTCGTGGACAATTGTGGTCAAAGTCTTGACAATGTAAGAGCCACATAAAGGAGATATGGAACGGACACAAAATTCCAGGTTTCAAACTCGTGACCTTCAGCTGTGATCTTGACCTTGAATTGGTATGGTTTATTTATTGGTTCTGCACATCAGCTCACTGAGACGAATAATTGACCAAAGTTTAATGAAAATCTATTAAAGGGTTCAGGAGCTATGGAGCGGACAAGAAAGTGTTATGGACAGACAAGATGGGACGGACGGACAGATGGACAGACAAAGGCCATTCCTATAATCCTCGCTCCGCTTCGCGGCAGGGGATTAACAAAGCTATGGTGTATATGGCCACTTGCAAAAAAAGCCACAATACCGAATCTTTTTGTGGACTTTCTGTTCTGGAGGCAATGTCATCTGAATAATGTCAAGGTTTATGGCATCTAGGAATTGGAACAGAACTATTTTAGCAAATATGACTCTCCAGGTCCTCTGATACCGCCCATCAAGCTGCAGCAAAATCAGAGATGTTGTTTGAACAATTTGACGGCGGCCGGCACTGACAGGGGATCGATTTTAGCAAGGCTGAATCTCCACGTTGCCCTGATGCCTTCCATCATGTTTCAGCTCAATCGAACCTTTCAAGATTTTGTTTAGGTAACCCTTAAGACGCCGAGAAAAACTACATCTGAAAATGTCGTCTGCTTATGTCGTCTGCTGATATTTTTGCAAACTTTTTAAAAATATTTTTGCACACAGTGTGGGCCAAGATCAGACTGCACCTACAGGAGCAGTCTGATCTGGGTCCACACTGTTTGCAAAAGTTACTTTTAAGGTAACCGACAGACGGCAAAGCAGACGTCAATAGTTGTGATCGGCATTTTATGGGTTAAAGAATCTGAAGATGATTTCAATGCAGCCATCCTGGATATCGGAACGGAATGCCTCCCATCAATTTAGGCCATTGTGGATATTGAAATGCATGATTTAAGCAACTGAACCTCCATGCCATCCCGAGATATTATGACTTGATGCAGCTCATATTCGACAGACAGAATGTTGCCAGACCTAGCATCTACTGAACCTGCGACTTCCAGATCACCAGTCAGACACACATCCGACTAAGCCGTGAAGGCTGTCTGTATTGATGATAACATGAAAACAACAATACTGAGGGCAAGTCTACCTACATCTTGTTATGACCCAGTTATTAACAGTTTTCGGTTGTGGCGGCAGTGTTAACAAGTTGAAATGGAAGACTCCACCAGTCACATGGTTACCACGGAGATCAGCAATGTCTTCATCATCTGGTAAATCATCAAACTCTAATGGCTCTGTGAACATAAACAAGTGGTCAGTTTAGTACAAAAGTTATAACAAGAGGGCCATGATGGCCCTGGAATGGTCACCTTATCCATAGTGTAACAAGTTGGCCCCAGGGCTATAATTTGCATAATCTTGAGGGAGGTCTAAAAGGTGAAGCTTTATACCAAATATCAAAGACCGGAGCCTTCTGATTTCAGACAAGAACGTTTTTTAAGGTTTTCTTTATTTAAGTCTATATAAAACCTGTGGGCCCCGCGACTGGGCCCTTTTTGGCCCCAGGGCTATAACTTGAACACTCTTGGTAGAAATTCACAAGATGAAGCTTCATACCCCAAACCTTCCAAAATCCAGAAGGCCAAGGTCTTTGATATTTGGTATGAAGCTTTGTCTTGTGGATTTCTACCAAGACAAGAAGATTTTCAAAGGTTTTCCCAATTAATCTATATAAAACAAATGGGCCCATTTTTGGCCTCAGGGCATTAATTTGAACAATTTTGGTAGAGGTCCACTAGATGAAGTTTCATACCAAATATCAAAGACCTTGGCCTTCTGGTTTCAGACAGGAACATTTTCAAAGGTTTTCCCTATATGAGTCTATGTAAAACCAGTGGGCACCAGGTCGGGCCCATTTTTGGTCCCAGGGCTTTATTTTGAACAATCTTGGTAGAGGTCTACTAGACAAAGCTTCATACCAAATATCAAAGACCTAGGCCTTGTGATTTCAGACAAGAAGATTTTTAAAGGTTTTCCCTACATAAGTCTATGTAAAACCAGTAGGCCCTGGGGAGGGTCCATTTTTGGCCCCAGGGCTATAATTTGAACAATCTTATTAGAGGCCCACAATATGCACCTTCATACTAGTATCAAAGACCTGAGCGTTCTGGTTTCAGGCAAGAAGATTTTTAATGGTTTTCCCTATATAAGTCTGGCCCCAGGCAGAGCCATTTTTGGACCCAGGGCTATAATTTGAACAATCTTGGTCAAGGTCCACCAGATGAAGCGTCATACCAAATATCAAAGAACTGAGCCTTCTGGTTTCAGATAAGAAGATTTATAAATATTTTCCCTATATAAGTCTATGTAAAACCTGTGAGTCCCCGGGAGGGGGCATTTTTCGCTGCATGGGCTATAATTTGAACAATCTTGATAGATTTTTAAGGTTTTTCCTATATAAGTCAATGTAAAACCAAAGGGCCCTGGGGCCGAGCATTTTTGGTGCAAGGGCTATAATTTGAACAAACTTGGTAGAGGTCCATTAGATGAAGCTACACACCAAATATCAATGACCTGAGCCATGCTGTTTCAGAGGAGATTATTTTTTAAGATTTTTCCTATGCAAGTCAATTTAAAACCAAAGGTTTTCCCTATATAAGTCTATGTAAAACCAAAGGGCCCCAGGGCAGGGGAATTTCTGGCACCAGGGCTCTGATTTGAACAAACTTGATAGAGGTCCACAAGACAAAGCTTCACACCAAATATCAAACATCTGAGCATTCTGTCTTCAGACAAGAAGATTTTTGAAGATTTTCCCTATATAAGTCTACGCAAATCCAGTAGGCCCCGGAGCGGGGGCATTTTTGGTCCCAGGGCAATAATTTGAACAATCTTGATAGAGCTCCACTAAACCAGCTTCATACCAAATATCAAAGACCTGAGCCTTCTGGTTTCAGAGAAGAAGATATTTTATGATTTTCCAAATATAAGTCTATGTAAAACCAAAGGGCCCTGGGGCGGGGGCATTTTTGACCCCAGGGCTATAACCCCGGGGCATTTTTGACCCCAGGGCTATAATTTGAACAATCTTGATAGAGGTCAATTAGATGAAGCTTCACAACAAATATAAGAGACCTGGGTCTTGCGGTTTCAGAGAAGAAGTTTTTTTTTAAGATTTTCCCTATATCAGTCAATGTAAAAAACCAAAGGGCCCCTGGGGTGGGGGTATTTTTGGACCCAAGGGCTATAATTTGAACAATCTAGGTAGAGGTCCACTAGATGAAGCTTCATACTAAATATCAAAGACCTTGACCATGCTGTTTCAGAGAAGAAGATTTTTTAAGTTGTCAGTAAAAAAAAATCTATTTTTGGCTCCTGTGACATAGATGTGCAACGGACCGGAACCATTTTAACAACTTTGAAAGGGGACCACCGAAGGATCATTCCTGTGAAGTTTGGTCAAAATCCGATCAGTGGTTTAGGAGGAGATGTCGTTTGAAGAAAATGTTTACAGACACATGGAAGCACACACGGACGACAGACAAAAAGTGATCCCAAAAGCTCACCTCGTCACTATGTGACAGGTGACCTAAAAACAAGTCAAAAAATTTGGCAGTATGCTAGCCTTGGTGAGCTCTGAGAACATTTCAAACAATGAAAAATATCACACAACTATATATTAAGCCTTTGTATGCGGGAAACCCCTAAAAGGGTACCTTGGTAAACAGTGCAGGCCAAGATCAAACGCCACAGAACACGGCATCTGATCAGGGCCTGCACTATTTGCTAACGTCTCAAAAATGACCTAAATAGTGCTGACGGGAATGTTAAACCTCAAACCAAACAAACAAGAGTCCACTAATATACAATGGGTTAAAATGTTACAGTTGAAACTTCAATGGCTCAAACACTTTTGTGACTTCCATGGAAAATTTGTTCAAGATAGTACTAGATAGATGTGACTTGAGCAGGGCTCGAACCCACGGTGCTGACAAACCTAAAGATTGAAAGTCAGCATTTATAAGCACTAGGCAATAAAGGCCTGTTTGCTTGAAATGAACAGTCTAAGCCCTCCCTCAGAACCATTTTTTCCAGCTTTCTCCCAGAGACAATCAATCCAGCATTACGAGCTTTGATTTCCAAATAGAATTCTCTCACACCTCACAAAGTACCCTATTAAACCTAAATATTTGAACACATCAAAAAGTCAAAATAGTAAGCTTAAACAGTCTGATCAGGGTCTTTACATTATAATGTTCATTAACTAGAACTGTCAGTGAAACTGACTAGGGCCCCGGCAGTGCCATCAGAGGAGTTGGATTTTTTTTCAAAGGGCTATTACTCTTAGAGTATTGTAGCTAGAGTTACGTCGGTTGCCATGTAATTGTGTAATGATATTGTGACCATATATCTTAAGTTTGAAGTTGATGCATTTGACTGTTTGTAAGTTATAAATTAAAAACAAAAGGGTATTACTATATGGCAACTGTCAATAACTTCAGCTTCAGTTTGTAAACATGAAAAATGTTGATGGATAGACGGGCAGATGGACAGACGGACGGACGGACGGACGGACGGACGGACGGACAGACAGACAGACAGACAGGGCATTACTATACGGCACACTGTCACATTATGGTTAATATTTCTGCTATGTAATATTTAAATCCATCCAGGTATAAGAAAGTTATAGATTGGACACAATAAAAAAGACGCTTTTTTGACCTTTTATCTCTGAGTATGACCTTGACCTTTGAGGTACGGCTGTGGGTCTTGCGTGTGACACTTCGTCACATTATGGTTAACATTTCTGCCAAGTAATATTTAAATCCATCCAGGAATAATAACAAAGTTATTAATTGGACACAGGAAAGACCCTTTTTTGACCTTTAACCTCTAAGTATGACCTTGACCTTTGAGGTACGGACCTGAGTCTTGCGCGCAACACTCCATCACATTATGGTTAACATTTCTGCCAAGTAATATTTAAATCCATCCAGGAATAAGAAAGTTATGGAGGATAAAAAAATTTGTGGACGGACAGACGGACAGACGGACAGACAGACAGACAGACAGACGGACGGACAGAGTGATTACTAAAGGGCACCCAACACTTTCAGTGGAATAAGAAAGTTATGGAGGATAAAAAAAATTGTGGACGGACAGACGGACAGACGGACGGACAGACAGACGGACGGACAGAGTGATTACTATAGGGCACCCACACTTTCAGTGCGGGGCCCTAACAACAGGTGTGTGGGGAAGGGGAGGTGTGTGTGTGTGTGGGGGGGGGGGGGGTGAATAAAGTCCTAAATGGAAACTTACACTGTTTAGTTTCTCCCTTTAATGCCAGCAGTGTAGCCCTACCTTGACAAGATGCTGCAGCATATGATCTGAGTCTACACTGTTTGCCAATGTTCCAGTACACATACCCAGTCCAAATTTAAAACTAGAAATGCGTCCATAGGACACGGATGCGCCCGCCTGAAAATATGTCTATGTTCGTATTCAGTTATTGACCCTGTTTAAGTTTTGGACCCTTTTTTCACGTTTGACCTCTAAGTATGACCTTGACCTTGTAGGTAAGGACCTTGGTTTTGTGCAAGGCAGATTGTCTGATGATGGCCAACATTTCTGCCAAATAATTTCAAAATTCATCCAGAGATAAGAAAGTTATTGACTGCGTTTAAGTTTCGGACCATTTTTTTTTACCTTTGACCTCTAAGTATGACCTTGACCTTGGAGGTATGGATCTGGGTTTGCAAGTGACACATCATCTCATGATGCTTAATACTTCTTCAAAGTAATTTCAAAATCCATCCAGAAATAAGTAAGTTATTGACTGCGTTTAAGTTTCGGACCATTTTTTTTACCTTTGTACGCTAAGTATGATCTTGACCTTGGAGGTACGGACCTGGGTTTTGCACATGACACATCATCTCATGATGGTCAATATTTCTACAAAGTAATTTCAAAATGCATCCAGAAAAAAAAAAGTTATTGACTGCGTTTAAGTTTCGGACCTTTTTTTTTTACCTTTGACCTCTAAGTATGACCTTGACCTTGGAGGTACGGACCTGGGTTTTGCACGTGACACGTCGTCTCATGATGGTTAACATTTCTGCCGAGTAATTTTAAAATCCATCAAGAAATAAGGAAGTTATTGACTGGGTTTAAGTTTCGGACGCACGGACGCACGCATGCACGGACGAACGGACGGATGGACAGGGGCAACGCTATATGCCATTTCCAATATTCTTAGAATGGCGGGGGCATAAAAAAATCTTTGTAGAACTGTTCATGACAATGCAGTTTTGGATATAATGCAATTAAAAGCTGGACCCCAAAAATGTAAATATTATGTAGAACAAGAGCACCGCATGCGGGTGCCAACGCTCGTCTGCAGTTTCTTTTAGAAAACCAAAGTTCTAAGTCAAACAAGAGCAATCAAATTGCAAGATGGAGTTATAAAACTTGTAGGGAATGTAGCTCTTGTGATGGTGAGTATGTGTATGAAGTTTCATGAAGGTAGGCCAAATACTTTTGGAAATATGGTCAAGGTTAAGGTTTTCGGTTAAATTTTCGAAAAATAGGTCAAAGTTCAAAGGTCAAGGTCACAGATCAAAGTGTGGTATCACTGAAAAGGTCTTGTCCCAAGGAACATTCATGTGAAGTTTGAAGGCTCTTTTATGAATAGTATTAAAATGAGAGCAAAAAATGTGTTTCAGAAAAAGATTGGAAAAGGGGAGATAATTCAGCCAAAATCATCAATGTTGTTATGGTCCTTGGTCAAAATGTAGCTCTTGTGATGATGAGTGTGTGTATGAAGTTTCATGAGGCTAGGTCTAATACTTTTTAAGTTATAGCCAAGGTTAAGTTTTTTTGGACCGACGACGCCAGACGACGCCAGACGACAACGCAGACGCCGGAGTGATGACAATAGCTCGAAAGTTTTTTTTTCAAAAAAAGCAGACGAGCTAAAAATAACCATATATTGTTATTTTTCAATATAATCTATACAATTTTATTTGGATATAACATTTTGTTTAACAAACACTGATTCTGCTTTGGTCATTATGTTCGAAACGAAGAAATGAAATAATTCACTGTTGACCGATCATCGGGTTTTCTTTCACCGTGAAAAATAGGTAATTCATTGTTAGAAATGTAATGTGTGTGTGTGTGTGAATTCGGGTTTAACGTCGCTTTCAACAATTTTTCAGTCATATCACGACGGTGTCTGGTTGCGACAGGGAGCTCAATGCTCACTTTTATAGTGCTGCCTCACTGAAGTATCATGTCCCAGACATATTACATGATACCACACCCAGTCACATTATCCTGACACTGGGTCGACCAGTCCTAGCTCTACCCCGTAAATCTGAGAGCCAAGCGAGGAGCAGCTAGTACCATTCATAACGACTTTGGTATGTTGCGGCCCGGGATCGAACTCGTGACCTCCCGTTCCCCGGAGCAGACACTCTACCAACTGAGCTATCGGGGCCGGTTTTAGAAATGTAATAAAACCAATAAAGAGCACAATCTTTCGCCAGAAATTGACAACAGCCCTTCTTGAGTTAGTGGAAGGGAGAGAATGATTGAAGAAAATATTTTATGATTGATCTGTACCAAAGAATATTGTCAACACAGCAGGGACATAACCAGCAACCTCCTGACAACCAGTAAGACAAGCATAGGGCTGACTGAGGTTAGGATTTTTGGAGGTCTTCACAGTGATGTTAAGAATGTGTGTGAAATTTCATGAGAGTATAACAAATACTTTTGAAGTTTTGACCTAGGTTAAGTTTTATGGCTAAGGTGTGACAAGCACACATGGACAAACGCAATATAGGTACGACCAGTGTGAGGGCCTAACAATATGCACTGGTCCACATCATGGTCTAACTATATATCAAGTTTCAGCTTGATAGAATGTTAATTGTCGCAGTTCTTTGGAAATGAAAAGTTTACTGATGGACGGAAGGCCCCTGACCCCACAATGCTTTCATATAAAAAGGGTTAAAGCAGAAATGACCTGTCCAAAAAAAGGTAAGATTCTATTTGACATAAATTGGTCAAGACAGATATTTAAGTATACAGAGAAATTCAATGTTGCAAACAACGGTGACTCCTCTACTACAGATGTTTTGAACTTGTTCTTTATCCCATAACTCTACATATTCATATGTTTGGGAGAATCTTATTTTATCTTGAAAATGTACATTGTGAGTACTCATTAGAATTGCCTCAATGAGGCAATTCTAATGTGTACACAGAACTTACATTTTATTTACAGAAGATTAAAGATATCCCTTATGAATCCCCAACATTCCTCTTGACCAGGTGATATGATAAACCTTCAGTGGTTCAAACTACCTGTCTCAAACAAATTTTTATGGTCTCAAAGGTGTTCAAGCCACTGAACTTTGAGAGTATTATACCAAGTTATCATATGGAGGTACTTAAGTTTTAATCTTTAGGTTTTTGGTATTTGGTTAGACTATTAGTACTTTATCTATTATTATTGTTTGAAGGGGTCAAAGGGGATTGTATTTTAGGTAAAATTGTAAGTGCAACTCTTAAATGGAGCCAACTGTGAATCAGAGGTATGCAAATACTACAGTACCAAGCACCCCTGCCCATCAGGGCCTGGAGAAATAGACTGGGTTGCTTGATGCTTCTGCACAGAGCTGAAACTGACTGAATTTTAGTACTGGTAAAACTGTTTAGGTTTAAGCCTGCCCAGAAAAAGTGGTTCTCCTTAAACCCAAGCTATTTCTTTGGGTGGTAGGGCTCGAGATGTCATTTCATCTCATCTAAGTACCGTGTAAAATTTGACCACTAACCAATCTGGAAGCAACGTCTCGAATATGACCTAAATAGTGTTGATTGAAACATAAAACCTCAACATATGCAAACTACAGTACCAAAAGAATAATGATCTCCACTTCCATAGTATACCGTAACCAGAGGACCATTGGTCCTGAAGACACTCACCTGACAGCCTTAGGTCTAAAGGGCTAAGGGACATGCACCCAAGGTCCCTCTAGACCTCTTATGGATCTAAGATCCATGTCACCAAACGTGTTTTAATGTTCAGTTTTTGTCCTCTGATAATGATATTTCGGAGATTCGTTATAGTAAACAAAGACAAGGATTGATGATTTCTTTAGCAAAAGTTGCTTATAAATTTCTTGAAACATGTGCCACAAAAGTTTTGAAAATCGGTTCACTATTAAAAAAATTATGACCAAAATAAGATTTGAATAGAGATTTTACATTGAAAGGGGAGATAATCCATGATCATAAAGTTTTGATTCTGGAATCTTTTTGGCCTCGATTTAAATGTTTTGAACTTCATGATGTGTTTTGCATCATTTATGATTATTTCAGTTATTTAGTAACAGTGTATGAAGAAATTGAAAGTTTGCGGGGAAATATTTACCTCCCTTGCTACCAATTTAACAATGGAAATTTCCCTATTCAAATGTGTTTTGGTTATAAAATCCTTATTTGTCAACAGATTTTCTAAATTATTGCAACGCTAGTTGTTTTAAACCTTGTTCTTTATCCTGATGTAATTTTTATTGAGTTTTTTCTGAAAACCCATTATCAAAAGAGAAAATGTCCACATTAATATATAGAGAAAGAATATATATGGTTAATGGTTGGGGAAATATTACGCATTTTATTAAATGATGTGGGTAGGGCATGCCCCAGGGGCCCAAATTAAGGTCCATGTCACTAAATGCATCTGGCTGTATGACCAAGTGGTCCATAATCACATTCCTGACTCTTGAAGATCAGTTGGAAAACTTTTGAGTTTGAATTTTCAGTTATATTTAGCCAAGATAAAGCCTTAGATGAGCTAAAAGGTCAGGAACAAGAAAATATATGGTTAATGGGTGGAGAGCTTAACCATTTCTAAAGGAGATGTCGGCCCCCAATTTAACCTATGGTGTTCAAAGATCCATGTAACTAAATGCCCCTTATCACAAGAAACAAGAAAATATATGATTTATGGGAGGGGATCTGAACAGATTTGATGCATTTTATGTAATGCAGGGGTGGGGCATGCCCCCAGGGTCTCAAGCTGCATGTCACTTAAAGCCCCTTAGAATATATATTGTTTATGGGTGGGGATCTGAACAGTTTCCAAGATATTGGGCACTTTTTGAAATGAAGGGGGTGGGGCATGTCCCCGGGGGACCCCCTAGACTCCCAAGGTCCATGTCATTAAACATGCTTAATCACAAGGAACAAGAATATACATATGGTTTAGGGGTGGTATTCTCAACCATTTGCAAGATATCAGCCATTTAGACTTTTTCCCTTACAAATGCCAATGTGACCAAATTTGACCTTGGCATAAAATAGGTTAAGGTCATCCGAGGGTCACCATTTTAAGAATTTATGATGGGCCCGCGTCCCAGATGCTACATACCAAGTTTCATGAAAATCCGTCCAGTAGTTTCAGAGAAGAAGATTTTTGAAGGGTTTTAACCATATATGGGCATGGCGGCCATCTTGGTTATGTGACCCAACATCATCAACTTAATTTACATGTCCTTCTCCCATAAAGCTTGCATATGAAATTTGGTCAAAATTGACCAAGTAGTTTCCCTGAAAAATAAGTTTAAAGTTTGACATATTAAAAAACTTGACCCAAGGTCACGGAATGACCTTGACCTATAAATCTCATATATACTTATTAACTCATTTAGCTGATGTCATCTATCAACTTTCAGGCCAAAGGCTGCAACAGTTTTCGAAAAATCCACCGTTTTCACTTTTTGCCATTCAAAAGCCTATATTACCAAATTTGACCTTGGCATAAAATAGGTCAAGGTCATCCAAGGGCCATTATTTGAACAAACTATGATAGGCCCGAGTACCCAAGGCCACATACCAAGTTTGGTGAAAATCGGACCAGCGGTTCCGGAGAAGAAGATTTTTGAAGGGTTTTTACCATATATGGACATGGCGGCCATCTTGGTCATGTGACCTGGACCCCGCGAACAAACTTTCGTTCCCCCATCCCACTGAGGCCCCACATGAAATTTGGCTTCAGTCCGCCCAGCGGTTCCAGAGGAGAAGATGTTTGAAAATGTTGACATACATACATACATACAGACAGCATGACCACCCTATAAGCTCACCAATGAGCCTACGGCTCAGGACTGGTGAGCTAACAAGGGAGGCTAAAAATCATCCTATTGTTTAAAAAAAGCTAAAAGTGACATGTTATCATGCATGAATATATTTTAATATGTACATTCTCTGTGGATTTACAGACAAAAATACTAAAGTTGCTGACTGAAGGTTATATTGTTAATACTTCAATGATTACAATGGCTCATGCAACATGCTTAAGGACCGTCAAATTAAATCATGGTTCTCGCCAATGAATAAAGGCAATGCTACTCTTCTGATGATAATAGGAAAACTGTGTGCAATTGTTTTCTTGTTTCAATTCTAGCCATTAAATCATACAATCATCCGGCCCCCGCTCATCAGGGTTTGAAGAAACAGATGGGCTGCGTGATGCTTCCACGCAGAGCTGAAACCGACCCACACATGAGTACTGGTAAACTGCTTAAAGAATCTAAGCCTGCCCAGGCAAAGCGGTGCAAGTCAGACCATCCATGCTTATAAACTCTATTGGTTTCGTTGGGCGGCAGGGCTTGAGATGTCATTTCATCTCAATGTCAGGTAAGAGTCCCACAAAATTGGAACCAAAATCTCCAAAATGACCTTATAGTGTTGACTGGGACATTAAACCTCAAATCAAACAAACAAACATCCATTGTCATCAAATATTGGAAGGAAATAATGTAAAATAAGTAATAAAGTTAATTTGTTTAACGTTCATTCAAGAAATGAATTTTATTTTTCCGCTGTTCATGAAAATATGAACGCAGCAGGTCGCGTGCTAAGTAAATGAACCCTGAAGGGGTTCATGTAAACTTTGCTAGCAACCCGCTGTCGCTCATACTTTCATGAAAAGCAGAAAAATTAAGTATATTTTTTATATTTTCATTCTTTTCCCCTCCTCACTGGGCGAAAAAAATGCTTATAGGGCAAACTTTTAAAGCTGAAAAACATTTACATGCTGTTTTAATACAAAGAGCGCAAAAATGTTGACGCCACCAACGCCCATAGAGAACCATTGTTTAGAATGATGTCATTTGACATCACTGAACATCATGCGACTTGATGCATTCATGGAAGTATGAACTACATAGTTTTCCATAGGTTTACATTAGACCTTACACTGGAAATGTAAATATTGAAGTATGAACAACATCATGTCACTGGCAAATGCTCAAGTACATGTACTAGTACAGTCGAACTTCGATGGCTCGAACTCGCCGGGACCGCCGAAAAAAGTTCGAGCCATCGGTAGTTCGAGCCATTGGAGTCCAACTCGGCAAGATCCATCTTTTTGTACTATGATTTTTTATCACAGCTGCGGCGATTTTGGTGACTTCCGGTACTTCTATCGGTCATAATTTAAGAGTGAATGATGAGCCATATTTTTGGTCCGTATTATGATACTGACCAAGCGCCTGCGTGACTTGATCGATAAAATTGAAATTTTTAAAAAGGTAATTAGTGCGAGCCATCGGTGGGATTTTACATAGAAAATGCACTCTAGGGACCAGGCTTAGAGTTCGAGGGTTCGAGCCATCGTGGTTCGAGCCAAGGGTGGCATGTTTAGTTAAAATGAATAGGGATTTTGCCGGGACTGAAAAGTCAGTTCGACCCAAACGTGGTGTTCGAGCCTACCGAGTTCGACCCATCGAAGTTCGACTGTATTTTTATTTATTTATTTTTTTTGCATCCCCCGCCCATCGGAGCTTGAAGAAATAGATGGGCTGCATGATGCATTCACACAGAGCTGAAACCGACCCGCACATGAGTACTGGTAAACTGCTTAGAGTATCTAAGCCTGCCCAGGCAAAGCGGTGCGAGTCGGACCATCCATGCTTATAAACCCCATTGGTTTTATTTGGCGGCAGGACTTGAGATGTCATTTCATCTAAATGTCGGGTAAAAGTCCCACAAAGTTGGAATCAATGTCTCCAAAATGACCTTTATAGTGTTGACTGGGATGTTAAACCTCAAATCAAACAAACAAACAAACAAACATACATTGTCATCAAATATTGGATGGAAATAATGTAAAATAAGTAATAAAGTTAATTTGTTTAACGTTCATTCAAGAAATGAAATTTATTTTTCTGCTGTTCATGAAAATATGAATGCACCGGGTCGCGTGTAAAGTAAATGAACCCCAAAGGTCTTTGGGGTTCATGTAAACTTTGCTAGCAACCAGCTGTCGCTCATACTTTCATGAAAAGCAGAAAAATTAAGTTTTTTTTTTTATATTTACATTCTTTTCCCCTCATCACTGGGCGAAAAAATGCTTACAGGGCAAACTTTTAAAGCTGAAAAACATTTACATGCTGTTTTTATACAAAGAGCACAAAAGTGTTGACATCACCAACGCCCATAGAGAACCATTGTTTAGACTGATGTTACTTGACTTCACTGAACATCACGCGACTTGATGCATTCATGGAAGTATGAACTACATAGTTTTCCATAGGTTTACATTAGACCTTACACTGGAAATGTAAATATTGAAGTATGAACAACATCATGTCACTGGCAAATGTTCAAGTACATGACTAGTATTTTTATTTATTTATTTTTTTTGCGGCCCCCGCCCATCGGAGCTTGAAGAAATAGATGGGCTGCATGATGCATTCACACAGAGCTGAAACCGACCCGCACATGAGCACTGGTAAACCGCTTAGAGTATCTAAGCCTGCCCAGGCAAAGTGGTGCGAGTCGGACCATCCATGCTTATAAACCCCATTGGTTTTATTGGGCAGCAGGGCTTGAGATGTCATTTCGTCTCAATGTAAGGTAAAAGTCCCACAAAATTGGAAGCAACGTCTCCAGAATGACCTTTACAGTGTTAATGGGGATGTTTAACCTCAAATCAAACAAACAAAACTAGTATTTTTCTCGTGACCGGATGCGTTTGAAGTACTTCAACAAAAGTTATAAAATTACTTTTATTTCTTGAATGTAAGTTTTTTTTCAGGATCTGGCTAAGCTGTTAGTTCTTTAATGATTTGGGTTTTAATATCACGTTAACAAGTCCGTGTAATGAACACCCCTTTACTCCCCACTTTATATGGAGACAATTGGGGTTTACAGGGGTAAACATTATTTATCTTATTTCTGTTTCAAGACAGACAGTTAAATTGTCGGTATTCGTTACAACTGCCTCAATGAGGTGGTTCTAATGAGCACCAACAACCTATGTTTGAAGTAAAAGTACGGAAAATATCACAAATTTTCATCAGAAAAGCAACCGTTTTGGAGATATGAAAGATTTAACTATGACACACGTGTGTGTTATCTTAATGAGTTCTTCTAAAATTTTTCTCATAGATTTAGCTGATGATTCATCAGGGGCCAGTAGTTCTAAACTAATGATGTTGTTAGAAAACGAATCATTAAACTTCTGGTCATTTAATACAGCAAACATCCTGACATTTTTGAAGAAAAAAAGGCTGCTCACATGCTCAAGCAAAAATACCTACACATTAGGTACTGTATTTACTAGACCAATTTGACCACTAACCCAGTTTGTACCAGAAACCCCAAAACGGGTACCCTGGCAAACAGTGCAGGCCCAGATAAGAATGCGGCATCTGATCAGGGCCTACACTGTTTGCAAAAAAGAAAAGGCATTTTGCAAATAAATTTTGAAGAAAACACAACCTGTCACCCTTAAATTTTGAAATGGATTCCTGCTATACATAAGAAGGAAGATACCATTTGGTACAAAAAGGGTTAAACTAACAATGCTTTGTACAACTGGGCCCGGAAGTGAACAAAGCATGGGCCCAGATGTTCAAAACAATGTTAATTTAACAAGCTTGTAAGTGGTAAAATGTTAGCTGTTCTTTATTATAATATCAAATAAATTGGTATTTTTGCTGAAAAAATATGAGAAGTGCTTTTGCAAAAGCTACTCAGATTTTTTTCAGCAAAAATATTAGAATATTTGCCATACAAAATAATCAAAGTTTAAACAAAATGTTAAAAGACCAATTATTTAACATTTATTCTATCATAAGTTTAGAATAACTGGCCCCAGAGTACCCTAAGAAAAAGAATGTGGTCTCCCATAGCAGATCTTGACAGCTCACTTATGTCCTGAGAGAGGCTGAGCGCTACAGGAGTGAGCAAAACCTAGAGATTAAGAATCAGTACTTTCAACCACTAAGCCAGAGAGGCCCACATTCTGTTACTTCTTCGTAAAGGTAAGTTAACCAATGTAGTTTAATCTAATTTATCATATGACGTCGCGTCTGAGAGTGTAATAACGCCATGTAATATTTTCGATAATCCACTAGTGGATTAAATATGCAAATTAGCTACATACGTCCCGTAACGTTATATGTACGACGTCCTTAACAACGTCGCGTTTACTAATGGCGAAATATTGACATTTTTGTGAAACAATCGTGAATAAAATGCGTTTTAAATGTCATATGATAAATAGAATCTTGCATTCGTGTCCATGTATTATTGAATTTATTAAACTCGTTGAGGAAAAGGGATAAAATGCGAGGCAAAGCTCGTTTAATAAATTCAATAATACATGAACACTCATGTAAGATTCTCTATTTATTCTAACATTAATTTGACCATGACCTTTACCAATGACCGGAAATAGCAAATTTTATGTCTTACCAATGTCCCATTTGTGCCAGGCTTCAATGAATGTAATTAATTTCAAAACATGTCTGATAGATCAAACACTAAAGGACACACAGATGCACACATACACATACAGACACACAAAATGCTTGGTGTATCTAGAATCTAGGCATTAATCAAATCAATAAAGTTATCCTGCAATGTTTGAAATGAGTTAAAACATCAGGGCCCTCTTGTTCAAATGCAAAAATCTACTCACATTTTTCTGCAGAAAACACTGCATTAGATATTGTGCTTAATACTAATATAATTATAATTTTGACCATTAATGAGCTCATGAAGGTAACAAGGCTTTGAACAACTGATTAACACTATTCTATTAACTGAACAACCCAGATTAACACATAATGAACTCTTTTATTATTCAATATGGCAAATATCTTTGCTGAAAAAAAAGTGAGTAGCTTTTGCATTTGCAAAAGCTACTCAGATTTTTTTTCTTATAGCCCCTACCCATTGGGGCTTGGAGAAAAAGATCAGGTTGCATGATGCTTCTGCGCAGAGCTGAAATCAACCAAACCTGTGTAATGGTCTAAGCCTGCCCAGGAAAAGTGACACAAGGGAGACCACTTTAATCTATGGGTGGTAGATTTTGAGATGTCAATTCAGCTCAATGTTGGATAAAAATTCCACAAAATTGGAAGCAGTCTCCAAAATGACCTAAATAGTGTTGACAGGGATGTAAAAACCTCATCTTAAAATACTCATTTTTTCCAGCAGAAATACTGGAGTACTAGATATTGTACTTCCTAGAGCAGTAGACTACAAACTAGAGCTGCCGCCTAACGGGCGCCAATTATACCCCCGCATGCGTTGTCAGACAAATTTTTACAAGTATTTGACCTTGAGGAAGGTCAACGTAAAGGTCAAGGTCAGGTTTGTGTATATCAATCTTAAGTACTAGTGGCAAGGTGTGTGGTGTGTGAATATTAAAGAAATCGGTCAAAGAATAAGGAAGTTATGAGCAATGTTAAAGTTTTTTGTAACGGACCGACGACAGACGACGACAAGCTGACTCCTATATACCCCCTTCAAACTTTGTTTGCGGGGGTATAACAAGACTATTAAAGGTACATTATTGAGTTATCGGTAAAAAAAATGCTTCCAAAAATAAAATACATATAGCCGGTACTTTTCTTTAAAACAATACAAATGAATGCATTTTATGCAAAGATGCGAACAATTATGATGATAGGTAAATGAGTTTGAGAGGGATTCCCCAACTAGGTTTCGAACACTAGTTAGATCTATTTTTAGTTCGTGACAAAAATAGAATCCCCATTTATGACGTTATGCGACGTGCATTTTTGGCCTTGTTTGCTTAGGCCATGCCTGAATCGGAAAAAAATATGACGCTGAATACCATGCCATAAGTAACAACACTCAGAGACGATACTGTCGCCATGTATGTGTAAAGTGACAGGTTTATTTTTAGAACAGAAATTCCAAACACATGTTCAGAGCGAGGGGTAAACACGAATGAAAACGATCATTTTCACAAAGTTCTGAAGCTGTATTTGGCTCCAAAAGTGTACACATGACAAAGGAGTATGAATTGAAGATAAAAACCAGAAAAAAAAATTTGAGACCCGGTAGCTCAATAATGCACCTTTAAGCTAACAAGATTTGAACAGAAAAACCCCTGGTCCCTGAATTTCACAAATTAATCACCTAGCTTATGCTACTTGTCTGAGTGTACTGACAACTTTTTGGGTCTGTCAATCAACCCAACCTTACTAAGCTCAGTAGTTTTACATTTCTGATGTCCATGTGACTATCAATGACTTGTAGGATAGCTAGCTAACAGTTATCTATAGCCACACTATCCTTGCCATTTTGATGTCAGAGTGTTATGTAAAGACAGTTATTCATGAAACCTAGAATTGAAATATGTTGGGTAAGGCAAACAGTGTAAACCGAGATCAGATGCTGCAGAATGCAGCATCTGATCAGGGTTTACACTGTTTGCATAATTCAAAGGAATTTCAAGGTTAATTGAAATAGTCAAAAGTTTATTGAAACTAGAACTATCAGAGGATCTGACTATAGCCCCGCTATAGCCCTGTCAGAGGAGAAAGACTCATGAATTAAAGGTAAAGACTTGTGAGAGGGTTAAATCCCTAACAAGGTACCTACGCCTTATAGACTTTTCGCGTTATTAGATCTGAAAAACAGTTAAAAAATAGGTTTTGGATAATGAAAAAAGCACATGCACATCTTCAGACCTATATGAAAACACCTGTTAAATTTCAAAAGGATTGACTATAACTGTAAGAGGAGTTGCGATCACAAGGTAGCAACTCCCTATACATTTTAACATTAGTAGATCTCAAAAATTGTCTAAGTTAAAAAAGGTGAAATAAGTGAAAAAAAATATTTAAGGATGATGAAAAAAGAATATGCACATCTTCAGACCTATATGAAAACACCTGTAAAGTTTCAAAAGGATTGACCTAGAACTGTAAGAGGAGTTGTGGTCACAAGGTAGCTACTCCCTATACATTTTTACATTAGTAGATCTCAAAAATTGTCTAAGTTAAAAAAGGTGAAATAAGTGAAAAGAATTATTTAAGGATAATGAAAAAAGAATATGCACATCTTCAGACCTATATGAAAACACCTGTAAAGTTTCAAAAGGATTGACCTAGAACTGTAAGAGAAGTTGCGGTAACAAGGTAGCTACTCCCTATACATTTTAACATTAGTAGATCTCAAAAATTGTCTAAGTTAAAAAAGGTGAAATAAGTGAAAAAAATTATTTAAGGATAATGAAAAAAGAATATGCATATCTTCAGACCTATATGAAAACACCTGTAAAGTTTCAAAAGGATTGACCTAGAACTGTAAGAGAAGTTGCGGTAACAAGGGAGCTACTCCCTATACATTTTAACATTAGTAGATCTCAAAAATAGTCTAAGTTAAAAAAGGTGAAATAAGTGAAAAAAATTATTTAAGGATAATGAAAAAAGAATATGCACATCTTCAGACCTATATGAAAACACCTGTAAAGTTTCAAAAGGATTGACCTAGAACTGTAAGAGGAGTTGCGGTAACAAGGTACCCACTATCAAATATTACAGACAGACGGAATTCCGGACAAATTACAGACAGACAGACAGACAGACAGACGGAATTCCGGACAAGCCAAATCCAATATAGCCCCCACTTTTTCAAAGCGGGGCTATAATAATCAAAAGGCCGTGTTCACGACCATTATCCCAGCCTACACTCAGAGACAATCTACCCACCAGCACTGCCAGAACCTTGATTTTTCTTATTCTGCTCTAATCACACCTACCTGGAGTGACTGGATCAATAAACTCCTCCACATCTTCTTCTTGCTCTTCTTCTACCTCTTCCTTCTTCTCCTCTTCATCTCCTTCTCCCTTCATCTGTCTCAACATTGCCATCAGGTCCTAGAACAATCAAGATTTTAGAGTTTCATATCCTTCCTAGGTTCACTATTAGTCAATCCACCCAGAAAGTCTCCAAAATTACCTATACAGTGTTGACGGGGACGTTAAACTTCAAATCAACCAACCAACCAGTCAATCCACCCAAAGTAGCTTTGTTTGTTGTGGTTGTTTGATTTTTTGTGTTCACGGAGATGCTGCACTGATGAGTTAGGAGGCCTTCATGCGGACTGAACAAATTATTTGTCTAAATCGCAACGGAAGTAAGGGCGAGGATTGTGGCCAAGTAAAATCAATTTAAGCCTCCCAGTGGAATTTGTTTCTGCTGACCGTTCCAAGGCGGTTCTTCTGTCACGATTTATTTTTGTTATGGTTTGTCTTCGGGTGTTTGTGTTGCTTATATTATTTTATTTTGGATAGCCTATTGGCCATTTTGTGGGAAAGTGACTGTCCTTTTGGCTTTCTGCTGTTAATGTTTCCATTGGGGTCTGTTGTTTCATGTTTGTGTTTCTTTCCCTTTGTTGTCTCTGATGGGAGCTGTGGGTTAATTGTGTCGATTCCTGATCATTGCCTCCACTTCTATTATGATTCTGATCTCCACATGACTGTCAATGAATATGACCCAGCACATGACAAAATCTACAAGAGAGCTTGAGCGACCAGCAAAGACTCAGATCAGCCTGCACATTTGCGCAGTCTGATCAGAGTCTTTGCTGATCGCATGTACCATTAGGGATTTCCCGCATGCAATGGTTTAGACATCATCAGTGACCTCCAAATGTTTTCAATATTCCAAAATGGCTACAATCTACGCAAAGAGACATAAGCACAAGGTCTTGTCATAGTAGATTGGCCTGCACTGTTTGCCAAGATACCCTTTTAGTTTTTTTCCACATGCAATTGTTTAGACATCATCAGTGACCTTCAAATGTTTTCAATATTCCAAAATGGCTACAAGCTACGCAAAGAGACATAAGCACAAGGTCTTGTCATAGTAGATGGGTGCGCAGGTTGATATGAGACTCTGCTGGTGCACAGTCATATTGAAGTTTTGTCATGCGCCAGCTCATATTTGAGCAAATATTCAGGTAACCGTTATTTATAGCTGTGCTATTCTTATCCTTATGAGGTCAGACCATTACCTGTAGAACTGATCTGGACTTGTGTTAGATCTGGCAAACTGTGAGGACCCAGATCATCTGATCAGAGTCTACACTGTTTGCTAAATGTAGAGGAGTTACAAGAGGGTTAACCCATTGTATACTAGTGGACTCTTCCATTGCTATATGTACGACAAGTCCATTTGTCATATAGTTTCCTTATTCTATTTTTGACAGAACATTCTGGTAGCAAATAGTGCAGGCATTCTGCAGCGTCTGATCTGGGCCTGCACTGTTTGCCAAGATACCCTTTTAGGGGTTTCCCGCATGCAATGGTTTAGACATCATCAGTGACCTTCAAATGTTTTCAATATTCCAAAATGGAATCAATGATCCCAAGGACTAGAAAATATTATCTACACTGTGATGAAGTACTTGAAGACTTTTATGGGCACCACACATTAGTCTAACACATTCAATTTAATAAAACTGGCAAAACAATGTATTCTAACAAACACAGTGTTGTGACTCTGATGCTCAACCACAATTTATCTCCTAAACAGGCCTCCATGGCCTAATTGGTAAGAGCGCTGAATCTTAATCATTAGGTCTCTCACAGCTGTGGTTCAAGCCTCGCCCGGGTCACATGTGAGATGTCAAGTTCTGCAAGGAAGGACAGGTGGTTTTTCTCTGGGTACTCCAGTTTTCACCCACCTATGATTAACAATCAGCTTGATATAAGTGAAATAATCTTGAAAGGACCATAAAACCAACCCCCCCCCCCAAAAAAAAATTGATCTCCATTTGCTCTGAAATTGGACTCTTTTTGAGCCCTCCACCATGTGTCTATTAACGATAGAATATAGATAACCCTTACGATGCCAATCACAACAATTCTCATCTCCTTTATTGTCTGATAGTTATATAAAAAGCCATTTTTGTAAACAGTGTGGACCCAGATCAGACTGGGCCCCGTCAAGCGATTTTGGTACTTATCGCCTATGCGAGCAACGAAGGTTCAGGCGAGCCTGCGCATCCGCGCAGTCTCGCCAGAACCTTCGCTGCTCGCTCATACAAGCAGCGAATCAAGAGGAACCTTCAGACAGAAAGCCATATCCCTGGCCCCTGTGAATGGCTGGGCATGCGCAGTTAAAATTTGTCATGACGGAATGCTCGAAGACACAAATTCGCTTGGCTGGGCTCAGACTCATCCTGGTCTGATTAGAGTCCACATTGTTTGCCTGTATTCAAAAATATGCTTGAAAGGTTTGCAAGAATAAGCAGCAGACAACATAAACAGACAACATTTTCAGATGTAGTTTTCCTTGATATCTTAACCATTATCTTGCTGAATATTCAGATTAGCCGCACCCATTTCTGACTTTGAACCAATCAGATTACTTCATGTAATTCATTCTTACAAATCCATAAACTTCATGTCGAACAGTGTAGATCCTTATCAGATGGCTTCTTCAGAAGCCATCTGATCTGGATCTACACTGTTTCCAAAGATAGGGGTTGTCGTGAACAGCATGATAAGAGTTAAAGAGACAACACATATACCTCTTTATAGCACTTCCCTATAACATGTCTTTTGATAAAACACAGTTTAATGACTAAACTCCGTTCAGAAAATCTGAATCATCGATTTTTTCGTTTCTTCCAATCAATACTCATTTTAGCCCATACATCACTATGGAAAAGTTTTAGACCTGACCCTCCGCCGACTTCTCCAGCAAGTCGCATGCCTCTGCGACAGTCAGGTAAGGCTGTGATATTTTGGAGAAAATTGCAAAACAAAGAAATTAGAGCACAGACTAAGTCCATTTGACGATGATTGTCAGGTGAAATAATAAATATTCAAATCCATGTGGCGCACTCTATTCGCACTATATAAATAGATATGCAGTTATGACACATCTTACATTCAAAATGGCTAGATAGGGGCTCACTAGGAACGGGGAGCCTTGAACAAGGACATTCTTCAATATAAGTTTTCTTAGTCCTTTCGTCCGTATGTATTATGTCTGTCTGTCTGTATGTGTGTGTATGTATGCATCGCGTTCGATCAATCAAGGTAAAGGTCGTTCTTAGAGGTCAAAGGAAAAAAAAAAGATTGTCTTCACTTCCGGCCAAAAACTTTCTAATGCCTAGATGGACTTTCTAAAATTACTTCACAAATGTTAACCATCACGAGACGAGGTGTCGCACGCCAGACCCGGACTGGTTATACTTAGAGGACAAATTTCTGACAAAAGGTCTTTTTCGTGTCTAGTCAATTACTTTCTAACTTCTAGATGGGTTTTGAAAGTACTTGGCAGGAATGTAAATCATCATGATAATATGTCTTGCTTGCAAGTTCAAGGTCGTACTTAGAAGTCAAATGTTAAATAAAACTGCAGGCACTGAATGATGCCCCGCCACTACAATTACATCAAGCAAGTGCCATATCACAGTGGAACAAAAGCAGGAAAATCAGAGTTATAGTTCATATGTTCTGCACATTGTCTCATGGTGTTTTACATATCAGTGAAGTTTCATGGAAATATCTCAAATGGTATTGAAGTTATGGAGCGGACACGAAACTACTTGCTTGCAAATTCAAGGTCGTACTTAGAAGTCAAATGTTAAATAAAACTGCAGGTATGAATGATGCCCCACCACTACAATTACATCAATCAAGTGCCATATCACAGTGGAACAAAACCTAATGGCTATTTTCCCCCATCCTAGTGATGTAACCATGCAAGTTTGGACAGAATCAACCATTAAGTTAAGGAGATATAGTGCTTCAAACAGACTACATGATAGAAATGACTATGTTCAATGTTCAAGGGGCGATAACTCCAAAAGTAGGAAAATCAGAGTTATGGTTCATATGTCCTGCATGCTGTCTCAGGCTGCTCTTCATATCTGTGTTTCGTGAAAATACATGTTTCTCAAATTGTATAAGAGTTATGGAGCGCACTCGAAACTGATAGCAACTGCTATATTCAAAGTTCAAAGGGCAATAACTCCAAAAGCAGGGCAATCAGAGTTTAAGTTCATATGTTCTGCATATTGTCTCATGGTGTTTTACATATCGGTGAAGTTTCATGGCAATATCTCAAATGGTATCAAAGTTATGGAGCGGACACGAAACTACTTGCTTGCAAGTTCAAGGTCGTACTTAGAAGTCAAATGTTAAATAAAACTGCAGGTTCTGAATGATGCCCCGCCACTACAATTACATCAAGCAAGTGCCATATCACAGTGAAACAAAACCAAATGACTGTTTTCCCCCATCCTATTGATGTAACCATGCAAGTTTGGTCAGAATCAACCATTAAGTTAAGGAGATATAGTGCTTCAAACAGACTACATGATAAAAATAGCTATGTTCAATGTTCAAAGGGCAATAACTAAAAAAGTAGGAAAATCAGAGTTACGGTTGACATGTTCTGCACGTCGTCTCATGGTGCTCTACATATTTGTGAAGTTTCATGGAAATATCTCAAAAGGTATAGAAGTTATTGTGCGGACACGAAACTTTGATAGAAATGCCTATGTTCAAAGGGCAACAACATATGTTCTGCACGTCGTCTCATGGTGGTCTACATATCTGTGAAGTTTCACGTTAATATCTCTAATGGTATCGAAGTTGTGGAGCGGACACGGAACTTCGCTAGAAATGGTTATTTCAAATGTTCAAAGGGCAAGAACTCCAAAAGTAGGAAAATCAGAGTTAGGGTTCATATGTTCTGCACGTCGTCTGATAGTGCTCTACATATCGTTGAAGTTTCGTGAAACTATCTCAAATGGTATCCGAGTTATAGAGCGGACACGAAACTGATAGCAACAGCTATATTCAAAGTTCAAAGGGCAATAACTCCAAAAGTAATAAAAACAGAACTACGGTTCATATGTTCTGCACGTCGTCTCATGGTGCTCTACATATTTGTGAAGTTTCATGGAAATATCTCAAATGGTATAGAAGTTATGGTGCGGACACGAAACTATGATAGAAATGCCTATGTTCAAAGTGCAACAACTCCAAAAGTATAAAAATCACAGTAACGTTGTATATGTTCTGCATGTCGTCTGATAGTGCTATACATATCTGTGAAGTTTCGTGTAAATATCTCAAACGGTATCAGAGTTATGGAGCGGACACGGAACTATGGGGCGCTGACGTACGGACGGACACTCAAAACTTCGGAGAGTATAACATAATACCCTGCCATTTTTTGAATGGGGGTATAAAAAATCATTCTTCGTGTCCTGTCAATAGCCTTACTGTTCCTAGATAGAAATTTACTTGGCAGAAATGAAGATTTGTGACGTGCTAGGCCCAGGTAGATGTCACTAAGGTCAATGCCATTTTAAAGGTCAAATGTCAAAAAGGGTATTTTTAGTTCTGTCACTAGAGTCCATATTCCTGCATAGATTTTGAAATCACCTGGCCAAAATGTTAATCATCATCAGATGTCAAGCATAAAACTCAAAAGGAGAGGCCAAAAATGTTGTCCTCATACAGTCTATACATAACACTCATTTCTGTGTCCCATGTCATATATCGGGGTGGGGTGGCATCAGTGTCCTAGGGACCCAATTCTAGTTTCTTCTTTTCCTCTATTCAGTTCTTTCCTTTTTGACGTGGGAGACCTCTTGAGTGGACGGGTGCTTGTAGACTCGGTCGTTGTCGTCCTGTTGTTGTCAGATATTGTCGGGGCGGGGATTCTCACTAAGTACTTGTAACTAGCCGGCCCGACGTGGCCTTAAATGTTAAATGGGGTGTATAACCACAGGCATACACAAACAGTGGTAGCATTCATTGTCTTAACAAATAAATTATCATAGTTTTGCTCAACTTCGTACCGGCCCCCACCCATAGGGGCTTGAAGAAATATATGGGCTGCATGATGCTTCCACGCAGAGCTGAATCTTGCCCGCACACAAGTACTGGTAAACCGCTTAGAGGATCTAAGCCTGTCCAGGAACCGCGGTGCGAGGCGGACCGTCCATGCTAATAAACCCTATTGGTTTCAATTGGCGACAGGGCTTGAGATGTCATTTCATCTCAGTGTCGGGTAAAAGTCCCACAAAATTGGAAGCAACGTCTCCAAAATGACCTTTACAGTGTTGACGGGGACGTTAAACCTCAAACAAACCATCAACTTTGTACGTATTGTAACCTTGTAAATTAATATTCTCTTTTTGTGAATGACTGTTGAACTGAACACCCCTCGTTAACAGAGAGAGAGAGAGAGAGAGAGAGAGAGAGACAGAGAGAGAGAGAGAGAGAGAGAGAGAGAGAGAGTTCGCATCATGTGCAATTTATTCCAAGGGCGAAAAAAGACATGGTAGATGAATATCACCTCTTTAAATCTGAGAAGAATTTTGCACTTGTGTATACATAGGTCTGTTGATAGAATTGCTGCAGCTCACATGCCAGGCTGTGGCAGTCCTGTAAGTTTAGCCTATAAAATGCGATGTTCTGTCAACAGTGGTCAAAAAGAATTATACCGATATCAGACGTGGTGTCGCTGCTTATGATTTTCCATGGAGTGATCATGCAAATAAAACATAGACACCCTTGTAATTTACAAGAGCAATGACCAATTCTATATATGGTTTAAAAGGGTGTTCCGAACCTGTCAGAATGTCTTAGTCTATGAAAGAAAATTTAGATTTTGCAATTTTCTCCAAATAATCACAGCCTTTCCTGGCTGTCGCAGAGACATACGACTTGCTGGAGAAATCGGCGGAGGGTCAGCTGTAAAACTTTCTCACAGTAATGTATGGGCTAAAATAAGTATTAAAAGCGAGAAACGTAAAAATCGATGATTCAGATTTTCTGAACGGAGTTTAGTATACATTATACAGAAAAGTGACACAAACAATGACAACAGCAGATGACATTTTCAAATATTTTTTCTTACTTTTCAGACAGCCGCTGACCTCTGTAGTTCACTCGAATGAGCATCTGACTCAGCAGGTCCTGGGTTCAATACCTACCTGGTCCATAACATCCTTTTGTGGAGATTGATCATGACCTTTCTTTCCCTTCAGCTGATTCAAGAAGGTCAGTTGTCAGTTTCTGGTGAAATAATGTGCACTGTGCTGTTAAACTGCTGATGTATGTATAAGCCTGTCTAGGAAAAGTGTGGTTAGGTAAACTGACCAGCTTAATGTGACCTAAAAGTGTTGACTGGGTTGTTAACTCCAAAAAAAACATTTTTCAAACAAAATCAGGCTTGTTTTTCATGTGAAATGGTCTGCCTGTTACTATTTGAATCACTTGCAAATTACCCTGATATTTGCCTCATTGTATTACATTGATCAACACTATGATGTTATTAATCAAGTAATTATTTTGTACTGGCCCAGTTATAGGTCTGAGGTCTGTTGTATTGGCCCGAGGCCGAAGGCCAAGGCCAATACAACAGCTCGAGGACCTGTAACTATAAGTAACAGCAAAGACACACACATATAAATATTTGTAACATACATTTTCACATTGTCTTAGTTATATGAGGTATAAATTTCAAACGACAAGCTTCTCATACAAGCATTAGTCCTGAATACAGTGCCAAGTGAAACTGGAGTAGAAAATATTTTACACATTTTATTATTTTTTGAAGAAAAATAAGGTTTGACATGCCAGGCCTTATTTTCCATTGTTAATTTTCCCATAGTTCAGCAGTTTAAAATACGTGACTTTTACATCATTTTCCATTGTTAATGTTCTCATAGACAACAGTGTAAAATGCAGGACTTTGACATCATTTTCCATTGTTAATGATCTCATTGACAACAGTGTAAAATGCAGGACTTTGACATCATTTTACATTATTAATGTTTTTTAATGTCTCCACAGACCACAGTGTAAAACACAGGATTTAGACATCATTTTCCTTTGTTAATATTCCCATGGACCACAGTGTAAAACATGGGACTTTGACATCATTTCCCATTGTTAGTTTCCCACAGACAACAGTGTAAAAAACAACCTAGTATCAGGACTTTGGTATCATTTCCATTGTTATTGTTCCCATAGACTATGGTGTAAAAATCGTGACTTTGACACAATTTTCCACTGTTAATGTTCCTATGCATCACAGTGTAAAACACATGACTTTAAAAACATTTACCACTCATAATGTTCCCATAAACCACAGTCTAAAACACAGACTTGTCACTCACCCAGGTAACCGCTGAAGTTGCATGACCCAAGTGATATTGCACACAGAAATAATCACTGTTCTTCCAAACAAAATTAGTCTCACAACAAGACAGCCATCTTCTTCATGGTTGGCAAAAAATTATTTCCTTTAAATAAATTAAGCCCCATTTTGAAAGGGATTCAGATACCAGAAACAAGAGGGCCCAGAGGGCCCTGGTTCGCTCACCTGATCCAATGTATAACAAGTTGGCCCCGGGCAGGGTCAATTTTGGCCCCAGGGCTATAATTTGAACAATCTTGGTAGAGGTCCACAAGATGAAACTTCTTATCGAATATGAAAGACCTGGGCTTTCTGGTTTTAGAGAAGAAGATTTTAAAGGTTTACCCTGCATATAGAAGTCTATGCAAAACAAGATTTTCCCTATATAAGTCTATGTTTAACCAAAGAGCCCCGGAGCGGGGGCATTTTTGGCCCCAGGGCTATAATTTTAACAATCTTGGTAGAGGTCCACTAGCTGAAGCTTAATAACAAATATCAAAGACCTAAGCCTTGTGTTTCAGAGAAGATGATTTTTAAAGATTTTCCCAATATAAGTCTATGTAAAACCAAAGGGCCACATGGCGGGGGCATTTTTGGTCTCAGGGATTTAATTTGAACAATCTTTATAGAGGTCCACTAGCTGAAGCTTCATAACAAATATTGAAGACCTAAGCCTTGTGGTTTCAGAGAAGAAGATTTTTCAAGATTTTCCTTATATAAGTCTATGTAAAACCAAAGGGCCCGGGAGCGGGGGCATTTTTGGCCCCAAGGTTATAATTTGAACAATCTTGGTAGAGGTCCACAAGATGAAGCTTCATACCAAATATCGAAGACCTGGGCCTTGAAGTTTCAGAGAAGAAGATTTTTCAAGATTATTCCTATATAAGCCTATGTAAAACAAAAGGGCCCTGGTGCGGGGGCATTTTTGGCCCCAGCACTATAATTTGAACAATCTTGGTAGGGATCCACTAGATGAAGCTTCATACCAAATATCAAAGACCGCTGGGCCTTGCGGTTTCAGAGAAGAAGATTTTTCAAGATTTTCCCTATATAAGCCCATGTAAAACCAAAGGGCCCAGGTGCGGGGGGCATTTTTAGCTACAGCACTATAATTTGAACAATCTTGGTAGGGGTCCACTAGATGAAGCTTCATACCAAATATCAAAGACCTTGGCCTTGGGGTTTCAGAGAAGAAGATTTTTAAAGATTTTCCCTATATAAGCCTATGTAAAACAAAAGGGCCCTGGTGTGGGGGCATTTTTGGCCCCAGCACTATAATTTGAACAATCTTGGTAGGGGTCCATTAGATGAAGCTTCATACCAAATATCAAAGACCTGGGCATTGCAGTTTCAGAGAAGTAGATTTTTCAAGATTTTCCCAATATAAGCCCATGTAAAACCAAAGGGCCCCCGTGCCGGGGCATTTTTAGCTCCAGCACTACAATTTGAACAATCTTGGTAGGGGTCCACTAGATAAAGCTTCATACCAAATATCAAAGACCTTGGCCTTGCGGTTTCAGAGAAGAAGATTTTTAAAGATTTTCCCTATATAAGCCCATGTAAAACCAAAGGGCCCCCGTGTGGGGGCATTTTTGGCCCCAGCACTAAAATTTGAACAATCTTGGTAGGGGTCCACTACGTGAAGCTTCATACCAAATATCAAAGACCTGGGCCTTGCGGTTTCAGATCAGATTTTTAAAGATTTTCCCTATATAAGCCCATGTAAAACCAAAGGGCCCCCGTGTGGGGGCATTTTTGGCCCCAGCACTAAAATTTGAACAATCTTGGTAGGGGTCCACTAGATTAAGCTTCATACCAAATATCAAAGACCTGGGCCTTGCGGTTTCAGAGAAGAAGATTTTTCAAGATTTTCCCTATATAAGCCCATGTAAAACCAAAGGGCCCCCGTACGGGGGCATTTTTAGCTCCAGCACTATAATTTGAACAATCTTGGTAGGGATCCACTAGATAAAGCTTCATACCAAATATCAAAGACCTATCCCTTGCAGTTTCAGAGAAGAGGATTTTTAAAGATTTTCCCTATATAAGCCCATGTAAAACCAAAGGGCCCCCGTGTGGGGGCATTTTTGGCCCCAGCACTAACATTTGAACAATCTTGGTAGGGGTCCACTAGATGAAGCTTCATAACAAATATCAAAGACCTGGGCCTTGTGGTTTCAGAGAAGAAGATTTTTAAAGATTTTCCCTATATAAGCCCATGTAAAACCAAAGGGCCCCCGTGTGGGTGCATTTTTGGCCCCAGCACTAAAATTTGAACAATCTTGGTAGGGGTCCACTAGATGAAGCTTCATACCAAATATCAAAGACCTGGGCCTTGCGGTTTCAGAGCCGAAGATTTTTCAAGATTTTCCCTATATAAGCCCATGTAAAACGAAAGGGCCCCCGTGCGGGGGCATTTTTAGCTCCAGCACTATAATTTGTACAATCTTGGTAGGGGTCCACTAGATGAAGCTTCATACCAAATATCAAAGACCTGGGCCTTGCGGTTTCAGAGAAGAAGATTTTTAAAGATTTTCCCTATATAAGCCCATGTAAAACCAAAGGGCCCCCGTGTGGGGGCATTTTTGGCCCCAGCACTAAAATTTGAACAATCTTGGTAGGGGTCCACTAGATGAAGCTTCATACCAAATATCAAAAACCTGGGCCTTGCGGTTTCAGAGCCGAAGATTTTTCAAGATTTTCCCTATATAAGCCCATGTAAAACCAAAGGGCCCCCGTGCGGGGGCATTTTTAGCTCCAGCACTATAATTTGTACAATCTTGGTAGGGGTCCACTAGATGAAGCTTTATACCAAATATCAAAGACCTCGGCCTTGCGGTTTCAGAGAAGAAGATTTTTTAAGATTTTCCCTATATAAGCCCATGTAAAACCAAAGGGCCCCCGTGTGGGGGCATTTTTGGCCCCAGCACTATAATTTGAACAATCTTGGTAGGGGTCCACTAGATGAAGCTTCATACCAAATATCAAAGACCTGGGCCTTGCGGTTTCAGAGAAGAAGATTTTTTAAGTTTTCGGTGAAAAAAATCTATTTTTGGCTACTGTGACCTATATGTGCAAAGGACCGGAACCATTTGAACACTTTTGAAAGGGGACCTCCTAAGGATCATTCCTGTGAAGTTTGGTCAAAATCCGATCAGTGGTTTAGGAGGAGATGTCGTTTGAAGAAAAGTTTACGGATGCACGGACGCACGCACGGACGCACGACGGACGACTGACAAAAAGTGATCCCAAAAGCTCACCTTGTCACTACGTGACAGGTGAGCTAAAAACAAAAACATTTCCCATTGTTAAAAGTATTCTACCTTTCTTTTAAAATTAAAACTGTGGCCAATTTATTCTGATGTATCATCTATTCTTATCAGCCAAAATATATCCTCACTCAGTGCAAGTAAATCCAAGCAGTTATATCCCACAAGCAACTCACACATGCATGTATACAATACCTTTTTACTATGCTGAAAATTAAATAATATATATATAAATTAAATAATATATAAATATATGTAACAGTGAAAATTGGAATTTCTTGTTTTCACCACAACACTGGTCCCTGCAGCAAGCAGGAAAAAGCAAACATTATTTTACGCCTTTATCTCTACTTCTTTTACCATTTCATTTATTCTAGACTATCTCTCTTCTCCATTCTATATCTTCTATTACTTTTCTCCCTCAAAAAATTCCATGGTGTAGTGGTTAAGCTACTAGTCTCATAAACCAGTGGTTATAGTTTAGATTATACCCGCTTTTTTGAAGAAAAAAATCAGGTATATTTGTTATGCATAAGAAGTTATTTTTCTGATTCCCACTTGCACCCCACTGTGACCTAATAGTGCTATAAATATCTTGTTAATCTTCTTATAGAAGATTCTAGAAAACTGAGTCACAGATTAATTTCATTTTTGTAAACAACATGTTTACAAGGAAAAGTACTTCAGAACCTTCCGGAAAGTTCTGGGTTACATTATTTTTAGAATATTACCTCATCTTATTCCACAGCCCTCTGGAATGTTCTAGAGAAATCTTAGGGTCTATAAAAGAGCTTGATTTTTCTCATTGAGTCAGACTTTGGAGTTTGATGTTTGGGCATTTAAGAAAAGTTATTTCTAAATTCTGTGTTTGATTGTTAAAGGATATTACTTTTCATTTTGGACTGTGAATTCTGTGGGATCAAGGAAAATAGATTCATTCAGGATATTTCATAACAGAGCTAAGTACATTTAATTTTCTTACTTCTACAGGTTTAAGTTAACTTGTAAATAAATTTTGTTAAATTTTTCCAAAAGGCTTGTTTGCTTTTTCTTTCTGCTACGCCTGGCTCGTAACAGAAATTGGGGGCTCGTCCGGGATAAAACCATTTTAAGCATTTTAAAACCGACATTTCATGTGACGCAGGTCATTTCATGTGAAGCAGGTAATTGTCATTTCTTATCAAATAGACTTTGCAGTTGCTTCACAGGATTGGTATTTCCCTATAGGCATATAGGGGATTGTCATTTCATGTGAACTGTCATTTCGGGTGAAATAGTACTTGTCATTTCATGTGAAAGTCTCGTTGGGCTTGTCATTTCAAAAAAAAAAAAAAAAACTTTGTCAAATTAACCTCAATCTGTATTTCCATAAATACTTTATAGAACAAACAAAAAGCAAACATGTCGTTTGATTTGAGAAGCTTTTTGGCTCAGCCTACTCAGGAGTTGTTTAATCTGGCCAAAAGGACAGATTTGCTAGAAATTGCTTCCCATTATGGGGTCACTGCTGTCAAAACAAGCATGAAGAAGCATGAAATTAAGGATATTTTGGTACAGTTTTTTGTTGATGAAGAACTTTTCGATCCATCTGCTTTGTCTCTCATTATGGTTTCACATACTGAATTACAAATGAGACAAATTGAAATAGGAAGGCAAATTGAATTAGAGAAGTTCAGATTAGAAATGGAAGAAAGAGAGAAGGGAAAAGAAAGAGAAATGCAGAGACAAATGCAGATGGAAAGATTAGAAATGGAAGAACGAATTCGAAAAGAAAAAATAGAACAGGAAGAAAAACAAAGAGAAATGGAGGAACGCCTTCAGAAAGAAAAATTAGAAAAAGAAGAGCGACTTGAAATAGAAAGAGAAAAATGGCAATTTCAATTAAAGATGAAGGAAATGGAACTCCAGGGTCAGGATAGGGTGAAACCTACCCCTGTTTTTGACTCTGGTAGTTACTTTGATGCCACAAAACACATCAGATTAGTTCCGCCATTTCAGGAAAAAGAGGTAGATAAGTATTTTTTGCATTTTGAAAAAGTTGCAGAAAATTTAAAATGGCCAAAAGAGCATTGGACCTTACTTTTGCAAAGCGTTGTTGTCGGAAAGGCTCGAGACATTTACATTCAGCTGACTGTCGAGCAAAGCTCAGACTATGATTTGGTTAAGGAGCTTATTCTTAAGGCATATGAGTTGGTCCCTGAGGCTTACAGGCAGAAATTTAGGAATTGCAAAAAAGAAATTTCCCAGACCCATGTAGAATTTGCTCGAACCAAAGAACAGCTATTTGATAGGTGGTGTTCTTCTAAAAAAGTAGGCTCTGATCATGACAAACTTAGACAACTTGTCCTTGTTGAAGAGTTCAAACGGTGCATAAATTCAGACATTAAATCTTTTCTCGATGAGAGACAGGTTGAAACTTTGGAGGAAGCTTCTCGTTTGGCAGATGATTATGCTTTGACTCATAAAGTCTCATTTGTGAACAGGCCTTATCCTCGAAAACCTTATAATCCACAGACACGTCCAAGATTCTATCCCAGTAATCCTTCTGGTAGTTATAGCCATACATCTAGTACTATGCCCAAACTTTCTGGTGAAAATAAAAGCCAGAATCCTTCCAAACCTTCTGGTGAAAACAGAAGCCCAACTTTTCCCAAACCTTCTGGTGAAAACAAAGTCCAGAATCCCTTATCTCAATCTCAAGTAGTTTGTTATTATTGTAAAAATACAGGTCATTTGATCTCTGAGTGTTTAAAATTAAAGCGAAGGAAAGAAAGAGAAAGCAAAGAGGAACTTAAGCCTACAGGCTTGACTTCTATAAGGCCAAAACCACAGTCTTGTGTAAGGGAGGAAACTCTTTCTGATACCAAATTATCTGAGACTGATACAGTTATGGAGTGTTATGAACCATTCTTATCAGATGGTTTTGTGTCACTAAATGGTGACAGTTATGCCCATCCTACCCCTATTAAAATCTTACGAGATACCGGAGCTTCTCAATCTCTTATTCTAGCAGATACTCTGCCTTTTTCTGAGAAGACTTCTTTGGGCCAAAGTGTCCTTATTCAGGGTGTGGAATGTGGATTTGTTAATGTTCCGCTCCATAACGTTTATTTGTCATCAGACTTGGTATCCGGTTCAGTGGCTGTTGGTATTAGACCTTCTTTACCTTTTAAAGGTGTTCATTTGTTGCTAGGCAATGACTTAGCTGGAGATAAGGTTGTGGTAAACCCACTTTTGACTACTAATCCTTGCATAGACCAACCGCCTGATCCCATTGAGCAGGAAATTCCTGATCTTTATCCATCTTGTGCAGTCACAAGGGCGATGGCACATAAGGCCAAGCAAACTGATGGGAAACAGGATTTTGATTTAACTGATACCTTAATGGGTCAGTCTTTTAATGACGAGATAACAAGGTCTCTGTCTTCAAAGTAGAAGTAAAACAAAGATCAGGAATTGATACAATTAACTTACTCCATCCATAAAAGACACCAAAGGGAAAGAAATACAAACATTAAGCGACCAGACCATAATGAAAACCTAAACAAAGGAAGGCCATACGGACAGTTACTTTCCCACAAAATGGCCATATGGCCATCCAAAATTAAGAGACACAAGTAAAACACACAGTAAGTAACAAACAACAACATAAATAAATCGCCACAGAAGTGCCGCCTTGGAACGGTCAGTGATAAGCAGACAGATTTTCATGAGAATAACTCATCTTTAGATCTAGGCCATGACATAATGTCTGGGTCTCAACTAGCTATAGAACAGCATAAGGATCCTGAAATTTCGCCTTTATTTGAAAGGGCCTTAGATGAGCAGGAAGTATCTCAGGTCCCAGTCTGTTATTATGTCAAAAATGACATTCTTATGAGAAAATGGCGTCCACCAGACGTCTCAGCAGAAGACGAGTGGACTGTCAACCACCAGATAGTGGTTCCACGGGTTTACCGTTCCCAAATATTAAACTTGGCACATGAAACTCCCATGTCAGGACATTTAGGTGTAAATAAAACCTATCACAAGATTCTTAATCATTTTTACTGGCCTGGGTTAAAATCAGATGTTTCTCAGCATTGTAGGTCCTGCCATACATGCCAAATGGTAGGAAAACCCAATCAGACTATACCTAAGGCTCATTTGCAGCCTATACCTGCTTTTGATGAACCTTTCAGTCGAATAATTATAGACTGTGTGGGTCCCTTGCCCAGAACAAAGTCTGGTTGTGAATATCTATTGACTATTATGTGTGCTTCCACACGTTTTCCTGAAGCCATTCCATTAAGAAATATCAAAACTAAGACAATCGTCAAGGCCTTAGTGAAGTTTTTCACATTTGTTGGGCTTCCTAAATCTATTCAGTCAGACCAAGGCTCAAATTTTATGTCTGGAATATTTCAACAAGTAATGCATGAACTTGGCATTGTACAGTATAAGTCATCGGCCTATCATCCTGAAAGTCAAGGCGCCCTTGAAAGATTCCATCAAACATTGAAAAACATGATAAGATCATATTGTTTTGACACAGAGAAGGATTGGGATGAAGGCATCCATCTGCTTTTATTTGCTGTTAGAGAATCTGTGCAAGAATCTCTTGGCTTCAGTCCATTTGAATTAGTATTTGGCCATACAGTTCGTGGTCCTTTGAAACTTCTCAAAGAGAAATTTCTCTCCAATGATGACACCTCCCTGAATTTACTTCAGTATGTGTCTGATTTCAAAACTAGACTTTCAAAAGCTTCTGAGGCTGCTCGGACTAATCTTCAGTCAGCCCAAAGGAAAATGAAACAGCTATATGACATAGGGACAAAAGAAAGGAATTTTAAACCAGGTGATAAGGTACTAGCTCTTTTGCCTATTCCAGGAAAATCGTTGCAGGCCAGGTATTATGGTCCATACACTGTAGACAAAAAGATCAGTGACGTAAATTACATAATAAACACTCCTGGGAGGCGCAAGCTAAAGCAGCTATGTCATATTAACATGCTTAAGGAATACATAGATAGGGACAATACATCTTTAACATCAGTCAATCTAGTTAGCTCTGTTCCACTTAATTCATGTGACAATGACTGTGAGGATATTAATTCAGTGAAGTCGGATCCCACATCATCAAAACTTCAGAATTCTGACATTCTACGGAATCTTGACCAGAAACTGTCACATCTAGAGCCAAATCAGCGGAATGAACTGAAACAGCTGATTTTTGAATATGAACACTTATTTCCTGACATTCCAACACGGACAGACAAAATATTTCACGATGTGGACATAAATGGTTCTAAACCTGTAAAGCAACACCCATACAGGATGAATCCTGTGAAACAAAAATATCTTAAAGAAGAAGTTCAGTATTTATTAGACAATGACTTTATTGAACCAAGTCAAAGTGAGTGGAGTTCTCCTTGTATTCTAGTACCAAAACCTGATGGGACATATCGTATGTGTACAGATTTTAGGAAAGTTAATTCCTTAAGTAAAACAGATAGCTTTCCTATTCCAAGAATGGATGACTGCATTGATAACATCGGGAATGCCAAATACATAACGAAATTTGACCTTCTGAAAGGATTTTGGCAAATTCCACTTACAGATAGAGCAAAGGAGGTTTTGGCATTCACAACACCAGACGGATTATTTAACTATAAAGTCATGCCATTTGGAACGAAAAACTCTCCAGCAACATTTCAGCGCTTAATAAACATGGTAATTGCGGGACTGGAAGGCTGCAGTGCTTATATCGATGATGCTATCATATACAACGACCAGTGGAATCAACATCTTGGGACTATTCGAGCATTCTTTGATAGACTGAGTAATGCCAAATTGACAATCAATCTTGCTAAAAGTGAATTCTGCCATGCAAGTTTGACATTTCTAGGTCATGTTGTAGGTCAAGGTCATGTGAAACCCATTGATGCTAAAGTTGAGGCTATCTCAAATTTTCCCGTTCCCACGTGCAAAAGACAGCTGATGCGATTTCTTGGTATGGCTGGTTATTACAGAAAGTTCTGTAATAATTTCTCTGTCATTGCTGAGCCTTTGACAAATTTGCTCAGCAAAAGAACAAAATTCCATTGGAATGCAATATGCCAAAATGCTTTTGATAAACTTAAAGCCATACTCAAGAGTGAACCAGTTCTCTTAGCACCAAACTTTGAAAAGGAGTTTAAGCTAGCTGTAGATGCTAGTGATGTAGGTGCAGGTAGTGTTTTGTTGCAGGAAGATGAAAATGGTGTGGATCATCCAGTTTGCTACTTTTCCAAAAAGTTTAATAAGCATCAGAGAAATTACTCTACCATAGAGAAAGAGTGCTTGTCTCTGATTCTTGCTCTGCAACATTTCGAAGTTTATCTTACCCCTACTACTGCACCGATTGTTGTTTTCAGTGATCACAATCCACTGACTTTCATACATAAATGAAAAACAAAAATCAGCGGTTGCTCAGGTGGAGTCTTATGCTACAAGAGTATAATTTAGACATAAGACATATCAGAGGGAGAGATAACATTATCCCTGATGCCCTTTCAAGAGCTTGAGCAGTGTCAGGAGTTGTGTTTTTCTTTCCTACTAAAGTGGATTGTAGATACATGTAATTTTATATGCTATGCTCAATATTTTATTATTCTTAAAGCAAAAGAAAGCTTTATTACATAAATCTTTCTTTTCCTCGAAGAGGGGGAGTGTTATGCATAAGAATTTATTTTTCTGATTCCCACTTGCACCCCACTGTGACCTAATAGTGCTATAAATATCTTGTTAATCTTCTTATAGAAGATTCTAGAAAACTGAGTCACAGATTAATTTCATTTTTGTAAACAACATGTTTACAAGGAAAAGTACTTCAGAACCTTCCGGAAAGTTCTGGGTTACATTATTTTTAGAAAATTACCTCATCTTATTCCACAGCCCTCTGGAATGTTCTAGAGAAATCTTAGGGTCTATAAAAGAGCTTGATTTTTCTCATTGAGTCAGACTTTGGAGTTTGATGTTTGGGCATTTAAGAAAAGTTATTTCTAAATTCTGTGTTTGATTGTTAAAGGATATTACTTTTCATTTTGGACTGTGAATTCTGTGGGATCAAGGAAAATAGATTCATTCAGGATATTTCATAACAGAGCTAAGTACATTTAATTTTCTTACTTCTACAGGTTTAAGTTAACTTGTAAATAAATTTTGTTAAATTTTTCCAAAAGGCTTGTTTGCTTTTTCTTTCTGCTACGCCTGGCTCGTAACAATATTATTTTCGTCACGGGTGTCCGTCCATCCGTCTGTCACATTTCTTGTGAATGCAACTACTTTTTTATTTCTTTACCTACAGTGACCAAACTTGGTACATACATTGCTTGGGGACTGCAGATGTGCATGAAGTTGTCGAAATTTTCATCTGACCCCCTGGGGTCATGGGGTGAGGTCAAAGGTCAAATTTCTAAGAAAAGGCTTGTTCATAGAAAAAGCGGGTATTTGCGATGGTATACCATCGACTGCTGCTCTAGTTCTAAATTAGTTTCTCCAGCATCACGAAAACACGCCTATATAATTTGACCCCCTTGAACCCCACTTTTATATAGTAAAACAGGGGTTTCCGGGGGTATACCTTATTTTTCTTATTTCTGCTCTAAAATATAGATTGTGGGCACTCGTTCGAACCGCCTTGATGAGGCGGTTCTAACGAGTGCCCACAATCTATATTTTGAGCAGAAATAAGAAAAATATCACAATTTTTATCATAAAATGTTCATTTTTTTGGCGATAAAGGTGGCAATGTATTTGTATAGGCGTGTTTGTGTCATGAGTCTTTAAGGTGAGTCTTTCAACCGAGGCCGCATTTCTGTATGACCTTTGTTGGTGGTGGAACATTACGATAACACACCCGTGCGACATAGTGCATTTTTCACATCTGCAAAAATGGCTAATTTTCTGATAAAAATCCTTGATAGTTTTGTTATGAATGTTCCAAACATAGGTTGAGGGTGCTCGTTAGAACCGCCTCAGTGAGGCGGTTCTAACGAGTACCCACAACCTATGTATTGGAGCAGAAATAAGAAAAATAGTGTATACCCCCCTAAACCCCAGTTTTCTCTATATAAAGTGGGGTGTAGGGGGGTCTTCATTTCACAGACTTGTTCACGTGATGTTTTCCATTGACATGAAATGAGCACCAAAATATCACATAACCGTCATAAAATATTAGGAAAATTACAGGAACTAGTAAAGATATCCAAGATTTTAGACAAATGTAGGGTAAATGGGCAGATATTCCAGTAAAGATACAACTACACAGTTGAAACCAGACTAAGTTTAAAAGCTACCATATTTGCCATAATAAACGCACAGGGTGCTTATACATTTCATTTAAATCAAGAAAACAAGTGCTAGAAGCTCTTTCATTAAGTCAGTCAGTTGCAACTGTATGTTCCTAATGCCAAATTTGGGCATGTTTGGTTGAACCAAGGAGGTCTAAAGTTGGAAAAAGGAGCATGTATATTAATATTGTAAGTTGCTTAATAACCACAGGTCAGCAATTTGTGCCTCTCAATCATGAACGAAAATGAAGTAAAAATATGGACCAGGGGATATAACTTGAAAAGGAAAACCAGCGGAGTTCTCATTCTTGCATATGACACTCCACACTGACCTTTCAATAATCCTACCAAGTATCATTAAAATATTTCAAACAGTTGTAGAGTTATGCTCCGACTCAAAAATGAAGTAAAACTATGGATCAGGGGAGATAACTCAAAAAGGAAGATAAGCGGAGTTGTCATAACACTCTGCACTGAACTGTTCTATAATCCTACCAAATTTCATTAAAATATTTTAAAAGGTTGCATAGTAATTTTTCTGAAACAAAATGTTTGTTTGTTTGTTTGTTTGTTTGTTTGTTTGTTTGATTTGAGGTTTAACGTCCTCGTCAACACTGCAAAGGTCATTTTGGAGACATTGCTTCCAATTTTGTGGGACTTCTACCCGACATTGAGATGAAATGACATCTCTAGCCCTGCTGCCCAATGAAACTAGTAGGGTTTATAAGCATGGACGGTTTGACTCGCACCGCTTTGACAAAATGTTGATTAGAATTGATCAGGGGAGGTAATTTGAAAAGGATGACAAGCAGAGTTGTCATTCTTGCATGAGACACTTGGCACTGACCTGTTCTATAATCCTACCAAGTACCATTAAAATATTTCAAATGGTTGCAGAGTTGTGCTCCTGAAACAAAAATGAAGTAAAAAATATGGATCAGGGGAAATAATTTGAAAAGGAAGACAAGCAGAGTTGTCATTTTTTGCATCTGACACTCTGCACTGAACTGTTCTATAATCCTAGTATCATTTAAATATTTGAAACGGTTGCATAGTTATGCTTCAGAAATGAAATGTTGAATAATATTGATATGGGGAGATAATTTCAAAAAGGGTGACAAGCAGAGTTGTCATTCTTGCACGAGGCACTGCCCTGTTCTACAATCCTACCAAGTATCATTAAAATATTTCAAACCGTTTGGAGTTATGCTCCGGAAACAAAAATGAAGTAAAAATAGGGATTAGGGGAGATAATTTGAAAAAGAAGACAAACAGATTTGCCATTCTTGCATGAGGCACTCTACACCATCCTGTTCTATTATCCTACCAAGTATCATTAAAATATTTTGAACGGTTGTGGAGTTATGCTTCGAAAAGGAATTGTTGATGCCCGCCCACCCATCCGCAGACATACATCATTTTAATAACTAGTGTTTTCCATTGGAAAACCTGGTTAAAAATATCACAGTATTCCTCATCTGGAGCTATGTGTTAATAACAAAAGAAAAGTATATAAATACAATACATGCACAACAGGATATATATCTACCCCAAAATCACAACAAAACTACATTTTAACCCTTGTCCTGCTGTTCATGACAACCCCTACCTTTGCAAACAGTGTAGATCCAGATCACATCTGATCAGGATCTACACTCTTTGTCATGCAATTTGTGAATTGAAAGAATACAGTATATCTATTACTTTGATTGGTTAATAGTCAACAATGGGTGTGGTTAAATGAATTTATTCAGCAGGATAAGGATATTCTGTTTTCTTCTGAGATAAGAATATAGGGATCAACCATGGTTTTTCATGCATTAACATTTGCCGGGTCCTGGGGAAGCTGTTTGTACATGAGGCCGCTAGGCAGAATGTTCAAATATCTTCCGAGGGATCCGGCAAATGTTAATGCAATGAAATAAACATGGATGATCGCTGTTCTTGCAAAACTTACGAATCCAACCGCAAGTTTTGACGAAAAAGCCCAAAAGCTCCATATAAATTCCATATAAACTCTTCAAATGCGCCAGGCAAACCAAAATGGTGGCCAGTTCAGAATGTTGCTTACGAAATGGTTGTCATGCAGTAACTCTCTGACGTCATCATGGAACCCTAAAACGCTATGTTCAGGGCGATAACTTTACGTCACTCAACGTAACGTAAACAAAGCAAGGCCCGTCTTGTGATATCAAAAGCTCAAAATCCATGTTCAAACAGCATGCAAATTTCATGATTTGAACATGGTTTTTGCTGTTTGAGCACAGCTTTCCGTCCATTTGACAATGGCTTCAAACAGCCATGCGCATAGGTATTTATGCAAGAATATTTCTTTATCATAAAGAGTAAGAAGTCTGCTACTCAGAGAATGGCTGCTATTGAAATCTATGTTTACATTTTTCTTCTGAGCCAAGAAACTTTTTATAATAATAAGAGCTGTCATAAGACAGCATAGTTCACAAAGGTCATGGACATGTGTGGGGGTATTGTTGATTGCTGAATAAAACTTTGGACCTATATCTATCATCATACCAATGAACTAAATCCAGCATATGGTTTGGAAAAAATCAGGGGGTTGGTAATTGCTGACAAAACTTTGGACCTCTATCTAACACCATACCAATACCAAATATGAACCAAATTCATTGTATGGTTCCTAAAAAACTAACATAAATGTGAACATTGACTCCAATTCCAATGCAAACACCGATGTCTGGGTAAGGCAGATGCGATTAATTGAATAATCTATTAATTGATTGATAAATTCCACAAAAATGATTATCATTTCTGATTTGCTTTCAATCGATTACTTGATAGGTACAATTTACTAGCCAAAGTTATGCCTACGCCCCCGCCCATAGGGGCTTGAAGAAATATATGGGCTGCATGATGCTTCCACGCAGAGCTGAATCTGGCCCGCACATCATTGGGTGACAGGGCTTGAGATGTCATTTCATCTCAATGTCGGGTAAAAGTCCCACAAAATTGGAAGCAATGTCTCCAAAATGACCTTTACAGTGTTGATGGGGACGTTAAACCTCAAATCAAACAAACAAACAAAGCCAAAGTTATGCCTAAAGTAGCTGGATGAATGGCAAACAGTGCAGACCCTGATGGGGCGTCTCATCTGGGTCTACACTGTTTGCTCAGGCCTGTCTGTTCAAAGATACATAATGTAAAGTGCAACATACGGTAAGAGTCATGCTCAGACAGAAAGCCAGACAGGCAAAATAATGACAAAAACCTTAGCGATTGCTAATCGATCATCGATCGCAATGACAGGACTGATAATCGATTGTCTTTTCAGCTCCGATTAGCCAGCCTATGCCTGGGGTAGTGCAATAGATCTTCCTAGACTTTGTCCATGAGAGCTGCAATGTAAGGAACCTGCTACACAAAGAAACAAGAGAGTGACCTCTATTGGAATACATCTATGTTTACATATGAAATGTGCATATGAAATAACTGTTTCCGCCATTGAAAAACTGCCACCCTGTATGTTCTACAGTAGAACTTGAATGACTTGAACACTGATAGCTTGCCTACCATTGCAGGGTGTAACTTGTTTTTGAGTCCCTGGAGGTTTTCCCGAAACTCCAGATAATTTTTTAGCCATGATTTAAAGAGATTCTTTTCTCATTTTATCTTGTTAAGGTATGTTGTGTGTACAGTGAAACCTGTCATAGTGGCCAGCTCTATTAAACCAGAGGACCAAAGCTCACCTGAATGCTGCAATTTTATAGAGCCATTTGATTTCTGAGAAGATTTTTAAAGTTTTAAAGGGTTTTTACCATGGTAGCCATCTTGGTCATGTGACCTGATAATGGGCCCATTAGCTCTGGAGAAGAAGATTTCTATATATGGGCATGGTGGCCATATTGGACAAACAACCAATTTATATTAATAAATTTTCATTTGTTTGTTCCTAATACCTGCCATATGAAATTTGGTTTAAAATGGAGCAGTGGTTTCTGTGAAAAATAAGTTTTATTCTCATATCTGAATGACCTTGGGCCAAGGTCAGAGAATAACCATGACCTTTAATACTCAAGTAGTATCACTCACTCAATTAGCTAACTGCTTTTAACAATTTTCAGATCACAAGCTGCAATAGTTTCCGAAAAGTGCATGTTTTTTACTTTTTCACCTACAAATGTCTATATAACTAAATTTGACCTTTGCATAAAATAGGTCAAGGCCATCAAGGGCTCATCATTTGAGAAAACTATAATGGGCCCTAGTCCTCAATTCTAATACCAAGTTTAATGAAAATCAGCCTATTGGTTGTGAAGAAGAAGATTGGTCATGTGACCAAACTCATATCAATAAATTTTTATTTTCTTGTTTCTATAAGCTTTTATATAAAATTAGATCACAAATGGCCCAGAGGTTCCAGTGGAATAGTTTACGAAAAATACACAATTTTGACTTTTTCCCATACAAAATGTGACCAGATTTGACCTTGGCATCAAATAGGTCAGGGTCATCCGAGGGTCATCATTTGAACAATCTAGGATGGGTTGAGTCCCAAATGCTATATACCAAGTTTCATGACAATTGGCCTACTGGTTCGGGAGAAGATTATTGAAGCGTTTTTACCTTATATGGGCCTGGTGGCCATCTTGGTCATGTGACCAAACTCAAATTAATCAATTTTCATTTCCTTGTTCCTAAAAGCTTTCATATGAAATTTGGTTATAAATGGCCCAGTGGTTTTTGTGGAAAACAAACTTTAATTTGTTAAAATGATGTCCCTTGCATGACATTGACCTATTTTGCACCAAAGTCAAATTTGGTCAGATAGACTTTTGTATGGGAAGAAGTCAAAATTGTGTATTTTTTGTATGGGAAAAAGTCAAAATTGTGTATTTTTTGTAAACTGTAAATTTTTTGTAAATTTTTTATGATGGGCCCCGAGGCCCCAATGCTACATACCAAGTTTCATGACAATCTGCCCTCTGGTTCCGGAGAAGAAGATATTTTAAAGGGTTTTTACCTTATATGGGCATGAGGCCATCTTGGACATGTGACCTGGACCCCATGGACAAACTTTCATTTTCCCATCCCATGGATGGTCCACAAGAAATTTAACTTCAATCGGCCCAGTGGTTTCTGAGGAGAAGATGTTTGAAAATGTTGACAGATGACAGACCACGGACCTTTGACATACTATAAGCTCACCTATGAGCCTTTGGCTCATGTGAGCTAACAAACAACCTGCCTAAAGCAAGCATGCTGTCTGTTCTTAAACAAGAAACATGCATTAATATTCAACTGTATTAAGCAACCACCTGTCTTAAGCAAGCACATTTTGATTGTCCCTCTTGTGCTTGCTTAATACAGGTTAGAGAGTACTCATTAGAATCGATTCAATGAGGCATTATAATAAGTGCACACAACATAAAAAGTATTTTGTGTGTGCGTAGGTATGCTGTGTAATCATAAGAATGATTCTAATGATTGCACATAAATGATACCCATATTTTACTGAAGCATGGAAAAGTATCCCTATATTTATCTCATGATGCCTCCTGACCAAGCACTGTGAGTAACTCTAAGTTGCTCAAACTACCCCTCTCCTCCTGACCAAGCACTGTGAGTAACTCTAAGTTGGTCAAACTAACCCTCTCCTCCTGACCAAGCACTGTGAGTAACTCTAAGTTGCTCAAACTACCCCTCTCCTCCTGACCAAGCACTGTGAGTAACTCTAAATTGCTCAAACTACCCCTCTCCTCCTGACCAAGCACTGTGAGTAACTCTAAGTTGCTCAAACTACCCCTCTCCTCCTGACCAAGCACTGTGAGTAACTCTAAGTTGCTCAAACTACCCCTCTCCTCCTGACCAAGCACTGTGAGTAACTCTAAGTTGCTCAAACTACCCCTCTCCTCCTGACCAAGCACTGTCAGTAACTCTAAGTTGCTCAAACTACCCCTCTCCTCCTGACCAAGCACTGTGAGTAACTCTAAGTTGCTCAAACTACCCCTCTCCTCCTGACCAAGCACTGTGAGTAACTCTAAGTTGCTCAAACTATCCCTTTCCTACTGACCAAGCACTGTGGGTAACTCTAAGTTGCTCAAACTATCCCTCTCCTCCTGACCAAGCACTGTGAGTAACTCTAAGTTGCTCAAACTATCCCTCTCCTCCTGACCAAGCACTGTGAGTAACCCTCAGTGGCTCAAACTACCCCTCTCCTCCTGACCAAGCACTGTGAGTAACCCTCAGTGACTCAAACTATACCTCTCCTACTGACCAAGCACTGTGAGTAACCTTCAGTGGTTCAAACTACCCTTCTCCTACTGACCAAGCACTGTGAGTAACTCTAAGTTGCTCAAACTATCCCTCTCCTCCTGACCAAGCACTGTGAGTAACCTTCAGTGGTTCAAACTACCCCTCTCCTACTGACCAAGCACTGTGAGTAACTCTAAGTTGCTCAAACTACCCCTCTCCTCCTGACCAAGCACTGTGAGTAACTCTAAGTTGTTCAAACTACCCCTCTCCTCCTGACCAAGCACTGTGAGTAACTCTAAGTTGCTCAAACTATCCCTCTCCTCCTGACCAAGCACTGTGAGTAACTCTAAGTTGCTCAAACTATCCCTCTCCTCCTGACCAAGCACTGTGAGTAACCCTCAGTGGCTCAAACTACCCCTCTCCTCCTGACCAAGCACTGTGGGTAACTCTAAGTTGTTCAAACTACCCCTCTCCTCCTGACCAAGCACTGTGAGTAACTCTAAGTTGCTCAAACTATCCCTCTCCTCCTGACCAAGCACTGTGAGTAACTCTAAGTTGCTCAAACTATCCCTCTCCTCCTGACCAAGCACTGTGAGTAACCCTCAGTGGCTCAAACTATACCTCTCCTCCTGACCAAGCACTGTGAGTAACCCTCAGTGACTCAAACTATCCCTCTCCTACTGACCAAGCACTGTGAGTAACCCACAGTGACTCAAACTACCCCTCTCTTCCTGACCAAGCACTGTGAGTAACTCTAAGTTGCTCAAACTACCCCTCTCCTACTGACCAAGCACTGTGAGTAACTCTAAGTTGCTCAAACTATCCCTCTCCTACTGACCAAGCACTGTGAGTAACTCTAAGTTGCTCAAACTATCCCTCTCCTCCTGACCAAGCACTGTGAGTAACCCTCAGTGACTCAAACTACCCCTCTCTTCCTGACCAAGCACTGTGAGTAACCCTCAGTGACTCAAACTACCCCTCTCCTACTGACCAAGCACTGTGAGTAACTCTAAGTTGCTCAAACTATCCCTCTCCTACTGACCAAGCACTGTGAGTAACCCTCAGTGACTCAAACTATCCCTCTCCTCCTGACCAAGCACTGTGAGTAACTCTAAATTGTTCAAACTACCCCTCTCCTCCTGACCAAGCACTGTGAGTAACTCTAAGTTGCTCAAACTACCCCTGTCCTCCTGACCAAGCACTGTGAGTAACTCTAAGTTGTTCAAACTACACCTCTCCTCCTGACCAAGCACTGTGAGTAACTCTAAGTTGCTCAAACTATCCCTCTCCTCCTGACCAAGCACTGTGAGTAACCTTCAGTGGTTCAAACTACCCCTCTCCTACTGACCCAGCACTGTGAGTAACTCTAAGTTGTTCAAACTACCCCTCTCCTCCTGACCAAGCAATGTGAGTAACTCTAAGTTGCTCAAACTATCCCTTTTACTCCTGACCAAGCACTGTGAGTAACCCTCAGTGGCTCAAACTACCCCTCTCCTCCTGACCAAGCACTGTGAGTAACCCTCAGTGACTCAAATTATCCATCTCCCACTGACCAAGCACTGTGAGTAACTCTAAGTTGCTCAAACTACCCCTCTCCTCCTGACCAAGCACTGTGAGTAACTCTAAGTTGCTCAAACTACCCCTCTCCTCCTGACCAAGCACTGTGAGTAACTCTAAGTTGCTCAAACTACCCCTCTCCTCCTGACCAAGCACTGTGAGTAACTCTAAGTTGCTCAAACTACCCCTCTCCTCCTGACCAAGCACTGTGAGTAATTCTAAGTTGCTCAAACTACCCCTCTCCTCCTGACCAAGCACTGTGAGTAACTATAAGTTGCTCAAACTACCCCTCTCCTCCTGACCAAGCACTGTGAGTAACTCTAAGTTGCTCAAACTACCCCTCTCCTCCTGACCAAGCACTGTGAGTAACTCTAAGTTGCTCAAACTACCCCTCTCCTCCTGACCAAGCACTGTGAGTAACTCTAAGTTGCTCAAACTACCCCTCTCCTCCTGACCAAGCACTGTGAGTAACTCAAGTTGCTCAAACTATCCCTCTCCTACTGACCAAGCACTGTGGGTAACTCTAAGTTGCTCAAACTATCCTTCTCCTCCTGACCAAGCACTGTGAGTAACTCTAAGTTGCTCAAACTACCCCTCTCCTCCTGACCAAGCACTGTGAGTAACCTTCAGTGGTTCAAACTACCCCTCTCCTACTGACCAAGCACTGTGAGTAACTCTAAGTTGTTCAAACTACCCCTCTCCTCCTGACCAAGCACTGTGAGTAACTCTAAGTTGCTCAAACTACCCCTCTCCTCCTGACCAAGCACTGTGAGTAACCCTCAGTGACTCAAACTATCCCTCTCCTACTGACCAAGCACTGTGAGTAACTTTAAGTTGCTCAAACTATCCCTCTCCTCCTGACCAAGCACTGTGAGTAACCTTCAGTGGTTCAAACTACCCCTCTCCTACTGACCAAGCACTGTGAGTAACTCTAAGTTGCTCAAACTATCCCTCTCCTCCTGACCAAGCACTGTGAGTAACCTTCAGTGGTTCAAACTACCCCTCTCCTACTGACCAAGCACTGTGAGTAACCTTCAGTGGCTCAAACTACCCCTCTCCTCCTGACCAAGCACTGTGGGTAACTCTAAGTTGTTCAAACTACCCCTCTCCTACTGACCAAGCACTGTGAGTAACTCTAAGTTGCTCAAACTATCCCTCTCCTCCTGACCAAGCACTGTGAGTAACTCTAAGTTGCTCAAACTATCCCACTCCTCCTGACCAAGCACTGTGAGTAACGCTCAGTGGCTCAAACTACCCCTCTCCTCCTGACCAAGCACTGTGAGGAACCCTCAGGGACTCAAACTATCCCTCTCCTACTGACCAAGCACTGTGAGGTACCCAGAGTGACTCAAACTACCCCTCTCCTCCTGACCAAGCACTGTGAGTAACTCTAAGTTGCTCAAACTATCCCTCTCCTACTGACCAAGCACTGTGAGTAACTCTAAGTTGCTCAAACTATTCCTCTCCTACTGACCAAGCACTGTGAGTAACTCTAAGTTGCTCAAACTATCCCTCTCCTCCTGACCAAGCACTGTGAGTAACTCTAAGTTGCTCAAACTATCCCTCTCCTACTGACCAAGCACTGTGAGTAACCCTCAGTGACTCAAACTATCCCTCTCCTCCTGACCAAGCACTGTGAGTAACTCTAAGTTGTTCAAACTACCCCTCTCCTCCTGACCAAGCACTGTGAGTAACTCTAAGTTGCTCAAACTACCCCTCTCCTCCTGACCAAGCACTGTGAGTAACTCTAAGTTGTTCAAACTACCCCTCTCCTCCTGACCAAGCACTGTGAGTAACTCTAAGTTGCTCAAACTATCCCTCTCCTCCTGACCAAGCACTGTGAGTAACCTTCAGTGTTTCAAACTACCCCTCTCCTACTGAGCAAGCACTGTGAGTAACCCTCAGTGACTCAAACTACCCGTCTCCTCCTGACCAAGCACTGTGAGTAACGCACAGTGACTCAAACTACCCTTCTCCTCCTGACCAAGCACTGTGAGTAACCTTCAGTGGTTCAAACTACATCTCTCCTACTGACCAAGCACTGTGAGTAACTCTAAGTTGTTCAAACTACCCCTCTCCTACTGACCAAGCACTGTGAGTAACTCTAAGTTGTTCAAACTACCCCTCTCCTCCTGACCAAGCACTGTGAGTAACTCTAAGTTGCTCAAACTATCCCTCTCCTACTGACCAAGCACTGTGAGTAACTCTAAGTTGCTCAAACTATCCCTCTCCTCCTGACCAAGCACTGTGAGTAACTCTAAGTTGCTCAAACTATCCCTCTCCTCCTGACCAAGCACTGTGAGTAACTCTAAGTTGCTCAAACTATCCCTCTCCTACTGACCAAGAACCGTGAGTAACCCTCAGTGACTCAAACTTTCCCTCTCCTACTGACCAAGCACTGTGAGTAACCTTCAGTGGCTCAAACTACCCCTCTCCTCCTGACCAAGCACTGTGAGTAACTCTAAGTTGTTCAAACTACCCCTCTCCTCCTGACCAAGCACTGTGAGTAACTCTTAGTTGCTCAAACTATCCCTCTCCTACTGACCAAGCACTGTGAGTAACCTTCAGTGGTTCAAACTACCCCTCTCCTACTGACCAAGCACTGTGAGTAACTCTAAGTTGCTCAAACTATCCCTCTCCTACTGACCAAGCACTGTGAGTAACCTTCAGTGGTTCAAACTACCCATTTTTTTCAACTAATTTTTATGATCCCTAAGGTGTTCAAGCCATTTAGGTTTGACTGTATTTTAAAACATAGTCATACATACCTCATGCTCAAAGTTAAGAAAAACATAAAAATGTCATTTTCAAAAAGTTTCTAAAAGTTTTACACATACATGAACATTGTCTTCCGGTTTTCTTTCACGAAGACTAGGTCTGCCCAAAATTCATACCAATCCATGGTTAACCCTTGTCATGCTGAATATCTAAATATGTCACACCCACTACTGATTATCAGCCAATCAGGTAACTTGATAGAAATTATTGCAACAAATTCATAAACTGGATAGCAAACAATGAAGATCCTGATCAGATGGCTTCTTCAGAAGCCATCTGATCTGGATCTATATTGTTTCAAAGATATGGCATATCCGGGCTCAACAGGACAAGGCTTTATGTCATTTTCAAATCAGAATTCAGGCTCCAAGATTATAACTTTTTTCATGCTCAACACGAAATTTGTCCTGCTCATAAATTTTACAATGCAATGAATTTTAAATGCCAACAATTAACAATATTTCACTCATATCAAGAAGCTACCTACAAATGCAAAATCTGCTTACATTTTTTCGGTAAAACTTCTGCTGTCTGTCGTAGATGTTGTACTAATAAGAACAGTTAACATTTTTACCACCAACAAGCTCATTAACCCATTTTGTACCAGAAACACCAAAACAGGTACCCTGACAAACAGTGCAGGCTCAGATCAGATGCCGCGTTCTAGGGCCTACACTATTTGCAGAAAGTTCAGCCCTTTCCAAAATGAATTTTGAAGAAAACAACCTGACACCCCTAAATTTTGTAATGGACTCCTGCTATAAATAAGGAGGAAGATTCCACTTGGTACATTAAGCTAATGATGCTTTGAACAACTGGACCCTGCTTTACAAGTTACCAGTAATTTTCATGCCTACTGTAAACCAAGAAAACTAAAAACCAGGGACCAGTTGTTCCAAGTATCATTTTCTTGCTAGTGATAAACACGTTAACTCTTCTTATAAGTACAATATCTAACACACTTTATTTCACTGAACAATGTGATTATAAGAATCTGATATATGGTTCTGTTGTAGATGAGCGTTTCCAACCCAAGGGATGACCGTGCTGAGCGGAACCAAGGCTATGCCGAGGTTCCGCTCAGCACGGTCATCCCGAGGGTTGGAAAAGCCCATCTACAACAGAACCCCATATTGGATTCTTTTTCTTGCACAACACCTCCGGTTAGTTTTGACAGCTTGCACATGTATATTGTTTACAAAACAAGAAAAATGCCTAATGGCATTATGGACGGGTTTTTTTTTTCAGTACGGTTAGGATGGTGGTGGCATTGGTGGGGTAGGGTGGGGTGTGCTGGTGTGGGGTAGGGTGGGGTGGGATAGGTTAGGAGTCGGGTGGGACGGGGTGGAATTTGTGGTGGGGTGGGGTGTGGGGTGGGATGTGGTGTGGTGGGGTTGTGGGGTGGGGTGGGCTTTGGTGGGTAGGATGGGGTGTGAGGTCGGGTAAGGTGGGGAGTGGTGGGATGGGGTGGGGTTGGGGGTGGATTGGGGTTGTTTTGGGATGGGGGTGGGGTTGTGGGGTAGGGTATGCTAGGGTAGGGTGGGGTGGGTAGGGTATGTATATAAAACTAAGTATGCATGTATGTACAGAACAAATGCAATATCCTAACCCAGTAACAATTTTTTTTTGGGGGGGGGGGGTGGTTGATTTGTTTATGTGTTTTACGAAGGAAAAAAAATAAAGTTTTTTTCTATTTTTAGCTCTAGTGGCCACTGATTTTAGCAATTTTGAAAAAGGGTCACCTCATGAACATTTCTGTAAAATAATTTTGAAATCAGGCCATTATCCCAGGAGGAGATGTTGTTTAAAGAAATTGTTGACGGACGACGGACATCAACTCACCTTGAACACTTCGTGCTCAGGTGAGCTAAAAAAAGAACAAAAAAAAAAAAAAAAAAGAAATTTCCATGCCTGTGCATGTATGTATGTATTATTACTAGCAACTATCAGGGGAGGAAGATAATAATTGTTCATATGTGTTTATGGAGAAGAAAAGAAAAATAAAGAAAAAAAAAGAATGAAAAAAGAAAGAAAAAAAAAAAAAAGAACAAAAAAAAAAGTCTCCACCGGGGTTTGAACTCACGCCCCTCAGATTCATAGTCAACAATAGGATTCGTAGTCCAGCACTCTATCCACTGCACTGGCATTTGAAAAAAGGTTAACCAAAAGGTAAACCTGAAAAACACAAGTTTGAAAAATGACAATTTCCGCCATAATTTTAGTCTTTTGCGCCATTTATGGATAATACATGAAAGCGGTACCTCCACTTATGCATCAGTCCTGATATTAAAACAATCTGCTACCGAATAGATGAAAAATATCACTTTGAAAAAAGGTTAACCAAAAGGTAAACCTGGGACGACGCCCGCCCGCAGGACGCCAGCCCGCCCGCCCGCCCGCCCGCCCGCCCGGACATCGCTATTTTAAAGGAAGGATTTTTTTTAAAAACCCGTCCAATAAAAGTAGTGCGGAAGTATTTCCGGCAGTTGAATAGAATTGAAGCGCATTTATGTTAGTTGCCTGGGTCGGAACACCAGGGTCAGAACATAAATTTCTATCCCAGGGTGAAATCACGGATTTCCTTGTCTGGTGTGCAAGAATAGTCTTTTCATTTGTCCATTTGCATATGAAGCTACTTACATTTTTTCAGCAAAAGTATTAGTATTTTGGCCCTTTGAAATAATCAGTGTTTCAAGGATATCTTTTTAATGGCATCTTTGGTTTTGAACAACTGGCCACAGGAATGTAAAAATGTTAACTTTTGTTATCTCAAACATCTCAAACTACTGCTTGAGTCAAACTAAATCTTGAGCAGGTTAATTTAGTTTTGCTATATCATCACGAAAATACGCCTATATAATTTTGACCCCCTCGAACCCTACTTTTATATAGTAAAACTGGTGTTTACAGGGGTAAACCTATTTTTCTTATTTCTGCCCTAAAATATAGATTGTGGGTACTCGTTAGAACCGCCTCAATGAGGCGGTCCTAACGAGTACCCACAATCTATATTTTGAGCAGAAATAAGAAAAATATCACTATTTTTCATCTTAAAATTTTCATTTTTTCGGCGATAAAGGTTACAGTGTATTGGTATAGGCGTGTTTTTGTAATGTGCTCCTTCAAATTTCAGCTTCATTTATCTCATACAAACAGAGTTTGAGAAAATGAGGGACTAGAGTATTACGCTAAGATGAATGCTAAAAAATGTCAGCTTCGGATACTACTAAATTTGTGGCTCTGAAAAAGGCTATGCTACTTTCTATTTGGTTTACCGTATTTACCGTACGTATTAGGACACCTTAAAATAATTATTTTTTTCACTGTCCAAATACTTCCTAAATTACCTTTCTAAAATTTGTACCATGTCCGAATACTTCCCAACATTCACCAACATAAAAATGGTCGACGGTTCAGACATTGTTTTTACTCTCAAACCATAACGTGGCCGAACTGGAGCCATTGGAAACCTTATATGGCCGAATCACGTTTAGAATCTAAATATTTCTCTTATTTCACGATTACATAAGTCTACTATCCATATTCTGATACAAATTGCCCGAACTGCTTTTGTTTACAAATGGCGACCGCTATTGCAGCCACGTGGTCGGAAAATGACGTCATACGGTTTCCGTTTACACAATACACATAAATGCAGTCAAGGATGTATTGCACACCTGTTTTAGGTCATTGATTTTAAATGAGCGTGTTTCTTAAATAAAGAAATCGTTCTGAAAAAAAAAAAAACAAAAAAAAAAAAAAACATTTCTATAATCTCGAACTAAAACGGGTTCGATCTAGAGTCATTAAAAATCTTATATGGCCGAACCGAGTTCTAACGAATATAAATACTTGCAATCGCGAAATATTAAGAATATAAATACATAATATTTCACGACTACACAAGTCTACTATATTCTGAAACAAATCGCTTTGTTTACAAATGACGACCGATATTGAAGCCATGTGGTTGGAAAATAATTCATTCATGGGTGTACCACACACGTGTTTTATGTTATTGGTTTCAATGGAGTGTATTTCTTAAATAGAAATATCATTTTGAACGGATAAAAAAAATAAGAGGGCCATCATGGCCCTGGATCGCTCACCTGATCCATAGAGTAACAAGTGGGCCCCAGGGAGGGCCATTATTGACCCCAGGGTTATAATGTGCATAATGTTGAGGGAGGTCTAAAAAGGTGAAGCTTCATACCTAATATCAACTAAGGCTATAATTTGAACAATCTTGGCAAAGGTCCACTAGATGAAGTTACACACCAAATATTAAAGACCTGGGCCTTGCAGTTTCAGAGAAGAAGATTTTTTCAAAGATATTCCCTACATAAGCCTATGTAAAATCAAATGGCCCCAAGGTGGGGGCATTTTTGGCCTCAGGGCTATAATTTAAAAAATCTTGATAGAGATCCACTAGATGAAGCTTCACACCAAATATCAAAGACCTGGGCCTTGCTGTTTCAGAGAAGAAGATTTTCAAAGATTATCTCTATATAAGTCTATATAAACCAAAGGGCCCCGGGGCGTGGGCATTTGTGGCCCGAGGGCTATAATTTGAATAATCTTGGTAGAGGTCCACTAGTTGAAGCTCCATACCAAATATCAAAGACATGGGCCTTGCAGTTTCAGAGAAGAAGATTTTTAAAGATTTTCCCTATATATGTCTATGTAAAACCAAAGGGCCATGAGGCGGAGGCATTTTAGGTCTTAGGGCTATAATTTGAACAATCATGGTAGAGGTCCACTAGCTGAAGCTTCAAACCAAATATCAAAGACCTAGGCCTTGTGGTTTCAGAGAAGAAGATTTTTTCAAGATTTTCCCTATATAAGTCTATGTAAAACCAAAGGGCCCCGGAGCGGGGGCATTTTGGCCCCAGCACTATAATTTGAACAATCTTGGTAGAGGTCCACAAGATGAAGCTTCATACCAAATATCAAACACCTGGGCCTTGCAGTTTCAGAGAAGAAGATTTTCAAAGATTTTCCTTATATAAGCCTTTGTAAACCCAAAGGGCCCCGGGGTTGGGGCATTTTTGGCCCGAGCACTATAATTTGAAAATCTTCGTAGGGGTCCAATAGATGAAGCTTCATACCAAATAGCAAAGACCTGGGCCTTGCAGTTTCGGAGAAGATTTTTAAAGATTTTCCCTATATAAGCCTATGTAAAACCAAAGGGCCCCAGGGCGGGGCATTTTTGGCCCCAGCACTATAATTTGAACAATCTTGGTAGGGGTCCACTAGATGAACCTTCATACCAAATATCAAATACCTGGGCCTTGCGGTTTCAGAGAAGAAGATTTTTAAAGATTTTCCCTATATAAACCCATGTAAAACCAAACGGCCCCCGGGCGGAGGCATTTTTGGCCCCAGCACTATAATTTGAACAATCTTGGTAGGGGTCCACTAGATGAAGCTTCATACCAAATATCAGACCTGGGCCTTGCAGTTTCAGAGAAGAAGATTTTTTAAGATTTTCCCTATATAAGCCCATGTAAAACCAAAGGGCCCCGGGGCGGGGGCATTTTTCGCCCCAGCACTATAATTTGAACAATCTTGGTAGGGGTCCACTAGATGAAGCTTCATTCCAAATATCAAAGACCTGGGCCTTGCAGTTTCAGAGAAGAAGATTTTTAAAGATTTTCCCTATATAAGCCCATGTAAAACCAAAGGGCGGGGGCATTTTTCACCCCAGCACTATAATTTGTACAATCCTGGTAGGGGTCCACTAGATGAAGCTTCATACCAAATATCAAAGACCTGGGCCTTGCAGTTTCAGAGAAGAAGATTTTTTAAGTTTTCGGTGAAAAAAATCTATTTTTGGCTCCTGTGACCTACATGTGCAACGGAGCAGAACCATTTGAACAACTTTGAAAGGGGACCACCTAAGGATTATTCCTGTGAAGTTTGGTCAAAATCCGATCAGTGGTTTAGGAGGAGATGTCATTTGAAGAAATTGTTTACGGACGGACGGACGCACTGACGGACGCACGGACGGACGCACGGACGGACGCACGACGGACAAAAAGTGATCCCAAAAGCTCACCTCGTCACTACGTTACGGTGAGCTAAAAAAAACGGTATTTTTTATATTCAAATACCGGTTCTATAGTTAGCCATAAATTAATGACCAGCGTCTGTCCTGCATTGTCTGACCTGATTTTGCCAGCTTATCGATAACGCCTGAGGCCAGTGTTCACAGTTTATTAGTGGACTAATCCATTTGAATAGTAGAACATAATCAATTTCGTTGTAACACTTCAACATTTTTTTACTAATAAACAATTTCATTAGCATGTTTATTTAAAACCTATAAAATATTAGCCTTTATATATATATGTATCACAGATTGGGCTAAACAACAGAAACAAGGTATGACTTCTTCAATGTACTAGCTGCCATACCTGCACTGAAAATGGTTCAGCCCATAATGGTTGTTGGTAAATTAAAGACGGTAAATCATAAAAATATGGATACCTTGTAAAAAGAAAACATATTTAGACAGAATGCAGAATTGTGTCCGTAAACTTATGAAAACAAAGAGCGCGAATTTTCGGGGTGTCGGAAAGTATACGGTACATTAAATTAGCTAGTTTTACTGATTCTACATGGTGTCTGAAAAGAATACGGTGTCCGAACACATACGGTAATTACAGTATACCATATTTACCACATGGTTTCAGACAAACAGGCCTGAGCAGACAGTGAAGACCTAGATGAGATGCTGCAGAATGTGGCAGCTCATCAGGGTCTAGACTGTTTGCCATTCATACAGCTATCTTTAGACACAACAGATAGTAAATGGTACTTATTCACATTTAAGATATAAGAATCTTATGTGGTCGTGAGGGGTGGATAGAAAAATCTGTCACCAGGGTCACTGTCCGGCATCACAAGGCTTGCCAAGTAATGCTGGCCGGTGATCCCGAGAAGCAGATTTTTCTATCCACCCCTCACACCCGTGTAGGATTCTTTTTCTTGCATACCTTCCATTTCTGATCGTGGATTTTCAATACTGCAGTCACTTCGGTTGCCTATGTCCCCCATATTGCAATGACACTACAGTGATGTTTAGTGGTATCACTTAACATGCTGTGACGTCAACCTTAAGGACTGCGCATATGAGGTCATATTCAACCAGTGGATTGATCAAACACGTGAGAATATTTGATTTTTACCCTGTCCCTGGGTAAGAACACCAGGGTTAGAACAGAATTTCTATCCCAAGCTAAAACTATGGATTTCCTTATCTGGTGTGCAAGAACAAGTATGGTAATGAGCTGAGGGAGGTGTCCAAATATTTAGGGTAAATACGGTACAGGGATAAAACACTAATAAGGGCAGGTGTGGGGTTCAACTCAGTTAACTCCAGCTAAGGAGTAGTAATGAGAACCAGTGCTTCAGCTGAAGTGCACGACCCGCCGGATGCTTTCAGCTTTATGAGTGTTACCATATATGGGTATGGCGGCCATTTTGGTCACGTGACCTGGACCTAAAACGGTTCCCCCAATAAATGCGCCTTATCGTAAGGAGCAAAAATATATCTTATACTTTAGTACTGTATTCTGAATCATTTGCAGGGTAAAATGCATTCTCACTTTTCCAATACAAAAGCATATGTGTCAATGTTTGACCTAGGCACAAAGAAGGTCAAGGTCAACCCAGGGTCACCATTTTAGCAATTTATAATGGGCCTACGTCCCAGATGCTATTTATCAAGTTTCCTGGAAATCTGCCCAGTGGTTCTGCAGAAGACTATTTTTGAAGGGGTTTTACCATATATGGCTTGGTGGCCATTTCGGTCATGTGACCTGGACCCTATGAGCAAATTTTGGTTTCCCCCATCCCATAGAGGCTCCATATGAAATTTGACTTCAATAGGCCCAACGGTTTCTGAGGAGAAGCAGTTCGAAAATTTTCACATTTTTCGCCTCGGCGAGGCTATACTAAATGGAATGTAATATTTCGCAAGTTAAGTGGTAAGATCTCATTGATATCTATCAGTATACCAAAAATTGTTTAAATATTCCAAGCGGTTAAGACACTATCACCAATTTTCACAAACCGGTTACGGACGGACAGACAGACAGACCATATATGGCTTGGCGGCCATTTTGGTCATGTGACCTGGACCCCATGAGCAAATTTTGGTTTCCCCCATCCCATAGAGGCTTCATATGAAATTTGATTTCAATCGGCCCAACGGTTTCCGAGGAGAAGCAGTTTGAAAATTTTCACATTTTTCGCCTCGGCGAGGCTATACTAAATGGAATGTAATATTTCGCAAGTTCAATGGTTAGATCTCATTGACATCTATCAGTATGCCAAAAATTGTTTAAATATTCCAAGCGGTTAAGTCACTATCACCAATTTTCACAAACGGGTTACAGACGGACCCAAAGAAGGTCAAGGTCAACCCAGGGTCACCATTTTAGCAATTTATAATGGGCCTACATCTCAGATGCTATTTATCAAGTTTCGTAGAAATCTGCCCAGTGGTTCTGGAGAAGACTATTTTTGAAGGGTTTTTACCATATATGGCTTGGTGGCCATTTTGGTGGCCATTTTGGTCACGTGACCTGGACCCCATGAGCAAATTTTGGTTTTCCCCATCCCATAGAGGCTCCATATGAAATTTGACTTCAATCGGCCCAACGGTATCCGAGGAGAAGCGGTTCGAAAATTTTCACATTTTTTTTTTGCCTCGGCGAGGCTATACTAAACGGAATGTAATATTTCGCAAGTTCATTGGTTAGATCTCATTGATATCTATCAGTATGCCAAAAATTGTTTAAATATTCCAAGCGGTTTAGTCATTATCACCAATTTTCACAAACGGTTTAAGGACGGACAGACAGACAGACCATATATGGCTTGGTGGCCATTTTGGTCATGTGACCTGGACCCAATGAGCAAATTTTGGTTTCCCCGATCCCTTAGGGGCTCCATATGAAATTTGACTTCAATCGGCCCAACGGTTTCCGAGGAGAAGCAGTTTGAAAATTTTCACATTTTTTGCCTCGGCGAGGCTATACTAAATGGAATGTAATATTTCACTAGTTCATTGGTTAGATCTCATTGATATCTATCAGTATGCCAAAAACTGTTTAAATATTCCAAGCGGTTAAGTCACTATCACCAATTTTCACAAACGGGTTACGGACAGACAGACTGACAGAATATCAGAATGACAGAATGACCGAATGACACGGTGATTTTAGGGCACTCTTAGAAATCAACCGACTTCAGTCGGTTGCTTTTTCTGCGGGTCGTGCAATAATCTATTTTTAACTTAGGCAATTCTAACAAAAAACATAACATATGGATTAATACTGAAATAAGAATCTCCAAAACAGTCTTTTTTCTGATGAAAATTTGTGATAATTTCTTTATTTATACCCCAAACTTAGGTTGAAGGGGCTCATTAGAACAGTCTCATTGAGGCAGTTCTAACAAATACCTATGTCTTGGAGCAGAAATAAGAAAAAATTATTTATACCCATGTAAACTCAGTTTTCTCTGTGTGAAGTTGGGTTTACAGGGGTCTTCATTTCACAGAATTTTCCTTGTTATTCTTCCTATTCTGAAGCTAGTCCCAATTATTCAACTTATCATTTGATGGACCCTGTGCTAATACAGTCGAACTTCAATGGCTCGAACACCTTTGGGACCTCGAAAATCTGTTCGAGACTGGGATAGTTTGAGCCACTGAGGTTACTGTCAGGAGGCATAGCGAGATACTTTTAGATATATTTTCGGTGTTCTATAATGAAAATGTATGCTGTGTGTACTCATTAGAATCGCAAATCTAATGAGTACACACAGCATACATTTGCAGGATAAAAGACTAAATTCTCCTTAATTATCGCCCACTATGTCTTATGTAGAGGATTTCGCTAGGTGCTCAAGAATGGGTTCGACACATCCATGGTAAACGAGCCATCGGTGTTCGAGCCATCGAAGTTCTACTGTATATATTTGGCTTACACATGGAATAAAATGCTTATAATGGCTAGATTGGGGTTCCACAGAAAAACATGCTATAGTGACTTCTAGACTAACCCATAACATGCCAATCACAACAATTGTCATTTGCTGTCGTCTGCCAGTTACTTAAACAGTTATTTTTGCAAATAGTGTGGACCCAGATCTCTAGGAGCAGTCTGATCTAGGTCCACAGTGTTTGCCTATATGCAAAAATATTTCTATAAAGTTTGCAAAAAAGATTCAGCAAATGCCATAAGCAGACGACATTTTCAGATGTAGTTTTTCTCAGCTAACAGGATGATAGGAAGCTTTTATGACTCAAACACTGATTGGCTTGTCTACGATTGCTCATTTGAAATGGTTCTTGTGTGCCTATGGAATTCTGCCTATAACACTAGACAACACAACAAGTATCTAGCGATAATTCAGGCACATTTTCCTTACCTTATTGAGAAGACATATGTTGAATGTACTCATTAGAATCGCCTCATCGAGGTGATTCTAATGAGTACACATAACACACTGTTATGTTCAGTATACTAACTAGAATTGCCTCATGGAGGTGGTTATAATGAGTACACTAAACATATGTGTACTGTTATGTTGTGTGCACAAATTAGAATCGCCTCATCAAGGTGAATCTAATGAGTACACACAACATACTGTTTTTACAGATCAAAAAAGATATTTCTACATTATCCCCAATATGTCCCCTGACTTGGCATTATGAAAACAAACAAATTTTCATTGTCCCAAAGGTGTTAAGCCATTTAACTTTGACTGTACATGAGGGACCCGTACATGACATGAACTGCTAGAAATTACTAGCTAACCCTTATCCTGCTGCATAGATTAATTCAGCCACATCCATTTACATTTTGACCAATCAAATTACTTGATGTAATTTATTCATTCAAATTCACAAACTGAATGACAAACAGTGTAGATCCCCATCAGATGGCTTCTCTAAGCTTCTAGAGAAGCCATCTGATCTTGGATCTACATTGTTTGCAAAGGTAGGAGTTGTTGTGAACAGCAAGCTAGGGTTAACCTTTACCCTGCTGTAGGCGACAAGCCCTATCTTTGCAAACAGTGTAGATCCAGATCAGATGGCTTCTGAAGAAGCCATCTGATCAGGATCTACACAGTTTGACATTCAGTTTATGAATATGTAGAAATAAGCTGCATCAAGTAATCTGATTGGTTCAAAGTCAGAAATGAGTGTGGCTTAATTGAATATTCAGCAGGTCAAAGGTTAACTCTTATACTGCTGAACACAATAACCCCTTCTTTGGCAAACAGTGTACATCCAAACTACATGGCTTCTCAACTCGATCTACACTTTTTGTCATTCAGTTTGCAAATTTGAATGAAAACTTTACCCTTCTCTTGCTGAATATTAAGTTTAGCCACACCCATTTCTGACTTTGAACCAATCAGATTACTTGATGTAATTTATTCCTACAAATTCATAAACTGAATGTCAAACAGTGTAGATCCTGATCAGAAGCCATCTGATCTGGATCTACACTGTTTCCAAATATAGGGGTTGTCGTGAACAGCATGATAAGAGATAATTATCAGGCAATTTGATTGGTTGATTATCAGAATTGGACACAGCAAAATTAATTTATTTAGTAGGATAAGTTTTAATGGCAGTTTTATGTCAGATTTCCTATACTTACTGTTAAGTAACTGACAGGGGGTATGGTGCACTCTATATGGCTATACAGGGGAAGATATACTAGAAATCACTAGCTTGGGGTTCAAACAAAATGGCAGTTTTATGTGATTCTATACTTACTGTTGTGTCTTCTTTTTCTACTCCTTCTTCACCCTCTTCTTCTCCCTCTCCTTCCTTCTTCTCTCCTTCTTCTTCTTCTTCATCCTTCTTTTCCTCTTCTTTCTCCTCTTCAACTTCTGGAACAGGGTCTAAAATGATGCAAAAGAAACATAGCCAATTATCTCCTGCAACTTGTATATTTCATGGTGATCCGATAGACTTTCAAGAATTCAGAAAACAGAAAAAAAAGCTGAAGAAAAAAATAGTCTAACTTTGTCAATGACAATAGGACAGCGGGCCTCGGTAGCTGCATGTCTGACTGGTGATCAGAAGGATGCGGATACCTGCTGGGGCGGCAACATTCTTTTGTGGAGACTGAACATGAAATCTTTTCTATGGTCATTCTCTCCCTTCTGCTGATTCAATAGAGTTGACTGCTCCTGGTGAAAGAATATGCACTGAACTGGTTAAATGATTATGTATAAGCCTGCCCAGGAAGAATGGTTAGGTTAACTGACCTACTCGATATGACCTAAATAGTGTTGAATGGGCCATTAAACTCCAAACAAACAGCAAACATTGAGTAAATTAATTAACTGGTAAATGACCATTATTTAGTCACCTGAAACATACCACAGCAGAACCACAAGAATTTTATGCCATTACCATTCATTGTGAATGTGTTCAGTGCAAACAAATCATTGTCAATCATTGTCATTGTCATTTAATGGTTGAGAAAGCAGATGCAGTAAAACTTCAATGGCTCAAACACCTATGGCACCATGACATTTCGATAACACACCCGTGCGACAAAGTGCTTTTTTTCACATCTCCAAAATGGCTACTTTTCTGGTGAAAATCTGTGATATTTTAGTTATTTTTACTTCAAACATAGGTTGTGGGTGCTCGTTAGAACCGCCTCATTGAGGCGGTTCTAAAGAGTACCCACAACCTATGTCTTGGAGCAGAAATAAGACAAATAATGAATACCCCCGTAAACCCCAGTTTTCTCTATATAAAGTGGGGTTTAAGGGGGTGTTCATTTCACGGACTTGTTCACGTGATGAAATATTGTTTAACACAGGAGTAGTTTGAGCCACTGAGGGTTAATTATAGCACCTGATCAGGAGGCATTATGGGGATAATAAAGAAGGGGTGGACAGAAAAATTCATTCCAAGGGTCACAGTCCGGTATCAAACTATGTAACATTCTTTTTCTTGAATACCTTTCATTTCTGGATTTTTAAAAAATGCAGTCACTTCAGTTGCCTTCGTCCGCCATATTGTGATGACAATGGTTTGATGTTTAGTAATGTAACATGCTCTGATGCCATCCTTAACGACGGCGCATGTGAGGTCTTATTCAACAAGTGCATATCAAACACGTGAGAATATTGATTTTACCCTGTCCCTGGAAAAGAACACCAGTGTAAGAACAGATTTTCTATCCCAGGCTAAAACCATGGATTTCCTTATCAGGTATGCAAGAATACGCTTTCTATAAACTACCGTATTTACCGTATGTATTCGGACACCTTAAAATAATTATTATTTTTACTGTCCGAATACTTCCGAAATTACCTTTCTAAAATTCTGAACATTCACGGACATAAAAAATAATCAACGGTTCAGACATTGTTTTTACTCTCAAACCATAATGTGGCCGAACTGGAGCCATTGGTAATCTTATATGGCCGAATCATGTTAAGAATCTAAATATTTCTCTTATTTCACGATTACATAAGTCTTCTATCCATATCCTGATACAAATTGCCCTAATTGCTTTTGTTTACAAATGGCGACCGATATTGCAGCCACGTGGTCGGAAAATGACGTCATATGGTACCCGTTTACACAATACACATAAATCCAGTCAAGGACGACCTGTTTTAGGTCATTGATTTTAAATGAGGGTATTTCTTAAATAAAGAAATCTTTTGAAAAAAAAACAAAAACATTTCTTTAATCTCGAACCAAAACGGGTTCGAACTAGAATCATTAAAAATCATATATGGCCGAACCGAGTTCTAAAGAATATAAATACATGCAATCGCGAAATATTAAGAATATGAATACATAATATTTCACAACTACACAAGTCTACTATATTCTGAAACAAATCGCTTTGTTTACAAATGACGACCGATATTGAAGCCACGTGGTCGGAAAATAATTCATTCATGGGCGTACCACACACGTGTTTTATATTATTGGTTTTAATTGAGTGTATTTCTTAATCCATTTGAATAGTAGAACGTAATCAATTTCGTTGTAACACTTCAACATTTTTCACTAATAAACAATTTCATTTATAGCATGTGTATTTAAAACCTATAAAATATAAGCCTTTATATATGTACCACAGATTGGGATAAAAACAACAGAAACAAGGTATGACTTCTTCAATGTACTAGCTAGCTGCCATACCTGCACTGAAAATGGTTCAGCCCATAATGGTTGTTGGTAAATTAAAGACGGTAAATCGTAAAAATATGGTTACCTTGTAAAAAGGTAAAATATTTAGGCGGAAGGCAGAATCGTGTCCGAAAACTTACGAAAATAAAGAGTGCGAATTTTCAAGGGGGTGTCCGAAAATATACTTTACATTAAATTAGCTAGTTTTACTGATTCTACATAGTGTCCGAAAACATACGGTGTCCGAACATATACTGTAAATACGGTAAAGATAATATGTTGTGTGTACTCATTAGAATCACCTCATTGAGGCGATTCTAATGAGTACACATAACATATCTTGTGAGTACTCATTAGAATCACCTGATTGAGGTGATTCTAATGAGTACACACAGAATATCTTCTCAACATAAAACATCCTAAATATCTGGAGCTGTTGGACAAATTCTCTTTAGACGAATTCTTTAGACTCCTGTATGTGTTCAAATACCATTTTACACCAGCCATCAGTGTTTGAGCCATTAAAGTTTTCCTGTACATGTATGTGTTTTAACCCTTGTCCTGCTGAATATTCATATATGCCACACCCACTACCAATTATCAACCAATCAGATTACTTGATGCAAATTATTGCAACAAATTCATAATCTGAATGGCAAACAATGTAGCTCCTGATCAGATGGCTTCTGACGAAGCCATCTGATCAGGATCTGCATTGTTTGAAAGGCAAGACATATCCGGGTTCAGCAGGACAAGGGTTTATTATATAGATTGAAATATTGAAGGTTTTTTGTTTGCTTGTTTGATTTGAAGTGTAACGTCCCCGTAAAGGTCATTTTGGAGATGTTGCTTCCAATTTTGTGGGACTTTTACCCGACATAGAGATGAGATGACATCTCAAGCCCTGTCGCCCAATGAAACCAATAGGGTTTATAAGCCTGGACGGGCCAACTCGCACCGCACTGCCTGGGCAGGCTTAGATGCTCTAAGCGGTTTACCAGTATTCTTGTGCGGGTCGGTTTCAGTTCTGGGTGGAAGCATCATGCAGCCTATCTATTTCTTCAATCCCCGATAGGCGAGGGCTATATTGAAGGTTAAAAAGAGTACATTGTAGTTTAGCTAATTGGGGCTAAAACACTTATAATTACCCAATAAATTGATTTTCACTTCCCAATTACTGGTACAAATTGGTCATTAATTCAGAGGGGAAAAATCAAAGTATCTGGTGAAAATTCCTGAACTTCTATAGCCAAACTTGTGACTCCCCAACAGCCTTGTAGCCACAGTAGTGATAAAGCTAGAAGAAATAAGACTTGCTGTTTCAAGCCTAGTAGAAGATTTAAAATGGAATTTTTGGCCTTAATTGTTTTCTTTGACAAATAAAAAGAAAATTTTAACAAATAAAAAGAAAATAAAAAGAGAGAAAAACACACACAATGTCTGCTTTAATTGTATTTGGTGCTATTAAAATTGAGCCAATGCCCTTAGCTAGTTTGTATTTTGAATCATTTATCATCGCTCCAGACAAAGCAAAGTAGGGATAATAAAGTATTTATTTTTATTTCTCCATGAAAATGTACGTTGTGGGTACTTGTTAGAAATGCCTCCATTAGGATTCTAACACCAAACATATTTTTATCGATCCAAATCCAAAACAACACATTTTAACCCTTTGAGCACTCTAGAAAATTCTAGACCAGACGTCAATTGTATCTTTTAATTAGCTTTCAGCAAAAATAAAGCTTGTCATTGCATGTGAATCATCTGCCATACAGATGATTCACATGAAATGTCAAGCCTTATTTTCAATGTCCAGCCTTATTCTTGCTGAAAAATAAAAAAAGATACTCTGAAAATGTGTGCTTGAAAAAGGTTAAAGTATTAAAATTGCCATTTGTGTGTGGTGGATGGGGTTTAAATCACTGGTTTTATGGCTGCAAAACGCTCCACTGATGTGTCTGCATAGAAATAACTTTGAGACCATATCATTACGATAACACACAGGTGTGACATAGTGCATTTTTTTCACATCTCAAAATAGCTACTTTTCTGATGACAATCCATCATTTTTTTCTTATTTATACTGGAAACATAGGTTGAGGGTGTTGTAACGAGTACCAGGACCTATGTATTGGAGCAAAAATAAGAAACATTATGTATACAGGCCCAAACTGGGACAATATCACAGAGCCTGAAAATTTACCCATATGTCAGGCGTGGGGGGCTGCAGGTCCCCACTGGGTCCTGGGGCAATTGGGTCTAGGGACATTGCCCCGGTAGGAGGGCCAGGCGAAGCCACACAGGCCGAAGATGATTTAAGCACTAAGCCTAAATTAGTCAAATTCACTCTCCTGACAGCTATTTTTTTTAAGAAAACTGGCAAAAAGCATCAATCTAAGTGAAGTGCATCTCCCTCCCCACCCTCCTGGGGAAAAAAACTATGTCTGAACCTAAAAAAATAGGACATAGGTTCCCCTATATTTTGCATTTTCTTGTTCATGCCCTACCCAATTACTAAGGCCATTGAAAGATATGGACAAGACACAAGTAGAAGGAAAAGGTGGGAGGGGTACACTGGCTCAAAACAACTTCATAAGTCTTGTATAAGTGTCAGCGTCCATTGCTCAGCCTTTCCCCTCAGATTAACCTTAGACAGATAAATATGTAAAATACCTCAAAGGTCAATATAATCCTCCATGATACATGAATTAAATCCTAGATTATTTTTTTTCTTGTTAAATTTTAATGTAAACAGAACACATGTACAACATCATGAAAAGCTTTAGGACACCCCACCCCTGCATCTCAGGCAGCTAAAAGCCGAAATTCCGGCATTAGCCAGATTTATACGAGGCTTGTGTTTACCCTCATAAAACCAAGTTTTCTCTATATCAAGTGGGGTTTAGGGGGGTGTTCATTTCACAGGCTTGTTCACGCGATGTAATCAATGATTTACCTCCCCTAATGACAATTTTGAAGGAAGCTGAAGCAATCCCCCAAATACATACCTTCCTTCTTCTTTCTTCGTGGATAATAGCTTTTTGACTTCGGTGAAAAATGGTCATATTTTGTGAAGAGTATTCTGAAGGCACAGTCTGACAGCGTCAATATACGAGGGATATCAAACTTGAAGCCCTTCTCAGCAAATTCAAAACTCTTGATTCTGTGGGAAAAACATGAATCTTTAGTCAGAGTATAACGCTGGAAATAAAAGCTGTGATTACTAATTGTCTAAGTGACAGACTATTAGCCCCCACCTATCGGGGCTTGAAGAAATAGATGGGCTGCATGATGCTTCCACGCAGAGCTGAAACTGACCCGCACACGAGTACTGGTAAACGCCTTAGAGAATCTAAGCCTGCCCAGGCAATGCAGTGCGAGTTGGTCCATCCATGCTTGTAAACGCTATAGGTTCCATTGGCTGGCAGGGCTTGAGATGTCATTTCATCTCAATGTTGGGTAAAAGTCCCACAAAATTGGATGCAACGTCTCCAAAATGACCTTTACAGTGTTGATGGGGACGTTAAACTTCAAATCAAACAAACAAACTAAGCAACAGACATCTTGATTATAACAAGAATTATTCAAATATGCTACAACCTCTTTAAAACACTGCTGTTAGGGAACTGTTAGTTAAACAACTGTGTTACAACACCGCTGTTGGGGTACTGTTAGCTGTAATAACAATTGTTATAACCCTGCTATTAAACAACTGTACTACAACACTGCTGTTTGGGGTACTGTTAGCTAAACAACTGTTAAAACACTGCTGTTGGGGCACTGTTAGTTAAGCAACTGTCTTATAACACTGCTGCTAGGGCAATGTCAGTTAAACAACTGTGTTATTACACTGCTGTTGGGGCACTGTTAGTTAAACAACTGTTATAGCACTGCTGTTGGGGAACTGTTAGTTAAACAACTGTAATATAACACTGCTGTTTTGGAACTGTAGAGTAAACAATTGTTATCACACTGCTGTTGGGGCACTGTTAGTTAAACAACTGCATTACAAAAACTGCTAATGGGGCACTGTTAGTTTAACAACTGTGTTACAAAAACTGCTGTTGGGGCACTGATAGTTGAACAACTGTGTTACAATGCAGCTGTTGGGGGCACTGTAAGTTAAACAACTGTGTTATAACACTGATGCTGGGACACTGTTAGCTAAACAACTGTGTAATAACACTGCATTGCAAAATCTACTGTTGAGGCACTGTTAGTTAAACAGCTGTGTTACAAAAACTGCTGTTGGGCCACTGTTAGTTAAACAAATGTGTTCTAACACTGCTGTTGGGGCACTGTTAAATAACTGTATTATAACAATGTTACAAAAACTGCTGTTGGGCCACTGTTAGTTAAACAAATGTGTTCTAACACTGCTGTTGGGGCACTGTTAAATAACTGTATTATAACAATGCGGTCGGGGTACTGTTAGTTAAACTACTGTGTTATAACAGTGCTGTTGTGGCTCTGTTAGATAAACAACTGTTTATAATACTGCTGTTTGGGCACTGTTCGTTAAACAACTGTGTTATAACACTGCTGTTATGGCATTGTTAGTTAAACAACTGTGCTACACCATAATGAGAATGTATATAGAATAATAGCTGTCTATGGTAATTAATCTTTATAGTCCCATCAAAAAAGGTATAGATTATACAGAAAAAATAAACATTTTTGGAATCCATCTTTAAACCATGTTGTATCCAAAGCCATGTTATAATGAACAGTGTGATAAAGAGGTAGGGATGTAACTTGCTCAGTTTATGTCAAAACCTATGAATTTAATAATCATTGCTAAATATATACAGAGGCATTGTGCATTTTTACAAACAAGAATTCCATCAAAGGCTACATTGCACTTGCAGTAAACTTGGCCATTTGGGTGAATGCTAGGGTGGTCGCAAAATGTTGATGGTTTGACAAACAGACAGAAAACTGGACTCCTATATCTTGCCACGCTAATAGCAGGCATGACAATAACAGACAGTGACAATAATGGACAGTGAAGTGTATTGCTAAAATGATCGTTCTTCTACTTCCAGTTTTTCACCATTTTTCTACTTCCAGTTTTTCAAGAAAAGACAACAATTACCGATGAAATTATGTGCACCTGCCATGTTAGCTGACACAAAGTTGTCAGACATAAAACCAACAGGATGCAGTTTTTAATTGTAAGTTAACATTACATTCAGTCATTCAGAATGGGGAAAAAAATCCACAAATTTTAGCAGTTTAACAGCTACTCACAAACACCTGAGTATTAGATTTTGTTCTTGTTAGACCATTTTGGCCACATTACAATAACACATCCCTACCCGCTCTTTTATACAGTTCTAATGAGTACCCACAACCTTTGTCTTGCAGCAGAAATAAGATTAATCATGACTACCCCTGTATACACCCGTCTTCCCTATGGAGATATGGGGGGGGTGGGGGGGACCTTTACAGGGACATGTCAATGTTAAAAATAAGTTTGTTAAAGTAGTAACAATGCTTTGAACAACTTGGCTGAGACTGATACTAAAATGTTATTAATCAAATAATTTCCTATTGATTCAGTTACACGTCCGAGGTCAGCTGTATTGGCCACAAAGCTGAAGACCAATACAGCTGACAGAGGACCTGTAACTGGGCCAATACGAGAATACTTGATTAATGACAATTTTATTAATTACATGTCACATCATAAAACATTCTTTCTGAAGATTTCACCTCACTTTTATATGATTTCGCCTCAAGTTAATATGGATTTAAATAATATGGTTTTCCACTATTTGAAAGTTCTTTTCTATAAGTATACATTAAGGCGTAACTATACCAAATTTAGTGACACAGAGGCCTTTCTGATATTTAATCTTCATCAGTGTGTCTCAACCCCAAAGTTTTGAAACCGAAACGGATGATGGACAAGACCCGGAAAACACAGCACATCCCCCTCCCAGCACACACTGACTGACGTAGCCTATGAGACAGGTCAGCTGAAGGCATCAGGCAAGAGAGCCTACCCGCGGACTTATCGGCGTCCCCCACCGAGCCAACATCAGCAAACATGACCCACACTCCACGGAAGTCCCGGGCATCAGGAAGGAGATGTCCAAAGTAGTGAGACTTGCAAAATTTAAAATATAACAAAAAGTGTAAACCAAATCCGCTAAGATACATGTCTCACCTGGCAGGTCAGTCTTAGTTTTAGAACAATTAGAATTTTATGCTGCAAAAATTAAAGATATAATATAGTTATTTAAATCAGTATACATGTGTTAAAAAGTGTAAAACACAACATAGTTGTTCACCACATGTGAAAAGACAAACCAACCACAAGATTACGCGATTGGTTTCTTAGCCAATCTGAATCAAGTTCAAGAATTTCAATTCTGATCGCAGGCCACTGATATTAGTATGAGGTTAATGGATATACAAGTCAGAGGTCAAGCTCGTATTAGCAGAGGTCAACTTGCATAAACTGAACAAAGAAAGAAAGGAGGGTTGTATCCTCTGTATTTATACTATATACACATTTGTTAATTGATAAAGGACTTCGTTAGCAGTCAGAGACAAAACCATCAAGACTGATACAGGAGTTTACAAGCAGCCAGAGATAAAACTGCCAAGACTGATGCAGGATTTTACTAGCAGCCAGAGACAAAACTGCTGAGACTGATAAAAAAATTTACTAGCAGCAAGAGACAAAACTGCCAATACTGATACAGGACTTTACTAGTAGCCAGAGACCAAACCGCTGAGACTGATAAAGAACTTTACTAGCAGCCAGAGACAAAATGGTGGAGACTGATACAGGACTTTAGCAGAAGTCAGAGACAAAACCACCAAAAGTGATACAGGACTTTATTAGCAGCGTGAGACAAAGACCATCAAGACCGATACAGGACTTTACTAGCAGTAAGAGACAAAACCGCTGAGTCTGATATAGGACTTTATTAGCAGACAGAGACAAAACTGCCGGGACTGATACAGGACTATATTAGGACCCAGAGACAAAACTGCTGAGTCTGATACAGGACTTTATAAGCAGCCAGAGACAAAACTGCCTTGACCATATATGATCATTCCATTCTATGTTCAGCTCACGAACAGTCAACATCGCTCTTATCATGTCACACTCTCTGAAAGAGTATCCCCTTCCTGAGCCACTTGTGGCTTTCTTGAAGTCATGCCGACTTCATGGGGTGCCGGAAGTAAAAACAGGCCTCCAGCACCAGTGCGTGACAGTCAAGCCTTCGCTGGGATCTGAGCACTCCAGCTCCAACCAGACCCAGGAAGACAGCCAAAACACAGCAGCCAGCCAAGAAGGAGAGACCACTACAAGAGGCAGCACCACTGGCAACAGTGACCATCGAGATCTCTCCGGCCACCATCACAAGACCAACCACAGCCAGCGCTGAGCCCGGGCCAATACTGCAGCGACCAACACTCTCGCCTGCACCAGCGCCTTCTTCACCAGAGCCTTCCCAGCCAACACCGCCAGAGCCACCGAAGAAACAGCGCCGCAAGACTTCGCCCCCCAAGCCAACCTACCAGCCACTCGCACCTGACATGGATTTCGTGACGATCAATCAGCACTTCCGGGTACAAGACCACTACGACTGCCAAGCTGTCCGCTGCTACGATGACCATGACATCTACCTGCTTAGCAGGAAGCCTACGGGTCGAACCTACCCGTACGCGACAGAGTGCTATGCCTTCCAACATTGGGAGAATAGCATTCTGTACGTGTCGAGGTCATCGGACGCGGGGGACGACGAGTTCATCCCCGGAGCTTGGCGATTCTACAAGCAGCACTTCTGCATGGCTAAGCCGGTAGGAGATGCTGAGGGCTTGTACCAATGCCTGGATAGTTACGCGCTCATCCTGCCTGCTGGTTGGGAATAAGACTTGCGACCAGTCTTCTTCCTGGACCGTTAGTCGTGCGTTTTCCTGGATGGAAATCTGCATAGGCGTGCCTCATTGGCAGCCTAAGTCTGATGGCCGAAATCGCGCGGCCCCAAGAGAGAGCATCGTTGACCTACTTTCTGCTCTCGAGCACAGTAGAGCAATCCCTATTTGCAGCCGAACTGACAGTGATTACTCTACATTTTTGGCTCAATTCAGGCCGGCCTTCAAAATTTCTAAAACTGGCAGTGCTTCAACTTCCTTGGCAGGGCACAGGCAGTCCAACGTGATTGACTCTTTTTGGACAACCTGCCGCGATTTGCAGCCCAGAAGCATAAAACTTACGTCTCACTGTGGAGCTATGGAGTTCTGTCCGCTCGACCTTGGCAGATGTAAAATGCCTCAACCTGAACGAACAAACAAACTGCCTAGACTAATACAGGACTTTATTAGCAGCCAGAGACAAATCATCAAGATGGATACTGGACTTTATTAGCAGCTAGAGATTAAACCTCCGAGACTGATACAGGACTTTAATGGCAGCCAGAGATAAAATCACCAAGATTTATACAGGACTTTACTAGCAGCCAGAGACAAAACCACCGAGATTGATATAGAACTTTACTAGCAGTCAGAGACAAAACTGCTGAGACTGATACATGACTTTAATAGAAACCAGAGACAAAACCGCAGAGACTGATACAGGACCTCACCAGCAGATAGAGACAAAACCGCAGAGATTGATACAGAGCCTCATTAGCAGCCAAATACAAAACCACCGGGAATGATACATGACTTTTTAAGCGGCCAGAGACTGTCTACTACCAGTTTTTCGACACAAAAATACAGAATCCTGTAACACCCTACACATGTTTTCTGATTCTGTATGGCAATCCATCTTAGCTCTGAACCTCGCATTTGTTGTGACGTAAGAAAGCAGCCATCTGTAACGCTGAATTAGACTTTTGAATTGTTGACGTCACTCAAACACTGAGCATAATGTCAATGTTTTCCGCCTATTTACATTGAAACAAGAGAGCCCAGAGGTCCCTGAATCGCTCACCTGAGAATCAGTGTCTCTAGTACATTCTTGGCCCAAGGGCTGTAATTTGAACAAACTTGGTAGCGGTCCACTAGATGAAGCTTCATACCAAATTTCAAAGACCTGGGCCTTCTGGTTTCAGAAAAGAAGATTTTTAAAGGTTTTCCCTATATAAGCCCATGTAAAACTAGTGGGCTCTGGCATTATTCGCGCCAGGGCTATAATTCGAACAATCTCAGTAGAGGTCTACTAGATGAAGCTTCACGCCAAGAATCAAAGATCTGGGCCTTCAGGTTTCAGACAAGAAGATTTTTAAAGCTCTAAGGGCTGTAACTGCAAAACCGAATGTCAGATTCAAGCCAAATTCAAACTCATCTGAGGTTTTATGCTTGTTCTTGTTTACTGAAAGTTTCAAAAAGATCAGATAAGAAAAGGCTGAGACACTATTTTTCACTAATATTTATGCTCAAGGGCAGGTAATTCGAAAGCCTTTTGTCTCATGCGGCCCAAATTCAAACTAAGCATAGACTGTAAGGTCCTTCTGGTTATCTGGAAGTTTGATGAAGGTCAGGTTTATATAAATAGCCAAGCAAAGTTGGAGACATCCTTTTCCCATTGTAAGTCTCTGGGAAGTTTTTCACCCTCAAGGGGATGTAACTGGAAATCCAGTGGTCAGATTCAAGCCAAAATCGAACTCATTAGAGATTTTATGCTTATCCTCGTTTACCAAAAGTAACAAAAAGATCAGATCAAAAACGGTTGCGGAAAGTTGGATACACCATTTTTCGCTAATATTTATGCTCAAGGGCAGTTAACTCAAAAGTCATTTGACATGCTTATCCCAAATTCAAACTCAACATAGATATGCCCCTCCTGGTTATCTGCAAGTTTGATGAAGATCTGATTTGAAATGGTCAAGAAAAGCTGGAGACGTCGTTTTCCCATTGTAAGTCTATGGGAAAATCTTTCACACTCAAGGAGATGTAACTGGAAAACCACTAGTCAGATTCAAGTCAACTTTGAACTCGCGCGAGATTTTATGCTTGTCCTCTTTACCAAAAAGTACAAAATGATCCAATCAAAAACAGCTGAGAAAAGCGAGAGACACCATTTTCACTTACATTTATGCTCAAGGCCAGGTAATTCAGAAGCTGTTTGTCCCTTGCAGCCCAAATTTGAACTCAACTTAGACTGTAAGCCCCTCCTGGTTATCTGCAAGTTTGATGAAGATCAGATTAGAAATGGCAGACAAAAAGTGGAGACGTCGTTTTCCCCCATTATAAGTCTATGGGAAAATTTTTCACGCTCAAGGGGATGTAACTGAGAAAACGCTCGTCAGATTCAAGCCAAATTCGAACCCGTCCAAGATTTTATGCTTGTTCTCGTTTATGAAAAGTTACAAAAAGATCAGATCATAAACGGCTGAGAAAAGCTTGAGACACCATTTTTCACTTACATTTATGCTCAAGGGCAGGTAACTCCAAAGCTGTTTGTCCCATGCATCCCAAATATGAACTCCACGTAGACTGTAAGCCCATCCGGGTTATCTGCAAGTTTGATGCAGATCGGATCAGAAATGGCTGTGAAAAAGTGGAGACGTCGTTTTCACCATTATAAGTCAATGTGAAAATTTTTCACGCTCAAGGGGATGTAACTGGAAAAACCGCTGGTCAGATTCGAACTCATCCGAGATTTTATGCTTGTCCCCGTTTATGAAAAGTTACAAAAAGATCAGATCATAACCGCTGAGAAAAGCTGGAGACATCATTTTTCACTTATATTTATGCTCAGGGGCAGGTAACTCCAAAGCTGTTTGTCCCGTGCAGCCCAAATTCGAACTCGACTGTAGACTGTTAGCCCCTCCTGGTTATCTGCAAGTTTGATGAAGATCGGATCAGAAATGGGGGAGAAAAAGTGGAGACGTAGTTTTCCCCCATTATAAATCTATGGGAAAAAAATTTCACGCTCAAGGGGATGTAACTGAGATAAACGCTCGTCAGATTCAAGCAAAATTCGAACCCGTCCAAGATTTATGCTTGTTCTTGTTTATGAAAAGTTACAAAAAGATCAGATCATAAACGGCTGAAAAAGCTGGAGACACCATTTTTCACTTATATTTATGCTCAAGGGCAGGTAACTCCAACGCTGTATGTCCCATGCATCCCAAATATGAACTCGACGTAGACTGTAAGCCCCTCCTGGTTATCTGCAAGTTTGATGCAGATCTGATCAGAAATGGCTGTAAAAAAGTGGAGACGTCGTTTTCACCATTATAAGTCTATGGGAAAATTTTTCACGCTCAAGGGGATGTAACTGGAAAACCGCTGGTCAGATTCAAACTCATCCGAGATTTTATGCTTGTCCTCTTTTATGAAAAGTTACAAAAAGATCAGATCATAACGGCTGAGAAAAGCTGGAGACATCATTTTTCACTTATATTTATGTTCAGGGGCAGGTAACTCCAAAGCTGTTTGTCCCGTGCAGCCCAAATTGGAACTCGACGTAGACTGTAAGCCCCTCCGGGTTATCTGCAAGTTTGATGAAGATCGTTTTCCCCATTATAAGTCTATGGAAGGCAACCAGAATTCCAATCCGATCAGCTCAAAAACCTTATGGAGCCTTTCCCCCTACCTGATAATGCTTCTCATGAAATTTGATCAAGATTGGCCATGGGGTATTAGAGATATACTTATCTGAAATTGTTTATGGACACACGCATGCTCGCACGTCGGACCACAGACAAAATGAGATCACAAAAGCTCACCTTGTCACTACGCGACAGGTGAGCTAAAAAAATGACTTTACTGGAAGCACAAAGGTAAATAATAAACATTTAATCACTAATAGAAACTTGATCTGCCACACAATACCATGTCTCTTGGATGTGTATTTATTGGAAGCCAGAGACAAAAACGTCAAGACTGATACAGGATTTTATTAGCAGCCAGAGACAAAACCACCAAGATTGATAAATTGGTTTGATTTGAGGTTTAACGTCCCCGTCAACACTGTAAAGGTCATTTTGGAGACGTTGCTTCCCATTTTGTGGGACTTTTACCCGACATTGAGATGAAATGACATCTCAAGCCCTGTCGCTCACTGAAACCAATAGGGTTTATTAGCATGGACGGTCCGCCTCGCACCGCGGTTCCTGGACAGGCTTTGATCCACTAAGCTGTTTACCAGTACTAGTGTGCGGGCCAGATTCAGCTCTGCGTGGAAGCATCATGCAGCCCATATATTTCTTCAAGCCCCTATGGGCGGTGATACAGGACTCTACTAGCAGCTAGAGACAAAACCGTCAAGACTGATACAGGATTTTATTAGCAGCCAGAGACAAAACCACTAGTGTCTCGTTGTTCAAAGATAATGAAATTGTTATATAACCGTTGATTACATTATCACTACAGTCATGCAATAGGGCAAAATTACTCTTTTTTTTTTTCGCTGAGGAAAAATGAAAATGCATATGTAATTTATATTGTTCTTGAGTTTAAATTTTCACAAGTTTATGTATTAAAGCTAACACAGCCCAGAACACTAACCTGGGATTTTTGCTCAGGTTTCCCCAGACACACAGGCAGACATCAGGGTTCTCATTGAGGTAATGTAAATTAAATGTCTCACTGTCACACAGCTCTGTGGCTCTCTGCAGGACAAGAACTGTGGAAGCATCCAATTTTACTTGCATCAGTCGTTGTAGATCCTCCATGGTCTGCAGTAGTGCAAATAAACTTCATGATGAAAACAAGTCATACATCACATACAGAAACATTTTAGAAAAACCTACCTGTGTGAAGTAAATCTTTTGTGGTTTTACCTACGGCTTTTTTTTTCAGACAAAAATAGATTGTTGGTCACCTGGTGCCTGTTAGAACTACCTCTTTAAGGAGACAAAATGATGATAAATAATGCATTCAGAAGACACGCCTAAACAAATACATTGTAAACTTTACCGCCAAAAAAATGAAAATTTTAAGATGACAAATTGTGATATCTTTCTCATTTCTGCTCAAAATATAGATTGTGGGTACTTTTCAGAACTGCCTCATTGAGGCTGAGGCAGTTCTAACGAGTACCCACAATACCCACAATCTATATTTTAGAGCACAATTCAGAAAAATAAGGTTTACCCCTGTAAACCCCAGTTTTTCTATATAAAAGTGGGGTTCAAGGGGGTCAGAATTATATAGGCGTGTTTTCTTGATGGGGTTTTTGTTTGTTTGATTTGTGGTTTAACATCCCCGTCAACACTGTATAGGAGACATTGCTTCCAATTTGTGGGACTTTTACCCGACATTGAGATGAAATGACATCTCAAGCCCTGTCGCCAAAAGAAACCCAATAGTGTTTATAAACATGGACGATGCGACTCGCTCCGCTTTACCTGAGCATGCTTAGATCCTCTAAGTGGTTTACCAGTTCTTGTGTGCGGTCAGTTACAGCTCTGCATGGAAGCATCTATTTCTGCAAGTCCCAATGGGTGGGGGCCGTTTCGTGATAGGGTATGAGTCAGCTCTTTAGAAAAGGGCCATTATCACACAGGTGAGCAGCAAGGCTAAGGCAAGCCTGTGTATATGTGCAGTCTCACCAGAGCCTTTGCTGTTTGCAGACATATAGAGGAGATATTGAGGATCTACAGGCATAAGCCATGCATCTACAGTCGAACTTCAATGGCTCGAACACCTTTGGGACCTCGAAAATCTGTTCGAGACAGGGGTAGTTCGAGCCACTGAGGTTACTGTCAGGAGACATAACGAGATACTTTTAGACATCTTTTCGGTGTTTTATAACGAAAATGTATGCTGTGTGTACTCATTAGAATCGCCTCATCGAGGCGATTCTAATGAGTACACACAGCATACATTTGCAAGATAAAAGACTAAAATCTCCTTAATTATGCCCCACTATTTCTTATGTAGAGGATTTGGCTAGGGGCTCAAGAACGGGTTCGACACAACCCTGGTAAACGAGCCATCGGTGTTCGAGCCATCAAAGTTCTACTGTAGCTCTATTAGTTACCTGAGAAGACTGGCTCAACATTTTTCTGCTCACTAATGTAATAAGTGACCTGTTTTCAAGAGCTTTATTACATACTGTAAAATCCAAAAATTCGGACACCTAAAGCAATTGTCATAATTCTCCTAAAATATTGATAAATCTGTTTCACTGTCCAATAAGGAGCAGTCTAATCCGAAGGAGCAGTCAGATCTGGGTCTTCACTGTTTGCTTAGGCCCATCTGTCCCAATACTTAGGATCATTACAGTTTGTTTGATCTGTTCAGCTCTAGTAGTGATTAATTGAGTGATAAATCACAGTCTGTAGGTCTGTTGTAAAGCTGATCAAATCACAAGCCTATATGCAAGTGATTTGTCTACTTACAACTGACTGACAAACCCTGGTTTATTGCTCAACAATGGAGCTGTTATTGATTCTAACATACTAAAAATTGTCAGCAGTTATTTTGTTTCCTTCAAATTCTCCTGACCTTTTGACATTGTTAGAAGAAATTTCACCAACATTACTGACTATATCACACACATTCATCCTTTTTGTAATGTTGTTGATGCTATATCATTATAAAGTTGAGCTGAGTTGAACTGATGTGAGGAAATTACACTGCACTGTCTGACGTCACATAATCTTTAAGTCATGTTATAAAGTGGCGACTTTTCGGGGCACGCTCTTCCCTCCAGTGATTTGTAGCAGAATAAATCATAGTTCTTTTTCATAGCCTACATAGGCATGCTGTGTTAGAATACTGATTCTAACACAGCACGCCTATATAGGCAATGAAAAATAAATGTGTTTTATTCTACAACAAATCACGGCAAGGAAGAGCGTGACCAGTGACGTCATTAAAAACTGCAAATTTATGACGTCACTAGTCGATTTCCTTGACGTTGGAGGGTGTAACATCATTTTCCCTCATCGAAAACGTTAGAAAAGGATATAAATGCATGTGTTTCAGTCGATAGTTTTAGCGGGATTTGTTCTAACAATGGCGAAAAGTTGTGAGAATTTGAAGGCAACAACAGCATTATTGCCGAGTTTCAGCGTGTTAGAATCGAAATAGATCAGCTCTAGCCAGTGATTTGTTAGATAATAAATCACAGTTTGTCGGTCAGTTGTAAGTAGACAAATCATAATATGTCGTTTAAACAACATATTTCTTGTTTTCTTTTCCACTCTGAAAAAGTAGCGTGGAGTTTAAAACAATTAAGATGTCGTTTTATCGACATAATCTTGGCCTTTTCATTGGTTAAAGATGTCGTTTTTTCAACATAATATGTCGTTAAAACGACATCTTTATTTTTTAAAATTCCACGCTACTTTTTCAGAGTGGAATGGAAAACAAGAAATATGTCGTATAAACGACATATTTTTGTTTTCTGTTCCATTCTTATTTTATTGTTTTAAATTCCACCCTACTTTTTCAGAGTGGAAAGGAAAACAAAAAACATGTCTTTAAACGATATAATATGTCGTTTAAACGACTTATTTCTTGTTTTCTTTTCCACTCTTCTAAAGACGTTCTACAGCGTTTGAATTCTCCAACCCAGAATTTAACTTGTGCATACAATGGTGCAGAAGATCGATAAACATTGGTCAACTCGGGCTCGTGATTTGTCTACTTTACAACTGACCTCCAAACTGTGATTTATTACTCAACAAATCACAGCTAGAGCTGATCTATTTCTTAATTAGAAATGCTTCATTTAGGTGATTCTAGTGAGTACACACAACATAACTTTTCAAGTTTAAACAGGGTTTGGGTTGGTGTGAAGGTGCTATGTAGCTTTCAGCTCTGGGTCATTTTATACAGGAAACCCCAAAACGGATTCCTTGGCAAACAGTGCAGGCCCAGATGAGACGCTGCAGAATGTGGCGGCTCATCAGGGCCTACACAGTTTGCAAAAAGTTAAGCCATTTCCCAAACAAAATTTGAAGAAAACACAGCCTGTCATCCCTAAATTTTGTAATGGACTACTGGTTTATATAAGTATATAAGGAGGAAGATTCCCTTTGGTAGAAAAAGGGTTAAACTTGCAGCAGGTGCGGGATTTTATTTATTTTTATTTTCTACTCTATCCTATCTTTCCTTCTCCCAATGCCCCATCTCTTGGAAAATGGCTTGAGAAGGACAGTTCCTCCAGGACTCTGAGCTGTTGTTGACCCACTGGCTGTTGTCAGTTATTGCTGGGGTAGGGGGATGAGGGGCTCTCACTTAGTACTGGTATGGTAAACTGCTCAGAGGGTCTAAGCCTGTCAAGGAACAGTGAAAGTAACTGATCAGCCCAACATGACCTTAGCTGTTAACAGGGCTATAAAACCCACAACACAACAACTTCCATCTCATAAAGTACAATTGTTTTGGTAAAATGTGTAGTTTTACCTCTGTCACATTCAAAAGCCTAACGGACCTAAGTTGACCTTGCCAATAAATAGGTCAAGGCCACCCCATGTCATCATTTATATAACTTTTGTAAGTTAAGTCTCAAGTCCCTTTTGCTGTGTGACAAGTTTCAAGGTCATCTGATTTATGGTTCTGGACAAGAAGAATTTTAAAGGGTTTTCCCAACTGTGGCCATGGTAGCCATTTTAGCCATTGACCAGGAACAACTATATAAACTTTTGTTGCCATGAGTTATAAATGTGTCATATAAAATCTGACTTCAATTGGTCCAGTGGTTTCCAAGATGTTTGAAAGTGTGGACAGATGTCATACTACAGAGGCTACCAACTATCAGTATAAGTGTGGACAGATGTCATACTACAGAGGCTACCAACTATCAGTAATATACTGATAGTTGGTAGCCTCTGTAGTATGACATCTGTCCACACTTTCAAACATCTTGGAATAAGCAATAAGCTGACATTGCAATAAGCTGACATTGTGACTTTGGCTAAGGTCAGCTAAAAAATGAATAATGATAGATGAGTGATCAAGCAATTATAACTTGAATACCAAATAGTAAAATGGATTCATCATTGGTTAATAGGAATTTAAGTCCTACTAAGTCCACATGAAATAATCTGACTGTATACTTACACTTTTATATCTGTCTGCTTCTTGAAGAGATAACTCAGCCTCTGGCGTGTCTTCCATCAGGTATTCCAGCTCATTGATTAACTGCAGAAAAGTTTAAACAGAAGTACTGTGTATACAGAGGACACTCATTATAACGACAGTATTTGATCCCTATTATTGTGCCATTATAAAGAATTTGCCGTTATAAAGAATTCCAGCTAGTAGTATGATAGGTAATAAAAAGCCTTTCTTTTCTGAACCATGGCTGTCCACACTTTCTTTCTTTCTTTCTTTCAAGAACCAGATGTTATAGATATTTGTTAGAATCGCCTCACCGAGGCGATTCTAACAAATATCTATAACATTTGTTTCTTGGAGTACTAGATTACAAGACCCATTCATGACTATGGACTCGATTCGTGCATTTGCAACCCGAGGCTTGGAACCGAGGCTAAGCCTTTAGCTAAGTAGTCATTCCATTCAAATTGTCGTTATAACGAGTTAAGCCATTATAACAAATGTCAGTATAAAGAGGGTTGACTGAACTGTTTCACTCCTAGTCTCTGAGGTGGACCCTTCCATCTTTGAATCTCCTAGTCTCTGAGGTGGACCCTTCCATCTTTGAATAGGACATGTCTCTGAGGTGGACCCTTCCATCTTTGAATCTTTTAGTCTCTGAGGTGGACCCTTCCATCTTTGAATAGGACATGTCCATTACTGTCCATAGGAGTTTTTAGTGAAAATTATTGTCTGATAAACAGTGTTGATCCTGATGAGAAGGCTCTTTATCACCACCTCATCAGGATCTACTCTGTTTGCCTTGGTACATGAAGTCCGATACAGGACTGAAGGGGTTCTAGAATAACTTAGCTTTGCATGCTATTGCACCAGCAGCCATACCTCTGTTGTTTTAAATGAGTTTACTTCACATAAAATAATATCATCCAAAAATTTTAAAATTTATTTAACAGTTCCTAAGAAATTAGTTTCGTCAATGTTGATTGGTCAAATGTTTACATCCCAGTATTTTGAAACTATGTTTATAGCTTATGGCCAGGTACGAGGACTGTTCAAATATGAATGCAAGTAGAACGTTTTCTCATGCACTAATGCAAAAATCACCTGGAAATAAATATCACAGCGTAGAAAAACATTTTACCTATACATTGATACCAAACCTGTTAAAATCCGTACACTTTAGCCATGTATATCGTTCGATAAACACTGTCTACTCTTGTATACTAATACAAAACATGGTTGGAAGAAGGTCAGAGTACGCCGTTGAAATACGGTCCTATATTAAGAATCGTTGTATTCTTGGTATACGGTGCAAAGACATTTTTGATGAAATATGTTCGGTTTATGGGCATAATGAAATGTCTTTTCCGACAGTTTTTCGTTGGTGTAAGAAATTCAGCTGTGGGCTAGGCTCAACAGAAGATGCACCACATGATCGTCGGCCGAAAAGAGCAACATCTGCCAAGATGGTTGCTAGAGTGAAAGAAATAGTTGCTACCAATGCACGATACACCACTAGGCAAATAGCTAGTATGGTTGGCATCTCATTAGGAGCAGTCATACAATTCTGAAACGGGATTTGCAAATGAGAAAGATCTGTGCTAGATGGATTCTCCATCTGTTGACAGATGAGCAGAAAAAGACACGCGTTCAGTGCGCCAAGAAGTTGCTTAAAAAGTTTCCAAATTACAATGCATGGTCTTTCGCTAATGTCGTCACAGGTGACTAGACATGGGTTCACTTTTTTGAGCCAAAACGAAAGATTCAGAACAAAATATGGGCAACAAAGTATTGCAAAAGACCATGCGTTGCAAAGCAGACCATGAGCGTCAAGAAGGCAATGTATGCCATATTCTTTTCAAATCAGGGCCCTGCTATTCAGGTTGCTGTGCCTAAAGGCAAATCTGTAAATGCGAAGTTTTACAAGAATAAAGTTCTTCGAAAATTGAAGAAATATTTCAAAGAACGAAGACCCACAACTGGTTTGGCCAATGTCAGATTGCTACATGACAATGCGTCATCGCACAAGGCGTTCATTGTGCAAGACTATCTGAAGCAGGAAAAGGTTGTTGAACTCCCTCACCCCCCGTATTCCCCTGACCTTGCCCTTTGTGACTTTTTTTGTTCCAGCGGCTGAAAAAAATACCTTTCTGGTCGATTTGTACAGCGCAAACACCTCGGTTCTGCAATATTCCAATGCCTTCATAGTATACCTCGAAAAGACTACCAAAATGCATTCAATGATTGGATCAGAAGGCTGAAAGTTTGTATATCTGTTAAAGGGGAAAACTTTGAGGGGACAAAATAAATTTTTCATCGAAATCTATCACGGAATCATTTTTATGTGCTTAGTTGCATTCATATTTGAACAGTTCTCGTAGTGGCTGCAGCTATCAGCTACTTGACTTTTGTCTGTTCAATTCAAGCTATAGCTACAATAGTTTGGACAATAGCCCTAAACCAAATAGGGCTGGATTTTTTTTGCAGAGTATTCCTGAACCCATCATTACCCCAATATATCAAGTGTGCCTTATCAAGTGAAATTGTGACATTATCCACATATGAACAGTGAGGACTTAAAACAGCCTGTATATTCACTTTGTCAAATAATATCCTTTCCAAACTGCTTTGGGTCAAAATGCATCCAGATAGCACACACAAAAGATTCGGATCAAACTGCATGGATACACACAGTCTGATCTGACCTTTCAAAGAGAGCACACTGCTCATCTGAGATTTCACAGAGAGCACACTGCTTATCTGAACTTTCACAGAGAGCACACTGCTCATCTGAGCTGTCACAGAGAGCAAACTGCTCATCTGAGCTTTCACAGAGTGCACACTGCTTATCTGAACTTTTACAGAGAGCAAACTGCTCATTTGAGCTAATCACAGAGGGCACACTGCTTATCTGAGCTTTCACAGAGAGCAAACTGCTTATCTGAGCTTTCACAGAGAGCATGCTGCTGATCTATGCTTTTACAGAGAGCATGCTGCTGATCTATGCTTTTACAGAGAGCATGCTGCTGATCTATGCTTTTACAGAGAGCATGCTGCTGAGCTGAGCTTTCACAGAGAGCACACTGCTGGCCTGAGCTTTCACAGAGAGCAAACTGCTTATCTGAGCTTTCACAGAGAGCATGCTGCTGATCTATGCTTTTACAGAGAGCATGCTGCTGAGCTGAGCTTTCACAGAGAGCATGCTGCTGGCCTGAGTTTTCACAGAGAGCTAACTGCTTATCTGAGCTTTCACAGAGAGCAAACTGCTTATCTGAGCTTTCACAGAGAGCAAACTGCTGATCTATGCTTTTACAGAGAGCATGCTGCTGAGCTGAGCTTTCACAGAGAGCACACTGCTTATCTGAGCTTTCACAGAGAGCAAACTGCTGATCTATGCTTTTACAGAGAGCATGCTGCTGAGCTGAGCTTTCACAGAGAGCTACTGCTGGCCTGAGCTTTCACAGAAAGCAAACTGCTTATCTGAGCTTTCACAGAGAGCAAACTGCTTAATTGAGCTTTCACAGAGAGCAAACTGCTGATCTATGCTTTTACAGAGAGCATGCTGCTGAGCTGAGCTTACACAGAGAGCACACTGCTTATCTGAGCTTTCACAGAGAGCAAACTGCTTATCTGAGCTTTCACAGAGAGCATGCTGCTGATCTATGCTTTTACAGAGAGCAAACTGCTTATCTGAGCTTTCACAGAGAGCACACTGCTTATCTGAGCTTTCACAGAGAGCAAACTGCTTATCTGAGCTTTCGCAGAGAGCATGCTGGTGAGCTGAGCTTTCACAGAGAGCACACTGCTTATCTGAGCTTTCACAGAGAGCAAACTGCTGATCTATGCTTTTACAGAGAGCATGCTGCTGAGCTGAGCTTTCACAGAGAGCACACTGCTCATCTGAGCTTTCACAGTGAGCACACTGCTGGCCTGAGCTTTCACAGGCAGCACATATATGTTACACACTTTTTTATGATGCAGCTCAAGGTTCAATGAAAATAGATCTGGCTATGGTGTTTCAATCATGATCAGAGTTTGATAAACATCAGACAAATTTAGTTGGTTTCTGACCTGTGTTTTTCTTTTCCTTTGAGTATTTGTTTTGAAACTGCTTTAAAAGATATTTTTTGTAGCTGAAAAACGGATACACTACAATCTCTTTGTAACAGTCTTCATTATAACATGATTTTGGAATCAACATGGTTTAAGGTTTGATCCCAAAATGAATACGCTATATAGACTGTTCATAAGAGGTAATTTTTCTATATGGGCCCCGTCAAGCGATTTTGGTACTTATCCCCTATGCGAGCAGCGAAGGTTCAGGCGAGCCTGCGCATCCGCGCAGTCTCGCCAGAACCTTCGCTGCTCGCTCATACAAGCAGTGAATCAAGAGGAACCTTCAGACAGAGAGTCATATCCCTGGCCCCTCTGAATGGCTGGGCATGCGCAGTTAAAATTTGTCACGACGGAATGCTCGAAGACACAAATTCGCTTGGCGGGGCTCATATAATCTATACAAATTGGTTTGGATTAACAAACAGGTTTCAGCTTTGGATCCCAATAACAGTGTTATAAAGAGGTTGGAATGCAACCATTAGACTAGTGTAACCCATCTGTGTGACATAGTCAACTCCATGGCATTTACCCTTATCCCACTGCATAATGAAGTTAGCCACACCCATTTCTAACTCTGAACCAGTCAGATTATGTGATGCAATTTATTGCTGCAAGTTCACAAATTGAATGTCAAACAGTGTAGGATCTACACTGTTTGCAAAGGATGGGGTTGTCCTGAACAGCAGGATAAGGGTTAAAAAAAAAAAGAAAAAAATTGAAACTAGACAATCACTTAAGGTGAAGAATGCACCCGCCATATGTCTCACTAGATGAGTAATTTGTTTGACAGTCTTTCAAGGGGACATAATTCTGCAATGAGGGGCTGGATCAGAATCCTGTTTCTTCATGCACATGTTCAATGCATGTCTGAACTGTGTTGCAAGTTTCAAAGCCCTGCATCAAATACTGTAGGAGTAGTTGTGGAAACACAAACAGTCCTACTTAACCTCCTATGCTACACATATGCAACTGCGGAGACAAGAATAGTAGTGCAAAGTGTGATGAACAGAGAGACAGATGCACATACGGACATGGGCAAAACTATATCCCCCTCCCTACTTCGTGGTTGGGCCATAAAAAATTGACATTTTTCTGATTTCTGCTGCAATTTAAAAAAAAAAGATATACCATTAGAGTAACACGTATGTTCTTTCATAGCTCCCAAAACTGTATTATTTTTCTGATTTCTGAATTTATTCCAACATAGCATGCTTAAATAGTGATTTTGAGATTTTATCTCACAATTGGCAGCATAACATGGCTGTCTCATATCACCAGAGAAAATTATGAGAGAATTTTACTTTTTTCTGGTTCAAAACGCATGTTGTGGGTACTTGTTAGAATTGCTTCATTGAGGCAATTCTAACAAGAACCTAGTACAACACATTTTTATTGAAGAAATAAGAAAAATTATCCGTTAATTATCCTTGTTAACCGTCTTTATCTCAAGCATAGGGTACTTGTTAGAATCACCTCATCGAGGCAATTCTAGCAAGTACCTACAACACATTTTTATCGGAGAAATAAGAAAAAAATTATATGTTAAATGTTCTTGTTATTCTTTTTTACCTGGAGCTATGCTGTCTGTTATATGTATTGTCACAACTCTACTCATAGCAACCTGCCTTGGCAGCTCAGTTGGATGCATACCAGACTGGTGATCAGGAGGTACTAGGTTCAATACTTGCTAGGATCCTGTAGTGATTGATCATCAAATCTTTTCCAAAATCATTCTTGCACACCAGACAGGAAATCCGTGATTTTACCCTGGGATAGAAATTTATGTTCTGACCCTGGTGTTCCGACCCCAAATCGAATATAATCGCGTGTTTGATAAATGCACTGGTTGATTACAACCACATGTGCGGCGGCGTCATGCGTGACGTCACTAAACATTCCTGTTGTGTCATCACAAAATGGCGGATGTTGGTAACCGAAGTGACTGCAGCATTGAAATTCCGCGCTAAGAAATGGAAGGTATGCAAGAAAAAGAATCCAATATGGGTGTGAGGGGTGGATAGAAAAATCCGTCCCTCGGGATCACTGTGCGGCATCACTCGGCAAGCCTCGTGATGCCGGACAGTGACCCTCGGGACGGATTTTTCCATCCACCCCTCACACCCATATCAGATTCTTATATTCTCTCCCTTCCACTGATACAAGAAGGGCAGTTGTCAGTTTCTGGCGAAAGAATGTGCGCTGTACTATTAGCTTGCCCATAATAAGTATGGTTAGGATGTTAGGTAAACTGACCAGCTCAATATGACCCAAATCCTGTTAACTGGGCCATTAAACTCAAAAGAAACAAATACTTACAGCAAGATCCTGTTGCCCTTCCTTCAACACAATATCAATGTCATTGTTTTCTTGATCTTCCAGTCTGAGGTTGATGTATGTGTTAATTTCACCTGGGACAGTTGGGTCTGGAGAACCATCACACCTCATGTACCTTGCCCACTGAAAAACATATATATTTATGTACCTATCATTGTTTCCCCTAAAGAGTAACCAGGGCTGAGGACAATGGTGGCTAAATACCTTGAGGGTCAGACAGTCAAATAAACCCAACCATTTGCAATTAGACAAAACACTTTAATTGACACAGGTGCAGGATACCTAAACAGGAAATTCTAGGAAATCTACAAGTATGTGTAAAATTGTGCAGATAAATGATGTCATCCACACTCCAAGGGAAAACATTAACAAACACTTTATGAGGCTCTGACAGCATAATAAAACCTATATTTGATTTAGGGGATAACTGGATTCAAAATTGTCATTTGGAGAGGTAAATCTTCGGTTTTATGGTCGGAAATTCAGTTTTATGGTGATGCGTCAGCTGAGTTGTAAAATGGAAAAGACTGTAAAACCCACAATTTGCCTCCCCAAATGACAATTTTCAATACAGTTTTCCCCATTCTAATGCACATATAGGGTTGTTTTGTTAAAATTGTACTGTTTTCCATAAAGCGGCAGGCACTTTAAGCTGCGCTAAACCAAATGTCACCCAATTAAAAGCAACATTACATCATGACTATCGCAAATTTTTGACATTATACAAACAGACGCAAGTGCATTAGAGTTAGAATAAGATGTTTGCAACAAGCAAAGTCTTGGATCCTCGTGTGCAACCACACTGTATAGCACATATTTTAAATTATCTTCCTTTGGATACCCTGGAAATTGTTTAATGCTTCCGTGATCTGCAATGATTTTGGATGTTCAAGCATATACATACCTGTGATACCTCCTTCAACAGGAGGGAGACTCCCTCATTTTGATGCAAATTTTCCCCAATTTTATGCTAAATTTTAGTAAAATTTTGGAGTCTCCCTCTTTTGAACTGAGAATTTCCCTATATATTCTTTACATCTCCCTCATCACAATTGCAAGTCTCCTTCATATAGTTCAAAAAATTATCACAGGCATGCATATAAAACAATCTGACAACAATACAACTACAGTCAACCCTCTTTATACCAACATACCTAAACAGGAAATTATAGGAAAACCTACAAGTATGTGCAAAATTGTGAAGATTAAAGCCAAAACTCGTTATAAGCACAAACTCATTAACTACAAAACTCGTTATAACCACAATTTCTCCATGGAACAAATCCTTAACTTAGAAAGAGGCGAATAATGAAGATATTCAAGAATATTGTAAGTATTTAATACTTCATGAAACAAATGTCATTAATATTTGTCCACAACATAAGTTTCTTGGAGTAATTAAGGGAAAAAGTCCTTTATTATCTGTTTGGGATTCTTTATAGTAGCAAATTCACTGTAGCAACAAGTTGTTAGGGAACATATACACATGTACTGTCGTTATAGCGAGGGTCCTCTTAACTTTAATGCATTTATAAGGGATAATATTTTTGCTGTTTTATCTTACCCTGGATAGAATAAGGTGGTGTATTAAGAAATTGTTCCATGCCAGACTGGGTTATCAGTAGTTGCTATTTTTACTACAGATACAATATGAAAACTGTATATAGACAATCACTTGACTAAAGGTGATGAATGCCCCAACCATAGGCCTCACTAGATATGTGATATCTTTGACATGTGCAGTGGCACACATTCTAACTTAACTAGAAACTGCAACATTCTCCAAGAAATATATAGCCAGAATATTTAAGTCATTCAAGAGGACATAACTCTGCAATAAGGGCCAGATCAGAATCCTGTTTCCTGTATGCACATGTTCAATGCACAAGTTTCAATGTCCCGCAATAAATATTGTGGGAGGAGTGACAGAGACACGAACATTAATATTATACATCCTATGCTATACAATTGCCCAAAATGTTTAAGTTGTTCAAGGGAGTGCATAATTCTGCAATAAGGGGATGGATCAGAATTCGTGGCGGGGGCATAAAAATTAATAAGTACTGCTTATTAGACCCCACCCCACTCCCCGCAAGTAAACTGCCGATAAAGTAAGGAAAAACAAAAGTGTAATGAACACTAAAGAATAACTATAACAGTACTGATCCATTGATCCGTCATTGTCTATAGCAGCAACAAATCAAGAATATCAACATTTATGCAAACTAATAGTTTTAACCCTTTTTGTACCAAATGGAATCTTCCACCTTACATATATCAGGAGTCCATTTCTAAATTTAGGGGTGACAGGTTCTGGTATCTTCAAAAATGATTTGGAAAATGGCTGAACTTTCTGCAAGTAGTGAAGGCCCTGATAAGACGCCGCATTCTGCGGCGTCTCATCTGGGCCTGCACTGTTTGCCAAGGTACCCGTTTTGGGGTTTCTGGTACTCAATGGGTTAATAATCAAAATATGCAGAAAAAACCAAAGTGTTACAGATAAAAGTGTCACTGACAAGTTTTACAGGTTTACCAAGGGGAATAACTGTATCACTATTGATTTGTTTTTGTTTGTTTGATTTGAGGTTTAACGTCCCCGTCAACACTGTAAAGCTCATTTTGGAGACATTGCTTCCAATTTTGTGGGACTTTTACCCGACATTGAGATGAAATGACATCTCAAGCCCTGTCGCCCAATGAAACCAATAGGGTTTATTAGCATGGACGGTCCGCCTCGCACCGCGGTTCCGTGACAGGCTTAGATCCTCTAAGCGGTTTACCAGTACTAGTGTGCGGGCCGGATTCAGCTCTGCGTGGAAGCATCATGCAGCCCATAGATATCTTCAAGCCCCTATGGGCGGGGGCCGATATCACGATTGATCCATTGACACTTATTTTTCTGCAGCAATAACATCTCATGAATATCAACATTTATGCTAAATATGATAAGATTCCAAATATTATTAATCAAGATATCATACCTGCCAACTTTCCTTCAGTGAAAGTGAGTATCACGATTTTCTTACATTTTTGGACTTCATGATCGTGTTGGCAAAATATAGCAAATATCACGATTTAGCAATGACCTCACACCCGATTTTTCTATTCGCCATATTGTTTTTTTTTGTTTATGATATTTCAGTATTCCTCTGTTATTGGTGCATCTTGTTCACCCATGGAAAAGTCAAAGGTTCGCCAGTTTATATCTATATTTGTAAATTCTGGTTGTGTGACCATTACTAAGCGCTTCTTCTGTTTACGTCATTTTGGCACACCTCGGATCTGTTCATTGTAAGTATAGGTAAAAACGGCCGAAAAATGCCAAATTGTGGGAAATCCCGGAGGCATGTGTACAGATACAATGGGTTTTCCCCAAAATAAAAGAATGACATGTATTAATGAACAGGTAACACAGGTAAGTTTTTATTGAGTTGATTGATGAAGTAGTTTGTGGTAGCTGAGTTGAGTGGATGAAAGCCGTTAATCAATGGTCAAATGCGACCAATCTCAGTAAAAGCAGATGTAAGTAGGACAATTTCTGTGGGCACTGGGCAGTGGAACAAGTAGAAATGGAGAAGAAAAAATATTTCCATGGGTTTACCAGAGTGATAAAGGGGTATGTTTTGCATTTTGCACTGCTTGTCGCAGGATTTCAGTGTCTCACATGCTGGAAAGAATGATGTGAAAAAACACTCAGGAACAGATTTGCACAATAACTTTCTTATTTCTGGATGGATTTTGAAATTACTTGGCAGAAATGTTAACCATCATGAGCTGATGTGTTGTGCCTAAGATCCAGGTTAAAGGTTGGTACCTCCAAGGTCAACGTCATACTTAGAGGTCAAAGGTAAAGAAAAATGAGTTTTTCATGTGTCTGGTTATTCTGAATGGATTCAGAAATTATTCAGTAGAAATGTTAAGCATCATGAGTCAATGTGTCATGTGCAATACCAAGGTTGGTATGTCCAAGGTCAAGGTCATACTTAGAGGTCAAAGGTAAAGAAAAGTATCTTTTTCTTGTGTCTGCTCAATAGCTTTGTTGTTTCTGGATGCATTTGGAAATGCTTAGTAGAAATGTTAACCATCATGAGACAATTTGATGCACGCAAGACCAAGGTCTTTATCTGTAACGTCAAGATCATACTTAGTGTCAAAGGTCAAATACTAACATCAACGTATTTTCAGGCGGGGGCATCTGTGTCCTGTAGATGCATTTCTAGTTTCTGCATATCTTCAAGGGAGAGAATAATCATAGAAAATATGTCACGATCAATCTCCACAAAAATGTTGCCAGTTCCAACTGTGATCAAAAACATGATTTCCTGACCACCAGTGGACATACATTAAGCTTCATAAATTAAGCCACACCCTTCTCCGACTATAAACAAATCAAATTACTTGATATAATGTACTCGTTCAATTCACAAACTGCATGACAAACACTGTAGATCTTGAGCTACACTGTTTGCAAAGGTAGGGGTTGTCATGGGTTAAGCCGCTAAGGCTGGCAAACTATTATAAGGACAATGCTCATGAATTTCCTTACTGAAACCAGGCTTGTTACCAGACATTGTTTGCAAAAGTAACAGGCAGATGGCAAAGCAGACGACAATTGTTGTGATCGGCATAAAATTTAAAGGGTAGAAGTTTGGAAAATTTCTCTGTTAGAAATGAGGTGATTCTGAAGCTAGGAGGAAAAGGGAGAAATACTCACTCTACAGGCTTAACCCTTAAGAGGCCGAGAAAAACTACTTCTGAAAATGTTGTCTGCTTATGTCATCTGCTGAATCTTTTTGCAAACTTTTTAGAAATATATTTTTCGTACAGACAAACAGTGTGGACCCAGAACAGACTGCTCCTAGAGGAGCAGTCTGATCTGGGTCCACACTGTTTGCAAAAATATAACCGGCAGACAACAAAGCAGACGACAGTTATGACATCGTGATTCGCATTTTATGGGTTAAACTTCTAACATGCAGTTTTCAGACAGATGTCATCAGTTCCTCCGATATGTTTTCAACTAACCTTGGCTTTCTTTCTTCTTGTAGCATGCATCTCTTCCAAAGCTGTTCTGTTTCTATCCTGTATGTCTGTAAGGGCTAACATCTCAGCTCGACGATTCTCTTTTTCCTAAAATACCAATCGGGAGGGTTAACAACAGCCAAGTCCACAACCCAAAACCATCATGGAAAATCCATCATATCACAGTAATACTCGTCATCTGATTAATTCTTCATGTACTCATCAATTTTTGCTACAACTGAACCTCAGTTTTATAGCTTGCTGTTTCATCCACCCATATTTATATGTTTTGGAAGTATCGTGTGACAAACTTGATCAAACTGTATACAAACAAGGCCCAAATGAAGAAAAGCTTGGGAGTTGAGTGTTGTGAAAAATGCCCTAATTTCAGATGTATACAAGGTAGCACCTGGGCTGCAAATTTGCGTTTCTCATGTAAATAAATAATTTCTTATTACTAAAAAGAGAAGTTCAAAGTGATAAAAAATAGTTATGGTATCTACAGGTAAGGATGTGGGTACAGATTCTGTAAAATTACATTTGAGATTGTAGCTGTATCAGACAATATGGATTTTCTATCCACTGATGTCCTCTAAAATGAAAGATTTATGTGAACTGAGTTGGTTTAAACAGTATTTATTTCAAACATTTACATGCATAATATAAAATACAGACAATATCATAGAATTCAGGATCTGACAGTAAGCAAAAATGCTTGTCTAGAAGTCATCTCCTGCTTCAAGATGGTCTTCCATCTTTAAAATGAACAATATGGAAAAACCATCTTATTCTTTAACTCTGTACATCTTTAACCCATTGTATGCGGGAAACACCTAAAGATTGGAAACAGTGCAGGCCCAGGTCAGACACTGCAGAATGATCAGGGCCTGCACTATTTGCTAACAGAATTTTCCGTCAAAAACAGAATAAAAATAAAAAATAGGCCTGAAACCCGTTATATAACAAATGGACTTGTCCAACCGATAGCAATAGAAGAGTCTACTAGCATACAATGGGTTAAACACTATTTGCAAAAATATCAGCCTACCATTCTGTACAAACGGGGTTAAAGGTGCACAAATTTACAATAAAGATCAAGACTGACAACTTACAGCATTTTCCAGTTTTTTTCTCTCCGCCTCAGCTTCCTTCTCTCTGGCCTTTCTGATTTTCTCCTCTTCTTCAAACTTTATCCTAGCTTCCTCTAAAATTCACAAACAACAGTTACTGTACTTATTTTTGCCTCCCATGTTAATAGGGGTCAACTCTTACAAACAACAGTTACTGTACTTATTTTTGCCTCCCATGTTAATAGGGGTCAACTCTTAATGGAAAGAATTTGCTCCTCAGGAGCAAATTCTTTCCTTTAAGAGTTGACCCATTTTTCCGTGGGACAGAGCTTATAGAAAAAAGAACAGGAAGTCCCGAAAGTTGTCTCCCTTTAAAAAAAGGTGGAAAAATCTGCCAGGTGTTCCCATTCCCCTTAAGAAATGATTTTTGTTTTACTTAGAGGGCCTGCAATAGAAAAAAAAATTAAATGGAGCGTTTAGGAAATAAAACCCTAGTGACAATACTTTTTGAAGGACCCTCGTATATAAAAATTATAAGCACATATATGTGCTGTATTAATCAACATGTGCACCTCAGTCTGAAAAACATTTATTGTCTTTAAAACTGGTGCTTTGACTTCAACTACTGCAGAAAGTTCTAGGCCAGACGGAAACTATTTTTTCATTATTCTTTCAATGAAAAATTTGGCTTGACATTTCATACTTATCATCAGCCTAGCAGACAATTCATATGTGATGTCAAGATGTATTTTCGTGGAAAAAAAAATATCAAAATTGTCATCTGCTAAACGTGTTCAGCACTTGAACTTCTAAGAAGCACCAAAGGTCTATGTATGGAGTATATATACTGCAGGCAAAAATGAATAATTGACCCATTTGGTACCGGAAACCCCACAACGGGTACCCTCGCAAACAGCCACCCGTAAATTTTGAAAAGGACACCTGGTATATATAAGGACGAAGATTCCATTTGGTACAAAAGGGTTAATACAGTGTAAATATGATATACTAGAAGAAAAATTGACTTGATATCCTAAAAATATCATTCCTACAGCCTTAAAAGTTGACCTAGTACTGTATTACAAAGATGACACTTCTGTGTGATATAATGGTGTCTTTCATATCTGTACAACGAGTGCTTTTTTAAGCTTGTAAGAATCTTACATGGGTGTGAGTGAGGGATAGAATAATCCGTCCTAAGGGTCACTGTTCGACATCACGAGGCTTGCCTATGATGCCGGAAAATGATTCCTAAGGGACAGATTTTTCTATACACCCTTACACCCATTAACCCTTCTCTTGCTGAATATTCATTTAAGCCACACCCATTTCTGTCTATCAACCAATCAAATTACTTGATGTAATTTATTGCTACAAATTCATAAACTGAATACCAAACAGTGTAGATCCTGATCAGATGGCTTCTTCAGAAGCCATCTGATCTGGATCTACAATGTTTGCAAAGATAGGGGTTGTCGTGAACAGCAAGATAAGGGTTAAGATTCTTTTTCTTGCATACCTATCATTTCTGAGTGGATTTTTTTTATAATGCAGTCACTTCCATTGCTGACAGTGACATGAAACTTATACAATGACAGCTTTCGTGAGGTTCCATTCAACCAGTGCACATCAAATGTGAAATTTCTCATTTTTTATCCTATCCATTACAATTACAATAAAACATCTGTGTGACATAGTAGATTCTTTCATATCCCAAAAAGAAATATTTTTCTGACGAAATTTTGTCATATTTTATTTATTTATACACCAAACATAGGTTTTCGGTGCTCTTAGAATTGGTTCTAATGAGTACCCACAACCTATGTCTTGGAAGCAGAAATAAGCAAACTAATGTTTACCCCTGAAACCTCAGTTTTCTCTATATAAAGTGCATTTTGGAGGAGTCTTCAATACCTTGTTATCCTGATGCCCTGGGTAGGATTATAAGAATCTTATATGGGTGTGAGGGGTGGATGGAAAAATCCGTCCTGAGGGATACTGTCCGGCATCACAGTGATCCCAAGGGACGGATTTTTCTATCCACCCCTCACATCCATATTGGATTCTTTTTCTTGCATACCTTCCATTTCTTAGCGCGGATTTTTAATGCTGCAGTCACTTCGGTTACCAACGTCCGCCATATTGTGTTGGCACTGCAGCAATGTTTAGTGATGTCATGTAACGTGCTGTGACGTCAACCTTAACGACATCACATACGAGGTTGTAATCAGCCAGTGCATTTATCAAACATGCAATTATACTCCATTTTGGGTCGGAACATCAGGGTCAGAACATAATTTCTATCCCAGGGTAAAATCACGGATTTGCTTCTCTTGTGTGCAAGAAAAGAATTTCTATCCCAGGGTTTAAGCTAGGATTTCTTTATCTGGTGTGCAAGAAATATTCAACACTTTCCTTATTTTTGCTCCAAGCGTAGATTTTGGGTGCTTGTTTGAACTGAGGTAGTCCTAACGAGTGACCACAAACTATGTCATTATGCAAAAATAAGGAAAATAATGTATGCCTTGCAAACCCAAGATTCCCTATATGAAGTAGGTTTTACTTCACTATTCCTTTACACAGACTTGTTAACTGGATAGCTTGTGTATGCTACTCAAGTAAAAATTATCATCTAATTGCCTTTAAACATGCAACCCCAACCCCCCCCCCCCCCCACCCCCATTTGATCCACCCATATCTCAAAATAAACCTATTGTATACTAGTGGACTCTTCCACTGCTGTATGTTGGGCAACTCCATTTGTCATATAAGAGGTGTCAGGCCTATTTTTTTGTTTTTATTATATTTTTAACAGAAAATTCTGTTAGCAAAAAATGCAGGCCCTGATCAGATGCCGCATTCTGATCTTAGCCTGCGCTGCTTGCCAAGGTACCCCTTTAGGGGTTTCCTCCATGAAATGGATTAAAAAACAACTAGAGCGAGCAGTCGATGGCAAGCCATCACAAATCCCCGCGCTTTTGCCACATAGCAAACATGACCTTTTAACCCCTTGAGATGGCCCCTTTGGGTGGAGCCATGTAAGGAAGTCATGTAGCAAATATGGTTGCATTCCAGCCAGTGGTTAAGGAGGAGATAGTGTGACGGACGGACAGATGGATTGAGGCGTTCACAATATCCCTTAACGCTTTCTTTAAAAGCGTGGGGATAATAAAAATCCATTAATAATTGCAGTCACTAGAGCGATGACAAAGTTTTTTTTTTTAAAAAATAGCCACGGTGACCGTGACCATGAGGTCATGACCTTGAAAGTCAACTCACTCGAGATATTGTCATAAGGAACATTTGTGTGAAGATATATTGAAATCAATCAAGAAATGTAGGCGCTAGAGCCATGACAAAGTGTTTCTAAAAATAGGCACAGTGACCTTGACTTTGAAAGTCAAATTCGCTCAAGATATTGTCATAAGGAACATTTGTGTGAAGTTATATTGAAATCGGACAAGAAATGCAGGCGCTAGAGTGATTACAAAGTTTTTCTAAAAAAAAGGCACAGTGACCTTGACCTTGAAAGTCAAAACACACTCGAGATATTGTCAAAAGGAACATTTGTGTGAAATTATATTGAAATTGGTCAAGAAATGTAGGCGCTAGAGCGAATACAAAGTTTTTCTAAAACTAGCCACAGTGACCTTGACCTTGAAAACCAAACATACTTGAGATATTGTCAAAAGGAACATTTGTGTTAAGTTATATTGAAATGGGACAAGAAATGTAGGCGCAAGAGCAATGACAAAGCTTTTCTAAAAATAGCTACACTGACCTTGACCTTGAGGCCACAACCTTCAAAGTCACACTTGCTCGAGATATTTTCATAAGGAACATTTGTTTGAAGTTATATTGAAATCGGTGGACAAATATAGGCGCAAGAGCGATGACAAAGTTTTTCTAAAAAAAGCCACAGTGACCTTGAGGCCACGAGCTTGAAAGTCAAACTCGCTCGAGATATTGTCATAAGGAACATTTGTGTGAAGTTATATTGAAACAGGTGAAAAATGTAGCCGCTAGGGCGATAGAGTGACTTTTACAGTGTAGCTTGACCTTTTGACCCCTTGAGATGGCCCCTTTGGGCGGAGCCAACTATAATGTCCCTCTTGCGCAGCCTCACATGTAAGGAAGTCATGTAGCAAATATGGTTGCATTCCGGCCAGTGGTTAAGGAGGAGATTGTTAGAAACTTAGAATCACCTTAATGAGGCAATTCCAACAAGAACACATATTTTTATGGAAAATAAGAAAAACAAATCAAAATTATCTTCATTATCTGGACTCTGAAGGTATACAAATTGGTTAAATATTTGATTCATTTGTTCTCCTGGGGACAGTTGTTCAAAACTAACGACGTCGTTAGTTAACGTATTGTTAAATCTTTGATCATTTAATATGGCAAATATGCTAATATTTTTGTTGAAACTAGAGCTGCCGCCTAACGGGCGCCAATTATACCCCCGCATGCGTTGTCCGACAAATTTTTACAAGTATTTGACCTTGAGGAAGGTCAACGTAAAGGTCAAGGTCAGGTTTGTGTATATCAATCTTAAGTACTAGTGGCAAGGTGTGTGGTGTGTGAATATTAAAGAAATCGGTCAAAGAATAAGGAAGTTATGAGCAATGTTAAAGTTTTTTGTAACGGACCGACGACAAATTTTTACAAGTATTTGACCTTGAGGAAGGTCAACGTAAAGGTCAAGGTCAGGTTTGTGTATATCAATCTTAAGTACTAGTGGCAAGGTGTGTGGTGTGTGAATATTAAAGAAATCGGTCAAAGAATAAGGAAGTTATGAGCAATGTTAAAGTTTTTTGTAACAGACTTTTTTGTAACGGACCGACGACGACAAGCTGACTCCTATATACCCCCTTCAAACTTCGTTTGCGGGGGTATAAAAATGTGAGCAGCTTTTGCATTAGCATTTATTCAGCAAAAATACCAAAATTTTAAATATTAACTTTGCTAGAACACTTAACAATATGACCACTAACGAGCTCCTTAAGCTAACGATGCTTTGATCAACTGGCCCCTGGTCTAAGCCATCACATACCTTCTTCTAAAGCCTTTCTCTCCTCTTCTTCTTGTTTCAGTTTTTCTTTCTCTGCCTTTGATAGTTTCTTCTTTGCTGAACCCTGTTTTGGAGGCAGTTTATTTTATACATGATCATGACAATATAACACACAGCTACAGATATTAACCCATTTTGTACTGGAAACCCCAAAATGGGTAAATGGCAGTGTAGCCCAAGATCAGATGCTGCAGAATGCGGCGTCTGATCGGGGCCTACACTGTTCGCAAAAAGTTCAGCCATTTTCCAAATAAATTTTGAAGAAAACACAACCTGACACCCCTAAATTTTGAAATGGACACTTGCTATATATAAGGAGGAAGATTCCATTTGGTACAAAAAGGGTTAAAGAAGGAGTAAGGAGGATAATTAAGGGACAATTTTCTTTTTTCCATTCTTTTTCTTTAAAGTAGGTCACAGGTCAAAGTTGCAGGTCAAAATTTTTGTATGAGTGGAAAGCCCTTGTCATAAGAAACCTACATGTCAAATATGAAGGCTCTATCTCAAATGGTTCAAAAGTTATGACCAATGTTAATTTTTCCTTTAAATTGGTCATGGGATTGGGTCAAAGTTATTAGTGGGAAGCCTTTATCACAAGAAACCTACAGGATAAATATGAAGGCTCTATCACAAATGGTTCAAAAGTTATGAATATGAAGCTGTTTTACATCACGAAAACACGCCTATGTAATTTTGACCCCCTCGAACCCCACTTGTATATAGTAAAACTGGGGTTTGCAGGGGTGAACCTTATTTTTCTTATTTCTGCTCTAAAATATAGATTGTGGGTACTTGTTAGAACCGCCTCAATGAGGCGGTTCTAACGAGTACAAACAATCTATATTTTAGGCAGAAATAAGAAAAATATCACAATTTTTCATCTTAAAATACTCATTTTTTTGGCGATAAAGGTAACAATGTATTTGCATAGGCGCGTTTTCGTAATGTCACTCCGGCTCACCAGATTCCCATAGATCTTACTGCACTTGTTACATACATGAGCATAAGATGAAATAGTGAACTACACCGCAACTTCATTATAAAATGGTTTGTTATTACATGGTTTTAGATATAACATGGTTTCAAGGTGGATCCATAAAATGTTTAAGATTATGTAGAAAAATGACCATAAATGGTCATTTTTCTATATAATCTATACATTTTTGTTTGCATATACCATGGTTGTTTAACTAATACGCTTTCTGCTTTGGACCCCATAAATAGTGTTATAAAGAGGTTGTGGTATATTTCAATTAATCTCTTGACTGAACAGCAGGGCTGTAAAATTTGTTTGGAAATGACTGGCCTTTACAACATGTAAAATGAAGAAATACAATTTGAAATTCAGTCAGAGATTGGGTAATGGTAATGTGTAATGGTAATTAATTGTAATGCATTACAATTTTCAAAGTAATAGAAAGTTATGAGTGATGGACATTGTTTTCATTACATGTAACATTTGGTAATTTAATTAGTTACAAGTGAAACTAAAGCTGTTAGAGGATCTGACTTTGAAAATAACACCCAACTTCAATATGAGTCTGTGATTACAGTAAAGTAAATAAGGAAACTGTTTCGAGTTTTCACCTTCTGAACAACCACATTGTTGGAAAATTCGCACGAAGTGGCACATCAGATGTCATGTTAAACAACATGATCAGCAAATGACAGATTGTCTTTAAACTTCTTTATGGTACACATGTAGTAGTAATGTGTAATGGTAATTAATTATTTGTGAGAAGTAATATGGTAATTTAACTTAATTAATTCTTCAAAAAGATGTAATGATAATGGTAATGGTAATAAAGAATTTGCAATGTAATGTTATTAAAATATATACTTTCTAAAGTAATTGACCCCATCTCTGTTCGTTATGTCCCACATTCATGTAAAGTAGTTGTTCATAATTATCCCCACGCTTTTAAAGAAAGCGTTGGGGATATTGTGAATGCCTCCGTCCTTAAGGAGGTCGGTCACGCTATCTCCTCCTTAAATGCTATTCAGAATGAAACCCAATTTGGTACATTGCTTCCTTACATGATGAGAATGTGCGAGAGCACCATTAAAATTGGCTCCGCTCACAGGGAGAAAGCGTGGGGATCCCTCTGTATCTGGGACCCAAATGGTGTGGTATGAATAGAGATGCTAGATTTGTAACAAGCAATAACTATTACTGCTTGTATGACTGGAATACATGTACTAGGAAAATTAAGATGAGAGTCTCTCAAGAAAAGGAAAAGAGACAGTAGGATCATACTATTATACAAAGGTCTAAAGGGTGCTGCCAGCATTCCGACAAATGACCTTGTCCCCCCAGCTAGGTGTTGTAGAAATCACCATTCAGTGGCATTTCAGACCACCAATGCAAGAAATGACATTTACAAAGAATCTTTCCTCCCACGGACCATTAGAGATTGAAATTCCCTTCCCGATTCGATCATTTCCACAGCTGAATGTGCTGAGGATAGTACATGTATAGCTAAGTTTGTCTCTAGGGACTAACTTCCCATATCACAGGTCCCGGTGTACATTGTATAAATGCTGATTATAAAGAAAAACCCTATCATCATTTTTTTAAAGCTTCAAAATTTTTAGGTAAAAGAAGCTGTACAGACTAACAGGTAAGTTTTGAATAAAAATGTCTATTAATTTAAAGTAAAATTTGGATTTATGGCATCTAAAGCAAAATGCTTAGTCTGTATCCCTGAAATTCATCAAAAGAAATATTCAGAAAATATCCAAAAACTCAAGGAAACAGCCTATAACACCTATGTTCACCCTCAACTCAAGTACAGCTCTACAGTCTGGCATCCCTGGCAGAAAACACTTAGATATAAGATTGAAAGAGTCCCAAGGGCAGCAACAAGATACACAATGTATGTATTAAATGATTATGACTGTACCAGGGCTGGCCTCGGTAGCTCAGTTGAATGCACATCTGAATTGTGATCAGGAGGACACGGATTCAATACCTGCCGGGGTAAGCAACATTCTTTCGTGGAAATTGATCATGAAATCTTTTCTACGATCATTCTCTCCCCTCTGCTGATTCAAGAAGGGCAGTTGTCAGTTTCTGGTGAAAGAATGTGCACTGTAACGGTTAACCGCTTATGTAAAAGCCTGCCCAGGAAAAATCTGGATAGGTAAACTGACTGGCTCAAAATTGACCTAAATAGTGTTGACAGAGCCATTAAACTCCAATACAAACAAACAAACCAATGACTGTACCAGTTAATGTGACTGAAATGTTAAGAATCCTAAACTTGCAAACCCTGGAAAACCCAGCCATACAATGTCAAGGCGAGCTCCAGCCTCAACTTGTTCACAGCTGAGCTGGTCACAGTCATATTTTTAAAAAAAAAAAAAAGAATGATTTTATCTTTTAACCTTATAGTCATCATCATCCAATCGTTCATATGAACCATTTTGAAGTATATATCATCTTTTTCTAGCCGTTTCCCCGATAATGATCAGTAATTGATCATTCAGAGAAAGAATGAGCCTGGAAAACCATTGTATATGCATATTATACATGGTGAGTATTTTATTTCGACTGTAACTATTCTAAATTGATGATACTGTTTATATTCAGTCAAATGCTTGTCATGGGTTACAATTTCTTCTGAGCAACTACAAATAGGATAAGGTGCTCAACTGAACTAAAATCTTTCTTTCTTTCTACTTATACTGCGATCGGTCACATTTGACCATTAATCGCAGGTGTACATTACATACACTCCAGGATGCAGGGTTGAAAGCCTACACAGTAATCATGTAATTTTGGTAGGGGTCTTAAACCTGCAGAGGAGATGACTCTTCCTGCACAGGGGGCCTCCAGTTAACATCCTGATCCGAAGGACGGTGCACTTTTTGGCATTCATCCCTGCAAATGATGCCAATGGAGTGTGTTCAAACACCAAAATAATCACCGCCTCCGGAGATCGAACCCGGGGCCTCTAGCATCAGAGGCAAGTGCACTATAACCACTCAGCTATCATGCTCTTTATGCACCAGTCATTTGAAACCACTGCCCCCCCCCTACGCGGAATAGCAGGGACAATGACTTTTCACAGTCCTGCTAGAAGCCCTGCACTGCGGGGACTTCCATCTATCTATCTATCTTCTTATACTGAGTCGGTCATATTTGGCCATTACCTCAGTTGGGTGCGTAGCTAAATTTAGAATTTAGCTAAAAAAAAAAAAAAAAAAAAAAGAGAAGTCACTGGATGAGTCCTTAAAACTATTTACAATCTGAATAACAGAGGTATACTAAAACGCATACCTCTGAGTCTCAATCTTACACTGTATGGGCTTTGAACTCCTCTGCAGTCTTAGCATTCACCACAGAAGAGGGAAGACTATTCCACTGGGGAATAGTCCTAGGGAAGAAGGAATTTTTCAGGGCATCACTGTAGGACTGGTACCTGTGATACTGTGAGTTGTTTACTTTTGATGCCCTTGTTCGAGTTGAAACTGTCACAGGGGTCAAGTATTTATCTTTATTAACGGCCACTGTACCTGAATGTATCTTATAGAAGAAGGTTAAAGAGGACTGCTTACGACGGGCCTCTAGGGACGGCCATTCTAGCTCGTTAAGCATGTCACCGACGCTGCTTCTATTGCGCCATCGTCGGCAGGTCCATCGAGCAGCTGTCCTCTGCACCTTCTCCACCTGCTGAATCTGAGTTTTAACATAGGGATGCCAAATGGGTGATGCATATTCTAGCTGAGGGCGAACCAATGTTTTATATGCAACATCCTTTGTCTGCCTAGGTGCAAAAGCCAAGTTTCGTCTAAGAAATCCTAAAGTCCTAGTTGCTTTTGATGTAATTTCTGAAACGTGTTGACCCCAATCAAGATCATCAGTGATGGTGATACCAAGATATTTGGCGGATTGAACCTGCTCCAAGATTTGCTGGTGTAGTTTATAGTCAAACTTAATTTGTTTGTCAGGAGGGTGTCGCGACACCCTCATTGAATGACATTTGGCCACATTGAACTTCATCTGCCAATCGGCCTCCCACTGTGCTAGTTGATTCAGGTCATCTTGTAGAATAAGACAGTCAGAAGAAGAATATATATTCCTATAAAGGACACAATCATCAGCAAACAAACGGACAGATGACCTGATGTTATCAGGGAGATCATTAATGAATACCAAGAAAAGGACCGGTCCAAGGACCGAACCTTGGGGGACACCAGATAAAACAGGGACTGGATCAGACGCTTGGCCATCAAGTACAACTTGTTGTGAGCGCCCTGAGAGCCATGAGCTAATCCACCTGTGTGTGGATCCTCTTATCCCATAGTAATCCAATTTATACAATAGCCTCCTGTGAGGTACCTTGTCAAAGGCCTTAGCGAAGTCCATGATAATCAAGTCAGTCTGTTTGTGGCCACGGTTTGTGGCCCCATCCAGATTGCTCACAATGTCATGGTAAAACTGAACTAATTGAGTTTCGCAAGACCTTTGACTTCGGAAACCATGTTGACAGTCAGCAAGAATGCTCTCTAAGGCTAGGTGCTTGTTGATGTTACTAACTATTATATGCTCCAGGGTTTTGCAACAGATGCATGTTAGCGACACTGGTCTATAATTTGCTGCATCGTATTTTTCTCCTTTTTTATAGACCGGGGTAACATTAGCTTGTCGCCAGTCATCTGGTACAGTGCCCTGGGCGAGTGATTCATTGAAGATAAAGGCCAGCACAGGTGAAATTTCAGCACCACATTCTTTAAGCACCCTGGCATTCAGGTCATCCGGCCCAGATGCCTTATGTATTTTGAGCTTACCTAACAGTTTGGCGACCCCGTTTGGGTCAACTGTTATGTCCCCCATTGAGGGGAACTGACTATTACCTTTAGTTGGTAGCTCACCATCAGTTTCACGCGTAAATGCAGATTGAAACTGTTTGTTACATATGTTGGCCTTATCGCGCGAATCTGTTTTGAGAATACCGTTATCTCTTAACGAAGTGATCCCAAAGGCTTCCTTTTTCAGGGACTTTACAAATGACCAAAACTTTTTTACTTTACCATTCTTCTGGGGACTGTCGGGATCTGTATTATCATCCTCAAAGGTAAAGATGCTGGAAACATGCTTCCAATATGCATCTCTTATTACCTTTTGTACATGTGCTCTGAACCTTTTGTAATGGCTCTTAACGTCAGGGCTACTAGACTTACGAGCACGAAAGTACATTCGATTGCGTCTTCTAATTAGATGCTTGATCGTGTTGTCGATCCAAGGCGCACTATGCTTTGTTTTGGTCATTTTCGTTGGAATAAACCTTTCCATAGCCGCAGTTAATTCGGTCTTAAAATTGACCCACATGTCGTTAACTGACATGTGCGAAAGGTCAGAGGAAAGGAACGAATCACTAAATCGCGCCATATGGTCTCGCAGACCATCCATATCCGCACGTTTATATAGATATATTTTACGCGGGGCTTGTCTGATTCGTTTTGCTTTTATGTCGTATTCAATAAGGACTATGTCGTGATCGGCTTTGCCGATCGGGGGCATCCCCTTAACTCGATTAACTGGGGATGGTGAATTTGTAAATAATAGATCGAGGGTCTTCTCTTGACGGGTGGGTATATTAATTACTTGGGCTAGGCAGTGTTCTTTGATTATATCTAAAAGCTGTTGCTGTGTCTGCCTTTTAGATACCCCATGGGGCACCTGCATGTTGCTCCATTCAATGTCACCACAATTGAAGTCTCCGCCAACCAAAATATGGGCATTTGCATTTGACATTATTCCTGAATGTCATTGCCCCACTGTTTATAATAGTTAATTATACTGGGGTATGTTTGCATAAAGACAAAACCCCTGCATTAACCCGGCAATGCCTGGGAACACAGAGGGTAACTACCCTGCACATTAGCCCCGCTATACCCACCCAGGGAGGGGGGGGTTACAAATGACTAGTGCATTATAGAAAACAAATTGTTTCTAATCGTTGCATGTAATACCGAGAGATATCTATATATTGCCTGAATTGTAGTTGTTTGGTACTTTAGAATTTTTTTTTTCAGTCGGTATCTTAACTTGCATGTGAATGAATGTCATTTGATGTGTCGACAGTAAAGTTTCAGGTTATTTTGGCTTACCCCCTAAATATTAAGGATTTTATGACAAATTTTGATTTCCATGAATAAAATTGTGAGTCGTAAGTGATTTTCTTCAAAACCAGCTGCAAATTTCAGAATGATTCCTGTTAGAAGAGGGTGAACGGAGTTATGAGAGTGAACGGAATTATGAGAACACAGGATAAAAGCAATATTCTGATTCAAGCAATGGGCGACTTTAATAGGTCGCTGTTTGTGTTGACCTTCCAAACAGGTGGCTTTCGAAAATGTTTCCTATGTATAACAAATGATAAACACACCATTGTGAACGTTGTTTTACAGGTTTCCGCAAAATAAAAGACAAAACACGGTCTTAATTTGTTTTGTATAGCAACCAATTAACGCATGCCATAAATTGTCAATTTACGACATATGCTAGTCACATGATTAACGGGTGACAGGACATCTCGGCCCCTAACAAATTCGGCCCCTGACAAAGTCGGCCCCTAGCGAACTCGGCCCCTACAAACTCGGCCCCTAAAATTAGAATATGTATATATTAGTGTTGGAATTGACTTAATCAAACGATTACACATATTTTAATGTACATATGCCTAATAACCTTTTGAACCCTTTTTGATGAAATTATGAGCAACCCATCTCACATGAGTTAAATGAACCTAATGCCGTTGATTGAACCAGTGAATGACACGCTGCTGTGGGTCTACTGTCGCTCACCTTCCGATGTAATTAATATACTAATTGATTGATTAGCGTGTAATTACATCTCTGCCACTTAAATGAGACTAGTAGTATGTTCTGTTGCGCACTTACAAAAATCGAACCATTTTGTTTTTATTATCATTTGCAGACCTTTCCACAGCCATTAGCCTTTTTTCTATTAATAGCAATGAGTTTGATTGTTTGACAACCCCGTCAACATTGTATAGGTCATTTTGGAGATGTTGCTTCCAATTTTGTGGGGCTTTTACCCGACCTAAACCCATGAGGTACTGGTGTGTTCATTTAAGAAATGAATTTTATTTTTCTGCTGTTCATGAAATATGACGCCCCCCGCCCGTCTGGGCTTGAAGAAATATATGGGCTGCATGATGCTTCCGCACAGAGCTGAAGCCGACCCGCACACGAGTACTGGTGTCTGGTAAACCGCTTAGTGGATCTAAGCCTGCCCAGGCAAAGCGGTGCGAGTCGGTCCCGTCCATGCTTATAAACCCTATTGGTTTCATTGGGTGGCAGGGCTTGATATGTCATTTCATCATAATGTCGGGTAAAAGTCCCAAAAAATTGGAAGCAACGTCTCCAAAATGACCTTTACAGTGTTGACGGGAACGTTAACCTGCAAATCAAACAAAAACAAATCATGAAAGTATGAAAGCAGCGGATCGCCTGCAAAGTAACTTAACACCGGAGGGGTTCATATAAAAGTTGCTAGCGCTACGCTGTTATTCATACTTTTATGAACGACAGAAAAATTAAGTTTCTTTATCAAAACATTATTTTTCTTATATCTGCTAAAAAACAATTTGTGAGGACTCGATAGAACCCCCGTAATTTATGTTTCGAGCAAAAATAAGAAAAATATCACAATTTTTCACCTTAAAATTTCCATTTTGGCCCAAAAAATTGACAATGTATTTGTATAGGAGTGTTTTCGTAATTAACGTCGCCAACGCACAATCAGATCGTGGAGAACCATGTATATCATGAACTATATTGTTTTCTATTTGTTTGTTTGAATTGTGGTTTAACGACACAGTCAACACCATTTAGGTCATTTTGAAAACGTTGCTTCCAATTTTATGGGACTTTTTCCCCGACATTGAGATGAAATGGCATCTCAAGCCCTGCCGCCAGATGAAACCAGAAGGCTTATATGCATTGGACGATCTGACTCACACCGCTTTGCCTGAATCAGAAATAAATTATTGGTTTAGACTCATATTCTAGACAGGTTTTTAATAATTTGGACCCCATTTTGATTTATATCAGTCTTTGAATCGACTGCCTTTTCGAAATTCGCAAAATTGCAGTATGTTTCCTCTGGCTTTCTTTGCCGGATCATTACAGGGTCAATGATGAGGCTTTATTAACCGAAACTACGTAGTATGACCCATCTTTTTTCTTATGAATTTTTTCATTGCTCTTAAAGGAACTCATTTTTGATTTTTATTTGCCTTCACTGCAGCTGGTGTTGTGCCGTGTGGCGGCCGTATCAGTCTTTGAATCGACTGCCTATTCGAAATTCGCAAAATTGCAGTATGTTTCCTCTGGCTTTCTTTGCCGGATCATTACAGGGTCACTGATGAGGCTTAATTAGCCGAAACTACGTAGTATGACCCATCTTTTTTATTATGAATTTTTTCATTGTTCTTAAAGGAACTCATTTTTGATTTTTATTAGTCCTTCTAAGCAGTTTATCAGTACTCGTGTGTGGTCAGATTCAGCTCTGCGTGGAAGCATCATGCAACCCAAACTATTTATCCAAGCCCCGATGGGCGGGGGCGAATATTGTTTTCTATAGGTTTACATTTGGTTTTACACTGGAAATGTTAATATTACAAAAAAACACGCCTTTTCTAAAATATTGAATTTTTCACCACCCAAATATGAAAATTTTCAGATGAAACATGAAACATATTTTTCTTATTTCTGCTATAAACATAGATTTTGGGTACTTGTTAGAACCACATTGACAGGGCGATTCCAACAAGTACCAACAATCTATGTTTTTGAGCAAACAGATTTGGGTGCTTGTAAAAACGGCATCGACGATCGAGGCGGTTCTTACAAGAACCAACAATCTATGTTCTTGAGAATAAAAAAGTAAAATTATATAAACCCTTGTAAACTCCAGTTTGACTATATAAAAGTGTGGTTGCAGGTGGTCAAAATATTATAGGCATGTTTTCGTGATGTCAAACTCAATTCCAACACCGTCCCAATTACAGCATTGGTTTCCGCGATCTTTTATCATGGATAATGTTTCGTATTAAAAACGATAAATATGCTCCAACTTTCTGTGAAACTACCTATCCACCTTCCAGATTGATTCTCGGAAACAAAAACATTGTATTTTAGGACCTAAATGCTGCTAGGGACTGAGTTTTTAGGGACGGAGTTGAAAAGGGGCCGAGTTTGCTAGGGGCCGAGTTTGTCAGGGGCCGGGTTTATCAGGGACCGAGTTTGTTAGGGGCCGAGATGTCCATAAATCTATTAGCGTAGACGACCTGTCCTACAACGTGTTCGCTAGCCAACTATTTTACAACATGAAATTTTCGCTTCCTGGAATGTTCGCCAACTCATTGTAAAAAAAAAAAGAAAAGAAAAAAAAGATGAAAACGGCATTTGTTATATCTTATTGTGCTTAAGTATGTTATTTTCTACACAATTAAAGTATCAGAAAGGTGCTTAGCGACTATTTTAAAAGCAGATTAAAAAAAAAATATATATATAAAAATAAAATCCTCTATTTCTGCATGGAAGTCCATTGACATAGAAATGCGAAATTACCCGTCACATGCAAGTTTAGATATCGACTGAAAACAAAAATCTAAAGTAACAAACTCATCAACTCATCACCAGTGTAACATCTGGACAAGTCACTAGACTTCTATAGATGCATCTCGACTGTATAGACGAATCTCTCTAGTGTGGTGGTCTGTTTTATAACATGCGGGATCAAACTTGTATGGATGCCTATGCCAAAGTTTGTTCAGTCTGTTTTTAAAGGCGTTTACGGAGGGTGCATTTACAACAGTACTTGGGAGTTGGTTCCAGGCATTCACGACTCGATTACTGAAAGTGTTAGCACGGATATTCAGCCTTGATCGTTTCTTCTGTAACTTATAGAGATGTCCTCTTGTTGCTCTATACTGTGCCATTGTGGATAATTTATCTTTGTCGGCTGTATCAATATCATGTAATATCTTGTAGACTTAGATCAAGTCTGCCCTTTCTCTCCTATATTCCAGTGTTGGGAGCCCTAATTTGCACAACCTTTGTGTATATGGTAGATTTTTTAGAGTTGATACCAGTGTCACAAGGTATAGGTATAAAGCACACTTGTACTGCCTTGCGGTACAAGCCGGCTTTTATAGCGACGTGGTAGAATGTTTGCTTACCAATCCGGCGGCCCGGGTTCGATCCCCGGCCGGGTAAAGGTGATAGGATTTTTTCACCTGTTACATTTGGCGCCCGACGTGAATAACCCACATGTGCATTAAAACTCCTTGAGAATCATTTCACGGGATTCTCGGACTCCTAGAAATTCGAGGACGAATTTCAATGTGGAGGGAGAGAATGTCACAGGGTATAGGTATAAAACACACTTGTACTGCCTTGTGGTACAAGCCGGCTTTTATAGCGACGTGGTAGAGTGTTTGCTTACCAATCCGGCGGCCCGGGTTCGATCCCGGCCGGGTAAAGGTAATTGAAGAAATAGATGGGCTACATGATACTTTCACGCAGAGCTGAAACCGACCCGCACACGAGTACTGGTAAACAGCTTAGAGCATCTAAGCCTGCCCAGGCAAAGCGGTGCGAGTCGGCCCGTCCATGCTCATAAACTCATTGGTTTCATTGGGCGGCAGGGCTTGAGATGTCATTTCATCTCAATGTCGGGTAAAAGTCCCACAAAATTGGAAGCAACGTCCCCAAAATGGCCTTTACAGTGTTGACGGGGACGTTAAACCTCAAATCAAACAAACAAACAAATCATTCTCTCCCTTCCACTGATTCAAGAAGGGCAGTTGTCAGCTTCTGGCGAAATAATGTGCATTGTATTGGTTAACCGCTTACGAATAAGCCTTCCCATTAAAGTGTGGATAGGTAAACTGACTGGCTAAAAAAAGACCTAAAATAGTGTTGACTAGGCCGTTAAACTCCAATACAAACAAACAAACACTTCTACTATGCAAGGATTAGAAACAGCTCTAGTAATTTGCTCTCGGATTTATATCTTAATCATTTAGCATCTAATCCTATGTGTAGTTGCTCAGAAGCAATTTGAATGCAGAACACTGTTTTTTGTATGTGCAAAAATCACCGATGAAAGATTTGTATTTTTCAAACCGCCAGGAATTTCTATCCTATAAATACACATACTATTTTGTTTGGAAGCAAAAACCTGACAGCCGTAGATAATAAGGTCAGTTTACAGCGGCGCAAACATTTATTAAAGACACCAAAAATAATCACTAACTAACCCACGACTTCTTTAAGGCTAGCATGGCATATTAATTCTATGTTATATTTAATTCACATTTCTTATTTACGAGATTACACTCATTTTCACGTTAGTTGTTAGCTCTCATATGACTGATAAGTGTATCATTTAAATACTTAACCGTTATCTTAGCCCTGCCCAAGGCTTAGAAATATAATAAACAAGATGTAAAACACGAACATGTCCCCAGGCCGAGGTCATTCTTCTAAAAGTAGGGCACATGTCAATGTTACAGGTAAAAATATTTTTTACACGTGGGAAGCCCTTGTCACAAGGAACCTTGTCAAATGTGAATGCTCTATCTTAACCGGTTCACAGGTTATTCCCAATGTTATTTTTTTCTTTAAAGTAGGTGACAGGTCAAGGTCAACATTTTCTGTATGAGTGGGAAGCCATTGTCACAAGGAACCTGCATGTCAAATATGAAGGCTCTCTCTCAAACGGTTCAAAAGTTATGATAAAGTAGGTGACAGGTCAAGGCCACAGGTCAAAATGTTTTGTACGGATTAGAAGCCCTTGTCACAAGTAACCTACATGCCAAATATGAAGGCCCTTTCCCAAATGGTTAAAATTGTATGATAAAGTCGGTCAAGTTCAAGGTCACAGGTCAAATGTTTTTTTATGAGTTGGAAGCCCTTGTCACAAGGAACAAACATTCCAAATATAAAGGTTCTACCTGAAATCGTTTAAAAATATTGCAAATGTTATTTTCCTCTTTAAAGTAGGTCGCAGGTCAAGGGCATGAGCGAGAAGCCCTTGCCAAAAGGAACCAAATATGAAGGCTCTATCTCAAACGGTTCAAAAGTTATGACTAATGTTATGTTTTTCTTTAAAGTAGGCCAAGGTCAAGATCACTAATTATTTGTCTACATCACGACAGAACCATGGGCTGTGATTTGTGGTCACGTAAATGGATTTAAGCCCCCATCCCCACCCCCCCCCCCCCCTGACACACACTCACACACCACCACCACCACCCCTTGTAAAACTGTTTTCCTGGTCGTTCCAATGCGGTTCTTCCATTGAGGCTTATTTTTATTTAATTAGTCTTTTCATGTGTGTATTGCTAATATCTTTTTAATAGGCATAGCCGTTTGGCGTAACTGTCCTTTTAGCTTGCCGCTTGGGACGTATTCATTATAGTGAAGTTGTTTTATAATGGTGTCTTTGGTGGAAGATAAGAGGTAATTGTATCGATTCCTGATCACTGCCTTCACTTCAATTCGATTCTTTCTTTCTTTTCTTTTTCTGCAATCGGCCATGCCTACTGCTCTTCATTACTCGCAGATTCTAATAAATTATGTACACTCTACGGATTTGCCGATCATGAATGGACGATACACGGACACTCGATGGCATAACAATACCTTATTTCTGTCCTAATTCGTATTGTTGGTTTGCGTTTACGTTCGTTCAGATATGGTTAGAAACTAAAGAACAAGAGCTTATGAGACCACTAGTTCCATGTAATCATTACGAGTACTTCAGCTTCTTTTCCAAAGAGGTTACAACGGTGCTTGTGATGACCCCCCCTGTCCCCGCAACATTCTTTCGTAGAGCTTGATCATGAAATCTTTTCTACGGTCATTCTCTCCCTTCCGCTGATTCAAGAAGGGCAGTTGTTAGTTTCTGGCGAAAGAATAACCGATTTAATACGTATAAGCCTGCTCAGGAAAAGTGTGGATTAGTAAACTGACCGCGGCTCAAAAATGACCTAAAATAGTGTTGACTGGGCCGTTAAACTCCAATAAAAAACAAAACTACCCTTCGGACAAAGATGTTCGTGTCAGAATGAGAATTTTTACTTGTGACATCTCAAGCGAAATTTATTCACCATGACCTGTGACATATGAAATAAGTCCGTAGCTCTCGCTATATATGTATGTTTAACCCTAGCTTTACAATATCCTACTCCTTCAGCGGCGGAAATCATTACGAAAACACGCCTATACGAATACAATGTAAACTTTATCGTCGAAAAAATAAAAAGCAAAATTTCAGATGAAAAACTGTGATATTTTTCTTATTTCTGCTCAAAATATAGATTGTGAGTACTCGTTAGAACAGCGTCGTCGAGGCGGTTCCTGGTGTATGAATGTCATTTGACGTGTCACCAGTACCAATTCTGATTCTAATGAATACCCATAATCTATATTTTAGAGCAGAAATAGGAAAAATAAGGTTTACCCCTGTAAACCCCAGTTTTACTATATACAAGTGGGGTTCAAGGGGTACAAAATTATGTAGGAGTGTTTTTATGATGGCTGGAATCTGGGGGTAGGGAGAGGGGGGTGGGGGTGCATTCATATATCTATTGGTATGAGGGAAGTTAGAACCGTGAAATGTAGGTTTCTGCAGCGCCAAGTTGTCAAAAAACGGAAACTGTACGAATAGCTCCGGAAAGACTATTAAAAACAAAACAAACAAAAATATCATTTTAAATATCATTATTAGTTCCCACACTTGCTATAACTACTGTTATCATGATAAATTCTCTTTTCCCCTCTTATTTTTTTGTTATTTTCTAATGGCTAACGACTTTAATCTTATTTTTGGCAGTCATGGTCAAGGCTCAAAATTGAAGACAACAAACATTTAAGGTAATTTTCTACTTTTCTTCGTTTGGATATCAAGCAAATGGTGACAATACTACTTGAGGTTTAACGTCCCCGTCAACATGGTATAGGTCATTTTGGAGACGTTGCTTCCAATTTTGTGGGACTTTTACCTGACATTGAGATGAAATGACATCTCTAGCCCTGTCACCCAATGAAAACAATAGGGTTTATAAGTATCGATGGACTGACTCGCACTGCTTTGCCTGGGCAGACTTATATCCTCTTAGTGGTTTACCAGTATTTGTGTGCGGTCGGTTTCAGCTCTGCATGGAAGCATCATGCAGCCCATCTTTTTCTTCAAGCCCCAATGGACGGGGGGCTTGAGATGTCATTTCATGTTAATGTTAGGTAAAAGTCCACAAAATTAGAAGCAACGTCTCCAAAATGACCTAAATTGTGTTGACAGGGATATTAAACCTCAATACAAACAAACAGATACAATTAAAATTATTTAGTGTTCACTGATTATAGGGCTTATCCTGTAATGCTGCTAGCAGGTGTATCAGATTACAAAATCAGCTGAGTGCAGTACATCATTCAGTCTGCTAGGTAAAACCTGTTGTATTTCTATAGAGTAATGAGCTTAATTAATGGTTAATTTTAAGGTCAATTAGTAAAAGTAAATTGTGTAAATTTCAAAAGCAAGTCTGTAAAAGATATACAGCAATATTTAAAAGACAGAGCTGTAATATTAGGTGACAAGAGAATGGTACAAAAGAATGTAGATTTAGTACAATGGTATGAGGCCTGTTTGGAACTGAACATAGAGTGAGTGAGTTTTAGTTTTACGTCCCACCAACAGCTAAGGTCATACGGAGATGGGACCTCGGTTTAAAGACCCATCCGAAAGTCTGGAGAAGCCCTGGATCGATCCTGCGATCCCTAGTTAACTGAACATAGAAGTAGACCCTGATGGCTTGGTTGAAGAAAGGGCTGAAATTTTGAACTATAATTTATTGCAACCGGATGGAACAAATCTTCCTAATCCTGACACACTTACTGGGTGCAGTGACATTTCTGTTCTGTCACATGTGGGTATTTTTGACATCTATAACTACCTGGCAGCTGCTGAATATGATCTTGTAATTTTAAGAAACTATCATATGACATGGAATGTTTCTGGATGACTACTATACAGCTCTGAGAGCCTGGGTTCTTCCAAGAACCAATGAGAAAGATAGAATACTATTAGTTATGGGTGATCTTCAGTAAAACAGATGTAGAAGATAATAAAGGGACCATTTGGTCTGCCCTATGCTCATGTAAAAGAGGGTAATTTTATATAACTATATTTGTCAAGTTGTTTGCGGGGCCGGACTTAAAAAGTGTTAAACTCCTAAGATGTAATGATAATGATAAATGGATTACCTATAAATCACGAAAATTGTTGTCTTCTTTGCCGACTTCCCGTTACTAAAATTAAGTCATTTTTGCAAACAGTGTGGACCCAGATCAGACTGCTCCCCTAGCAGCAGTAGGGAGCAGTCTGATCTGGATCCACACTGTTTGCAAAATTTGCATGTATGCAAAGTTTGCAAGAAGATTCAGCAGACAATATAAGCAGACGACATTTACAGATGAAATTTTTCTCGGCATCTTAAGGGTTAATACTGACAATAGATATGATAGCTGTTCGATATATGCCGACAGACACCGTTACATCAACGTCGTACCAAGGTCTATTCAACATCAAATCAATGTTAGTTCGATGTTCTGTGCCAACCAGGCATTCATATACACAGGATCAAAGACTGGTTGCATAGTGATGAAAAAAGTTGATATTACAAGAACAAAACTATATATATCAAATGTTGTCATTTTAATTTATCAGTCCAAACAATCTATTGACTATTCCATTATTTAATCTTTTAAACCTACATTTTTCATAGTCTACACTTGGCTTTGGGAAAAAGGCTTATGAGAATACAGAAGCATATTCTCACTGTTACATTTACCCCAGACCTATCTTTTTGTAACCATTGTTAAAGCATTTTACACACCAAATCTACACAATTTCATGGTACATATGCAAAGACAAATCAAAGAATGTTAATGTGCTTGAACTTTTCTCACATTTTCACTCCAGGAATGGATTTTAATATGTAATAAATGCAGTTAACCTCAATGTAACCCCATGCCAGCTATAGTGTATTGGCTCTGAAGCTTGCAGACAATGTAACGCACCTGGCTTATCAGCTATAACCGGAGTAGGCCTATTAGCAGACAAATTAAAATTATGACTTTCACAAGGTTTTACTGAAAAATACCATGTCATCCAAATTCCATAGTTGTAGTTCTTTCTCACGATGCCTTCTTAACCTCACATACAACTATAACATGTACTGTCAACAATATCGAGAGGTGTTGGAGTTATAGGGAATACAAGGTTAAACTGTAAGGGGAGATAACTAATATTCCATGGTACACAGAGGTTTGGTTCTTGCTTATCACAAACCTTCTTAACATTGACCAAATCCCATCAATCGATATATCTTGAGGGGTATTGTAGTTATTGTGATCACTAGGTTATGTTGTCAGGGGGGATAATTAAAATACATGGCACCCAGAGTTATGTTTCTTGCTCACGACACGCCTTCTTACCTCGTGAACAATGGTATTAAGTCCCATCAACAATTCAACATATCTCAAAGGGTATTGGAGTTACTGTGATCACAAATTAATACTGTTAGGGGAGATTACTAAAAACCAAGGCATCCAGAGTTGTGTTCGCATGACACGCCTTCTTGACCTCATGTACAGCTATACCAGATACTATCAATATATCTCGGGTACAGGAGTAATGGCGATCAGAAGGTTGTGTCAATGGACAGACAGACGGACCAGCAAATCTATTCGGTCAGTTTATATGAAATGCTAGCGAAATATCAAACCATATTTTCCCTACATTCCAAGGTATACTCTGAGTATGTATCTATCAAGATTTAAAAAAGACAATGTTATTACCGCCCGACTTTTAACTGCGGCAATACGGCAGTAAAAAGTTCTAAATTAACACCTTATCCAATTAGCAATTAAAGAATTTGACTCGCATGATAAACATGAGCTGCAGTCAGTACACACAGAAGACCAAGCGTGTCAGTTTAGGGAGAATATAGAACTGAACGATTTTAAAGTCGTTATGTGCGGACTTACAGCACAATGCTGCGGTGATTGAGGAGCAACGTCTTTTTTTTTTCCTCTCTTTTTTTTCGCCTTATACATTTACATGTAAATGAGCCGGTGCACAAAAAAACCGTTTTGATAAGACTTTGATTCTAGACAACGTGGCCAAATTCTTCGCTTGCTGAATAGAAGTGAAGACAATGATCAGGAATCAATACAATTAACCCAAAGCTCCCATCAGAGACACTAAAGGGAAAGAAGCACATACATGAAACAACTAGACCCTAATGGAAACATCAATAGCGGAAATCCAAAAGGGCAGTTACTTTCCCACAAACTGGCCAATTGGCTATCCAAAACAAAATAATATAAGCGATACACACACTCAAAGACGAACCATAACAAAAATAAACCGCGACAGAAGAACCGCCTTGGAACGGTCAGTGAAACGAATTCCACTGGGGGCTTAAATCGATTTTACGTGGCCACAATCCTCGCCCTTATTTCCGTCGCGGAACTTTTAAAGGCCATAGAAGGTGTGTACAAACAGCGAAGGCTGATCAGACTGCGCAGCTGATCTGCGTCTTAAATTCCTTCAAGTTGCATGCAAAATCCGCTGGAGAATTTCCACTCACTGCAACAATTGGTTGATGTTGCCTTTAAACAAACTTAGATTACTTTGCGAGGACTGTTCAAATATGAATGCAACTAAGCACGTAAAAATGATTCCGTGATAGATTTCGCTGAAAAATTTATTTTGTCCCCCCCCCCCCCTCAAAGTATTCCCCTTTAACAGATATACAAACTTTCAGTCTTCTGATCCAATCATTGAATGCATTTTGGTAGTCTTTTCGAGGTATACTATGAAGGCACTGGAATATTGCAGAACCGAGGTGTTTGCGCTGTACAAATTTTCGACCAGAAAGGTATTTTTTCAGCCTCGGGAACAAAAAAAAAGTCACACGGGGCAAGGTCAGGGGAATACGGTGTGTGTGTGTGGGGGGGGGGGGGGTGGGGGTGAGGGAGTTCAACAACCTTTTCCTGCTTCAGATAGTCTTGCACAATGAACGCATTGTGCGATGACGCATTGTCATGTAGTAATCTGACATTGGCCAAACCAGTTGCGGGTCTTCGTTCTTTGAAATATTTCTTCAATTTTCGAAGAACTTTATTCTTGTAAAACATCGCATTTACAGATTTGCCTTTAGGCACAGCAAGCTGAATAGCCGGGCCCTGATTTGAAAAGAATATGGCATACATTACCTTCTTGACGCTCATGGTCCGCTTTGCAATGCATGGTCTTTTGCAATACTTTGTTGTCCATATTTTGTTCTGAATCTTTCGTTTTGGCTCAAAAAGTGAACCCATGTCTCGTCACATGTGACGACATTAGCGAAAAAGACCGTGCATTGTTATTTGGAAACTTTTTAAGCAACTTCTTGGCGCACTGAACGCGTGTCATTTTCTGCTCATCTGTCAACAGATGGGGAATTCATCTAGCACAGATCTTTCTCATTTTCAAATCCCGTTTCAGAATTGTATGAGCTGCTCCTAGTGAGATGCCAACCTTACTAGCTATTTGCCTAGTGGTGTATCGTGCATCGGTAGCAACTATTTCTTTCACTCTAGCAACCATCTTGGCAGATGTTGCTCTTTTCGGTCGACGATCATGTGGTGCATCTTCTGTTGAGCCTATTCCACAGGTGAATTTCTTACACCAACGAAAAACTGTCGGAAAAGACATTTCATTATGCCCATAAACCGAACATATTTCATCAAAAATGTCTTTGCACCGTATACCAAGAATACAACGATTCTTAATATATACATATTATTACTACAGTAACTTGATCTGACGCATTGTATCACGTCGAGTGGATGTTTCCAGATCAGCGTATCACACGAGACGCGCAGCGTCGAGTGTGATGCGTAAGATCTGGAAACATCCAAGAGACGTGATACTGTGCGACAGATCAAGTTATTTTAGTGATAATACGTTTATTATATACCTTTTTTCGCTTTTAATAAAGTCTTTTGTCAACGTAAATTGGCGGGAAACTTTGACGTTACATTCTGTGTGTAAGTGACGTCATCATTTCGAACGTTTGGTTCCGCGTTATCGATGGCTGTTTTCTAACGTCGCAACAAATGCCGGGACTCAGGGTTTGCAGGAGTGTGATACGGAATCGGAAAACGCGAGTGCGTGATACGGGATTCTGTATTTTTGTGTCGGAAAACTGATAGTAGACAGCAGTATTTCTTGTAGGTATATAATAAAGGACCTTATTTCGAAGGCGCACTCTGACTTTCTTCCAACCATGTTTTGTATTAGTATACAAGAGTAGACAGTGTTCATCGAATGATATACAAGGCTAAAGTGGACGGATTTTAACAGGTTTGGTATCAATGTATAGGTAAAATGTTTTTCTACGCTGTGATATTTATTTCCAGGTGATTTTCGCATTAGTGCATGAGAAAACGTTCTACTTGCATTCATATTTGAACAGTCCTCGTATATAACATACTACTGCAAAACAGGTTTTCATGCATTTGAATAAATGAAAACAAAGGCCAAACTTTTATGTGCGCAGAATTACCCTACAGCAACCGTAGACTCTACCTGTGCGAAATCATATCTTACGCGAATCTGTTTCTCAGCCTTTGCGTCACTGTCAGACAGTCAGTAAAACCAAGGCAGTGCACACCTAGCCTTGATTAGAATAAACACGAATTTCAATAAACTTGGGCACTGAAAAGCCAGCTATTGTTTTTCACGAAATCTGTTATTGTTTTTTTTTTGTTGTTGTTGTTGTTTACAGTACCTTCTTTCCCTTTTTCGGCGCCATTTTATTTCATGAAACGTCACGATGACGTCACATGCATTCATGATCATTTAACAGAGCTAATCAATCGTAAGTCATGCAGATTTCTCTCTCTCTCTCTCTCTCTCTCTCTCTCTCTCTCTCTCTCTCTCTCTCTCTCTCCGTTTGTTGTAGCTTAATCAGTAGCCTATTGAACACGAAAACCAGATCAGTTCCACAGTTGACCATCGTACAGTATCTGAAATCGGAAGCTGCTGTTACTGTACGCCCAAAAATCGTTAGCTGCTTTACATGATATTTATAAATAACGCAAAAAATCAATAAAATTCATTAATGACACTTTTGTTGAACACATGTTTTGGCAGGTAATATACGTTTCTTTTCAAATTTGCCTCGATTTGCAATCATAATGCGTCCTGTTCTTCACAAGACAACGATTCTGATGCCGCATCAGTGATTTATCTCATCCTCGGTTGCGGCGATCGTTACTATTTTACATTTTGTCTGTCATGTGGTCAGTTTACACATGTAATAAAGTAGCGAGAGCCAAATAAGGTTATAAACCAGCATATCTCAATACCCGTTTACTAGTTCTATATTCCTGCCATCAAAATAATAACTGCTTTGTTCAGGGCCTATCATGTTGGCGACTGTACGATTAGCTGCTAGCTTCGTTTTTTTCTTTGTACGATCAGCTGCGATTATCACTGCCTGAATGTTTTGATTAGAGACGTAGGTTAGCCTTGATATATCCCATTTTGATAACTTGACTGAATCACGCCTGTACAGAGAAACGGTAAATATTGCTATCGGAGTCAGAATGGTGATACTACGACCACCATGTATAGGACCCGCGATACAGGAAGCTAGTCCCTAGCATTTTCACCAAAGAGGTAAACTTAGCTACAGTATCACCACCACCTTTAGCCTTGGAAATGTTCGGATCGGGAAGAGCATTCCAATCTCTACTGGCCCGAGGGAAGAATGGATTTTTGTGAATGTCATTTCTTGATGATGATGATGATGATGATGATGATGATTTCGTGTTTAACGACGCGTCAACCCTCTTTGTGGGTCATAAGCGTGTCAAACGGTTAATGGTTAAACACCATGTCATTTCTTGAACGCCATTGAATGGTGATTTCTACACCATCTAGCCGGGAGAACAAGGTCATCTGTTTGAATGCTTGCAGCACCCTTTAGACCTTTGTTATACAGAAATAGCATACTGTCTCTTCTCTCTCGGGTGAAAGAATGTGCCTTGTACTGGTTATGCGATAGACTGATAACAAGCGGTTGGTAGCTCTGCTCCATAGCGTAGATTGCGAGTTTTGTTTGTTTGTTTGTATAGGAGTTTAATGGCCCAGTCAACACTATTTAGGTCAGTTTACCTATCCACACTTTTCCTGGGCAGGCTCATACGTAAGTAGTTGACCAGTACAGTGCACATTCTTTCGCCAGAAACTGACAACTGCCCTTCTTGAATCAACGAAAGGGAGAGAATAACCGTAGAAAAGATTTTATTCTCCACGTAAGAATGTTGCCGATCCCGGCAGGAATCGAACCCGCGTCCTCCTGATCACCAGTCAGACGTACATCCGACTTAGCTACCGAGGCCGGTCGTAGATTGTGGGTACTCGTTTAAACGCAATATTAAAGTACAAAATATTCAGTACAATTTTTGTCGTTTTGTGTTTCAGTCTTACGCGTTTATGTTCGATAGCCGGAAAGGCCCGTCAACGGGCTACGGTTTATTTCGTCTGTATCCCGTAAACGATACAAAGATGCCAGCAGAAGTTGTCGTCTGCTTTGTTGTCTGTCGGGCACTGTTAAAGTTATTGTTGCTCCTCAAGGAGCAGTTTGATCAGGATCCACATTGTTTGCCTACTTAAACAATATGATTAAAATTGGCAAGAATGGGAAGCAGACGACCTAAACCGTAGACATTTTCAGGTGAAGTATTTTTTTTTTACTTGACATCTTACAGCCCCCATTGGGGCTTGAAGAAATAAATGGGCTGCATGATGCTTCCACGCATAGCTAAATCTGACCGCACACGAGTACTGGTAAACCGCTTAGAGGATCTAAGCCTGCCCAGGCAAAGAAGTGCGAGTTGGACCGTCCATGCTTATAAACCCTATTGTTTCATTGGGCGACAGGGATGTCGGGTAAAAGTCCACAAAATTGGAAGCAACATCTCCAAAATGACCTTTATAGTGTTGACGGAGACGTTAAACATCAAATCAAACAAAACAAACTTGACATCTTAAGAGGGTCAAATTGACCGCACCCATACTTGTCGACAGTAGATAGCCCTGACTTGAGTTTTGTTTGTTTATTGGTATTTGAGTTCAACGGCCGATGCAACGCAATTTAGGCCATTTTCCACACTTTTCCCGTAAGCGATAAACCAGTACAGTGTACATACTTTCACCTGAAACTGCCAACTGTCCTTCTTGAAACAGCGGAACGGAGAGAATGACCGTAGGAAATTTACTTGAATTGAGGGTTTACGTCCCCGTCAACACTGTATAGGCAACTTTCAATTTTGTGAGACTATACCCGATATTGAGATGAAATGACTTCTCAAGCCCTGCCGCTCAATGAAACCAATAGGGTTTATATGCACGGACGGTCCGACTCGCACCACCTTTCCTGCTTGGCAGGCTTATAACATGTACACGGTTTACAAGTACTCATGTGCAGTCGGTTTCAGCTCTGCGTCGAAGCATTATGCAGCCTAGTCTATTTCTTCAAGCCCCGATGGGCGGGGGCTGGAAGATTTCATGATCAGTCTCATGAAAGAATGCTGCCGACCGCAACAGGTTTCGAACCTGCGTCCTGCTGCACCCTATAGACACGACTTGAGACTTAAACTATTTCGTTTAACCAAGAATTTAAGCAACTATTGTGGACCCTGATCAGACGGCAGTCTGCAGCATCTCACATGGGTCTGTTTGCCAAAAGGCAGTGGCTGGTTTCTGCGTCTTTATAAAATAGTCACAGTCTGTAGCTAACAGTCCTCATGCACCTTATTTGTGTATACTCAAATAATAATAAAAAAAAATTGCTGGATTTTTTTTTTTTTTTTTTTCATGTTGAAATCTATAATTGTGAAGGGACGAGTTGGGTGGATGACGTCGTTTCAAGACATCGCGTTTCGAAGTTGACGTCATTATTCATTAATCCAGTCGCGCGATATCAAAGCAGGTGCTTTATTTTGTTTATATTTCTTCTGGGTGGTTGGGCGAGGCAAAGGTGATGTGTATCTCCAACTGATATTGGTTTACAGTTGTGCGAGGCCTGTCGTCATTACAGCAGGTAAGGGTAGAAGGGGAATTTTGTCACTTCTTCTACTTTCTACACTTCCGTTCATTTTTCTCCTCTCTCCCTTGCTTTCTTCTCCTCTACTATCTCTTCTGTCTCTATTCACACTTTTTCTGGGAGAAGACACAAAATGACCCACGAGGGTTGATATGTCGTTAAACCACAAACCAACAAATCCCGCAAGCCTGTCAGCTATGTGAGGTAATTAAAGTTATGTCCCTTTGGAAGCGTATTGAAAATATGAGACGAAACACAACAACCAATAAACAATCTAAAAATGCTGAATTTTGTTGTTTTTGATTTTGGTCATTTGACATATTTCACACATTTTAGATGGCCCCCGTCCATCGGGCCTTGAAGAAATAGATGGGCTGCACGATGCTTCCACGCAGAGCTGAAACCGATCCGCACACGAGTACTGGTAAACCGCTTAGATGATCTAAAATAGAAGTGAAGGCAATGGTCAGGAATCGGCTCCCATCAGAGACACCAAAGGGAAAGAAACACAAACATGGAACAACAGACCCTAATGGAAACATCAATAGCGGAAAGCCAAAAGGGCAGTTACTTTCCAACAAAATGGCCAACTGGCTATCCAAAACAAAATAATATAAGCGACACAAACACTCATAGACAACCCACATGAACCATAAACAATAATAAACCGCGACTGGGCGGCTTTTAAAAAAAATCGATTTTACCTGGCCACAAACCGCGCCCTTACTTCCGTCGCGATTCAGACAATTTGTTCAGTCCGCTTGAAGGCCTCCTAACTCATTAGTGCAACACAAAAATCAAACAACCACAGAGAAACTGCCCAGGCAAAGCGGTGCGAATCGGACCGTCCATGCTTATACACCCTATTGGTTTCATCTGGCGGCAGGGCTTGAGATGTCATTTCATCTCATTGTCGGGTAAAAGTCCAACAAAATTGGAAGCAACGTCACCAAAATGACATTTACAGTCTTTACGAGGACGTTAAACCTCAAATCAAACAAACAAACAAAAACACATTTTTTTCGAAACAACGTGTCAAGTACCTGTGCACTGAATGTATATAAACACACATGTAAAGTCAGCTTGCTGTGACGAAATCATAATGACGTCATTTGAATTGAATGCCGTCGTATTTGTCTAATCTGTCTCTCTCTCGTTTTGTGCGTGCGTATGTATATGTAGGTATAGCTGTATGTATAAGAGAGAGTGACACTCAGATCGCGTATCTGTAAACTTCAAATGATAAAATTGATTTTTTTTTATGATTGTTAACTCCCTCTCACTCTTTATATTTGATTTTGACACTGCAATATCGCGCATTCATTTTTTTTTTCAACCAGGCCTTAGGTTGAATCTCTCTGTCTCTCTCTCTCTGTCTCTGTCTCTCTCTGTCTCTCTCTCTCTCTCTCTCTCTCTCTGGGCTTCTCCAAAATTTCGAATGAGTCTTTAAACCGAGGCCCCGTCTCCGTATGACCTCAGCTGTCGGTGGGATGTAAAATGTAATTGACTCTCTCCTCGCTCTCTCTCTCTCTCTCTCTCTCTCTCTCTCTCTCTCTCTCTCGTTTCGTGCGTGCGTGCGTACATACATGTGTGTATATGAGAGAGAGAGAGAGAGAGAGATATTTGTACGGGTGACAGAGAGAGAGAGAGAGAGAGAGAGAGAGAGAGAGAGAGAGAGAGAGATTTGTACGGGTGACATCTGTAAACTTCAAATGATGTTTTTTGTTAACTCTCTCTCTCTCACTCTTTTTCTCTGATTTTGATCTTGACACTGCAATAACGCTCATCCATTTTTTTTTTTCAACCAGGCCTTTGGTTGAATCTCTCTCCCGTCCCGTCTCCGTATGACCTTAGCTGTCGGTTGGATGTAAAAATGTAATTGACTCTCTCTCTCTCTCTCTCTCTCTCTCTCTCTCTCTAACGCACAACCAAACGAATGAACGGACGAGCAAACTGATTATTATCGTTTACTGGAGAGATTCATAGTATACTGAACCGAAAAAGAAACGCAACTTTTTAACCCAAAAGATTTTCATGCAACCATTAGGTTGACTGAAAAATCATTTTGCGATTTACTTTCATACATTTTAAACTTTCTTATGCAGAAAACATTTGGGCGATATCTGTACAGTTTAACGTTCCATTTGGCAATTCGTAGTTTTCAACATTTCCTCATGCAGTACATTAAATGTATACAGTAACCTCATCATATTGGCATATTGTGTTACCTGGAGTTTAGGTTTCAAAAGTCCGGTACAATTTCTCTACGGAATATGGTACGTTTGACGCAAGATCAGCGTAACACGTAACGTAGCGGTCCAAATGCTTCTACGTGGGACGTCTCAGTCTGTCATCGCCAGGAACTTCCAAGTGAGTAAATCGACGATAACTCGCTTGTACCGGCGTCTACGTCAAACGGGAATGACAAATGACAGGCCCAGAAGTGGACGTCCACGCGTCACGACACGTCGACAGGACCGATACATCCGTCTAACCCACCTTCGTAATCGGTTCCGTTAAGCCGTCTTAGGAGACACCAGGAACGCACAACAATCGCTTAAGTGCAGATACCGTCAGGAATCGCCTTCGAGAGTTTGGTTTACGTCCTCGTCGTCCGTACGTTGGTATGCCATTAACACCACGACGACGTCAGGTTAGAATGGCGTGACTCGCACAGCATAGGACGACCACGTCAGGTTAGAATGGCGTGACTCGCACAGCATAGGCCAAACCTGTTTCCCTTTCGTCAGTGGCGTAAAGTAATGTTTTCTGGCGAGTCCAGGTACTTGATGTACAGAGTTGACGGCCGTCAACGTGTGTATAGGCGTGATGGAGAGCGTTATCGTGACAATTGTTTGGTTGAACGTGATCGATTTGGAGGCGGTGGGTTGATGGTGTGGGCTGGCATATCTTATGGTCATAGAACGCCCCTGGTATTCATTGGTGGATCTTTGACGGCTCAGCGTTACGTTGACGTCGTTTTACGACCAGTAGTTGTTACATATGTACGACAGCACACAGTTACGTTTCAACAGCAAAACAACGTTGACGTGATGCACTGGCCTCCGTATAATCCAGATCTCTCTCCTATAGAACATTTGTGGGACGTCTTGGATAGGCGCGTACGTTACCGCCACCAGCCGCCAACAACGTGTCAAGCCTTGCGTCTCGCGCTCATACAGGAGTGGAATGCTATTCCCCAGGCAGAGATCAGTCGTTTAATCCTGTCCATGACCAGGCGTGTGCGTGCAGGACTGAATGCAAACGGAGGACATACTCGGTGTTTTGAACTTGTGAAATGACTACCTCTATGACAAAACGGATTTGTGTTCCAAACATTCTCACTGGAAATTGAACTCTCTATAGAAGTTACATTCAGGAATTATTATATTATTGTGTCATTAAATCGATTTTCTGCAAACATGATTATTTCTGCAAATACTCACATTTATATTTGGAGTTGCGTTTCTTTTTCGGTTCAGTACTGAAAGTTTGCACCTGAGAAATGGCCTGGGATGGTATTATTATGAATGATTAATGAAATAATTGAGAGAGTAGTTTTCCAAAGAAGTTGCTGGCAAGTCTAACGTCGCGCGACAAAAGACGTGACGTCAGCGTCATAAATGACGTCAGCAACGTCCCCGTCACACATGAACGGGCTATGCGTCAATTACAACACATTTCAGTATTGTTCAGTTATCTGACAAAGATAAAATTGAAATTAGAGTTAGATTTGAAGAAAAAAGTAGTCCCAAACAGTGAAAAATAAAAAATCGTATTTTCACTGTTTGAAACAGTGAAAATATCGATTTATATTTCACTGATAAATCTCTATCATTCATTGAAAAGCATGTAAGAAATTCCTATTATACTTTCACTTTCAACGCAGTAATCATTGTCACAATTCTAAACTTTCTTCATTAAGAACCACTCTATATGTATTAGATCCCAGATACAGTTACACACTCTCGAGGAATGTTCCCTCTAAGGTGTAAGAAGCCTCAATTTTAATTTCTCTTCCTAGTTAGTTATCTGCATAATATTGCAGTTAACGGACTTAAACCCCATCCCGATTTTCGTGCCAAACAACCTAGTATTATCTATATTATTCTGAATTTCCCGGTAGCAAACACAGTTATACTTCTGAGTCTGTCTCAGTGGAAATATTAATGTACAGGGAGAATAACACTGGACCAAGAACAGTCCTTTGTGTGACCCAGACAAAAAATGTAGCTCACATTAACAACAACTCGCTGTTTTTGTAGCAAAGACAGTAACCCAACCGATTGAGAGCCCCTCCCCCACCCCCAATGCTGTAACAAAATACCTGCCGGCAAATCAGTAGTTCTCGACGAGGGTGGTGGTGGTGGTGGTGGTGGTGGTGTGTGTGTGGGGGGGGGGGGGGGGGCTATCGAATCAAAAACCTTCTGGAAGTTCCGCCTTCCAAGTATTCTCACCAAATCATTCATAATCGAGCTCAACTGAGTTTCACGGCTATGCCTTTTCCTAAGTGCGTGATGTTTGTCTGACAAAAGTTAATGTTCATCCAAGTGGGCCAATAATTATTAGTAAGAGCCCTTTCACCTTTTTGAAAGACAGAACATATGTTCGCTAGGAGACATTCTTTAAGGATTTCACCAGTATCAAGAGTTTGTTGGAACACATGTGCCAAAACTAGATCTACCTTATTTGCTAGTTATTCCTTCAAGTTCATCAGGTCCTAAGACCTTTAGATGTGTTCAATCCTTTAAGTTACTTGATCACTTCTTCCGATGACACACCAAAATTATCCATGAAAGGGGCCGATCTTCGAGTCAATGGAACCTCCTTGAACTCAGTTTTATTACATTTATTATTATTATAGCTATGGTTTCGTTTTTAAGACTGCATAGTGGACGACTCCTTTGAGGTAGTTCTAAAGAGCACTCATAATATATGTTTGCTCAAAGAACTCGTTAGAACCGCCTTGATATACGAGTATGTATGTTTGCTCAAACACATAGATTGTGGATACTCATAAGAACCGCCTCACCGAGAGGCCGTTCTAACGAGTTACTACAATGTATATTTGTAGCAGAAATATGGAAACTTTCATTTTTTGTCTGAAATTTTCATTTGTTGTGTTTTTTTTTTTTTTTTTTGGTTTGGGTTTTACGGCCCTTTCAAGATTATTTCACTCATATCGAGCCGATCGTTAATCATAGGTGGGCGAAAACCGGAGTACCCGGAGAAAAACCACCTGACCTTCCGTTGCAGAACTTGGCGTCTCACACGTGACTCGAGCGAGGCTCGAACCCACGGCGGTGAGAGACCTAATGACTAAGAGTCAGCGCTCTTATCCATTAGGCCACGGAGTTTGTTGAGGTATATATTCCAATATATTTCAATAGGCGTGTTTTGGTATTGTACGCGACGTTGAGCTGACATCTCAAGCCCCTCTGCCCAATAAACCCAATAGGGTTTATATGCATGGTTGGTCCGACTCGCACCGTTTACCTGGGCAGGCTTAGAACCCTCTTAGCAGTTTACCAATGGTCTCAGTTCTGCGTGGAAGAATAATGTAGCCATATCTATTTCTTCAAGCCCCGAAGGGCTGTGGCCAACTAGCACATGTAATAACACCCATGCATACTCAAATGCATAGATTGTGGATACTCATTAGAACCGCCTCGCCGAAGCCGTTCTAACGAGTTACTACGATGTATATTTGTAGCAGAAATGTGGAAACTTTTTTTGTCTAAAATTTTCATTTATTGTGGTATATATTCCAATATATTTCAATAGGCGTGTTTTGGTATTGTACGCGACATTGAGCTGTCATCTCAAGCCCCTCTGCCCAATGAACCCAAATAGGGTTTATATGCATGGTTGGTCCGACTCGCACCACTTTCCTGGGCAGGCTTAGAACCCTCTTAGCAGTTTACCAATGGTCTCAGTTCTGCGTGGAAGAATAATGTAGCCATATCTATTTCTTCAAGCCCCGAAGGGCGGTGGCAAACTAGCCCATGTAATTACACCCATGCGTACTCAAATGCAGATCAAGAAAATAAATGGTGTTTATAATATTAATATTAAACTACTGTTCAAAACATTACAACCAGCTCGTCGTATCCTTGTATCCTTGCAGTCATTGTACAGCACTTGCGGTATCGGCGTATGTTGTTTATATTTCGCCCAGTGAAAATATCTTTGAGATAGTTGCGTTAAAAATATCATCATGAAAACACGCCTATATAATTTTGATCCCCATGAACCCTACTTTTATATAGTAAAACTGGGGTTTCTGGGGTATACCTTATTTTTCTTATTTCTGCTCTAAAATATAGATTGTTGGTACTCGTTAGAACCGCCTCGACGATCTTTATTTTGAGCAGAAATAAGAAAAAGATCACAATTTTTCATCTTAAAATTTTTTTTTTCGGCGATAAAGGTGGCAATGTTTTTGTAAAGGCATGTTTCCGTAATGTAAAACATGCATTTAATATTATATTCTAACATTTTAAGTGTCCTTGTCCGACATTGTCAGTCCTTGTCTGTCCTTGCCAGTCCCAGTAGTGTTTAGTAGTACCTATATTTTTGTGCAGAAATAATAAAAATAACGTTTACCCCTGTAAACCCCGGTTTTACTGTATAAAAGTGGGGTCCAAAGGGGTCAGAATTATAAAGGCGTGTTTTCATGTTGCCTAGACAGCTGTTACAACAGACAAGTGATTTTAGAACTATGTCAATCATCGCGAAACGTTGAATCTATCAGAACATCTGTCTGTACAAATTTTCTTTGTAATGGTCCAAATTTCTCTTGCATAGCGATGGACCACAACGTGTATATAGCATGATGTCAATACCCTTCACACGTTCACTTTTTATATGCTGCAGCTAAGCGTACAGTCTTTTTTTCGACTTTTGCAGCTAATGATTGCGTACAGATGCAGCTAATCGTACAGGGGCTAGTTTGATAGGCCCTGAATAAAGCAGTAAGTTTTCTGAAGGGAGGCAGGCAGAACTAGCAAATGGGTACTGAGATGTCATGGTTAATGATTGTTTTATGTCTACGCTTATTTAGAATAAGTGTAAACTGGCCATAAGACAGATAAAATGTGAAAAAATAATGGTCGCTGCGAGCGATAATGAAAAAAATCACTGATGCAGCACCAGAATCATTTTACTGTGCAGAACAGGGTACCTTATTATTCCAAATCGAAGCAAATTTGAAAAGGGATGACTCTTACCTTCCCAAGCATGTGTCCTTTCCGGGTGTTAATACCAAATTTTATTGATTTTTAACGTTTTTTATAAATATCGTGTAAAGCAGCTAACGATTTTTGAGCGTACAGTATCAGCAGCTTCCGATTTCAGATACTGTACGATGGTCAACTGTGAGTTCTATTAGAGCCGAATTCCAACGACTTAAGATAATCAATAGACCTTTACATGGGAAGAACATTTACGTGAACGAGTGTTCTAGATACTTTTTGTGTGTTTTGTTCAGGACCTACTGGATCGTTAGTTCTTTCTATTGAGAGTCATTTTGATGAGACTTTCAACTACGAGTAGGTCCTAATTCCGAGCTAGTCATTATTCTGGTGACGTTTTGACTATTCTGTACCATGTGTACTTTTAATAGTACAGTCAAGTACCCAGGTTCCGGATCAGTCACGCGTCGTTGAGTGTTGTGGCCAATACAGTTTGGTACCATTTTCAATAAAAAGTATCCCTCTACAAAATGCACATAGTCATTCTTCCTAATATTCGACTGACATTCAGGATTTCAGAATAATAGACCACGGTTATATGGGGTGCCGTTTTATTATTTAACCCATATTTATTGATATTCATAATTCCAATTATGGATCAATAAATCAAAATATGGATATCAATTATTCCGCTGATTTATCGATATCCATAATTCGAATTATAAATATCCATAATTAACCGCAAAGGCCTTTGGTTTCAGTCATTATTTATTGTATTTATTTGCCAAGGCGAATTATGGATATCCATAAATCGAATTATGGATATCCATATATGGACCGAATTATGGATATTTATAATTCGAATTAATGATATCCATAATTCGAATTATGGATATCCATAAAGCGATCTGAATTATGTATATTCATCAATCGAATTATGGATATCCATTATTCATTATTCGATTTATGGATATCCATAATTCGAATTATGGATATTCATAATTCGACTGATTTATGGATATTAATGGATATCATTAATTCGAATTATGGATATCCATAAATAATTATGGAGATCCACAAATGATTATGGATATCCACAATTCGAATTATGGATCTCCATAGATAATATAATTATGGATAATACAAATGGGGAATAAATAGTAAAACGGCACACCATACGGTTAGACCCCAGTTGCGGATCACGGTACCCAGTTGCAGATTATGAGATATCGAGTAGCGTCAAAATAACTCACTTACCCACCCACCCCCACCCCCGATGGGGACATTGTTTTGTCCCCGGTCTATCTGAGATATCTCATGAAACTTTACGGAAATGAAGGGGAAAAAAAAAACGCCAAGGGACGACCCGCAGATGCATCTTTACATACATGTTAGTTAACCTTCAACAGATGATGCGCAGGAGAAAAATTGCGATTTTAGTTTTGCACGGGCCTCCGTTGCCTAATGGGTAAGGGCTCCAGTGCAGGGATCGAACACTCGAACCCACCACTTTCACCGCCTTTGTTCGAGCATATGACCCGCGCCATGCTCGAAGCAAAGCGGTGAAAGATATTATTATATAAGCTTCAACGCTCTTACCCACTTGGCCACAGAGTCCCATTACGCCTTCACAATGAAAGTATGGAGACATAATGCCAGGCTGCTTACTGCAGTCGGTAGTACTGGTGTACGTGTCACCAGTAACAATTCTGATTCCGATTCTGTGTCATATTGAAGTCTCCGTGGTGTAGTGGTTATGCTACTCGCCTTGTAAACCAGGGGTCGCAGAATCGATCCCGGGCTTCTCCAGAGTTTCGGATGAGACTTTAAATCGAGGTCCCGTCTCTGTATGACCTTAGCTGTTAACGAGACGTAAAACTCAAACGCTCACTTACTCTATAGAGTCATATAGTAAGCCATAGTAGCTTATGTCGATGGCCGGTGGGGTCGAGTGTTGGATCTCTGCACTGACGCTCTTACCCAATAGGCATCGGAGGAAGCCCGTGCAAAAGTAAAATCGCAATGTTTCCGTTGAAGATTAACATGTATGTAGATATGCATAAAACTATCCCTCACAATGAGATGCCAAGTTCAACAACGGAAGGTCAGCCGATTTTTTTCGGGTACACCGGTTTTTGCCCTCCTCTAATTAATGATCAGCCCAATACGTGAAACAATCTTGAAAGGACCGAAAATCAAAATCAAAATCCTTTGCCTACTTACGTAGAGAATGGACGGATAGGAAACAAATCTCACCAAAATCATATTTAGCCAACGCATGCGATTTTCGACATTAGGGCATTGGCCACCAGCAATGGCTCAGATCAGCCTGTATATCCTTGCGCGCAGTAAGCGTAGTCTGATTGGATTTGGAATATAGAACAGTCGATCAATTTCTGCACCATCATGTCGTTGGAATTCACATGAGCTGGTGGAATTATATTTTTGGGATCAGTGACTTGACTTGGGTGAACAAGGAAATCAAAGCCATTGATTTTATCGCAAAAATGCCTATATAAATTTGATCCCCTTAAACTCCACTTTTATACAAAAGAGAAATACATTATGTTTCTTATTTCTGCTCAAAATCGATTGTGGTAACCCGAAAGAACCGTCTCGCCAGGGCCACTCCATCTATATTTTAAGCCAAAATATGAAAAATTATCAGATTCTTTTATTTGAAAACATTATTTTGGTGGTAAAATTTTCAATATACCGTATTCCAATGTGTTCCAAAGGGAGATGGTACGCCGCCATGACCCCTTCTCTGATATGATCTGATCTGCACATTCGTTTGCATTTGGTACAAGACTTGCCCGGAACAGAAAAGATGCCCTGGCACATTCTCTGATTTGCACTGATCTGCACATTCGTTTGCATTTGGCATAAGACTTGCCCGGAACAGAAAAGATGCCCTGGCACATTCTCTGATTTGCACTGATCTGCACATGTGTTTGCATTTGGTATAAGACTTACCCGGAACAGGAAAGAATTTCCAGGATCTTGGGTTTTAAGGAATCGGACAGAAGAAGATGATGATGATGACAATGGTGATGATTTTCAAGAAAACCCCTTTGTATTGTTCGGGTGGTCCCGGATCAGGTCATCTGATCAAGATGTGTTCTTTTAATGTTTTGCAGGCAAAAATGTTAGCAGATGGCTGATTATATTATAACAAAACAACCCCAATAGTCAGGGATTTGAGACCAGATTTCGAAAAATTTAATGCACCCAAAATTCTCACGCTTTATTTGTGCCGTTTCATTGAGATAGGAGCCTAACCTATATGACATGTGATTATTTAGCAAATCTGGTGGGGAAAAGGGGTTGAAAATTCTATGAGTTTACACCCACCCCCATTCGGATGGTATAGTATGATTGAGTTTAGTTATGTGTAGTTTGCGCTTACATATGAATGTTGATTTATTGCATCAGCCAAAATATTTGTCAAAACTCGAAGACACCCAAATTCATGATATGACGTAATTCCATCCGGTGTTACCATAAATTTTTACCATTGAAATTTGACCCCCAAAATTTGGTAAATTTTACACTATTTTCGCCCTAAATAATTTTTTGTACTTTTTGAAACAATTTCTTTTTCGTCAGTATGAAGGGCGGTTATTTTTGCACGTGCATGTGAAACTTGATGACTCTGTTTCAATCCGGGCATGAACAAGGGACTCCGATACCTATGGACCATTTTACCACTTTTTCCTGTTGTGTCACAGATCGTGATAAAAATTTATATTAAAACCAACATAAACTAAATTATTTTACTGGCTGGTCATAGATGTATCATAACAGGGACCAATAGATATATTTTTGAAAAGTTACTGATGGTGATTAAGCCCCCGCCCATAGGGGCTTGAAGAAATATATGGGCTGCATGATGCTTCCCCGCAGAGCTGAATCCGGCCCGCACACTATAGTACTGGTAAATCGCTTAGAGGATCCAAGCCTTCCTGGAACCGCGGTGCGAGGCGGACCGTCCATGCTTATAAACCCTATTGGTTTCATTGGACGGCAGGGTTTGAGATGTAATTTCATCTCAATGTTGGATAAAAGTCCCACAAAATTGGAAGCAACGTCTCCAAAATGACCTTTACAGTGTTGACGGGGACGTTCAACCTCAAATCAAACAAATCAAACAAACTGATGGTAATTTCCTTCCGGTTTATATTTACTGAGGGGAATATGCATCACCAAGCATATTTGTCAGCGGGTGAACTGGCAAGTGATTCTCTAAACTGGTGACTTGAAACAATCAACATTTAATGCATACATTGTATATTTCAAGAATCATTATCCAAATTTTCCGGTTTGTGCTGAAGGCTCCCCAAGTAACATCGACATTATTGTATTTTAAACACGTAAATGTTACTGGCCACTTGAAATTTTACTGGGTACCTTATTTTCTGTTAAGTCGCACGACTAAAAATAAATTGTACCCGAGGTTTAATGTAAGCTAAAGCCATCCCTTAAACATTCTTCTATCTTCCCTTTTCCCAGAGTTGCGGTATAACCTGTAAACGTGCATCTTAAGATGTAATTTGCACTTACTTTCTGCCATTTTGTTGGGCAACCTGCCTACGATAGCCTTGTCCCTCTATTCACCATAAGCTCTTACTCATCCTGTGTCTCTTGTCACACACTAATTAATCTGATCTTCATCTCCTTTATTACTGCTTTCTTTTTCTGACATTTGTCCCATATATTGATTGTTTTGGGTTTAAAGACACGTCACCCCTTGTTGGTCATTTTTGTCCTCTCTCCAGAGAAAGGGTTTTAAAGCGACAGAAGAGATAGTTGAGCAGATGAAAGTAAGGGGCAGAGGAGAAATGGGAAAATGGAAAAGCAGAAACAGAAAAAATAACCGTTTTCCCCCTCTGCTGGAAGAACAGCAGGTCTTGTCCAGCTGTAAGCCACTATCAGCTGGACGCCCTATTGACGCAAGATACACGTCACCATTGCCTCACCCAACCACCCAAATTGTCCCATATAGATTGGCCAAAAAGGCCTTCTATGACAAGCCATCAGGAGTTATCACGTTTGACAAACAGAGTGTATGCAATGATCAGGAATCTATACAAAATATCTCGCACCTCCCATTCAAAACACCAAAATGAAAACGTCATGGATGGAAAGCCAGAATGACAGTTATCTCCCCACATGACCGAACGGCTATCCAAAATAAAAAAGGCATTAGCAAAACATACATCTTAAGGACTAAGTATGAAAAAAAAAAAAACACAAAAAAGGATCGACGACGGGGTCATTAAGAAGTTTTACGGGGGCCGAGGTGGGGTTGGACACTTTATTAGATTTTAGGTGGTCACACTACTCGCCCTTGATTGTCGTGGTTAAAACCGGTAAATTGTTCACTCTACATGATGTAGCTCATCAGTGCAACATCTCCGAGAACAGAAAACCAAACGACTAAAGAGATGAAACAACGATGAGGACTCGACAGCATGAAATAGCTAGAATTCTGCAGCAAAGGAAACCAAACAGTTAGGCTCCGGTTAACCCTACCAGAGACAGAGCATCAGACACCTACCTTCAGGCGTTCTGGCGGAAATGCGTTCGTACATATGAAAGGAACTAGGCGGGCGGGTTAATTTACTTGAGGTTGAAACCTAATATGTCAGATATATTGAACAGCGAACAGGGACGATGTTTGGCATAATAAATGTTACGATTCCTGCGTAAATCAAGCTTCTTCTCTTCACCTTTGTCAAGAAGGGTGGGAACATCGGGTTCAACACCGACCCTCGACTGAACTTTTCTGCATCTTCATGTAACTTGGTGATCTCAATTTGCGCATGTTTGCCAAAAGATCGACCAAAACCAGAGTCATTCAATCAGCAAATAAGCTGGAGTATATCAAATCCGCAGCTGGAGAATTAGATGTCGATATTTAAATTTAGTAGAGTATCTTTTTTTTTGCAGTAAGTTAATGTTAAAAACCAAAACAATAAACCTCTAAAACATTTAAGTAAAATCGTCAGTCAAAAGGAGGCTTGATAGTTCAGAGGCGTAAACTCATTAAAACACGACTTTCCTTCAATTATGAAATACAGAACAAAAATCTGCAAACCCTTTGAAAAAACAAAACTGAAATAGGGCCGCGCTGTTATCTTCACTTAACATTGTCGTCTTTCAGAGGTATTGCTGTCATGGTAACTTCATACCAAACTGCCACTGGTCACCAGTTAATTGTCTTTGAAGCAAAGCAACAAAAGATAACCAAACAAGCGCAATCAGTAAAGCAGAAAACTGTGGCTGCTGTATCCTGACAACGCCAATTAGATATGGTTTACGCTTGCCATCAAGTTTACGCGACTTTTCCCTGAACACAAAATTGTAAACAAGCGGCCGATGGGAAACTACGCTCACCAGAGTTCAAGTGGGCATAACCCCCCCCCCCCCCCTCACACACACACACATACCCGCGGTGGCCATTTATTTTAACAGACCATAATGGTTTAGTAGAGGCCAATTCCAGGACCATTGTTGCCAAATTATTTTGAGATCAACCATTGTTTTCTTTTGTTGCCGTCGCATACATTATAGTCAGCTTTGAACCATTTTAGGGCTAGAGTTCAAAATGCTGCATACCAAGGTCTTGTATTTCTTAAAATGCAGAATTTAAAAATCACTTTTGGCTGTTTTTTGTAGTGACGATCACACAGATCCCTCTAACAAACTTGGATTTCTCGACCACACTGATCAGTACATGTAATTTGGTATCAGTGAGCCCAGTAGTTTTAGGAAAAATAAAAAAAATAATAATCTTATGGCTCCAGGATCATTAAGCTGATTGCAAATATCAACTATGATGACATAAGCTGCAACAGAACCAGAAAACCCTGTCTTTTCCATTCAAAATCCTAAGTGACCGAATGTGACCTTGACGTAAGAAAGGTCAAGGTCAACGAAATGTAATCATTTGAACAAATTCGATAGGGCCCGGGTCTCATATATTGTATACCAAGTTTCAAGGTAATCGGTCGATTGGTTCCTGAGAAGGCGATTTTCAAAGGTTTTTACCATATATGGGCATGGCGGACATCTTGGTCATGTGACCCAGGTATTCAGAATATATGTTTGTTCTTCCATCCCATGGCGGCTTCATATGTAATTTGGTTCCAATTGGCCTTGTAGTTTCAGAGGAGATGTCGTTTGAAATTGTTTGGATGCTTAAATGAGAAAAGAGGGTATGAACATTTATCTCCCCTTTTTATGTCTTTTTCCCCACTTTTTTGATTTTCTAACTCCATTTTCAAGATGCTGAGAGACCTCTAAATAAATTCGCATCATAGTTAAGTGTGAGAAAGTAAGGTGCATTAAACTCCTTAAATACGCGTGCTACGAATTTCAAATCCCCGACTACAAGTGCAATACAGTCAACCGATGCATCAATTGGTTAAAAGAAACTGACCTTTGTATTCCATTTCTGTGAAAACAGTGTACGAAAATAACTGATCTGGAACTGGGGACTAAAAAATCATTGTTTAATCGTTCACAAAATACATATAGGCCTACCTTTTTTTTTTTTTTTTTTCAAATTCTCTATTTTCGGGGGTAAATCTACCCTTACCCGTTATTCAAGATGACCGCAGCAGTCTGATCTGTGTTGCTAGCAAATAATAAATAATCGTGCCAACATACGCTTGTGCGTCTGAATTTAGACATTGGATATACAAGCGTCATGTTGTTTGGCGTCTGATCTGGGCCTGCACTGTTTGCCAGGGCACCCGTTTTGGGGTTTCCGGTCTGAACTGGATTAATCAGTTTAACGCTGGTGCGTCTGAATTTAGACATTGGATATGCCAACGTCATTTGCGCTTGGTCGACACTGAATGTGTAGTTTATAAAAATGGATTTTTTTTCTGGATTTAAAGTATGACTGAATAGGCTATATGACTGTAGTAAGTTTCATGCTGAATGGCTTTCACTTATCAAAGTCGTGTTGAACTGGAACTGGGTACCTGACTGTAGTAAGTAAAATATTCTGCATTTTTTGTTATATATTATCGTATATTTTCGGACCGATACCCTTACGTCATCGGAATATGGACTCCCCGGGATAAATTAGATGCTGATGAGCACACACACACACACGCACGTGCGCGAACGCACGTAACGGAAGAATTTACTCAGACAGCCGACTTTGTTCTAAACCACTGCGATATAAGACGCAGCGCTTAGTCTAGCAATATATTTCGGGCGATTTTAGCCCTTATTCTGCTGAATAAATTAGTTAGCCACAACCATTTCTGATTATCAGCAAACAAAATTGCTTGATATAATGAATTCATTCAAATTTGCAAACTAAATGACAAACAGTGTAGTTCCAGATCATCCATCTGATCCGGATCTACACTGTTTGCAGTAGATGATCGACACAGTTTGTTCTCTGAAACTACACGTATTGGAATAGGTTTATAATGCATATAGAGGATCTTACATGAGTGTTCATGTATTATTGAATTTATTAAACGAGTTGAGGAAAAGAGATAAAATGCGAGGCTTTGCCGAGGAGTTTAATAAATTCAATAATACATGCGCACGAATGCAAGATTCTATTTATCATATGACATTTAAAACTCATTTTATTCGCGATTGTTTACAAAAATGTCAATATTTCGCCATTAGTAAACGCGACGTCGTTAAGGACGTCGTACATGTAACGTTACGGAACGTATCTAGCTAATTTGCATATTTAATTCACTAGTGGATTATCGAAAATAATGCATGGCGTTATTACACTCTCAGACGCGACGTCATATGATAAATTGCATTCCTCCTCTATGAGTTCTGAGGATGGAGTTGCAAGGGTCTTGGGACTGATCTTCTCAGTTAAGAAAGGACCCAGAGTGGTGAGCGGATGAGCCATCATGCCTGTTGAATGTGTCACCAGTAAACTGTTTTGATTAACCCTTAAGACGCCGAGAAAAACTACATGCTTGAAGTTTGGTCCATCGCGTATTGAAAATGTTCAAATACGTATAAAGACGCTGCTGCAATTTCAAAAGAAATGGCTTAGTGTCACTTGATTTTGAACCTTATGAACTTCTTATGGGCAGAACTTCAAGCTCCTGTGATCTGAAAATGTCGTCTGCTAATGTAGTCTGTTGACTTTTTTTTTTCAAACTTTTTAAAAATATTTTTGCATACAGGCAAACAGTGCGGGCCCAGATCAGACTGCTCATACAGGAGCAGTCTGATCTAGGTCCACACTGTTTCCAAAAAAAAAGTTGACGGCAAAGCAGACGACAATAGTCGTGATTGGCATTTTATGGGTTAACCTACAGCTATGCCACAATTTACCGGGTCGATAGCTGAGTAGTATAACAGTGACCTACAGACGGGTCACCGTGTCCTAGTAGATAGGAGCGCTGACTCTTAATCATTTATTCTTTCGCCACTATGGGTTCGAGCCGGGCTTGACGGAAGGCTCGAAATAAGTGAAATAATCTTGAAAGGGCGGTAAAACAACCCCGCCCCCTCAAAAAAAAATAAAATAATAATAATAAAGAAAAACAGTGACCTACATGTATATGTGCACATATATATATAGGTCACTGGTTTTGGTGGCAGTGCATCTGCTTCGGGCATGAGTACGATGATTTACACCTTTGGTATGGGCGGTGGACATTTGCGAGTAGAAGAAATGTTAACGTCGGTGGACCACAGGGGCCAGTTTCAAGGTTTTTGAGAGGAAAGATATACTATCCTATAATAATATAGACACTTGTCTATATTATTGAAAGTTGATTTTTAAAATCAAGTTTCTTTGTCATTACATTTCTACTTCCGGTACTGGACCGCGTTATTCCACTTCCGCTGTTCGTTCGCTGCATAAAATAGTCCAAATGAAGTATTGAAAATTAATTTTGCAGGCATGGAACGTCTTTCAAAATATTTCATATTTCGAGACTTTATACGGATTGAATATAAATTGGCACAGAAAGACTAATTCTGAAAAGAAAACAATACTCTGGGACTAATTTTCTACGCGTTTATGCAACTGGTTTGAGAATTTACTCTTTCATCCCTGAGTTTCTGAACACGACTTTTCTCGCTTTAAATATATTTAAAAAGAAAGGGATTTCTGAGTAGTTCATTGACATGATGGCAAACAGTGTTAATGTAGATTCTGGCGAGACGTGCTAGCTACGTGCCGTCTTATCAGAATCTGCAAGGTTTGCATAGATACAGTGTATTTCTACCTCGGCGTCTGCACCGGTCGACAGGGTTAAAAGGGTAAGCTCGCTTCTCTGTGACTACACAACTCTTTACTGACCGACATCGAATAGTTATTTACCTGCTTTCGAGAGCTCTTATTACAAAATATGTGTCGTTTAAGGCTTTAAGCTGTGAGTTTTAAATCAAGTTCCGTACTTTAAGCAAATAGTGAAGACTCCGATCAGACGCTACATTCTGTGGCCTCTAATCTGTCTTAACTGTTTCCGAATGCCAAAGTATTGAAACAATTGGCATTTATGGGTTAATGGTTCCGTACAGGTTGGAATAAACGTATTTTACTTCGCCTTGGGTAGTCGAAGTTCGCTAAAGGTGGCGTCTGATCAGGGTTATAATGTCTAAATGAAATGGTTTAAAAATGATCTTTTTCCGTCAAGTTATTCTCCCCACGCCAGAAGGAACATAGCTCCGAGCGGCTGCACAACGTATGCCGCCCCTCCCGGTTTTCAACGATTTTTTTTTTACCGCTTATGTACCGGATTAAAAAAAAAGAATTTGCTTGAACTCTGATGCGCTAAAATATGCAGGTACACTCGTTATACCAGCCGCAACCAGCCGATTTTCGGTTCATGCTGTTTTATTTTGCTATCTGACTCCATATTTGATCACCTGACATGTCAAAATGGCATGACGTCACCAATCGGTTTTCGACGATGGCCAATTAGTGTTATTATTTAAGTGGAAAGAAAAGCGGAAAAACTAATCTTAAGTGATATTATGACAGAACAACTTATCTTTATACATTGGGTTATTTTATTGATAAAATTTATTCTCATTCATTAAAAGTGCATTGTCTTGTACAAGTTTATATTGAACTACAGTGTAATAAATTTCACCCAATTAAAACCATTAGCAGTGTTCATTAACTAAAGTAATTTAAAAATGGTACTTCTGAGAATTCACTTTTTTCTTACACTTCAGTAGTCACTGACAACAGGGCCAAAGAAAAATACCACATTCCTAAAAAAATTACACTTGTGCAGTATGTTAGGTGTGTCCAATACCCCCCAGTCTGAACACAGGGCTCATTTAAAAAAATATGACACACGAATCAAGAGTACTTTCTAACATTTTTGGGCAATTCTGTGCTTCCATACTTTTTATTTTTGGGCAAGGATTCCCCATATATGCCAACTGATCAATTCCGAGGGGTTTCAAATGAGTGCATTTTGTCGAAAGGCATCATCTGATGGTTTGGATACTGATGTTTGAATGGGCATGTATGTGTTTTTTGGCAGAAAGCAATTAATAAAGCAATGACGGGCCTCCGTGGCTTAGTGGATAAGAGCGCTGACTCTTAGTCATTAGGTCTCTCACCGCCGTAGGTTCGAGCCTCGCTCGGGCCACGTGTGAGACGCCAAGTTCTGCAACGGAAGGTCAGGTGGTTTTTCTCCGGGCACTCCGGTTTTCGCCCACCTCTGATTAACGATCGGCTCGATATGAGTGAAATAATCTTGAAAGGGCCGTAAAACCCAAACAAAAAAAAAAAAAAAAAAAAAATAAAAAAATAAAAAAAATAAAGAAGCAATCAAGTAAATAAAAAGTGAAAATATTTATATAATACTTACAGGTTTGAAGCACATTTTTTGGTCATTGTTAAGGATTGACAGATGGAATTTCCGGAATTTAATATTAGAAAGATTGTGACATCGAAATTCACGCGAAAATCTCGCGACCGCTAATATCGTCGAAAACCGAGTGTAGTCGAAAACCGGGTGGACGTCCATATGTGCCTCTTCGTATCAACGCGATGTTGATGCGACGTTGCTAAGATGTCATGTACCCGCTAGGAGAACTTCTCCGTAAGATTATTAGCAGATGAGACAAGCACAGAATGTACAAGCCTCTGTGGTGTAGTGGTTTCGCTACTCGCCTTGTAAACCGGGGGTCGCAGGATCGATCCCGGGCTTCTCCAGACTTTCGAATGAGTCTTTAAACCGAGGTCCTGTCTCCGTATGTCCTTAGCTGTTGGTGGAACGTAAAACTCAAACACTCACTCACTGAGCTAATCTATAAATTTATGGTTTTTCCATGAAGAAATTAGCAGACACGTTTATATTTCTTCCTTCCGTTTTTCGTGGGGTTGGTTGGATAAGGCAAAGGTGATGTGTATCTTGTGTTATTGGGGAGTCCAGCTGATATTGACTTACATTTGGGCAAGGCCTGTTGTCCTTGCAGCAGGTAACGGTAGGTGGGGGAGGGGTGGGGGTTGTTGTTGTTTCTTCTTTTTCTACACTTCCATTCAAACTCTAAACAATCGATGAATCATTTTTTTTTCGTCGAATTTTTTTAACCCTCTGGGACCTTGTTAACAAAATATCTAGATAACTGCTTGATCTACTATAGTATAGTGAGTAGTTGAATGAGACCGTGTGAGAATCTGTTCGAAGTCGATCAACAATTAATCTAAGCCCCGCCTACTCCATTAGATATGCACAAGCATTCTGAATAGCAGACACTTGTAGTATGTATGTCGATTATGTATGATGTATATTAAACCAGTAGTGTAGACTCACACCAGCCTTGTCTTATACTTAACCACTCGACACTACATCTGGCGACGAGGATAAAAGTGTTTTTAAATCACCTGGATAACGATCTGTGAACATAATAATTTCGTTATTTTTATGGGATTATTTCTGTGAAAACAAACATTGTCAACGCAATGTTCTGAAAACAAAGCTTATAATGGCTACATCGTTACCAGCTTTTCCCAAATTTGACACAAATGGGGACACTTCCTCACTTGGACATCGGTGGGAGAAATATCTCCAAAAGCTTGAAAACTTATTTGTCGGTATGAACATTGACAGTAAGAAAAGACGCAAGGCTCTGTTATTACACTACTCAGGAGACGAGGTATTCGACATCTTCCAAACATTACCAAATACGGGAGATGAAAATGGGTACGACGAAACAAAAGAAGCCCTCACAACCTACTTCAAGCCACAAATCAATGACGAATTTGAAATCTTCCAGTTTCGCCAAATGAAACAATTGGAGTCAGAAACGGTGGACGAGTTCGCGACACGCCTTAGGAAAAAAGCGGAGTATTGTAGGTTCACGGATAAACCGAGAGAACTTAAATCCCAGATTCTTCAAGGATGTAAATCCGCAAAACTACGACGCAAGGTTCTCCAGGAAAATCTTACTTTGGAAAATATGTTGTTAGCTGCCAGGACAATGGAACTCGCAAATAATCAGGCAAAAGAAATGGAAAATGGACACTCCAATGACCTCAGTTTTGAACAGACAAATAAACTCAAGTCTGCGCCGAGCAAAAGAAGGCCAGAGCGTCAAAACAGACAGAATCGGAATGTAATTACAGGCCACAAAAGTGTAAAATGCCGTAACTGCGGAGGTGATTTTCCTCACAAACAAGGCCCCTGTCCTGCAAAAGGGAAGTTTTGTGCATACTGTAAGAAACAGAATCATTTTGTTTCAGTTTGCCTTAAAAAGAAAAGGAAAGACGGTCGTAAAAATGGACAGTATGGAGATATATATGGAACAGTATTTAGGTAAAAACTCAGTTATGCAACATTGAGATTGCAATATGCAATTTTGATATTGTGTTATGCTTTATTCAGTTACAATTGTGCAACACTGCATTATGATATTCATTTTTGTAGTCTGATTTTGGAATGTGTGTAGTTTTCTTTCTGTTTCTCGTCCTATTTTGCAACTTGAAATTCCGATTCTGCTTCTTCTAGTTCCCATTATTCTCGTTCAGTGGCGCTGTGATCGTTCTTTCGTACCGTTCCCGTAAACGTCCGCCTGTATTCGGCAGATACCCCAAAAAATCTGCAAGCGTATTGGTGACACGGAGGAGTGAAAGAAATGAGAGAACTATATTTTTGGCATAAACGGACGATTTGGGGACACTACACCCTTCCCGATAAAATCATTTACACATAAGTTTTATTTTATATGTCAGACCAGGAATCAGCTTTGCTTGGTTTGTTTTGTGTCCAAGTTTTATCTAAATATATCGTAAATGTGTTCAGGCCATTGCACCTCTAGAATATAAATTTGTTTTAAATACTTATACTAATTGTGTATGGCGCAGAAAGGCTCCTGTCCAAACCGTGTAGACCTTTGTGAGACTGCTCCTTTATGATCACTTGAAAGCAAACATAGCTACAACTCTCTTTCGTGAAAATGCTTTCAGATGAACTACGACTAACGTTCCCTTTAACATTTATTTCTGATTTAGGGCATATCCAACGGAATTTCTAAAACTAGGCATTTTGGTTCTGTTGTTTGATTTGATGTTTTAACGTCACCGTCAACACAATATAGGTCATTTTGGAGACTTTGCTTCCACTTTATTGGGACTTTTACCCGACACTGAGATGAAATGACATATCAAAGCCCTGTCGCCCAATGAAACCAATAGGGTTTGTAAGCACCGCTTTGGCTCGGTAGACTTAGATCCTCTAAGCGATTTACCAGTACTGGTGTGCGGGTCGGTTTCAGTTCATGCAGCCCATCTATTTCTTCAATCCCCGAGGGCCGGGGGTCTGATTCCCTGTTTATTTTGTCACATGTTTATATAGATGTTCGTAACTGTTTGTGTTAAATGCATTCATTAATTTATAAGAAAATAGAAAACTGTCTGACTTTTTATACCAGATTTTTGGCTTCAAGTGACAAAACGCAAAGGTTTCCACTTTTTTGACAAAACACAACGCGAAGCAAATACTTTCATACCGGAGTGCAGGTGGAAAACCCGTACCTGCTACAATGTAACATATCAAGCGCTGGAAGCCTCTGTGGTGTTTTGGTTATGCTACTCGCCTCAGTAACCAGGGATCGCAGGATCGACCCCGGGCTTCTCCAGAATTTCGGATGAGTCTTTAAACCCAGGTCCCATCTCCGTATGACCTTAGCTGTTGGTGAGACGTAAAACTAAAAACGCACTCACACACCAAACGCATCCCACCATTAAACACATCTTTATAATTCTGACCCCCCCCCACCCCGTCTCCCACACACACACACTTGATCCCCACTTTTATAGAGTAAAACTGGGATTTACAGGAGTAAACATTATTTTTCTCATTTCTACTCCAAAATATAGATTGTGGGTACTCGTTAGAACCGCATCGAAGAGGCGCTTCTAACGTGTACCCAAAATGTATATTTTAAGCAACAGTCAGAAAAATATCATCACGACTTTGCATCTTACAATTTTTGTTGTTGTATTTTTCGGCGGTAAAATGTACAAATCTAATGCATCAAAAACATTTTTTTTTCTAGATTCTGTACACTTTAATAATAAGTGAATAAATAAATAAATAATGTCGTTAAGTTCCGCCAGGTAAACCTGGGTACGCTATACGCGGTCTAACTGTAATAAAACAAGAAGAAGAAAAAACTTTGGCGTAGACCTAATACATGGAAATACATGTAAGTACAAAATGGTTTGGATTCAGCCACTCCATTTGCCAAATCGTTACATGTAGAACTTGAAGAAATATGTAGTAGGCTGGTTAAGACAGTCGCGACACTAGCTCAGCAAGGTTTTGCTGGCTGAAGACAGACGGACGGACGAACTGACAGACGACCAGCTAATATTTTTGCGTTGTGATTCTGTTGAATGAAAGCCATCATGCCCAAGTCTAACTTATGACGACAGACGGACATATGAATACGACAGCTGTCATTGTGACCACAGGTGCGTTGCTATGGTTGTGGGTCAAGCTGAGTATGAGTAATTAATGTTCATATTAGTGACGATGAAGTATTTACATCAGAATAGCAATGGGAATTGAGGCTCTGGTTGTTGTATACCAGTTTCCCCGTATGGTCAGTTGGTAAGGTCCTTTTTGTTTTTCATAAATTTATTAATTTGCCTATTTACAATAAAAACCGGTGGGGTGTAAGGAGCCCCACACGGCCGACACCTTTAAAATAACAATATGAAACTTAACAAAGACCTAGAAAAAACGTTACACATCGAGATATAAAATAAAAATTAGGAGAGAATACTGCAAAAGCCTAGATAGAATTGTTGAATTGAACATTGATACGAGGAAAGAAAAACTTTGGTAAGGTCCTAGGGAACGAATCCATGCCCGCAAACAGGGAGACCGTCGCTCGATTACTCCCTGAGCGGACATATACATACTTCTATAATATCCAAACATTTGAGTTTTGAGTGAGGTTGCAATTAGTAACTAATATCTTTATAAGTAACACCTCAGAAGGATCAGATTTATAAAAATTGTATGAATTAATCAATTTTAACAATCTATGCTCATTTCAAATCCATGGATTCGGCACAAACTAATCCCTCATGGTAATTTATTTTAGTAAATATTCAACGATAGAGTATTTTCCCCTTCGTCAAACAAGAATTAACTTTTAAATAAAAATCCTGTTTCTCATAAATATATAAATAAGGAACCCCGTTGTAAAATTTATTTTAAAGATGCAAACGTACACATTATTGTAAATATCGGAATTATTATATAGCTGGATAAAATTTATCGCTGCTGGCTTGAATTTGGCCCCTGGAGAGGCGAATGCGATCTTCTCAAACGGACGCTTGTCATCGGAAAAAAGTACGGCAAATCCACGGACATTACCGAACGTTACCGTCACCTCAATGACTGGTACCCCGTCTAACCACAGCAGAATCGAAACTGAATATTGCACAATAGGACGTCCAAATGCCATATTTAAATACAAAGGTCTCAAATTAGAATGTGCATGTTGCATATTCGAATAAAGAAGTAAGATATGGGAAGGTTCATAATGCAAAGTGCGGTTTCAACAATTCATTTTGTAATTGCACATTGCATAATTGAGTTTTTACCTTAATACTGTTCCATACATATATATAGACATACACCTTAAACATTTTCAACATTTTAAACGGCCCCCGCCCATCTAGGCTTAAAGAAATAAATGGGCTGCATAATACTTCTACGCAGAGCTGAAACCGACCGCACATGAGTACTGGTAAACTGCTTAGAGGATCTAAGCCTGCCCAGGTAAAGCGGTGCGGGTCGGACCGCCCATGCTTATAACCCCTATTGGTTTCATTGGGCGACAGGGCTTGAGATGTCATTTCATCTCAATGTCGGGTAAAAGTCCCACAAAAATTGGAAGCAACGTCTCCAAAATGACCTGTACAATGTTGTCGTAGACGTTAAACGTCAAATCAAACTAGAACTGTCAGAGGATCTGTCTATAGCCCCGCTATAGCCCTGTCAGAGGAGAAAGACTCATGAATTAAAGGTAAAGACTTGTGAGAGGGTTAAATCCCTAACAAGGTACCTACGCCTTATAGACTTTTCGCGTTATTAGATCTGAAAAACAGTATAAGTTAAAAAATAAGTTTTGGATAATGAAAAAAGCACATGCACATCTTCAGACCTATATGAAAACACCTGTTAAGTTTCAAAAGGATTGACCTAGAACTTTAAGAGGAGTTGCGATCACAAGGTAGCTACTCCCTATACATTTTAACATTAGTAGATCTCAAAAATTGTCTAAGTTAAAAAAGGTGAAATAAGTGAAAACAATTATTTAAGGATAATGAAAAAAGAATATGCACATCTTCAGACCTATATGAAAACACCTGTAAAGTTTCAAAAGGATTGACCTAGAACTGTAAGAGGAGTTGTGGTCACAAGGTAGCTACTCCCTATACATTTTAACATTAGTAGATCTAAAAAATTGTCTAAGTTAAAAAAGGTGAAATAAGTGAAAAAAATTATTTAAGGATAATGAAAAAAGAATATGCACATCTTCAGACCTATATGAAAACACCTGTAAAGTTTCAAAAGGATTGACCCAGAACTGTAAGAGGAGTTGCGGTCACAAGGTAGCTACTCCCTATACATATTAATATTAGTAGATCTAAAAAATTGTCTTAGTTAAAAAAGGTGAAATAAGTGAAAAATATTTAAGGATAATGAAAAAAGAATATGCACATCTTCAGACCTATATGAAAACACCTGTAAAGTTTCAAAAGGATTGACCTAGAACTGTAAGAGGAGTTGCGGTCACAAGGTAGCTACTCCCTATACATTTTAACATTAGTAGATCTCAAAAATTGTCTAAGTTAAAAAAGGTGAAATAAGTGAAAAAAAATATTTAAGGATAATGAAAAAAGAATATGCACATCTTCAGTTCTATGTTAAAACACCTGTAAAGTTTCAAAAGGATTGACCTAGAACTGTAAGAGGAGTTGCGGTAACAAGGTAGCTACTCCCTATACATTTTAACATTAGTAGATCTCAAAAATTGTCTAAGTTAAAAAAGGTGAAATAAGTGAAAAAAATTATTTAAGGATAATGAAAAAAGAAATGCACATCTTCAGACCTATATGAAAACACCTGTAAAGTTTCAAAAGGATTGAGCTAGAACTGTAAGAGGAGTTACGGTAACAAGGTACCCACTATCAAATATTACAGACAGACAGACAGACAGACAGAAAGACAGACAGACAGACAGACGGAATTCCGGACAAGCCAAATCCAATATAGCCCCCACTTTTTCAAAGCGGGGCTATAACCAATCAACCATTTTAAAAGCGGGGGGAGGGGATGGGGGTGTGGAAGTTGGCTCTCATATAAATTCAGTATTGAATTCCTGTGTATGTGTGTTGGGGTGGGAGTGGGGGGCGGGGTCTATTCCTAAAGGAATGAATTTGCTCCTAAAGCGCCAATTCTTTTCTTTAAGAGTAGACCATTATTGACAGTGGAGACAAACTTACTAAGAAAGAGTTCCCTCCCAGCTTAAGGTGTATACATTACTCTTAAGTACAGCCGAACTTCAATGGCTCGAACACCTTTGGAACCTCGAAAATCTGTTCGAGACAGGGGTAGTTCGAGCCACTGAGGTTACTGCCAGGAGGCATAACAATATACTTTTAGACGTCTTTTCGATGTTCTATAATGAAAATGTATGTTGTGTGTACTCTTTAGAATCGCCTCATTGAGGCGATTCTAATGAGTACACACAGCATACATTTGCAAGATAAAAGACTAAAATCTCCTTAATTATCCCCAACTATTTCTAATGTAGAGGATTTCGCTAGGGGCTCAAGAATGGGTTCGACACATCCATGGTAAACGAGCCATCGGTGTTCGAGCCATCGAAGTTCCACTGTATACATGTGTTTTTAATGGAAATGATACTGTCACTTTTTATGAAGCTTATTCAGGAGTTAACTTTTTTCAGCACGAGATGCCTTTCTTGCTTGACACTGGCATATAACTGTTCAAAATGACAAACCCAAGCTTGAGATCGAAAGTCAAGAACCTGTATAAAACGGTAAGAGTGATAATTTGTTCATACACCTTTTACGATTTTGTAACATTCATTTATCATGTTTATAAGGATATGCGGCTCCATGGCCTAATTGGTACAAGCGCTGACTCTCAATCATCTGATCGTTAGGTCTCTAATCGGGTCAGATGTAAGATGCCAAGTTCTGAAACAGGTAGTTTCTCTCTGGAGTCTCCGGTTTTCGCCCACCTCTGATTAACGATCGGCTCGAAATGAGTGAAATAATCTTGAAAGAGCCATAAAACCAAATAAAAAATGATTCGCGTCCCTCTTCCGTATTGCAACATAATTAACGTTAACATATTTATCATTCTAGTTCAGTTACTACCAGATTTCTTTCGACCCCCGCCCATCGGGACTTGACGAAATAGATAGGCTGCATGATGCTTCCACGCAGAGCTGAACCGACTGCACACGAATACAGGTAAACCGCTTAGAGGATCTAAGTCTTCCCAGGGAAAGCGGTGCAAGTCCATGGTTTCGGTTTCATTGGGCGACAGGGCTTGAGATGTAATTTCATCTCATTGTCGGGTAAAAGTCCCACAAAATCGGAAGCAACGTCTCCAAAATGACCTATACAGTGTTGACGGGGACGTTAAATCTCAAACCTGATATCCGGCATCACGAGGCTTGCCGAGTGATGCCGGACTGTGATCCCTAGGGACTGATTTTCCAACCACCCCCCACACCCATGCTAGTTTCTTTTTCTTGCATGCCTTTCAATTCTGAGCGTGGATATTTCATAATACGGTCATATATGTTGCCGACGTCCGTCATATTGTGATAACCATGGTGTGATGTTTAGTGACGTCACGTAACGCGCTGTGATGTTAACATTAACGAGGTCATATTCAACATGTGCAAATCAAACACGTTAGAATATTCGATTTTTACCCTTTCCCTAGGTAAGAACAGCAGGGGTAGAACAATTTCTATCCCAGGCTGAAAACAACGTATTTCCTTATCTGGGACCAGTTGTTCAAAACTAACGACGTCGTTAGTTAACATATCGTTAAAACTTTGATCATTTATTATGGCGAATATGCATATATTTTTGCTGAAATAATGTGACCAGCTTTTGCGAATGCAAAAGCTGCTCACATTTTTTCAGCAAAAATACCAAAATTTTTGATCTTGTTCTTGCTAGAAGAGTTAACAATTTTACCACTAACGAGCTCGTTAAGCTGACAATGCTTTGAACAACTGACCCCTGGTGTGCAAGAACATCCGAGTTAGGACGTCACAGAACGCTAGGAAGCCTATCTTCGGAAGATAACGTGGAAATGCGAGCGTTTGTCTTCGATGACATTGTATGAAATACCATAAAGTGCTGTTTTAGTTCAGCGTCTACATCGTTGTTTGTTTTCGTACGCAACCCATCATCATCAAAGTCGTCGTCGTTACCTTCGTTGTATCTATCGTTTTGATTAATTACATATTTTGTTTGATTTAAGCTTTATCGCCCCCGTCAACATTATAGGTCATTTTGGAGACGTTGCTTCCAATTTTGTGGGACATTTACCCGACACGGAGATGAAATGACATATCAAGCCCTGTCGCCCAATGAAACCAGGTAGGTTAACAAGCATGGCCGGTCCGACTCGCGCCGCTTTGCCTGGGCAGGCTTTTATCCTCTAAGCGGTTTACCAGTAGGCCTACTCGTGTGCGGTCGGTTTCAGCTCTGCATGGAAGCATCATGCAGCGCCAATCTATTTCTTCAAGCCCCGTTGGTCGGTGCCCGAATTACATGCATTGTTATATTTTCAGTTACTGTACCTTGGCAGAGAGTACCCGATGGGAGCTGACTATTTCAATAAGAAACTGAAAGCAGCGTTTATGCAAAACAAAGATGTGACAGACCCTACAGAAATCAAAAGGTTAATAGCACGTGGGAATTACGTTGCTAAAGAAATTGAAGCATTGTATAGACTAAAGAAATACCGAACTTTGAAGAAGAGATATTATGATGAGCCACCTGGCGGTAGCCAGTGAAACCAATTTAAAAGTATGTACTGGTGTCTTTCATTGACAATAAGAGACGATGTATTATAACATAACGCAAACACGCCTATATAATTTTGACCCCCTTGAACCCCACTTTTATATAGTAAACCTGGGGTTTACTGGGCCAAACCTTATTTTTCTTATTTCCACTCTAAAATATAGACTGTGGGTACTCGTTAGAACCGCCTCGATATCTATATTTTAAGCAGAAATAAATAAAATACCACAATTTTTCGTCTAAATTCTCGTTGTTTTATGCCCCGCCATTCAAAAAATGGTGTGGTATTATGTTACACCCTCCGAAGTTTTGAGTGTCCGTCCGTACGTCCGTCCGTCAGCGCCCTCTAGTTCCGTGTCCCTCCATAACTCTGACACCGTTTGAGATATTTTCATGAAACTCCACAGATATGTAAAGTACTATCAGACGACGTGCAGAACATAAACCGTAACTCTGATTTTCCTACTTTTGGAGTTGTTGAACATTGAGCGTAGCCATTTCTGTCATAGTTTCGTGTCCGCTCCTTAACTTCGATACCGTTTGAGATATTTCCATGAAACCTCACAGATGTGTAGAACACCATGAGACGACGTGCAGAACATATGAATCGTAACTCTGATTTTCCTACTTTTGGAGTTATTGCCCTTTTAACTTTGAATATACATTGTAGCTGTTGCTATCAGTTTTGTGTCCGCTCCATAACTCTGATACCATTTGAGATATTTTCACGAAACTTCACAGATATGTAGAGCACTATCAGACGACGTGCAGAATATATTAACCGTAAGTCTGATTTTCCTACTTTTGGAGTTATTGCCCTTTGAACATCTGAAATAGCCATTTCTATCGTAGTTTCGTGTCTCCTCCATAATTTCAATACCATTTGAGATATTAACATGAAACTTCACATATATGTAGAACACCATGAGACAACTTGTAGAACATATGAACCATAACTCTAATTTTCCTACTTTTTGAGTTATTGCCCTTTGAACTTTGAATGTAGCATTTGCTATCAGTTTCGAGTCCGCTGCATAACTCTGATACCATTTGAGATATTTTCACAAAACTTCACAGATATGTAGAGCAGCCCGAGACGACATGCAGAACATATGAACCATAACTCTGATTTTCCTACTTTTGGAGTTATCACCCATTGAACATAGCCATTTCTGTCATGTAGTTTGTTTGAAACACTATATCTCCTGAACTTAATGATTGATTCTGTTCAAACGTGCATGGTTACATCACTAGGATGGGGGAAAACAGCCATTAGGTTTTGTTTTACTGTGATATGGCACTTGCTTGATGTAATTGTACTGTCGGGGCATCATGCAGTGCTTGCAGTTTTATTTTTAGGTGGTAAAATTTGCAATGTATTTGTATAGGCGAGTTTTCGTAATGAGAATTTGAGCCGTGTCAAGTGAAAAACTGTCTTCGATCATGAAGGCTCGGCGAATAATACAATGTTCTATGAAAGGGTTATACTTTGGAAGCAAATCTCGCGTCATCCTACATAGCCACTCGGAAAGCTGAAGATTATGAAGGCAGTTACAATAACACATCACTGTGTCATAGTCCATGCTTTCATTTCTCCAAATCAGAAGCCTCTGTGGTAAATGGTTACACTACTCGGCTTGTAAACCAGGGATCGCAGGATCGATCCCGGGCTTCTCCAGACTTTCGGATGAGTCTTTAAACCGAGGTCCCGTCTCCGTATGACCTTAGTTGTTGGTAGCACGTAAAACTCAAACACTCACTCACTCACTCATTTCTCCAAAATAGTCTTCTTTTTTCTTTGAAAATATCTTATTTATACTGCAAACATAGGTTGTGGGTACTCGTTAGAACCGCCTCGCTGAGGCAGTTCTAACTAGTTTTGATTGATTTTAGGTTTAACGTCCCCGTCAACACTATTTAGGTCATTTTGGAGACACTGCTTCCAGTTTTGTGGGACTTTTACCCGATATTGAGATGAAATGACATTTCAAGCCCTGTTGCCAAATGAAACCAATAGGGTTTATAAGCATGGGCGCTCCGACTCGCACCACTTTGCCTGCGCAGGCTTAGATCCTCTGAGCGGTTTACCAATACTCGTGTGCGGTCGGTTTCAGCTCTGCGTGGAAGCATCATGCAGCCCATCTATTTCCTCAAGCCCCGATTGGCGGGAGCCAAAGGTACAACCTATGTTTTTGGAGCAGAAATAAGAAAAATAGTATTTTCTCTATATAAAGTTGGGTTTCCATGGGTATTCTTAACACGGACTTGTTAACGTAGTGAAGCGTTGGGTCATGGAGATCTCTGCAGCGCACGGCGAATGCTCCTCTTAGTCTGCGTGGTTACACAGGCTGATCTGAGTTTTCACTAGACGAACATGCCCCAAGGCGCCTTTTCAATTGTCGCTGTCCATAAAGCTGCAACTTAGCGAGATTGCGGAAGTAAACTCTAGACCGAGACGAGGCTGCGCAAGTGCAGACAGGAGGCAGAGACGTAAAAGAATGAGGAACTGCAGCCGTAAATCTTCACTTTATAATCTATATATGAGCCCCGCCAAGCGAATTTGTGTCTTCGAGCATTCCGTCATGACAAATTTTAACTGCGCATGCCTAGCCATTCAGAGGGGCCAGGGATATGGCTTTCTGTCTGAAGGTTCCTCTTGATTCACTGTTTGTATGAGCGAGCAGCGTAGGTTCTGGCGAGACTGCGCGGATGCGCAGGCTCGCCTGAACCTTCGCTGCTCGCATAGGCGATAAGTACCAAAATCGCTTGACGGGGCCCATATGATGACCACATTACCTCGCGTTATAAATATACATTTTTCATCCAATCATAAAATGTTTTGATGTTTAACTTGTCGTTCCTTATTTATTTAAAGATATGAATATTATTTGTGTCTCGTCAGGGAAAAAGGAACCTTACTGGTGTCTTAGAGTGCAAAGTTTTTAATCAAACAAGATATAGCCATCTTGTAGGGTGTGTAAGGCACTACACTGAATTTAACCTAACCAGCTAATTTGCAAAAAAAAGAAAAAAAAAAGTCGCATACAATAAAACGAAATTCATGTATTTCTCTCTTGTTTATTTGTTTGTTTGTATTGGGGTTTAAAGGCCCAGTCAATACTATTTAGATCATTTTTGAGCCGGTCTGTTTACTTATCCACACTTTTCCTGGGCAGGTTTATACGTAAGCGGTTAACCAGTAGAGTGCACATTCTTTAGCCAGAAACTGACAACTGCCCTTCTTGAATCAGCTGAAGGGAGAGAATGACCGTAGAAAAGATTTCATGATCAAGCTCCATGAAAGAATGTTGCCGACCCCGGCAGCTATCGAACCCGCGTCCTACTGATCATCAGTCAGACGCGCATCCGACTGGCACCCTTGTTTGTAGTGCAGATTGAAAGAAAACACATATAGCTTTACAAAATGGCTTTTGTTTGTTTTGTTTGATTTGAGGTTCAACGTCCCCGTCAACACTTTAAAGGTCCTTTTGGAGACATTTACCCGACATTGAGATGAAATGACATCTCAAGCCCTGCTGCCCAATGGAACCAATAGGGTTTATAAGCATGGACAGTCCGACTTGCACCGCTTTGCCTGGGCAGGCTTAGATCCTCTTAGCGGTTTACCATTACTCTGTGAGAAGCCTCCGTGGTGTAGTGGTTACCCTATTTGCCTTGTAAACCAGGGGTCGCAGGATCGATCCCTGGCTTCTCCAGTCTTTCGTATGAGTCTTTAAACCCAGGTCCCGTCTCCGTATGACCTTAGCTGTTGGTGAGACGTAAACCTCAAACACTCATTCACTCAGTACTCGTGTGTGGGTCGGTTTCAGCTCTGCGTGGAAGCATCATGCAGCCCATCTATTTCTTCACGCCCGATGGGCGTGGGCCGAAAAAATGGCTTTCATCTTGAAAGTGGATACAGTGTATGTCAAGATATTTGGCATCACATTGTCAATAATTTGCATACATGTGAATAAATTATGCAAATTAGCTATATGCGAAATCAAGTTATCTCACCTTTCAATAACAAAATGTCTCTGAAACCTAGAGGCACTATCCTTTGCAAATGTGTCATCTAGTAAAATATAACTATGGCAACAATCTTAATCTGTATTTCAAATTTTTGCTCGCGCTTTATATGCAAATTAACTTGATTTCTTATCAGCTAAAAATTCCAACCTCTTACATACTTTTCAACATGATATCCTATGAATGACGCCTGTGAGTGAGTGAGTGCTAGAGTTTTACGTCCCACCAACAGCTAGGGTCATACGGAGACAGGACCTCGGTTTAAAAACTCATCCGATAGTCTGGAGAAGCACGGGATCGATCCTGCGACCCCTGGTTTACAAGGCGAGTAGCGTAACCACTGCACCACGGAGGCTTCTAAATGACGCCTGTATCTTGTTGGATACAAAAACAACACTGTCAGACACCGTCCCTGACTGGACACATTTATCTAAAGACATGTATATTCAAGAAAAAATAAGTCTGAAATAATATCAATCCTACGAAAAACACTCACTATTAGGAACACATAGTGGCTAGGGCTGGCTAATCGGAGCTGAAAAGCTTATAACAATCTGAAATGGGGTTCTGTTGTAGATGAGAGTTTCCAACCCGAGGGATGACCGTGCTGAGCGGAACCGAGGCTACGCCGAGGTTCCGCTCAGCACGGTCATCCCGAGGGTTGGAAACGCCCATCTACAACAGAACCCCATATTGGATTCTTTTTCTTGAACAATATCTCCGGTTAGTTTTGACAGCTCGCACATGTATATTGTTTGCAAAATAAAAGTAGTGCGGAAGTAGTTCCGGCTGTTGCATAGAATTGAAGCGCATTTATGTTAGTTGCCTGGGTCGGAACACCAGGGTCAGAACATAAATTTCTATCCCAGGGTAAAATCACGGATTTCCTTGTCTGGTGTGCAAGAAAATCGATAATCAGTCCTGTCATTGCGATCGATACTCGATTAGTAATCGCTAAGATTTATGTCATTATTTTACCTGTCTGGCTTTCTGTCTGAGCATGACTCTTACCATATGTTGCACTTTACCATATGTATCATTTGAACAGACAGGCCTGAGCAAACAGTGTAGACCCAGATGAGACGCCGCATAATGCGGCGTCTCATCAGGGTCTGCACTGTTTGCCACTCATCCAGCTATTTTAGGCATAACTTTGGGTAGTAAATTGTATCTATCAAGAAATCGATTAAAAGCAAATCAGAAATGATAATCATTTTTGTGGAATTTATCGATCGATTAATCGATTATACGATTAATCTTGGCAGCCTTAATAGTGGCGTCATTGACGGTGCGACTTACTGCGATTCCCCATTAATTTCTGTAGCCTTTAAGGGGAATGGGAACCCTTCAGGGGAGGCAACTCCTTCAAAAGTATTTTTGTCTCCCATATCGAAAGGGGTCAACTATTAAAGGAAATAATTTTCTTCTGAGGAGCATATTCTTTCCTTTAAGAGTAGACCCCTTTTCAGTGGGACGGAGCTTGTAGGAAAGTGAACAAGAAATCCCAAAAGTTGTCTCCCTTTCAGAAATGGCGGAAAAAATCTGCTAGGTGTTCCCATTCCCCTTAAGTGGCTGTACATCTAGTTTCAATATAATTATTAATCACATTTAGCCCACCACGTTAATAAGTCCACGGTGTATTGAATACTCTTGTAAAATAGAAGTGAAGACAATGATCAGGAATCATACAAACTCATTTCACATCCTCCATTCAAGACACCAAAGGGAGAGCAGCACCAACATAAAACAGCCGGCCTCGGTAGCTCAAGTCGGATGCGCGTCTGACGTAATCAGGAGGACGCGGGTTCAATACCTGCCGGGGTCGGTAAATCCTTACGTGGAGATTGATCATGAAATCTTTTCTATGGTCATTCTCTCCCTACCACTGATTCAAGAAGGACAGTTGTCAGTTTCTGGCGAAACCGGTTAACCGCTTACACATAAGCCTACCCAGGAAAAGTGTTGATAGGTAAACTGACTGGCTCAAAAATACCTAAATAGTGTTGACAATGCCGTTAAACTCCAATGCATCGTAATTGAAAGATCACAAACAGAATGCATAAAGAACAATTTTTCCCCCACAAAATGGCCAAAAGGCTATACAAAATATATATACATACATTTTTTCCTGTTTGCTTTCTTGACACGGAGTCGCTCCGAAAAGAAGAGTATACACCTAAAACTCGAAGAATTTGCTTCTGGCTCACATTCTGTGCTCTAACAGAAGACCCCAGACACAAACGCATTTTTTTTTTTTTTTTTTGAAGTTACACTGTTTTGAAATGTATGTTTACCTTGAACCGTGCAGGGAAAGAAAAAAGGTTTATTCTACTCAAATGAAGCAAACTACTGGTGGAATCTTCCGTTGTTATATGTTGGACAAGGTCATTTGTCAACCACGGGTATGTAAGAATGGATTAAAAGAGCATTAGGTCATAAAAATACAGTCAACTTCAATGGCTCGAACACCTTTGGGACCTAGAAAATCTGTTCGAGACAGGGGTAGTTCGAGCCACTGAGGTTACTGTCAGGAGGCACAACGTGATACTTTTAAACATCCTTTCGGTGTTCTATAATGAAAATGTTTGCTGTGTGTACTCATCGAGGCGATTCTAATGAGTACACACACCATACATTTGCAAGATAATAGACTAAAATCTCCTTAATTATCCCCCACTATTTCTTATGTAGAGGATTTTGCTAGGGACTCAAGAATGTGTTCGACTCATCCATGGTAAACGAGCCATCGGTGTTCGAGCCATCGAAGTTTTACTGTAGCTATGTTTCCGCTAACCCGACCGACCCTGATTTTTTGTGCCGACCCTGCAATTTTTATTGCCATCCAGAATAAAATAAGATTTTCTTACATACCGACCTTAATATTTTCTAGTGCTTTTGATAATAATTCATAAATCTGTCAAAAAAGCTAAACTAATACTTGAAACCCGAAGAGTATTTATTACACCTTGGAAGGGGAGGGGGCATATTGTTTTTGGTGCGGATCCTGTCGGCGTCGGCATGTGCATAGGCGCATACGTCGGCGTGACACTTTCTTGTTTGTTTGTTCGATTGATGTGAGGTTTAACGCCCCCGAGTGAGTGTTTGAGTTTTACGTCCCAACAACAGCTACGGTCATACGGAGACGGGACCTCGGTTTAAAGACTCATGAAGCCCGGGATCGATCCTGCGATCCCTGGTTTACAAGGCCAGTAGCATAACCACCACATCAATTTCAACGCCCCCGTCAACACTATTTAGGTCATTTTGGAGATGTTGCTTCTAATTTTGTAGGACTTCTACCCGAAATGAGATGATCTCAATCCTGGCCGGCCAATGAAACCAATAGTGTTTATATGCATGGTCTCGCACCAATTTGCCTGGACAGGCTTAGACCTTCTTAGCGGTTTACCAGTACTCATGTGCGGTCGGTTTCAACTCTGCGTGGAAGCATCATGCAGCCTAATCTCTTTTTCTAAGCCCCGATGGGTGGGGGCCCGACACTTTCTTGTGTGAAACATATATCTCATTAACTACTGCATGAATTTTTGGACGCTCATTACTACTGCATGGATTTTTGGACGGGTTTTTATGAACATCCGTCCTTTAGAATAGCGATGTCCGGGCGGGCGTCGTCCGAGGTTTACCTTTTCGTTAACCTTTTTCAAAGTAATATATTACCTTTATTGTTCAGTGGATTGCTTTCATATTAGGACTGTTGCTTCATTGATAGTACCTCTTTCATTTGCAATCCATTGATGGCACCAAGGACCAAAATTTTGTTGAAAATTACCATTTTTTTTAACTTAACTTCATTTGCTTGCTCTGTATTACCTCCTTTACTTCAGCATTTCAGTGGTTTCTTGCTGTCGAGTCCCCACTTTTGTTTCATCTCTGTGGTTGTTTGATTTTTGTGTTCACGGAGATGTTGCACTGATGGAAGTAAGGGCGATGATTGTGGCCACGTAAAATCGATTTAAGCCCCACACCCCCAGTGGAATTCGTTTCCGCTGACTGTTCTAAGGCAGTTCTTCTGTTGTGGTTTATTTTTGTTATGGGTTGTCTTTGGGTGTTTTTGTCGCTTATATTATTTTCTTTTGGATAGCCTATTGGCCATTTTGTGGGAAAGTAACTGTCCTTTTGGCTTTCCGCTATTGATGTTTCCATTAGGGTCTGTTGTTTCATGTTTGTGTTTCTTTCCCTTTGGTGTCTCTGATGGGAGCTGTGGGTTAATTGTACATATTCCTGATCATTGCCTCCACTTCTATTTTCCCTTGCAAGCTTGATAGTGTAGGACTCTGAACCAGAGGGTCGTGGGTTCAATTCCAGATGGAGGAATGTTTTTTATTTTTCTTCTTTTTTCTTTCTTAAAAACACGTAAACGTTATTATTACTTGCAGGTTTGTAAAATTTCATCTTTTTTGTCAAATATATAAATTTCGTTTTTACAATGCAAATGCCTGAAAATTTCTTGTTCATTTGTTCTTAGTGGTATACAGTTTTTATCTCACCTGTCACGTAGTGACAAGGTGGGCTTTTGTGATCACTTTTCGTCCGTCGTCAGTGCGTGTGTGCGTAAACTTTTTCTTCAAATGACATCTCCTCCTAAACCACTGATCGGATTTTGACCAAACTTCACAGGAATGATCCTTAGGTGGTCCCCTTTCAAAGTTGTTCAAATGGTTCCGGTCCATTGCACATCTAGGTCACAGGAGCTTAAAAATAGATTTTTTAAACAAAAACTTTAAAAATCTTCTTCTCTGAAACCACAAGGCCCAGGTCTTCGATATTTGGTATGAAGCTTCATCTAGTGAACCTCTACCAAGATTGTTCAAATTATAGCCCTGGGGGCCAAAATGCCCCCGTCCCGGGGGCCTTTGGTTTTACATAGGCTTATATAGGGAAAATCATTAAAAATCTTCTTCTCTGAAACCACAAGGCCCAGGTCTTTAATATTTGGTGTGAAGCTTTACCTGGTGGACCTCTACTAAGATTGTTCAAATTATAGCCTTGGGGCCAAAAATGCCCCCGCCCCGGGGGCCTTTGGCTTTACATAGGCATATACAGGAAAAATCTTTAAAAATCTTCTGCTCTGAAACCGCAAGGCCCAGATCTTTGATATTTGATCTGAAGCTTCATCTAGTGGACCTCTTTCAAGATTGAACAAATTATAGCCCTGAGAGCCAAAATGCCCCCGCCCCGGGGGCCTATGGTTTTACATAGGCTTATATATGGAAAATCATTAAAAAATCTTCTTCTCTGAAACCACAAGGCCCACGTCTTTAATATTTGTATGAAGCTTTACCTAGTGGACCTCTACGAAGATTGTTCAAATTATAGCCTTGGGGCCAAAAATGCCCCCACCCCGGGGGCCTTTGGTTTTACATTGGCTTATACAGGGAAAATCTTTAAAAATATTCTTCTCTGAAACCGCAAGGCCCAGATCTTTGATATTTGGTGTGAAGCTTCATCTAGTGGACCTCTACCAATATTGTTCAAATTATAGCCCTGGGGGCCAAAATGCCCCCGCCCCCGGGGGCCTATGGTTTTACATAGGCTTATATAGGGACAATCATTAAAAAATCTTCTTATCTGAAACCACGAGGCCCACGTCTTTAATATCTTGTGTGAAGCTTTACCTGGTGGACCTCTACTAAGATTGTTCAAATTATAGCCTTGGGGCCAAAAATGCCCCCGCCCCGGGGGCCTTTGGTTTTACATAGGCTTATACAGGGAAAATCTTTAAAAATCTTCTACTCTGAAACCGCAAGACCCAGATCTTTGATATTTGGTGTGAAGCTTCATCTAGTGGACCTCTACCAAGATTGTTCAAATTATAGCCCTGGGGGCCAAAATGTCCCCGCCCCGGGGGTCTATGGTTTTACATAGGCTTATATAGGGAAAATCATTAAAAAAATCTTCTTCTCTGAAATCACAAGGCCCAGGTCTTTAATATTTGGTGTGAAGCTTTACCTGGTGGACCTTTACTAAGATTGTTCAAATTATAGCCTTGGGGCCAAAAAATGCACCCACCCCAGGGGCCTTTGGTTTTACATAGGCTTATACAGGGAAAATCTTTAAAAATCTTCTTCTCTGAAACCGCAGGCCCAGATCTTTGGTATTTGGTGTGAAGCTTCATCTAGTGGACCTCTTTCAAGATTGTTCAAATTATGGCCTTGGGGCCAAAAATGCCCCCACCCCGGGACCCTTTGGTTTTTCATAGGTTTATATAGGGAAAACCTTTAAAAACCTTCTTGTCTGAAACCAGAAGGCCCAGGTCTTTGATATTTGGTATGAAGCTTCATCTAGTGGACCATTACCAAGTTTGTTCAAATTATAGCCCTTGGGCCTAGAATGTACTGGAGACACTTATTCTCAGGTGAGCGATTCAGGGCCCTCTGGGCCCTCTTGTTTTTTTGCTAGCTCACCGTCACGTAGTGACGAGGTGAGCTTTTGTGATGACTTTTTGTCCGTCGTGCGTCCGTGCGTGCGTCCGTCCGTCCGTGCGTGCGTGCGTAAACAATTTCTTCAAACAACATCTCCTCCTAAACCACTGATCAGATTTTGACCAAACTTCACAGGAATGATCCTTAAATGGTCCCCTTTCCAAGTTGTTCAAATGGTTCCGGTCCGTTGCATATCTAGGTCACAGGAGCAAAAATAGAATTTTTTCACCGAAATCTTAAAAAATCTTCTTCTCTGAAACCACAAGGCCCAGGTCTTTGATATTTTGTATGAAGCTTCATCTAGTGGACCCCTACCAAGATTGTTCAAATTATAGTGCTGGGGCCAAAAATGCCCCTTCCCCGGGGCCCTTTGGTTTTACATGGGCTTATATAGGGAAAATCTTTAAAAATCTTCTTCTCTGAAATCGCAAGGCCCAGGTCTTTGATATTTGGTATAAAGCTTCATCTTGTGGACCTCTACCAAGATTGTTCAAATTATAGCCCTGGGGCCAAAAATGCCCCCGCCCCGGGGCCCTTTGGTTTTACATAGGCTTATATAGGGAATATCTGTAAAAATCTTCTTCTCTGAAACCGCAAGGCCCAGGTCTTTGATATTTGGTATGAAGCTTCATCTAGTGGACCTCTTCCAAGATTGTTCAAATTATAGCCCTGAGACCAAAAATGCCCCCGCCTCGGGACCCTTGGGTTTTACATAGACTTATTTAGGGAAAAATCTTTAAAAATCTTCTTCTGTGAAACCACAAGGCCTAAGTCTTTGATATTTGGTGTGAAATTTCATCTAGTGGACCTCTATCAAGATTGTTTAAATTATAAAAAAATGTCCCCGCCCCGAGACCCTTTGGTTTTACATAAACTTATATAGGGAAATCTTTAAAAATCTTCTTCTCTGAAACTGCAAGGCCCATGTCTTTGATATTTGGTATGGATCTTCATCTGATGGACCTCTACCAAGATTGTTCAAATTATAGCCCTCGGGCCACAAATGCCCCCGCCCCAAGTCCCTTTGGTTTTACATAGACTTATATAGAGATATTCTTTGAAAATCTTCTCTGAAACCTCAAGGCCCAGGTCTTTGATATTTGGTGTGAAGCTTCATCTAGTGGACCTCTATCAAGAGTGTTTAAAAAAATAGATTGTTTAAATTATAGCCATGAGGCCAAAAATGTCCCCGCCGATGGGCCATTTAGTTTTACATAGGCTTATTAGGGAATATCTTTAAAAAAAATCTTCTTCTCTGAAACCGCAAGGCCCAGGTCTTTGATATTTGGTGCGTAGCTTCATCTAGTGGACCTTTGCCAAGATTGTGCAAATTATAGCCTTTGTTGATATTTGGTATGAAGCTTCACCTTTTTAGACCTCACTCAACATTATGCACATTATAGCCCTGGGGTCCACTTGTTACTCTATGGACCAGGTGAGCGATCCAGGGCCATCATGGCCCTTCTTGTTTTTTTTTAAATCCGTCCTTTAAAAATAGCGATGTCCGGGCGGGCGGGCATCGTCCGAGGTTAACCTTTGGTTAACCTTTTTTCAAAGTGATATATTTCATTTATTCTTAAGTATATTGCTTTCATATCAGGACTGTTGCTTCGTTGGAGGTACCCCTTTCATATATTATCCATTAATGGCACCAATGACCAAAGTTTTGGGTGGAAATTGTCATTTTTCGAACTTGAGTTTTTCAGGTTTACTTTTTGGTTAACCTTTTTGGCTCACAAGAGCCTAAGGCACCAGGGGAGCTTATAGAATAGGCAGTTGTCCGTCGTCGTCGTCTGTCGTCGTCGTATGTCGTATGACGTCGTCTGGCGTCAACACTTTCAAACGACATCTCCTCTGAAGCCACTGGGTCGATTGAGCCCAAATTTTACCTGTAGCATCCTTGGGCAGGGGAATTGAAAGTTTATGTTTTTTATGAAAATTGACTTATTAGTTTGGTTGCTATGGCAACTTGTAGTTTCCATAGACTTATAATGGGGAAAATTGAAAGCCAAGTCATTGCAGATATTTTGACAAAACTTTTATAAAAATGTTCCTTGAGTAAACTTCTCTCAGCCATATGCTTTTATGCCAACATGGGGGTCCCCCAGGTTGTGCCGGGGCCATACCCAACCCCCTCCACTTCAGAGAAGGCCATATAACTCGGAAACCATTCAGATCCCCACCCCTAAACCATATATATTCTTGTTCATTATGATAAGACACATTCAGTGACACCAACCTGGGGATCCCCGGGGAAGTGCTGGGGTCATGCCCCCCCCCCCTCCATTTCATAAAAGGCCCAATATCTTGGAAACCTTACAGATCCCACCCCTAAACCATATATTTTCTTATTCCTTATGAAGAGACAGATTCATTGACACCAACTTGGTCTCCCGGGGTGCGCCAGGGCCTTGCCCCACCCCTCCACTTCACAAAAGTCCATATATCTCAGAAACCATTCAGTTCTTCACCCCTAAACCATATATATTCTTGTTCCTTTTGATAAGACGCATTCAGTAACACCAGCCTGGGGGTCCCCCGGGATGCGCCGGGGTCATGCCCCACTCCCTCCATTTCATAAAAGGCCCAATATCTCGGAAACCTTACAGATCCTCACCCCTTAACCATATATATTCTTGTTCCTTATGAAGAGACGCATTTATTGACACCAACCTCGGGGTCTCCCGGGGTGAGCCGGGGCCTTGCCCCACCCCCTTTACTTTGCAAAAGGCCATATATCTCAGAAACAATTCAGATCTCCACCCCTAAACCATATATACTCTTGTTCCTTATGATAAGACGTATTCAGTGATATCAACCTGGGGGTCCCCTGGGATGTGCCGGGGCCATGCCCCATCCCTTCATTTCATAAAAGGCCAAATATCTCGGAAACCTTACAGATCTCCACCCCTAGATCATATATATTGTTGTTCCTTATGAAAAGACTCATTCATTTACACCAACCTGGGGGTCTCCCGGGTCAAGCCAGGGCCTTGCCCCACCACTCCACTTCACAAAAGGCCATACATCTATATCTCAGAAACCGTTCAGAGACCCACCCCTAAACCATATATATTCATCTTTCTTATGATAAGACGCATTCAAATGACACCAGCTTGGGAGTCCTCCGGGGTGACTGGGCCATGCCCCACTGCTTTACTTCATTAAAAAGCAATATATCTCAGAAATCATTCAGATCCCCACCCCTAAACTATATATTTTCTTGTTCCTTATGATAAGACTCATTCAAACACACCAACCTGGGGGTCTTTTTGTGCTGGGGCAATGTGCCCCCCCCCCCCCTCCACTTCATAAAAGGCAATATATTTCAGAAACCATTCAAATCCCCACCCCATAATAATATATGTTTTTTTTCCTTATCAATAGCACACCAACTTGGGAGCCCGCAGGGGGCTATTCCTCTCCACTTCATAGAAGGCCCTCATAAAACTGAAACCATTCAGATTCCCACCCATAAACCATATATGTTCTTGGTTCTTATGATAAGACACATTTAGGGACACCAATCTTGGGCTTTCCTTGGATTAACAGGGCATGCCCCGACCCCTCCACCACTTAAGAGGCCTTATATTTCGGGCATACAGATCCCCACTGCTAAACCTGTGTTAAATATATATTCTTGTTCCTTATGATAAGACGCATTTAGTGATACCAGCCAGGGATCCATTGGGTCCATGCCCTACCCCCTCTACTTCATAAAAGGCCTAATGTTTCAGATACTGAGTCCACATGGGTGATCATTTGGATATGGGGGTTCATTTGGGAGACTTTATAATTGGTAGATTAAAATGATATCATGTTAAAATACATCGTTGCCATTGGGCAGTGCGCAGCTGAGCTCTGGTGAGCATTGTGGCCCATGGGCCTCTTGTTTTAAGTGCAAGTGTAGGGGATAGAGTGCTGAACTACTAATCAGATTGTTGACCTTGAATCAGAGGGTCGTGAGTTCAAACTCCGGTGGAGGAATGGAATCCTTCTTTTTTTTCATAAACACACATAAACAGTTATTATCCCCCTTGCACAACAAAGTTGTTAGGGGGTGGGGATATTACATGTGTTCTGAACATACATACATACATACATACATACATACATACATACATACATACATACATACATACATTAAATTACGTATGCAAACACACATGCATGCATGCATGCCGGCTTACGCATGTATGCATGCACACATGCACTGATTCATACATGTACGCATACATACATGCACGCATGCACACATGCATGCACGCTCACATACATGAATGCATATACATACACGCTTAACTGCACATGCATTCATGCATGCATGCACACACACATACATGCATGCATACGCGTGTACATGCACACATGCATGCATGCACACGCACACATGCCTAAATGCACACATGCATACGTATGCAAACACACATGCATGCCTGCATGCCGGCTTAAGCATGTATGCATGCACACATGCACTGATTCATACATGTACACATGCAAACATGCATGCACGCTCACATACATGCATGCATATACATACACGCTTGCCTGCACATGCATTCATGCATGCACGCACACACACACACACACACACACACACACACACACACACACACACACACACACACACACACACACACACACACACACACACACACACACACACACACACACACATACACACACACACACGCATGCACACGCACACATTCCTAAATGCACACATGCATACATGCAAGCAAACATACACTCATGCATGCATGCATGCTCACGCGCATGCACACTTGCATGCATGCACACTCACAAACATGCATGCATACGTGTGTACATGCACTCATGCATGCATGCAGATACATACATGCTTAAAAGCACACACTTATGCATGCATGCACGCTCACACGCATGCATGCATGCACATACACCCTGCATGCATGCACACACACAAACATGCATGCATACGTGTGTACATGCACTCATGCATGCATGCAGATACACACATGCTTAAATGCACACACTCATGCATGCATGCATGCAAGCACACATCCATGCACACATACACGCACACGGGACAATTGGGATCACCATGCCTCATGTCAAATCAAGGGACCTTACCTGTACTGGCAATTTTTCCAGCTCTGAAAATCCCGAAAAAATTAAAACAACCTCAAAATGACCCAATTTGTTTTCATTTGATTTGCTCAAATTTAACATTGGAGGACAGAAAATTCATTTTTCTACTTAAATTTTCAGTCACATTTTTCATTACATAATGAATGTTTTAATTACTGCAGTTTAAAATCAGAAACTGTCGCGTATTTTTTGCTAATTTACTATTGAAGTACATCAGACATAGGGTCCTATTTTTATTCTAAAATTGACCAATCTTAATTTGATGAAATAAATATAAAGTTATATTCAAATTAACGGTAAGATATTGATTTTATATAATCTTAAATCACATTTTCGCTATCTAGCGTAGTGATGCTAAAATTTATTGTCAAAATGGTTTTGCGGCAATGAATAAAATGGCCACCATAGCTAAAAATAGAAAAAGAACACTTAAAACAGCATCTCCTCCAAGACCACTGGTCCAATTTCAAAATAATTTCACAGGAATATTCCTTCGGCCAAAATTGCTCAAACCGTTCTGCTAAGATACAAGGTGGCAGTCAGAGCTAAAATAGAAAAAAAAAACTTTAATCGTCTTCTACTCCTTAACCAGTGAACCGATTTTGAAATAATTTCACATGAATGTTACTGTCGTGACCCTTTACCAAATTTGCTCGAACCGTTCCGCTTTGATGAACAAGGTGACCACAAGGGCTAAAAATAGAAAATAGAAAATCCTTTAAACAGCTTCTCCTCCTTAACGGCGGACGGATTTTAAAATAATTTCACAGGATTGTTCCTTGTGTGACCCTCTACGAAAATTGCTTAAACCGTTCCGCTCGGATGAATAAAATGGACACCAGAGCTAAAAATAGAAAACAAAGACAACTGTAAACGTCTACCAGTGGATTGATCACATGAATGTTCCAAAATTGCTCAACTGTTCCAAAATGGCCAGCAGAGCCAAAAATAGACAAACAACTCCATCTTTACCAATTAATTGATTTTGAAATAACTTCTAGCCATTCCGCTTGGATGATCAATATGGCAATCAGAGCTTAAAATAAAAACCTTTAAACGACCTAGAGGATGGATTTTAAAGTAATTTCACAGGAATGGTCCTCTGATGACCCTTTACCAAAATTGCTCAAACTGCTCTGCTCCGGTGAATAAGACGGCTGCCAGAGCTAGAAATAGAAAATCCTTTCAGTGGCTTCCCCAGTGGATGGAGCTTTGAAATAATTTCAAAGCAAAATTGCTTTAAACCGTTCGGCTCGGACTGAACGTGAATAGAAACACTTTAAAAGACTTCTCTCTCAACTCCTAATAGCTGGACTGATTCTGAAATAATTCCACAAACATTTTCCTTGGGTCAACATCAACTAAAACTGCTCAAATCACCCACTCCACCTTTATATTACCTAATGTTTCATTCGTTTTGTTTGTTTGTTTGAATTGTGAATTGAGGTTTAAGACTATTTAGGTCTCCTATTTTGTGGGACTTTTACCCGACATTCAGATGAAATGACACCTTAAGCCCTGCCGTCCAATGAAACCGAAAGAGTTTGTATGCAGGGACAGTCTGACTCACCCTGCTTTGCTTGGCCGGACATAGACCTTCTAAGCGGTTTACCAGTACTGAAGTGCGTTCGGTTTCATCCCTGCGCGGAAGCATCGTGCAGATGGGGGGCGGTGGGGGTGCAAACGTTACATTTGTAAAATATGGATCTGATGATAGATTCGATTCAGGGCCACTATGGCCCTTTTTTTTTCTTCTAATTGGAGTTTAGCAACAGAGTAAACATAATTAAGATGATATCGAGCTGGTCAGGTTACCTAACCACACTTTTCCTAGGCAGGCTTATACATACGTGGTTGATCAGGAACCGGCACGACTATAGTACATAAAATCTTATACTTACAGGAAAGAATTAGCCCATCAGAAGCAAAAGCTTTCCTTCAAGAGTAGACCCTTGTTTGTTTGTGTTGAGATTTCACGTCCCCGTCAACACCATTTGGGTACTTTTGGATTCATTGCTTCAGATTTTGTGCTACTTATACCCGACATTGAGATGAAAAGACACCTCAAGCCCTACCATCCAAAGAAACCACAAGGATTTGAGGAGCGATCTGACTCGCTCCACTTTTCCCGGACAGGCTAAGGCCGTCAAAGCAGTTTACCAGTACTCAAGGTCGGTCGGTTTCAGCTCTGTGCAGAAGCATCATGCGGCCCAATTTGTACACAATTTGTACTCCTTCCCCTTGAAGTCCAGGGGCCAGTTGTTCAAAACTAACGACGTCGTTAGTTAACGTATCGTTAAAACTTTGATCATGAAATATGGCAAATATGCTGAAATTTTTGCTGAAAAAAATTGAGCAGCTTTTGCTGACGCAAAAGCTGCTCACATTTTTCCAGCAAAAATACCAAAATTTACGATATTGTACTTGCTAGAAGAGTTAACAATATGACCACTAACGAGCTCGTTAAGCTTACGATGCTTTGAACAACTGGCCCCAGGTGCTTAGAAGAGAACAAAATCTATCAGAAAATAAAAATGAAACTTTGATAACTCGAACACGGCTGTCTCGTTTACTATGGCCAATTCGAACTAGTTCTTGAGTCCCCAGAGAATTCTGCCTTATGACGTGGCGCTATGACCAAACCTCAGTAGTTCGAAATATTCCATCTCGAACTAATGTTTTTGAGTTTTTGAAGTTTGACTGCACTGTATAGTTAACCGTCATCCTGCTAAACACGACGATCCCTTACTTTGAAAACAGTCTAGATCAAAATAAGATGGCTTGGAAGCCATCTGATCAGGATCTACACTGGCATGCAGTTTTTGTTTGATTTGATGTTTAACGTCCCCGTCAACACTTTGGAGACGTTGCTTCCAATTTTGTGGGACTTTTACCCGACATTGAGGTGAAATGACATCTCAAGTCCTGTCGCAGGGTTTATAAGTATGGACGGTCCGACTCGCAACGCTTTGCCTGGGCAGGCTTAGGTCCTCAAAGCGGTTTACCACTACTCGTGCATGCAGTCTGTGACTTCAATGAATACAATATATCAGGTAATCTGATTGGTTGGTTGATAGTCAGCAATTTGTATGGCTAGATAAATTTATTCAGCAGGAGAAGGATTAAAGACTAAATGTTGTTTTGAGTACACGTGTTTTCGGTGGGAGAGGCGGTGGCGAGTTAGTTGGAGAATTTGAAGCGGGCTTCATCCGCCACATAACCTCGTAGACATTTTGACTTTCCTGGCGATTTGTAGCGCCTTCTTTGATTGGGCTAATGGAACAGCTTTTTGTCATAGATACGGATTTCTCATCAGAAACATCAGTCATAGTATTTTCCTGGAACCATCCAGCCTTTCCTCTATCAGATAATATCCCAGTCTTACCTGGAAGCGGGCCACTGGTACTGTCAAAACTTTTTGTTTTTGTTGCAATTTTCCTTAATTTTGACAAATTTACTGGAGGCGGAGAGATCTTGAAACTTTGTTTATCACTTATGTTGTTTTTATCCAGCGACTTTTTCTCGGTTTTAGTTTTTCTGGTATTTAATGTTTCAATAAGAGAATAGTAATTCTCAGTGATATCAGGTTCAATTACGGCGTAATGGCTATCAGAATACTCAGCATTGATCTCTGCATAATAATTCTCACTAGATTCCGAATGTTTTGGCCTGTAGCTTACTTGTTTTTCATTTTCTGTTCCTTTTGTACTTGCTTTTGTTGTCTTGACATCCAGATTATCTCTCTTCACGGGTGTTTTTAGTGTAAATTTATCATCTTTTGACGGCTGCTTCGGTGAATGTAATATGTTTTGTTTTGTAAACGGTAATATATTTTGACTGGATTTGTTTTTGTCTGCAGTCGCTCCTGCACCTGTAGTTGGTTTATCTTTATTTTGAGATGATAGAAAATCTGCTATTATTTTATCATTGTCAAATACTTCAAATGGTCCAGAGGAGCTTGATTTGGGTACATATTCTTCTTTCTTTGCAAAATGACTTTGATCACAAACATTGTTATGTTGGTTAATGCTTGGTTCTGAAATCACTTTAATCTCTTGGCATTCTTTGGTCTTCAGAATACTTTTCCGTGGGACAGGGATTGGCACGGGGATATCTTTTCCTGCAGTTACAGTTACTTTGTTCTCAATACGTTTTCGAGGACTGGGTTTTGGTGCACCTAGACCACAGCATCTGCTAGTTTGTTGTCTTTTTCTTCGCATTTTGTAGGAACTATTTCCGTATCCATATGAGAATTTACACCTAAAATAAAACGTAAAAGCATTGTCAATCCTGATGGTTCGATTTTCACTGAGTGTAGACTTTTAAAAGTTTGGAAACTGAACTTAGACTGTTTCATTCCTTTATATGTTTTTAAGCCAACAGTTTTAAGCGATGTACGGTGTCTGATCTGGGTCTACATTGTTTGCCGGTATCACATCTTTGGAACGCTAGATCTGCAAGATATCTTGCAGGTCCTTTATAGCCGTTGCTCTTTTCGAACACGCAAAACACCAAATTTACTTGTAGTTTATTTTTATTGGCCAATGGACATCACGTGAACATCAGCAGTATATAAGCGGTATTGCATATATAACTTAGTGTGAATTAAAACGCAGGTGCGCCGTTTCACACGAAAATGTATCTCGTGACATGAGCCGCACATTAAATGGATACCCGCTGGACCAGATGTTCATCACGCAGACTGAGTTGGTTCACAGGCTGATCCGAGTATTCGCTGAATTCACATTTGCAAAGACACATTTTCGCTCACCGTGGCTTAAATAAATTTCAGCAATTGTCATGCAGTTCAATTCAAAACAAAAAGTACTGGTGGGTCGATTGTTTCCGAGTTAAGGCGGGAAAAATAGACCTAAACTGAGACTTAATTTTTTTTCGTTTAACCCGCCGATTCCAGTGTTTTAAGCAACATTTAGCCCCTGCATGATCTGATTTGGGTCAGCAGTGTTTGTCAAACCTAACACACGATTTCAGTCCAGATTCTAACCCTCTTGTGCAACATTGACCTCCTAACGCTAAAAACACGCGGCTTCTTTCTATAAATTACGGTAACCTGGATTTCCTACAAATCAGTGATGGCCACGTGGACTTTAACACTGAAGAGCAACTTGTGTTTGGTAACTTTGAGTCGAATGACAAACAATCGACCCACCTAAGAGCAAACTCCGGCTATTTAGACCACCCGAAAATAAAACCACCAGGGCCAAGTTGTCCAAATTGACGGTATCTTTAAATGACGTACCGTTAAAACTTTGATCACATATCATGGAAAGTATAATAGTATTTTTGCTAAAAAATATGAGTAACTTTTGCATTTTTCAACAAATATACTAGGGGCCAGTTGTTCAAAGCATCGTTAGCTTAACGAGCTCGTTAGTGGTCATATTGTTCACGGTTCTAGCAGGTTTAATATTTAAAATTTTGGTATTTTTGCTGAAAAATTGTGAGCAGCTTTTGCAAATGCAAAAGCTGCTCACATTTTTTTTCAGCAAAAATATTAGCATATTTGCCAAAATACATGATCAAAGTTTTAACGATGCGTTAACTAACGACGTCGTTAGTTTTGAACAACTGGCCCCAGGTTTTTAGTTGCTAGTACAGTTAACTTTCTGGGCCCAGTTGTTTAGAACTAATGGCATCGTTAGTTAACAAACTGTTAAATTTTTGAACATTTAATATGGCAAATATAGTAATCTTTCTGCAGAAAATATGTGTGTAGTTTTTCCACGTTTATTCAGTAAAAATACCGTAATTTTAGATTTTGTTAACTGTACTTCCTAGATGACCAATAACGAGCTCAATAAGCTAATGATGCTTTGACCAACTGGACCCTGATTTCTAGCCAGCTCGTTAAGCTAGCGATACTTTGGCCGACTGGGACTAGTTGTTCAAAACTTACGATGTCGTTAGTTAACGTATCTTTAAATCTTTTATCATCTAATATGGAAATATGCTATTTTTTTTAGCTGAAATGCTGAAAAATGTGAACAGCTTTTGCAAATTTTTGAGCAAGAATACCAAAATTTCAGATATTGTACTTGCTAGAACAGTTAACAATATGACCACTAACGAGCTCGTTAAGCTAACAATGCTTTAAACAACTCGTCCTTGGGCGTAGACTGTTAACCCTTGTTCTGCTGAGCCCGGATATGCCTTTTCTTTGAAACAATGTAGATCCAGATCAGATGGCTTCTGAAGAAGCCATCTGATCAGGATCTACATTGTTTGCCATTCAGATTATGAATTTGTTGCAATAATTTGCATCAAGCAATCCGATTGGTTGATAATCGGTAGTGGGTGTGGCATATAAAAATATTCAGCAGGACAAGGGTTAAAAGCAGTCCCAAAAAGTTATCTACTACCTCATTGTTGGGATCGACTGAGAAATATTAATCATACCGAGTTATACTGGTGAATGATTGAGTGTTTTGAGTTTTACGTCCCACCACCAGCTAAGGTCATACGAAGACGGGACCTCGGTTTAGAGACCCATCCGAAACTCTGGAGAAGCACGGGATCGATCCTGCGACCGAGTTATACTGGTACTGCGCAAATAGCGTGTGCACGAAATCCATGTAACATAGCCGCGCTATTTTTGTCACTGTTCTTATGGCGAGATGTGCGCAAAGAGGTTGGTTAATTGTCAAAACTTGCAATGGGCTTATGTGCCGGGTTTGTGCTTCAATGGAAATGTTTATTTAAGGGGAATTGGAACACCTTCAGGGGAGGCAACTCCTGCAAAAATATTTTTGTCCACTTGTCAATAGGGATCAACTCTTAAAGAAAAGAATTTGCTCCTGAGGAGCAAATTCTTTTTTTTTAAGAGAAGAGACCTTTTTGATTGGGACAGGGCTTATAGAATAGTGCACAGGAAGTCCCGAAAGTTGTCTCTCTTTGGAAAATGGCGGAAAAATCAGCCAGGTGTTCCCATTCCCCTTAAGGTGTGTTTGGTAAATCCATATATGCCTAGGGTGCCATAAGGGGACATTTGCAACCAGGCTAGACCCAGATCAGAGCCCAGGTTCAGACATTCCTTAGAAATAAGACGTCCTCGAACTGAAGGAATGAGAGTTCGCCGCCACATTCTGCTTTTGTGAGTAAAACTGTGTCTGGCCAACTAAATTGATAAACCATCTTAATATATAAATAGACTTTAAATGCAGTAAATAAAAATCCTATATTAACTGTTCCAAAGGTGGTCTCTTATTTGTCGTCATATTAGAATATCTTAATAGCGGAATGTCACTGTACTTTCTAGAACTATATGAAATTTCATTCCTTAGATTAAAGAAAGCCTTGAATTTAAGAGACGGTTGTACATGAGCCCAGATCTAAGTTTTAATCCTTAACCCTTTTTGTACCAAACCGAATATTCTACCTTATATATATATAGTCCATGTCAAAATTTAGGGGTGTCAGGTTGTGTTTTCTTCAAAATTTATTAGAGAAATGGCTTAACTTTTTGCAAACGGTGTAGGTCCTGTTCAGATGCCGCGTTCTGCGATTTCTGTTCTGGGCCTGTAATTAGGGCTGGCTAATCGGTGCTGAAATGATAATCGATTATCGGTCTTGCCATATCGATAAATAATCGATTAGTAATCACTGGAGATTTGGTCATTATTTTACCTGTCTGGCTTTCTGTCTGAATATGACTCTTACCATATGTTGTACTTAACTCTAGGTATTTGCACAGACAGGCCAGAGCAAACAGTGTAGACCCAGATGAGACGCCGCAGAACGCGGCGTCTCATCAGGGTCTGCACTGTTTGCCACTCATCTAGCTATTTAAGAAATTTCTTTGGCTGGTAAATTCTACTAAGAAAATAATCGATTACGAAAAATCAGTATCGATAATCATATTTCTGGAATCTATCGATCAATTAATCGATTATCCGATTAATCGTGGCAGCCTTACCTGTAATGTTTGCCAATTGCCCGTTTTTGGTACAAAAAGGGTTAAAACACCAAGAAAAACAGCATTTGAAGTCCACTTTTCGCATTTCTCCTCCAGACCGGAAGTCAGATAATCCTAATACTTGGAACGAGTAGCAACGGGGTGATACGGAGATTCAGATTTGCTAAAATGGTCCCGTTCCGATATCCATGATGGTCGCCATGGCGGTCATTCTGAAATTCTTTAAACGTCATCCTCTCCCAAACCAAAGGCTGGATCGAGCTGAGCTGAAACTTGATGGGGGCACCAGGCCGACTTTGAGATTTAGATGGCTCCGATATCAAACGAGATCTCCCAAACCAAAGGTCGGAATGAGCTGAAACGTGATGGGAGGCATCGGAGCGACATTAAGATACAGTTCTGCTAAAATCTCTCCATTCCGATATTCAGGATGGCCGTCATGGCGGTCATCCTGAATTTCTTCAAACAGCATCTGGTTGGATCGAGCTGAAACTTGATGGAAGGCGTCAGAGCGACATGGAGATTCAGATTTGCTAAAATTGTTCCGTACCAAATACCCAAGATGGCTGCCGTGGCGGCCATTTTGATATTCCTCAAACGACATCTCCTCCTGAACCGAAGGTCAGATCGAGCTGAAACTTGACGGGAGGCATCGGGGTGACATGGCGATTCAGATTTGCTAAATTCGTTCATTTGCCCGCCATGGTGGCCATCCTGAAATTATTAAACGACATCTACCAAACCAAATGCTGGATTGAGCTGAAACTTAATTGGGACCATTAGGGCGACTTTGAGATTTAGATTTGTTAAAATCGTTTCATTCCGATGTCCAAGATGGCCCCGGCGCTATCTTGATGCTCTTCAAAGACATCTCAACCCGAACCAAAAGTGGAATCGAGCTGAAACTGAGAAGGAGGCATCGGGACGACATGGAGACTCAGTTTGGTTAAAATCGTTCCTTTTTATATACAAGATGGCTGGCATGGCGGCTATCTTGAAATTCTTCTAACGAAATCTCCTCCCGAACCAAACGTCTGATCGAGCTGAAACTTTATGGGAGGCATATGGGTAACATTGTTATTCAGATTTGCTGAAATTATTCCGTCCCAATATCCAAGAAGGCAGTCATGACGGCCATCTTGATTTTTTTCAAACGACATCTACCGAACCAAAGGGCGGATCGAGCTGAAACTAGATGGGAGGCATCGGGGCGACATGGGGATTCGGATTTGGTAAACTAATTCTGTTCCGTTGTCTGTCTTAGACGGCTGCGAGAGTGGTCATCTTAAAAATCACATCAAATGAGCCCCGCCAAGCGAATTTGTGTCTTCGAGCATTCCGTCATGACAAATTTTAACTGCGCATGCCCAGCCATTCAGAGGGGCCAGGGATATGGCTTTCTGTCTGAAGGTTTCTCTTGATTCACTGCTTGTATGAGCGAGCAGCGAAGGTTCTGGCTCGCCTGAACCTTCGCTGCTCGCATAAGCGATAAGTACCAAAATCGCTTGACGGGGCCCAAATATAATTTAGCCGTAACTTGATGGGAGAGACAAAAGTGACAGTGTGATACCATTCTGTTGTGTATCCTAGATGCCTGTCACGGTAGCCATGTTGAAAATTGACAAACCTCATCTGCACCCGAACGGTCAGTCATAGTGTTGAAAGTTGGTGGGAGGCATTTGGGTGCCATGGAAATTCAGAATTGCTTAAATTATTGCATTAAGATATCCAAGATCGCGGTCATCTTGAAATTCTTCAAAGCCCATGTATAGTTATCGCAGATAAGATTTGCAGGGAGGGGCAGCTCAGGTGTTGTCAATGTGTCAGATTCGCTGAGTCCACAAGAAGATTCGGTAGTGTGCCATTTCCATGTTTTTTACGGGCGGCCATGTAAACCCATAGCTTTGTTTGTATTGTAGCTGAATTCACAAGATCCGATGACTTGGTCGACCTTTTTGTTAATAGAGTATCCTAAAAGCAGACTCAGACGATTGCTCCGCCCTGTCAAACTAAACACCCCCAACTCTGCATCAGCATAATCTCTTTCTGAATCCTAAATCATGTTGTTTATTTGTTTGAATGATTCGAAGTTTAACGCCCCCGTCAACACTGTATAGGTAATTTTGGCGACGTTGCTTCCAATTTTGTGGGACTTTTACCCGACATTGAGATGAAATGACTTCTCAGGCCCTGCCGCCCAATGAAACCAATAGGGTTTATAAGCATGGGTGTTCCGACTCGTATCGCTTTTCCGGGTTAGGCTTAGATCCTTTATGCAGTTTACCAGTACTCGTGTGTGGTCGGTTTCAGCTCTGCGTGGAAGCATCATGCAACCCATCTCTTTCTTCAAGCCCCGGTGGGCGGGGGCCGATAAATCATGTTGAGCTGTTAAGGAACTTAATCAGAGGCACCAAGGCAAAGTGCAGATTCAGAATTGCTAAAGGCCATATGATCTGATAGACAAGATGGTCACCGAGGCACAATATAATATATCATGACCAGCCTCATCCAGGTGAGCGATTTCTGGCTACTTTGGCCTCTAGCTCCACAGCAGTGGCACCCCATTGTCAGCTTCTTGTGCATTTGATAGAGAAAATGATGTTGCCAGTGATATACAGTAAAATTCTTACATTAAGACCACTTTTGGGACTGTTCAAAAGTGGTCTATAAGACCACTTTTGAACAGTCCCGAAGGTGGTCTCTGACTAGAGGACACAGTATGCAGAAAACACAAAGAAAGAATGACTGAAACCTACTAAATAAACATTTTAAAGCAGAATTAGTCTTAATTTAAGGTGGTCATAATAGCGGAATTTCAATGTAATTTTGATATTTTTACTGAAAAAAAAAAGCATTCAATGTGGATGGGTCCTCGTTAGAACCGACCCGCTCTTGACGATGTATTTGTTACAGAAATATGAAAAATATGACGAATTTCACAAAACGGCCATGTTTAAACACGCATGTATGTTAACATACCTAATACTGTGCTGTGGTTACCAGCCGACATCGCATCTGAAGTTAGTTTACCCTTAGCAACGTGGACACGTCTGTTGGTGGTGCTTATAATCTGTGCATCACCATCTGGTCTTTCAAACATACTAAATTCATCACTCACAAGATTTCCGAATAATTTATCTGTGTCTGATTTTAATGATGAACAGTTGGCAGTCGTGTTTATAGAAAATTGCGGCATTGGTAATACCGGTCGATCTGGAACTTTACTGATATCAGCCGTCAAAGGCAGCAAAGGAATAGTTGACGGTATTGGTGCTGCTCTGGGTCTCCTTGGAGGCTGAGGAGCTTGTTTCTGCTTTAGCACAAACGATTTTCGGTTACACTTGCTTTCATTGTCCGTCGCATCACCAGGAAAACTAAATGATTTACAGACTTTTCGCTTTAGGAAAGTATTTTCAAAGTTGCTAGAATTTTCAACATAGGTATCTAAAGTTTCGCTTGTTTTGATATTTCTCTGAGCTCTGTTTGATTCATGTGGCTTGATGTGGGCAGTGTTTGTTAAATTATTTGAAGGCGAACTCACGGGCCATGAATTGGTAGCTTGTTCTGATGTTGTTTGAAAGACAGACCAGTCTGCAACGACTGGGCTTATAGAGGGTTCTTTCAAAGTATCTAAATGGTTACATGAGAAACTGTCAAAACTAGACTTGCCGATAGTTGCCGAGTTAGCTTTGAAGCCATGATATGGACAATCGACCTCCACAGTTACATAATTTGCTGGAAATATCCCAACCTTTCCATCTATTTCTCCCTCAATCCAATTTTCATCGATATGTTGTATTAACAGAACAATATCGTTCGCTTCGAATGTTAGTTCGTCATCAAAGTTACCTTTGAACGAGTATAAAGCGATAGCATAAGGCGTTACTGCAGGACCGTTATTTTGTTGAATTTGCTGGAATTTGGAGGAAGTCTTATTCCTTGCTGCTTCTAAACTGAGCATATTTCCCTCTTTGCCAGCCCTAAACGCACTGTTATACTCGTTCATTGAAAGTAGTAAACAGTTCTGCAGTCAACTATTCTGTTGACAAAATAGAATTTTTAGTATCCGTCCAATAGAGTAATTCAGACGTTTTCCAGATCTGTATAACCCCGAAACTGGTTCGGGGCGCTTTTTTCTATTTATACGAAGATTATACCAGAATGTGTCGATAGATTTTCTGAGGTTGACTACGACGAGAGTTTTTCCATTATTCTTTGCAGGACATCTCTTGTCAGGTCTGCTGGCATGTTAGTTGTCTGAAAAAAGATATACTTTAAAATTTTTAATAAATTGCATTTAAGTTCTTAATTTACTCGTGTAATATCTACATTTAAAGGTATCCCAGCATGCACATGACGTAATTGCGACGTCACATCAACGTCGGTGCAACGTCATTACGCTTATGCAACGTCACATCTACGTCGGTGCAACGTCATGACGTTGCACCGACGTTGATTTGGCGTTGCCCTAGCGATATGTGCCTGCTGGGATTTATCACACTGAGGGGAAGCAAATCTTTCAATTTGCTCATACTGTTTGTCCGGACAGTTATAGAATCCGAATCAAGCGAATCCTTTAAGGGGAATGGGAGCACCTGACAGAATTATCCGCCATTTTTCAAAGGGAGACAACTTTCGGGACTTCCTGTTCGCTTTTGTAAAAACCCTGTCCCACTGAAAAAGTGGTCTACTCTTAAAGGTGCATTATTGAGCTATCGGGCTTCAAAAATGAAAAGCGTGTTTTTCGGTTTTATTTCTTCTATTCATGTAGCTTTGTCATTTGTAATCTTCTGAAACCAAATACCACTTCAGAACTTTGTGAAAATCGTCGTTTTCATTTTTGTTTATTTGTTGTTTTTGGGAATTTCAATCTAAAAATATTCCTGTCACGTGACAAAAAGCCGGGCAACATCACAGCGGCGAACAATAAGATGGCGACCTCCGGTTCATCTGAGGAAAGTAGAATTTTTAGTCCAAATTACAAGTATTTGACTTTCAACTGCACTGACACAATACTATCATGCATGTTAATCTGTTATCAAATGCTAACGCATCAATTTACAGGCAAGAAGATAATTTTACCGTCAATATCTAAGGATGAATTTCTGAATCGATGAGAATTGACATGGGGTCGTTTCAAAGATACACAAAAACCGCATACATGTGAGAGTACATGTATGATGTGGGTATTTGTTAGAATTAGACGATACTAGCAATAACCTTTTGATTTGTTTGATTTGAGGGTTAACGTCCCAATTAACACTGTTTAACGTCCCCATCAACACTGTATAAGTAATTTTGGAGACCTAGCTTGCAATTTTGTGGGACTTTTATATACCCGACATTGAGATGAAATGAGATCTCATTCCCTGTCGCTTACGGGCCTCCGTGGCCTTGTGGTTAAGAGCGCTGACTCTTGATCATTAGGTCTCTCACCGCTGTGGTTCGAGCCTCGCTCGGGTCATATGTGAGACGCCAAGTTCTGCAACGGAAGGTCAGATGGTTTTTCTCCGGGTACTCCGGTTTTCGCCCACCTCTGATTAACGATCGGCTCGATATGAGTGAAATAATCTTGAAAGGGCCGTAAAACCAAAAAAAAAAAAAAAATCCCTGTCGCCCAATGAAGCCAATAGGGTTTATATGAATGGGCGGCCCGACTCGCACCGCTTTGCCTGGGCAGGCTTGAATCCTTTAGGCGGTTTACCAATACTCCTAAGCGGTCGGTTTATGCTCTGCCTGGCACCATCATGCAGCCCACCTATTTCTTCAAGCCCCGCCATGGGAGCCGAGCAAGAACTTTTTAATACCGAAACAAAAGAGAAACACTATCCATATTCGCACCGCCCATCGGGGCTTGAAGAAATATATGGGCTGCATAATGCTTCCACGCAGAGCTTTAACTGACCCGCAAACGAGTACTGGTAAACAGCTTAGAAGATCTAAGCCTGGGCAAGCAAAGCGATGCGAGTCCGTCCATTTGTTTCACTGGGCGACAGGGCTTGAGAAGTCATTTCATCTCAATGTCTGGTAAAAGTCCCACAAAATTGTTATCAACGTCTCCAAAATGACCTTTACAGTGTTGAAGGGGACGTTAAACCTCAAACCAAACAAACAAACGTGCACCAGGACCTACTCACTGATACTGGGATCGGCCACATTTTACCATTACTTGCAGGTTTACAGCACACATCAATCTTGCGCTGGCCTCGGTAGCTCAGTCGGATGCGCGTCTGACTGCTGATCATGGGGAAGCAGGTTCGATACCTGCCGGGGTCGGCAATATTCTTTCGCGGGGATTGATCAAGAAATCTTTCCTACGGTCATTCTCTCCATTCCGCTGGCTCAAGAAGGGCAGTTGTCAGTTTCTGGCGAAAGAATGTGCACTCTCCTGGTTACCTCTTACGTATAAGCCTGCCCAGGAAAAGTAAACTGACAGGCTCAAAAACGGCCTTAACAGTGTTGACTTGGCCGTAAACCCCAAAACAAACAAACAGTTAACCTGCATAGGGGATGACTCTCCCTGAACAGGGCGCCTCCAGTTTGTTTGTTTGATTTGAGGTTTAACGTCCCCGTCAGCACTTTAAAGGTCATTTTGGAGACGTTGCTTCCAATTTTATTTTGTGGGACTTTTACCCGACATTGAGATGAGATGACATCTCAAGCCCTGTCGCCCAATGAAACCCATAGGGTTTATTAGCATAGGCGGTCCGCCTCGCACCGCGGTTCCTGGACAGGCTTAGATCCCCTAAGCGGTTTACCAGTACTAGTGTGCGGACCGGATTCAGCTCTGCGTGGAAGCATCATGCAGCCCATATATTTCTTCAAGCCCCTATGGGCGGGGGCCGGTGCCTCCAGTTAAACGTTCCGATCCAAAGGGCGGTGCGCATTTTGACATTCATCGCTGTAAATGGTGTTCAGACACCGAAATAATCATCGCCGGGTCGAACCGAGGGCCTCTGGCATCTGAGTCAAGTGCACTAACCACTCTGGGCTTAACCACTGAGCTGTCACGCTCAGTTTATTACATAAACTCCAGGTTTGCAGGATGAGACTCTGCACAGTAATCGGCTCTTTCGTTGTACATTGGGTCGTTCACCCTGCTGGGGGGGGGGGGGGGGGGTCATGTGAGTACCAGCTGATAGCAAGCCGGCGGAATGAACAACTCACAGCGCATAAATGTCATCCTACTAGATTTCAGTAAGGCCTTTCACGAGGTTCCGCACAATTTTATTGCTGATGGATACCAGAAAGTCGTAATTGAGGATTTCTTCGTCTGCGCCCGTTACTTCTGGTGTTCCACAGAGTACAGTGCTCGGCACTCTCCTCTTCCTCATATAAATCGACGACTTGCCACCACGCGTCTCCCCTGTTCACTGATCACTGCCTGTTTTACCGAGTTGCTGTCGCTCAAGAGGACTTTAATTATTTACAAGCATGGGAGAGAGACTGATAGATGCGTTTTCACCCAGACAAGACTTAGTCTGAGTACATCAGAATCGGCAACAAAAGCAAGATAATGGAGTCATCATACAACATCCATTGCCAGAAGTAAAGCAAAAAACCTGGCTATAGACAGTACACTGGTGTGAAATAGTCACACTGACATGCTTAGACTAGCTTCTAGTCGGATATCATATTTTAAAGTTAATAAGTAATATTCTTCTACCCCTTATTTGATCTTGGGAAGATATACTCTGACTAAAATGCCAGTTTGCCTTATCAGTTGGTGTTCGGTAAGGGGTACAGAAAGGCAATAAACATTTCATGACTGTAGCTGTAATCAATCATTTACCAAGGATCTTGCGAGGTAAAATTCGCATTGTACTAGACCTTGGTGTCTGAGACAAGATTAAAGTCTAACAAGGTTTCATATTTGATAAAAACACACATGAAGGTTGGTAATTGGTAAATATGACATCAAGGTCTAGTAGCTAGACTATGACATGCTATCTACGACAGACAGCCAGACAGCTGCTTTCCTATCCTACGCAGGAATCTCTCTGCATGCCCAAAGGACATCAAGGCAACAGCATACAAGTCACTAGTTAGACCTAAACTAGAGTATGCTGCCACCCCCTGGGACCCCTACAAACAAACTAGTCCAGTTCAATCGCAATCTTCCGCTCACATCGTCTATCTTACTGATCATATGTATATTGGAAATGAAAAAAGGGAGGTTGGTAAAACCTAGTATTCCTTGAATTTCTCAAATCAAGGTCTGCTTTATTAAGGAAATTTCGTAATCCCGGATCGTTTTGTTATTGACGAAGAGCTCTGTGTGAATGATCCATGTCCCTGTCTTGAGATAGATATAAGAGCTTTATTTGTTTAACCGTCATTCATGAAGGCTTACAAAAGTATTTAGGCTGATGAAATATATATATTGGATTTTTCAAGTACGGCAACTTGGATTTTTTTAAGTACGGCAACTTGGAAAAAAAATGCTGAATTAACTGTACGGTTACTTGCGTCACAAAATTGCAAATTCGGAAACTACTGACACCATTTTGACATCGTTTGGAAGGAAAGGCCGTGGTTATTATCATGTTTGGTTTCATCACATAGGGATCGATTATAATGCTAGTGCTGATCGTAAATCAATCTATTTTTGCATGAAACAGATGGAGATGTGAAATCTACACCAGGGCCATATTTCCTTTTGAGAATTCTTTGTCGTTGCTTTCGCTTTGTTTCATTACTGAAAATACTTTGGAAGAAAGTCTGTCCCCTATTGGTCTATTCAACGGAAGGAACTTTCCTTTCGTGATGGGAAGTTTTTCTCTTTTTTTTTTCTTTTTTTTTTTCTTTTTGTTGTTTTTATTTACGAAATAAAGTTTGTTTTTCAGTGAGCTGAAATAGTTTCTACTTCGTTCTTGTGAAACTTACAACTAGAATAGACGTTAGTTTATGCTTTGAGAAGTGTTTATTCCTTTGACGAGAGTTTATTCAAACGAAGGTCCTGTAATATGCATACTATACTCCAGTTATTTAAGATTATGAGTGAGGCCATTATTATTATTATATTTTTTTTATTATTATTATTATTATTTTTTTTTTTTTTTTGCATTACGAAAACATGCCTTTTCAAATAAATTGAACATATTTCCACCCAAAAAATGAAAATGTTCAGATAAAAGATTCTGCTATTTTTCATAATTCAGCTCAAAACATAGATTTTGGGTACTCGTTGGAACCGTCTCGACCAGGCGGTTTCTGACGAGTACCAAAAATCTATGTTTTGGGCAGAAATGCGAAAAATAATGTACACCCATACAAACCCCATTCTACTGGATTAAAGTGGAGTTTAATAGGGTCAAAATTGCATAGGCATGTTTTCATGATGGTCTTCTTTTTTTTTTTTTTTTTCGAAATCGGCCACGTGCACAGTGCACACATGTTGCAATTTTTATCTTGTATATTCTAACCATTTCACATTTGTACGGTTTAGTAACGCCACAGACAACAAAAAGCTACTTTAAAGAAGGTGATTTAAGGTTCCTCAATACAGTTATTTCACTACATTTGAGGTACTGAAAAAATCATATTTGCAAATAGTTACCCAAACAGATTTTTCATCAGATGGTAGTCCATGTAAATGTAAGAATATGAAAGCAAAATATTTTTATTGGAAAGTCACCATGTTAGTAATTTATTGCATTTTTCCATGGTTTTGCAAAAATGATATCTTAATCCACAGAACAAAAATGTGTAAAATACTATCATAGAATTGTGGCTCAAGGTTGCCTTTAGGCACTGCAAGAGTGGAATTTCAAGTAAAATACCTAAATAGTACTGAAAATTAATGATTCCTCCCCCACCCCCCAAAAATGTAATTATTTCACCTGGTACTATTTTTAAATTCAGTGTATGGTAGCCAAAAATGACCAGTTCTACCAAGTTGGCAGTAAGATCACTGATTGGGTTGAGGTGTTGCAATCTCTTGCATTTAGCTTGTAAAATGATTGACCTTCTTTGGTGCTTTTAGTATTTCATTTTATATAATTCATTCATGCAATTTATAACAATTTATGAATCACTGCACCAAAGTTTCACTGTATTATTGATTGTGTTTACTGGGTGGATGATTTGATACTGGAATAAAATCCAAAACCAAAAAAAAAAAAAAAAAAAAAAATAAGATAAAAACAGTTTATCCCCATATTTGAACTGAAAGAATGAAAGCAGGCTGCACCAGGATTTTTGTGCAAAAGGCTTCTGATCACTTCCAATAACTGCTATGTTATAGCAGTGATTTTTACCCATTGATTTGTTACATAAGAATCAGAATCAGAATTGTTACTGGTGACACGTCAAATGACATTCATACACCAGGACCTGTGATATGGGAAGTTAGTCCCTAGCTCTAACCAAAGATGTAAACTTAGCTACACAATCATCAGCACCTTCCGCCGTCGAAATAATAGAATCCGGAAGGGCATTCCAATCTCTAATGGTTCGGGGGAAGAACGATTCTTTATAAATATCCGTTCTTGCAGTAAGGGTCTGAAACGTCATTGAATGGTGCTGTCTACAGTGCCTAGCCGGGGGAACAAGGTCATCTGTTGGAATGCTGGCAGCACCCTTTAGACCTTTGTATAAGAGTATGAGCCTACTGTCTCTTCTCCTTTTCTTGAGAGACTCCCATCTTAATTTTCCTAGAATTCCAGTCATGCTCCCAGTTTCAAAGCAGTAATTTCCAGTTACAAATCTAGCCGCTCTATTCTGAACTTTTTCAATTTCTTCATTTAGGACCACTCCGCTTGGGTCCCAGATGCAACTACCATATTCCAAGATTGGGCGAACAAGTCCCCTGTATGCTGTCTCTTTCACATCCTGGGGACACTGATGAAGATTTCGCCTCAGGAATCCAAGAGTTCTATTCGCCTTTGTACACATATTGCATATCTCAAATCGTGAGTGATTGTCACACCAAGGTATTTAATGGAATTCACATTTTCGAGGACCGTTCCCTCTAAAGTGTAAGAAGCCTCAACTTTATTAGATCTCTTCCTTGTTATCTGCATAATATTGCATTTAACTGGCTGAAATCTCATGCCCCATTTTCGGGCCCAACATCCTAATCCATCTATGTCAGCCTGAAGTTTCAATGAGTCATCTGTATCTCTAATTTCCCGGTAACAAACACAGTCATCTGCGAAAAGTCTTATTTCTGAGTCAATGTCAGAGGAAATATCATTGATGTACAGGGAGAACAATAGAGGACCAAGAACAGTCCCTTGTGGGACTCCAAACAAAATTGGCGCCCATACTGAAGATTCACCATTAACAAAAACACGCTGTTTTCTGTTCACATGAGTCACCATAAACAAATAATTGATGTTTGGACATATTTATCTAATCCAATTAATGATCTGTTGTGTCACCTACTTACCAATGTGCGGGTTGGTAAAATTTCATAGAAGCCCAATACTTTTAATATGTTTTGCTGAAAGAAGTTAAAAAAGAAATCTACCCTTTTCAACTTGTTTACTTGGGAACAGGGGTGAACAACACAAACAGGACAATGTTTCACGTAGAAACTAGTTCAGAAATGAAGGCATACTATTCATGAATTAACGAACAAATTATGTTAGAAAGTATGTGAAAGTAGGCGCAAGACAGTTTCAAATATGAATATTATGTTTTAAATTTAAAGCAATGGTGTACTATTGTTTTTTTGGTGGGAAATTAGTTCCAAGGCGTATGAATACGTTTTTGCATTTGGCAAGATGGAAATCTCTTCAATTTGACAGCTACACTAATTTATCAGTGATGACAGGCTTCCAAGATAGGCGATTTCATTATGGTATACGCAGGAAGAAGGCTACATAGCTGACTTTTCAAGGTATTTTCATTGATGATGGAGAAAATAAAATGTGGAAGGCATAATTGATGAAATCTCAGCATTTCAGATTTACCGCAAGAAAAGGAGATGATGGCGCCCATCGAAAATAAACATGTCAAAAAAAATCTGGTTTTCAATTCAGGTAGCCTTTTTGATAGAAAGCTTTGACCGAGTCGTTAGTATTTGATGTGAACTATTGATCTGCAGCTGTTTTAGTAACTTTTAAAAAGTCTATAAAGCGGTTTCCTTTTTTCCTGGTAAAAGTGAAAAATAAAAAATTTCATTTATTTTCAAAGGCACAGGGATGTTGCTAATGCAAGAAAGTACTTGCTGTAATAACCGTTTATACCTCCAAACCTTTTTCTTGTGGGACATTGATTTTTAAACGGAAATCAGGATTATATTTTGGGGAAAATCAACTTGCAAATCTTTCATCTATATTTTTCTTGTGCAAATGTATTGAGGAAACTTAAGATGTCCTGAGATAAAAGTACTTTCATAAATTTCGTTTCCGTTCACAAAAGGTTACTTTTGCTGTAATATAAAGGGCAGCTAAAATAATTTTCATCCTAGTTGTAATCTAAAACTGTTAGTTTAACACTTAAATACCAGCATTTTAAACAAGAAGTGCAGATCTGGTAAAACGCAGCATTATGCCGCCTTTCTATGTTTTGATTCCATGGCCCAGTGAGATTCTATGATGGGGCGGTCTAAGTCCCTCTGGAGGGTGACCGAATAATCAGGGAGAATTATGGTCAGGTACACCCCAGTGTCACCAGCAAATAGGCGAACCCGGGACCACACATTGTCGGGTAGGTCGTTAAGGTATAATAACAATAATATTGTGCCTAGAACTGATCCTTGTGGTACACCTGAAGTAACTGGAACCTCATCTGAGTACTCACATTCAAGTGCAACTGTCTGACTTCTCTCAATCAGAAAAGACTTAATTCACTGGATAGTTAATCCATGTACCAGTAGCTTGCGAAGAAGCTTCATGTGATTCACCTAGCCAAAGGTCATGCTAAACCCAAGATAAGATCTATTTGTTGACCATTTAATCATGATCTGGTAAGGTCATAATCAAGCAGAATCACATGAGTGTCACAAGATCTGCGCTCCCAGGCTGTTGAGTATTTTGTGATCATAAGGTATGTCCAAACCAAATCTTATGCGGCGAAATTTAGTTTCAACCTACAAAAATCCATTTTTTGAAGGATTTTCTGCTTGTCGGAATTTTGTAAACCTGTCCCCGTAGAAAACCTAAAGCAAATTCTTATATGCCCATTATGACATAAAGACCACATTGGTAATGGGAAATTGTTTTTAAGAAATAGGTGCGATATGGGCATAAGAGCAATTTACGATCTTACTAGTGAGGAAGTGGTATTTTATAGTTTTGAACAGTTAAAGGCGAAATATGATATAAGGGCCACATTTTTAGACTACCACCATGTAGTATTTCTCAAGTATGAAAAGATCAAATTCACATGAATCGTGTATTTGCTGTTAAATTTAAACAAAATGTAGTTTGTAACATATACTTTCAAGACTTGATTAGTTCAAAGAAAGGGAGTAGACTATTTATGATATTTTGGTTAGAGTAAACGAATACATTACACAAACAAAATGGCAAACGGAGATAGGAGATAATGTGGAAAAAGAGCATTAAAGACATTTCACGAGACAAAACTACGCGACTTTCAATACAAAATCAATAATAAAAATTTAGTAACACATTCATTTCTATTTAAAATTAATAAAATCAGGGTTGTTGTTACTGTAATGAACAACCAGAAAAAATCCATTATTTATTTCTTAGATGCCCAAAAGTAAGAACGTTTTAGACTGAACTTTAATCATGGTTGATCACAAATGTAAATCCAGAAATATCGCTAGAGGATCGTAAAATACTATTTTCACACGGTGGTAAAGCAGAAGTGGTCAATTACATCTCTCTCTCTCCCTCTCTCTCTCTCTCTCTCTCTCTCTCTCTCTCTCTCTCTCTCTCTCTCTCTCTCTCTCTCTCTCTCTCTCTCTCTCTGTTTTAGCAAAATATTGTATATACGAAAACAAATTTGTTTCTATGAATAAAGTGCTTAGCGAGAGATACATTTCACTCATAAACAACAGGTTAGATAAATTCTTTAAGATTAAAGCCCCTCTCTCGCCCAGCCCAGTGGAATTCGTTTCACTGACCGCTCCAAGGCGGTTCTTCTGTCGTTGTTTATTTTTGTTATGGTTTGTCTTTGAGTGTTTGTATCACTTATTTTATTTTGTTTTGGATATCGAATTGGCCATTTTGTGGAAAAGTAACTGTCCTTTTGGCTTTCCGCTATTGATGTTTCCATTAGGGTCTGTTGTTTCATGTTTGTGTTTCTTTCCCCTTTGGTAACTCTGGTGGGAGCTGTGGGTAAATTGTGTCGATTCCTGATCATTGCCTACACTTCTATGTTCTACATATAACTACTTTTACCCAAACACTGATGATTCATGAGGCCTATTCCGACTTTATGTTTATGTTTGGTGTCAGGGTTCTGTTTTCCGTCGACTATCTGCCACACATATAGTGCAGTAGACTTGTACCATTAGCTGTAAAAGGCACATCTTGTAGAAAATACATGTATATTGTTACTACAGTTTGTTTTCTGCTCTCCCATGAAAGAATTTTATTATTATTATTATTTTTTTTTTTTCAAATTGATTATCATCGTCTATTAGCCAATACGATGTTACACCCGTATGACTTTGTGCATTCTTTCATATCTTAACAATATTTACTTTTCTTGTGAAAAAATTGTGATAGTTTTCTCATTTATGCTTCAAACCATGGCTGCTGGTGCTCGTTGGAACTGCCGCAGTGATGTGGTTCTATCGAGTACCCACGGCGTATGTCATGGAGCAGGAATGAGAAAAATATTGTATACCCAGTCAGACGCGCATCCGACTGAGGTACTGAGGCCGACGATTATCATACGAGATATTTTGGCCAGCAATAATCGAGTGTATGTAAACATAAAGTGCAGATAACTCCATGTCAACAGACATACAACGTCTAAACAACGTACGTGTCCAACGTCAATGCAACATCACTGCGATGCATTGACGCTGACGCAGCAAATTGTGTACCCAGTTACAAAATATTGTAACCCCCAGTTCTCTCTCTATAAAGTTGGGGTTAAAGGGGCGTTCATTGCACGGACCTGTTATCGTAATGAATCGTCTTATTATTAACATTGCTAGAGATACTCGCCTACCAGTCGAGAAAGACAGAAGACCAACTTCTATCGTACATGTTGTCTAAACTGAAAAGCACTCACACAACCTTTCAATAATTCCCTGTCCCCTTTTTGTACTTTCTCTCATCTACTTACTTCTAAAATATGTTCTAGAAAGGGTTGTCCTTTGAAACAAGGAATACACCACAAAACTGTAAACTAGATCGCGCAGTCGATGGCGCGCCATCGCAAATCCCACGTTTTGACCGCTTCACGGGACCCTTGGGGGCTGGTCCAAAAATTAATGTGCTCTTGCAGAAGCCATTCATGTATGTAACTCACACACCAAATTTGGTTGAATTCCAATGAACGGTGTAGGAGGAGATAGCCGGACAGACGGACGAACGGACAGACGGAGACGATAACAATATCCCCACTTTTCTTCGAAAAACGTGGGGGATAAATATGGAGTGTACATGTTTTCTGGACCAATCTAGCTAGTTTTGCCCAATTAGGCCTCATCAGTGACCCTCAAAAATTTCAAAATTCACCACTGGAAGGGCAAGAAAATATAACTACACTATGATGTTGGGCAGGGAGACATTTTACGACCTCCACACATTCCCAGACACCAGCTATAGTGACGTTAAATATGTTCTAGAAATGGCTATCCTTTGGAGTGAGTGAGTGAGTGAGTGAGTGAGTGAGTGAGTGAGTGAGTGAGTGAGTGTTTGAGTTTTACGTCCCACCAACAGCTAAGGCCATACGGAGACGGGACCTAGGTTTAAAGACTCATCGAAAGTGTATATCCTTTGGAAGCAAGGAATGCACCACAAAACTGGACATATGAGTGTACATGTTTTCTGGGCCAGCATAGCTAGTTTCGGCCAATAAGGCCTCGTCAGTGACCCTCAAACCTTTTCAAAGCTTTCCAAAATGTCGGCACAAGAATTTCAGAGAAAATAAGTTGCAGTTAATATGGCATTAGGATAACACATCCGTGGATATAGTAAATTTCTCAAACCTTAAAAAAGGCATCTTTTTCTGATGAAGATTTGTGATATTTTTCCTATTTATACTCCAACATAGGTTTTGGATGCTCGTTAGAACCGCCTCATTGAGGCGGTTCTAACGAGCACCCACAGCCTATGTCTTGGAGCAGAACTAAGGAAATTAATGTTATTCCCCGTAAACCCCAGTTTTCTTTATATAAAATGGGGTTAGTGGGGGTCTTAATTTCACGGACTTGTTCACGTGATGGGAAGTGGTTTTTAGGTTCTAGCTTTACGTAATAACGCCAAATTAGGTCATTACCTGCCGTCCGTATTTTTTTATTTTATTTTTTTTTTTGTTTTGGTTTACGGCCTTTCAAGATTATTTCACCCGTATCGAGCGATCGTTAATCAGAGATGGGCGAAAACCAGAGTACCCGGAGAAAAACCACCTTACCTCCGTTGCAGAACTTGGCGTCTCACATATGACCCGAGCGAGACTCGAACCACAGCGGTGAGAGACCTAATGATCAAGAGTCAGCACTCTTAACCACTAGGCCACGGAGGCCCGTTACCGTCGGTATGATCATTTTCCACATTAATCTGGTACTTTTGAGTAACAAGTTCCGGAGCCGATGCTACACGCTATGTCAATTTCGTTGTTGCATCGACTTGCTGCGTCAGCGTCAATGCATCGTTTGTTTAGACGTTGTATGTCTGTTGACTTGGACGTTGTTTAGACGTTGTATGTCTGTTGACATGGAGTTATCTGCACTTTACATTTATATACACTTGATTATTGCTGGCAAAAATATCTCGTATGATAATCATCGGCCTCAGTACCTCGGTCGGATGAACGTCTGACTGGTGATCAGAAAGGCGCGTGTTCGGTACCTGCCGGGTCGGCAACATTCTTTCGTGGAGATAGATCATGAAATATTTTCCACGGGCCATTCTCTACCACTGGGCATCCGCTGATTCAAGAAGGGCAGTTGTCAGTGGCGAAAGAGTGTGCACTGTACTGGTTACTGCTGATGCCTCGGTCACAAATTCGGCGTACCCCGGCCGAGCTATACTATACGTTGTGGTCGGCCGAGCAGTCCAAGCCGAGAAATGGGTGTCTTGCTCGTTTTGGCAAAAAGTATGCCGTGTGGGGCCTAGAGAGACATCCGCCGGGAATCGGGCGGTGTCAGCCTAAGTTTTGCGGGGAAGCATCGGCGTATACGCCGGGCGGGAAATAGGCCGGTGCACTGCAGGTTACCGACCGTATACCCGGCGATTGTTACTAGTCCCCGAGCATCGGTCGATGTTCCGCAGATGTCCGCCCAGTTCCCGGCCGCCGGACAAGGGACGGGTTTACCCCAGCCGGGAATTGTCCAGTTGTTCAGGGGTATATAAACTGCATCCTCTCCTGCCTATACAACAAATGGGTCAGCTCTGTTGGTGGGTGAACATCCTTTTTCTTGACGTCGAGGAAAACTTTTGAAGAAAAGCGGAACAAGATGCCTCTTATCCCACCACTGCACCTACCGTCACCCCAGGAAAGGATCCGGAGGTTACAGGAGTGGCTGCTTAGGGCTCGGCACCGTGCCAATGTGGTCTTTGCAACCTTGTGTGCGGGAGAAGAACTGCTACCGCTGATGGTGGATGAAGCAATGGATCGTGTACCGTCCTTTGCATGGGCAGTTATCAAACGTTTATGTACAATGCTCCCTACTGGTCTGCTAGAAACTGGCACCAATCGGAGATCGGGCCCTTATATAGTCGAGAGCGTCAATCAGCGATCGAGCGGCGCCAGTCGAAACCGGGATTCGTCCAGCGGATTCCGCTTGATCATCTGTCGGGCCTCGGCCGATTACTGCCCGATTATCTGATTGGTCGGGGTCCGCTTTACGACTACCGGATGCCAGCCGATGCCATCGACGTCGGTACGAGCTCTGCTCGACTTTTATCGATGTGCCACCGACCTAGAGGTCGGTGAGTTTTCGTGGAGAATTTTAACTACGAGTTAAAATTTAACCGGGCCCCTCCCGACCACCACCGACGCCCCAACATCCGGCGGGACGCCGACCGGACTCCAGCC